>CM055125.1:85544739-86744739 GCA_029206835.1 Rana muscosa | reverse complement strand
CAGGGTGCAGAGGGAGGGTGCAGAGGGTGAGGTGGGTACAGGGTGCAGAGGGTGAGGTGGGCGCAGGGTGCAGAGGGAGGGTACAGAGGGTGGGTGCAGGGTGCAGAGGGAGGGTGCAGAGGGTGAGGTGGGTACAGGGTGCAGAGGGTGAGGTGGGCACAGGGTGAGATGGGTGCAGAGTGCACGGCTCCCCAGCCCCCATTCCAGTACAGTCAGAGCTCCACACTCCACTCCAAGGCAAGATTCTCCTCCCACAAAGCTTCCCCCCCCCCCATTCCAGCCAAAGTTTTCCTTATTTTACTCACAGCATTTTGTCCTCCGATCTCCGTGCAGCAGTTCCACAGGCATCTTCCTGTTGGCAGATTCCCCGCCCCCTTCCTCCTCTGCTCTGACTCCAAGTGCTCTCATAGAGCGTGTGTACACAAGGATGATCAGAGCGGCTGCGGGGAGAGGAGCGCGCTGTCACTTGGAAATACACAAGCAGAGCTTGTGTATTTCCAAGTGACAGTAGCACGCAGCCAGCATGCGACCAGCACCGGAGGTGGCCGAACTCCAGCGGTCAGCACGGGGCGGGCAGCGCAGGGCCAAAGACGGCAATGTGGCAGAGCCTGGGAAAGCTGCGGGCCGGACAAATCAAACCCGCGGGCCGGATGTGGCCCGCGGGCCGGGGTTTGGAGACCCCTGGTCTAGAATTCCCCTATGTCTCCAAAGAGCTCATGCAGGAAATTGAATCCAAACGAGAGCAGTGGTACAGTGAAGCTGTTTGGGATCACCTGTCTGTGCCAAAACCTTTCAGGAAAGTTGGATACTCTTTTTCTATGGATGAGCGCTTCAAAGGATGCTTGCTACAGTGAAACCATAGCCGGCACATTTATGCTGATAAGGTGGTCATCCACAGACCAGGGAAAGACGATGTTGTTTATTTCATTACCACCCTGGACAAGCAAGGAAAATCAGTGATCCTGGATCCGATTCCTGGATCAGTGAAACTAGGATTGAGGGGGGAGGGTGAACTAGAATTACATGGGGCACACAGGTCAGTTAGGGGTCAGACATTAATGGAGAGTGGAATGGGGATAGATGGGGGGAGGGTTATGGCAGGTGACAAGAAAGTTCCCATGTTGCAAACAGCCATTGGAAACTATAGTGCCATTTGTACTACTAAAAATTATATGAAAAACACCAGAGAAAAATGTAATAAATTAAAGTGTTTGTTCACCAATGCCAGAAGTCTGTCAAGCAAAATAGGTGAGTTGGAAGCTCTGGTGCATGAGGAGAGCTATGACGTAATCGGTATTGCTGAAACTTGGCTTCAATCCTCACATGACTGGGTTATTAATATTCCTGGCTATGCACTCTTTCGGAGAGACAGGGTAAAAAGGAAAGGTGGCGGGGTCTGTCTCTATGTGAGAAGTGATCTCAAAGCGAGTGCGTAGTTCAAAGTTAATCATTGGAGTTTGTTATAGACCACCCAATGTTAATGAGGAGGTGGAGACTCAGCTCCTTGCACAGATGGAAAGGACTGCAAGGGCTGGGACGGTAATAATAATGGGGGATTTTAACTACCCAGAAATTGACTGGAGTAAATGGCACTGCTGGGACAGTTAAAGGGCAAAAATGTATAAGCCTATTGCAGGACAATTTTATGGTCCAGTTTATTGAGACCCCAACTAGGAATGATGCTCTGTTGGACCTGGTAATCTCAGACCATGCAGAGCGTATTACTAATGTTCAGATAAAGGAACACCTGGGTAGCAGTGACCATAACATGATTTCATTTGATGTTAGTTGTAAGCAAGAAATACATGCAGGAAAGATAAAAACACTTAATTTCAATAAAGCAATTCTTCCAAGGATGAGGGCTGCTCTCCAGGACTGGGAGGGAATATTGGCATAGATTAACACAGAACAGAAATGGGAATTCTTCAAAAAGACTGTTTGGGACCTCACTGCAAAGTATATACCCATGGGCAATAAGTTTAAAAAGCTAAAAATAAAACCTATGTGGCTCACATTTAAAGTTAAAAAAGCTATAAACAATAAGAAAAGAGCTTTTAAAAAATATAAAAATGATGGAACACTAGTGTTGTTTAAATGTTACAAAGAATATAACAGGTGTGAGGGGGTTAGCTCGGTAGCGGGTGTGTGTGACCCCCTGGATGGGCTCCCCACACAAAAACAGGCCCAGCAGACGGAGGTTGTGGTTTTCAAGATCAAAAGGTGCGGTTTATTTCTCTATTTACAGTGACAAAAACACAGCAAAGCAAAAAGAAACATAAACAAAATAAATCCTGGTCAGCTTGACCTCTGACTAAACATGCAGGTTTCCCTAACTAACAACTGGGATCAGCCTGGTGCTGTCCTAGTTCCTAAGTCCCTGGTTTAGTAAATGTCCAAACAAATAGCCACACAGGCTTTGTCTCACCGCACAGGGGTTCACTCTCCCTAGACAGTCCACACAGGTCTGGTTCCAGGCATGAGCAAACACCTAATGAAGCTGGGAGTTTTTATAGAGGCCTTAAACGAGCTGACAAGCTTCAGCTGGTCTCATCAACTCCCTGCCTGCACGACGCCCAGCACTCTCCCTAGAGGTATGAATCATCCATGAGCCCACTAGCCTCAGCTGGGCTTCATCAACTCTCTCCCTAGTTGTATAAGTCGGCATAAAGCCTGAATCTGGGAGAAATATACCTACCCCCCTGGATGCAACCAGGTGACTTTACCTTCCTGCTGTCACATACCCCCCCCCCTCTTGTTTTAACCTTGGGGTTGGAACACCAGCAATCAGGCATTCATGTACTCGAGACAAAGCATCCACATTCCCCATTTGAACGCCAGGGCGATGCTTTACTGTGAAGTTGAATTCCTGTAGGGCCAGGAACCACCTATTTACTCTTCTATTTGTCTCCTTGTTTTGAGCCATCCACTTTAACGGAGCGTGATCCGTAACCATGTCAAAGTGCCTACCTAGCAGATAGTACCGAAGGGAATCTAGAGCCCACTTCACCGCTAAACACTCCTTTTCAACCGTGGCGTAATTTACCTCATGGGACTTCAACTTCCTGCTGAGGTAAATGACTGGGTGCTCTTCCCCGTTCCAGACCTGGGACAATACTGCTCCTAACCCCACATCTGACGCATCACTTTGTACGACAAAGTCTTTAGAGAAGTCGGGTGAGTACAACACTGGCTGGCTACATAAGGCTTGTTTCAAGAATTGGAATGCTGCCTCAGCCTCGGGGGTCCATTTAATCATGACCGACCCTTTCCCTTTCGTCAGGTTGGTTAGGGGCACAGCCTTAGAAGCAAAGTGGGGAATGAAGCGCCGATAATAACCCGCGATTCCCAGAAAGGCTCGTACCTGCTTCTTGCTGTTGGGACGTGGCCAACTCTGGATGGCCTCGACTTTGTTGAGTTGGGGTTTTATTACTCCCCTGCCAATGGTGTACCCAAGATATTTGGCCTCCTCCTGCCCAATGGTACACTTCTTGGGGTTAGCCGTAAACCCCGCTTCCCGGATAGAGTCTAGGACTGCTTGCACTTTTGGCAGATGTGAGGCCCAATCTGTGCTATGGACAATTACATCATCCAGGTAAGCCGCAGCATACTTCCGATGGGGCCTCAGTATCTGGTCCATTTTCCGCTGGAATGTGGCCGGCGCATTCTGTAACCCGAACGGCATTCTCTTATATTGGAACGCCCCGTCTGGGGTTACAAATGCGGTTTTCTCTTTGGCCGACTTGGCCAGGGGAATTTGCCAATACCCTTTTGTGAGGTCAAGAGTCGTCATGTATCGGGCTGTTCCCAGCCGGTCGATCAACTCATCTATACGTGGCATGGGGTAGGTGTCAAATTTTGTAACTTTGTTCAACTGACGAAAATCGTTACAAAATCGCCAGCTCCCATCCGGTTTAGGCACCAACACAATGGGACTAGACCAATCACTTTGGGACTCCTCTATCACCCCTAAGTTCAGCATTTTCTGTACTTCCTCCCGTATTGCCTCCCGTCGGGCCTCTGGGATCCGATAGGGTTTTAACTTCACCCTTTCACCGGGCGGGGTAATAATATCATGCTCTACCCCAGATGTTTGTCCCGGCAGCTCAGAGAACACCTCCTTGTTGCGAAGCACAAACTCCTTAACCTCCTGTTGTTGGGGTTGTGACAAGGTGGCTGCTATTCCAACCTCCGGAATCACGCAACCAGTTTGAGCTGGTGACCAAGTTTCTGCGACTAGGGACTCTCTATCCCTCCAGGCTTTCAACAGATTAACGTGATAGATCTGTTCGGGCTTTCGCCTTCCTGGTTGTCTGACCTTGTAATTCACTTCGCTCACTTTTTCCATTATCTCGTAGGGGCCTTGCCATTTGGCAAGGAATTTACTTTCAACCGTAGGGACAAGTACCAATATCCTATCCCCCGGGGAAAAGGTACGGGTCTTGGCTCCACGGTTGTACACTCTCTGCTGTGCCAACTGCGCTTGGGCCAAATGTTCCTTCACGATGGGCATTACCTGTGCAATTCGATCTTGCATCAGGGCGACATGCTCAATCACACTCCTGTGGGGAGAACTCTCACTTTCCCAAGTTTCCTTGGCAATATCCAACAGCCCTCTTGGGTGTCTCCCATACAGTAACTCAAAGGGGGAGAATCCCGTAGAGGATTGGGGCACCTCCCTAATAGCAAACATCAAATAAGGAAGTAGACAGTCCCAATCCTTTCCATCTCTATCCACCACTTTCTTCAACATTTGTTTTAGGGTTTTGTTGAATCTTTCAACCAGCCCATCGGTTTGGGGGTGATACACAGACGTACGCAATTGCGTCACTTTGAACAATTTACACAGCTCTTTCATAACCCAGGACATAAAGGGTGTACCTTGGTCCGTAAGCAGTTCTTTACAAATACCCACCCGGCTAAAAACAAGAGATAGCTCTTTGGCTATGGTTTTGGCCGAGGTATTTCGGAGAGGGATCGCTTCTGGATAACGGGTGGCATAGTCCATTATAACTAATATGTACTGGTGCCCCCTAGCGGACTTGATTATAGGACCTACCAAATCCATTGCGATCCTCTCAAACGGGACCTCAATGATGGGTAGAGGGACCAGCGGGCTACGGAAATGTGGCATCGGGGCCGACCTCTGACACACAGGGCAGGAGGAACAATCATTTTCTATGTCCTTCATCACCCCAGGCCAATAGAATCTCTGTAATACCCTCTCTCGGGTTTTCTCTGTCCCCAGATGACCTCCAAGAATGTGCCCATGGGCCAACTCCAACACCAACTTCCTGTAAGGTTTGGGCACCACAAGCTGCTCAACGGTTTCTTCTGCCCTTTTTGCCACCCGATACAGTAGGTCCTTCTCTACGCTGAAGTATGGGTAAGTGCAGGTATTATCTGGGTTCACTAACTCGCCATCTATTTCCACTACGTTTTCCCGTGCCTTTATTAGGGCGGGGTCTTTTAACTGTTCTGTGGCAAAATTTTCCCTGTGAACCTCAAGATCAGAAAACTCCACAGACGGTAGGTTTTCGTCTGAGGAGGTGGGCTCCTCTCCAGTTTCTTGAGTCTCGCCTGCCAATAATGACAAGGGAAATTCTGGAGAGTCCTCACCACTCTCAGAGAAGTTCTGGCTATCACCTTCCTGGTACATAGGGGCACCAGTGGGGGGCTCAGGATCATCCCACAGTTCCCAGAACTTCGGAAAATCCCTTCCCACAATGGCATCATGCGGTAATTGAGATACTAACCCCACTGGATGAGAGAGGGTACCTTTGGGGGTCTTGAAACACACTGTAGTCACTGGATACTCTCGGGTGTCCCCATGCACACAAATAACAGCTACCTTGCTATTCCCAGAGACCTCTGTTTTAACTAATTCAGCCTTTATCAGGGTCACAAGGCTACCTGAATCCAGTAATACCACAACATTTCTACCATTAATACACATTTTGCATAAATGTTTCTCAGTTCCCCGAATGGCAGTGCATGCGACTGTCGCACACAGCGACTGACGTCTGTCCGTCAGAAAGTCACATTGCATGGGTTCCTCCACAACCCGGGCAATTTGCTGCAATATGTCCCGTTTGCCGGCAGCGGTAGCAAACAATCCTTTTGGCTGCCTCTTGAGCCCCCGACTTCCCAGGCTGTTCTCGCCAAACCCTGGGCAGAGCTCCCACCCTCTCACTCTCTCCACCCTCACCCCTTGGAATCATCTTATCCGCCCCTGGGGATGGTCTGGTCTTAGGGTGGAAAGTCCGAGAGTCTCTGGAAGAGGCCGTCAGGTTCTCTGCAGCCAAGTATCTCTCTACACGATCCACAAGTTTACCGGCCGTTTCTGGGTCTCCATGGCTTACCCACTTTTGAATGGCGGTAGGAAGAGCTCTCAAGAAACGATCCATCACAACACGTTCCACAATCTCCGGTGCGGACAAAGTCTCTGGCTGTAGCCACTTCCTGCTCAGGTGAATGAGATCATACATTTGAGACCTGGGGGGTTTTCCAAGCTGGAAAGTCCAGTTATGCACACGCTGAGCCCGGACAGCCAGGGTGACACCCAGCCTTGCCAATATTTCAGCTTTTAGCATCACATAGTCTTTTGCTTGGTCAGGCTCTAGGTCATAGTAAGCTTTCTGCGATTCACCAGTTAACAGAGGAGCCACCAGTCCAGCCCACTGCTCCTCAGGCCACTTTTCTCTTTCAGCAGTCCTTTCAAATGTGGTCAAAAATACCTCTGGATCATCCTCTCCAGTCATTTTTGTCAATAAACGACTCACCCCAAAGGACGCGGTATTAGTGGGACGGCTTTCCTCACTGGTCTGCGGACGTTGCTGCATTACTGCTTCCATCTGTTGTTGTAGTCTCTGCTCTTGCTTCTGCAACAGGTCTATGAAGCGGGCCTCAGATTGCTGCTGGGCTTGTTGCTGGGCTGCGAAGCTCTTTTGCAAACCTGCATTTGTCTGCTGTTGATTGGCATTTGCTAGAGCCAGCTGTTTCAGTATCTCCTCCATGCTGGCTTAAAAAAAAAACTGCCACTGGTTCTCCACCAACTGTGAGGGGGTTAGCTCGGTAGCGGGTGTGTGTGACCCCCTGGATGGGCTCCCCACACAAAAACAGGCCCAGCAGACGGAGGTTGTGGTTTTCAAGATCAAAAGGTGCGGTTTATTTCTCTATTTACAGTGACAAAAACACAGCAAAGCAAAAAGAAACATAAACAAAATAAATCCTGGTCAGCTTGACCTCTGACTAAACATGCAGGTTTCCCTAACTAACAACTGGGATCAGCCTGGTGCTGTCCTAGTCCCTAAGTCCCTGGTTTAGTAAATGTCCAAACAAATAGCCACACAGGCTTTGTCTCACCGCACAGGGGTTCACTCTCCCTAGACAGTCCACACAGGTCTGGTTCCAGGCATGAGCAAACACCTAATGAAGCTGGGAGTTTTTATAGAGGCCTTAAACGAGCTGACAAGCTTCAGCTGGTCTCATCAACTCCCTGCCTGCACGACGCCCAGCACTCTCCCTAGAGGTATGAATCATCCATGAGCCCACTAGCCTCAGCTGGGCTTCATCAACTCTCTCCCTAGTTGTATAAGTCGGCATAAAGCCTGAATCTGGGAGAAATATACCTACCCCCCTGGATGCAACCAGGTGACTTTACCTTCCTGCTGTCACACAGGATATGTAAAAAGGAAATCAAAGATGCAAAAATTCAAAATGAACGACAGATTGCAAAAGATAGTAGGACAAACCCCCAAAAAATCTTCAAATATATTAATAGTAAAAAGGTCAAGTCTGAGCATGTAGGCCCTTTACAAAATAATCTAGAGTGGGTGACTGGGGACAAAGAGAAGGCTAATTTATTAAATACTTTCTTCAGCTCTGTGTATACAATGGAACATAGGGGAGATCATGTCCATAATGGGGGTGGTAGTCACACAGCCCCAAATCCACAATGGCTCAAAAGTGATATGGTCCAGAAATATTTAGACAGAATAAAGGTGGATAAAGCACCTGGACCAGATGGCATCCACCCACGGATCCTAAATAAAATTGAGCTCTGTAATTTCAAAGCCATTGTATCTAATTTTTAGGGACTCATTAATGACAGGAATATTTCCACTGGATTGGCGCAGGGCCAATATGGTGCCTATATTTAAAAAGGGAACAAAGTCTTTAACAAGTAACTATAGACCTGTTAGTTTAACTTCTATAGTTGGGAAGATACTGGAGAGATTAATAAAAGACCACATAGACGAGTTCTTGCTGGAAAAAAACTATTTAGGCAATAGACATGTGCATTCGTTTTCGTCCGAATGCATTTTCGTCCGAATTTCAGGTATTTTCGTTATCGTTTTAACAAACGAAAACGAAAATGCAGAATCCGAAAACCGAAAGATCCGACATAAACAAATGCTTAATTTTCGTTTTCGTTGCAACAACAGTTCGATATAGATAGGAGATTCGACATGAGGCTGACAATAACAATCTGTATTCTATCGAACCTGTGGTCGAATGTGCCTAACCTTAACTCTATTAGTCCAAGATTATTCTACATAGAGAGAAAAGATTCGACATTATAGAGAGAAAAGATTCGACATAGAGAGAAAAGATTTGACATTATAGAGAGAAAAGATTCGACATTATAGAGAGAAAAGATTCGACATAGAGAGAAAAGATCACTGCTGGAATTGGGTGGGGGAAGTAAAATAAAAAAATGATGATGATGAATGTTATTGGCTGATTGTAACCAAAGAGGAGGAGCAGTAAAATAGCTAGAACTAACTTGACAATTCGACATGAACGACGAAGATTCAACGAAGCATCGAAAAACATACAAACGTCGAATCTGTCATTGAAGGCTTATGATGTCTGTTGAAAGTTCTAAGAAGATTCTACGGAGCAGATAAACTTTACGACCTTGCAATCGTACATTTCCGGTCAAATGCTAGGCCCATAGGCTATAGAAGAATTCTAATGTTGGTTGACTAGTAGGGATGAGCTTCGTGTTCGACTCGAACATTGCCTGTTCGCCCGTTCGCCGAACAGCGAACAAATTGGGGTGTTCGCGGCAAATTCGAAAAATCTATGGGAGAAATCTAAAGTGCTAATTATAAAGGCTTATATGCAAGTTATTGTCCTAAAAAGTGTTTGGGGACCCGGGTCCTGCCCCAGGGGACATGTATCAATGCAAAAAGAAGTTTTAAAAACGGCCGTTTTTTCGGGAGCAGTGATTTTAATAATGCTTAAAATGAAAAAATAAAAGTGAAATATTCCTTTAAATTTCGTACCTGGGGGGTGTGTATGATATGCATGGGAAGTGGCACATGTTTCCCGTGCTTAGAACTGTCCCTGCAAAAAATGTCATTTTTGAAAGAAAAAAAGTCATTTAAAACTCATTCGCGGCTATTAATGAATTGTCGGCTCCCGGTAATACATACAAAAGTCATTGATAAAAAAAAAAAAAAAAAAGCGTGGGGGTTCCCCAGAATTCAATTACCAGGCCCTTCAGGTCTGGAATGGATATTAAGGGGAACCCCGCCGCAAATTTAAAATTTTTTTTACGTGGGGTTCCCCCAAATATCCATTCCAGGCCTTTCAGATCTGGCATGGATTTTAAGGGGAACTCCACCCCAAATTTAAAAAAAAATGGCGTGGAGTCCCCCTAAAAATCCATACCAGACCCCTTATCCGAGCACGCAACCTGGCCGGCCGCAGGGGAAAAGGGGGGGGGGGACGAGAGAGCGGCCCCCCTCCCTCCTGAACCGTACCAGGCCACATGCCCTCAACATGGGGAGGATGTCCCCATGTTGATGGGGACAAGGGCCTCATCCCCACAACCCTTGCCCGGTGGTTGTGGGGGTCTGCGGGCGGGGGGCTTATCGGAATCTGGAAGACCCCTTTAACAAAGGGGACCCCCAGATCCCGGCCCCCCCCCTATGTGAATTGGTAAGGGGTACATTGTACCCCTACCATTTCACGAAGAAAGCGTAAAAAAATGTTTAAAAAAACACACAAACACCTTGAAAAAGTCCTTTATTTAAAAAAAAAAAAAAAACATTCCAGCGGTGAAATCCAGTGTCCCGCGGCGATCCCGATGTCCAGCGCTGTCCTTCATTGGTTGTGCCTGAGCGGACCTGATGGGGAACTCCCTCTCAGTATTTTAAATGTATAGACCCGCCCCTTCTAAAGTTCCCCATCAGGTCCGCTCAGCGGACCAGATGCGGAACATGAGAAGGGGCGGGTCTATACATGTATTACCAAAGTGAGAGCAGTTCCCCATCAGGTCCGCCCCCTCGGTATGTCGGACCCGCCTACGTCATTGGCTTGAGCGGGGAACTTCCTTCACTGTGTAATTTAAATTTACATAGTGAAGGAAGTTCCCCGCTCAAGCCAATGACGTAGGCGGGTCCGACATACCGAGGGGGCGGACCTGATGGGGAACTGCTCTCACTTTGGTAATACATGTATAGACCCGCCCCTTCTCATGTTCCGCATCTGGTCCGCTGAGCGGACCTGATGGGGAACTTTAGAAGGGGCGGGTCTATACATTTAAAATACTGAGAGGGAGTTCCCCATCAGGTCCGCTCAGGCACAACCAATGAAGGACAGCGCTGGACATCGGGATCGCCGCGGGACACTGGATTTCACCGCTGGAATGTTTTTGTTTTTTTTTAAATAAAGGACTTTTTCAAGGTGTTTGTGTGTTTTTTTAAACATTTTTTTACGCTTTCTTCGTGAAATGGTAGGGGTACAATGTACCCCTTACCAATTCACATAGGGGGGCCGGGATCAGGGGGTCCCCTTTGTTAAAGGGGTCTTCCAGATTCCGATAAGCCCCCCGCCCGCAGACCCCCACAACCACCGGGCAAGGGTTGTGGGGATCCCCTTAATATCCATTCCAGACCTGAAGGGCCTGGTAATTGAATTCTGGGGAACCCCCACGCTTTTTTTTTTTTTTATCAATGACTTTTTTATGTATTGCCGGGAGCCGACAATTCATTAATAGCCGCGAGTCAGTTTTAAATGACTTTTTTTCTTTCAAAAATGACATTTTTTTCAGGGACAGTTCTAAGCACGGGAAACATGCGCCACTTTACATGCATATCATACACACCCCCCAGGTACGAAATTTAAAGGAATATTTCACTTTTATTTTTTCATTTTAAGCATTATTAAAATCACTGCTCCCGAAAAAACGGCCGTTTTTAAAACTTTTTTTTGCATTGATACATGTCCCCTGGGGCAGGACCCAGGTCCCCAAACACTTTTTAGGACAATAACTTGCATATTAGCCTTTATAATTAACACTTTAGATTTCGAACGTTCGAGTCCATTGTATTTAATAGGGTTCTAAAGTTCACACTAACATTTTGTCTGTTCGCAGGTTCTGGTGCGAACCGAACAGGGGGGTGTTCGGCTCATCCCTGTTGACTAGTAATAGTAATTAAAAAATATAATTATTACTAGTCATACAATAGAATTCATCTATAGCTTGTAGGCGGAACATTCGACCGGAAATGTACGATTGCAGCGTCGTACAGTTTCGCTGCTCCGTCGAATCTTCTTTGAACATTCGACAGACACCATAAGCCTTCAATGACAGATTCGACCTTAATTAATTCAGATTTTCGGACGAATGCAATTTCTAACGAAAAATGAAATAAATAAAAACGAATTTCGGGAGTAACTAAATAAATTTATTTTTCTAACGAAAACGAAATTCCGAAACGAAATATTTCAGTGTGCACATGTCTATTAGGCAACAGACAGCATGGATTCATGAAAGACAGAAGTTGTCAAACAAACCTGATTTCTTTTTATGAAGAGGTAAGTAAAACCTTGGACAGAGGGGTGGCTGTGGACGTGGTATACTTGGATTTTGCAAAAGCGTTCGATACAGTTCCACACACGCGGCTCATGTGTAAGGTAAAGTCTACAGGATTGGAAATATCAGTTTGTAAATGGATAGAAAACTGGCTAAAATACAGAATTCAGAGAGTAGTGGTTAATGATTCTTACTCTGAATGGTCTAAGGTTCTCAGTGGTGTACCCCAAGGTTCAGTGCTGGGACCCTTACTTTTTAATATCTTTATAAATGATATTGGGTCTGGGATCAAAAGTAACATTTCTGTCTTTGCAGATGACACCAAGCTATGCAGTGGAATAACGTCCTTACAGGATGTTGCCAATTTACAAACCGACCTCAATGCTCTGTCTAATTGGGCGACTATGTGGCAGATGAGGTTTAATGTTGATAAATGTAAAGTTATGCACTTGGGGGGTAAGAATATGAATGCATCATACATACTAGGGGGAGTACAACGGGGGGGATCTGGGGGTTTTGGTAGATCATAAGCTCAATAATGGCATGCAATGCCAAGCGGCCGTTTCCAAAGCGAGCAAAGTCCTTTTTTTGTATTGAGAGAGGTATGGACTCCAGAGAGAGATATCATTTTGCCCCTGTTCAAATCATTAGTAAGACCTCATCTGGAATATGCAGTTCAGTTTTGGGCACCAGTTCTCAAAAAGGATATCGGGAACTGGAGAAAGTTCAGAGAAGGGCAACCATACTGATAAGAGGCATGGAGGAGCTCAGCTATGAGGAAAGATTAGAGGAACTGAATTTATTCACTCTTGAGAAGAGGAGAATAAGGGGGGATATGATTAACATGTACAAATATATAAGGGGTCCATATAGTGAACTTGGTGTTGAGTTATTCACTTTACGGTCAACACAAAAGACAAGGGGCACTCTTTACGTCTAGAGGAAAAAAGATTTCATCTCCAAATACGGAAAGGTTTCTTCACAGTAAGAGCTGTGAAAATGTGGAACAGACTCCCTCCAGAGGTGGTTCTGGCCAGCTCAGTAGATTGCTTTAAGAAAGGCCTGGATACTTTCCTAAATGTACATAATATAACTGAGTACTAACATTTATAGGTAAAGCTGATCCAGGGTAAATCCGATTGCCTCTTGGGGGATCAGGAAGGAATTTTTTTCCCTGCTGTAGCAAATTGGATCATGCTCTGCTGGGGTTTTTTGCCTTCCTCTGGATCAACTGAGGGTATAGAATTGGGTTTATGGGATTGTACGATATTTTTTTTTTTTTTTTATGGTTGAACTGGATGGACTTTGTCTTTTTTCAACCTGACTAACTATGTAACTATGGTGACTAGGGATGAGCTCAGGCATGTTCGCATTGAACACATGCAGAGCCCGCCAAGGAAGTCGGCACCGTCGGAACCGCGCTGCGCTAAATCACAGGCAGGGAGACATTTCCCGATCTCTGCAGCTGAACATCGGGACAATGTCTCCCTGCCTGTGATTAGCGCAGCGCGGTTCCGACGGTGCCGACTTCCTTGGCGGGCTCTGCATGTGTTCAATGCGAACATGCCTGAGCTCATTCCTATTGGTGACCATTAAAAGGAAAAATTACTGCTTTAATTTCAAGTTTGCAAAGAGACTGAAAGGAAAATTCTCTTGCTAAAAATGGACTATGGGGTTACATAGCCAGGTAGTGTTAGATGAGAGAACTTTGCGGTCAAGATTTTCCTACCTGCTTCAGTACTTGCTATTAAGGACTTTCCTTTGTGCCATACTGATTCTCTGCCACTAGGTGGTGGAAGTTGCTCATAGTGAGGGCTGGACTTTCAAGCTTTTATCTCAGTTCCTTTTATATTTAAAGTGTGAAGGAAAGTTCCATTTCTTAAGAAGTGAAGCTTTGTTTCCTAATGTACAGTAATGCTGTTTTATATTTTTGCCTGTGTTTCTTTGTTTTTTTTTAGGTGAATCGGATCTTCTGTCAAGCTGGCGGAAAGTGGGTGGCTTAAATAAAGAGTGAGGTGTTGATAAATATGTGTTAATGTGACCATACTGTGTATTCATTTTTAAATCTATGACTTTCTTCTTTCTTCCCCTCCCCTCTCCCATCCAAGTTTTTGCGGTTCAGATATCTGCTTTCAGGATTGAGAGACATTTTTTTTCCAGACGCTGAGGACATCGTCTTTTTGTAGTGGGGGGAGTATGTAGCGCCCTGCTCCTGTTGACCAGGCGCTATTGTGTAAATTTAGTGGGTCATATGAATTGTACATAGTTCAGAACGTAATGTTTATGGCTAAATTAGCCTCTGTCCCAGCTTTGGCTGTGTTGAGAGCATTTCCCACTGTCGCCGGTAGGTGTCGTTGTCACCGCCGGCCAGTGTTGGAAATACAACAGGCTGGAGTGTATTGGGTGTCCCTTCCCCAGAAACAGCCCAGTGGGAGTGGTTTACCGCTGTGCATTCTGGGAGAGGATACTTAAGGTGCAGACGCCATTTTTCTCTCTCTCTCTCTGACCTCATGGCCCGTCTGGCCTAAGGTATGTGACAACTCCTCTGCTGCCTCGGGGCCTGCTGGCCCGAGGCTACGTTACTTTAAGTAGGCCAAGAAGTCTTTCTGGGGCCTACTGGTTCGGGGATTGTCCTGTGCTGTCTTGCCTGCGGGAAGAAGCCGAGCAATTGGAGGATCCAGGGGAGGACTCTTCTTGGAGAGGACCAAGCAAAAGGCTGGTATCTCAAAAAGAGCCTGGTGACTCAATTGGAGGATGCATCCTAACCAATCTACCTCACAGTACTGCCGGATGGGTTAAAAGGACTTTGGTACTGTGTAGCTGTGTTCGCTCAAGCAATTACTGATTTCTAAATCCTGTGGCAGAGGATTGTTCAACAGTTAGTACTATCATCAAGTCTGTGGCAGAGACTTTTGTCCGTGCATCATTCCGGCTGCTAGGCCGGTGAGAGAGGCCTATCAGGGTGAGCAAGATCCAGTGACAGAAGGTGTACTTGTCTCCAGCCAGGATCTCAAGTTCCTCAGCGATCTTCACAAGGTATCTGAATTCCCCTAACCCTCCATCCCTCTACTGCTGCAAGTTGTGTTGAATAAAAAGCATTGGAAAAAGACTAAGTGACTGGTGCATGCATCTGTGGGCATATTGCCAAATTTAGAGCCAAGCAAGTTTTGATAAGTTGAACTGTGGGGTAACGGCAGGACCAAAAATAACCAGCAGCTCCTATGGGGGTAGTGCTACAACTATAAAGTGCAAATGTGCAAAAGTAGCTATAACTATTGTAGCGCCCTGCTCCTGATGACCAGGCGCTATGTTAAATTTAGTGGGTGTCTGAGCTGGTATTAGCTAAGACTTTGTAAATAATTAAGACTAAATCAGCCTCTGTTCCGGCTATGGCTGTGTTTGGAAGGACTTCCCACTGTTTGCCTGTAGGTGGCGTTACCACCCCAGGCCAATGTGGAAGACAAACAGGCCAAAGTGCAATGAGTGTCTTTCCCCGGGAACAGTTCAGTGGGAGTGGTCTCCCCACTGAGCATACTGGGGAAGGGTACTTAAGGGGCAGACGCCATTTGCCGGGGCTCTTCTTCGCCTCGTGGCCCTCCTGGCTCGAGGCATGTGTTACTGGAAATTCAGCCTCGGAGTCACGTTGGTCCGAGGCTGCAACTATGCCAGGTAGACCCAGTTGTCATGACTGGGTCCTACGCTTGAAGGTGATCCTGTGCTGTCCGTCCTGCGGGAGGAAGCCACTCAATGGAGGAAACCAGGGGAGGATCTGTCCAGGAGAGGACCGAGCGTAAGGCCGGTATCTTGTGGAAGGCCTGGGGACCTTATTGAGGGATGAACTGTAACAAAAGTAACCTTACAGTCTGCTGGGTTGGCTTAAAGGCTCTTAGACTGTAAGGCTGGATATCCGGGTACTAAAATCCTGTGGCAGAGGATAACGGAACGGTTCAACATAACCATCAAAAAAGTCTGTGGCAGAGACTGTTCTTTATTATCTGTTTGTGCACCATTCCGGCTGCTAGGCCAAGTGAGAGGGGTCTATCCGGGTGAGCAATACCCACTCAAAGGAGAGTGGCTCTGGTAAACGACTAACCAGAAAGCCAGCGACCACCCTTATTCAGGGGGGGTCACAAAGCGCTTGTTGGATCAGAGATCCGCTAAGAGGATGTCCAGAGCCTCTCCCTCCAGAAGCCTCAACACACACCGGGCGATGATCAGATCAGATGACCCCAATACCAAAAAGTGCAAATATGCAAAGAAACAAAGACTCCAATAGTGCAATAATGTCTCTTTTGGTAATTTAATGGTGAGTATTTGCAGTGCTGCATACAATAATTCTGGCTCAATAGCGAGTCTCCAGTACAAGAATAGATAAAAAGGAATTCCTTACAAGTAAAAGGTCCACAAATGTGTATATGCGAACGTGCATGCGCACAGTCTCACGGGGGATCTTTTGCCTTCTATTGAATTCCAGTCATACATAAACTTTTCACGTTTCCACTGTTAAAGGATTTATTATTTGGCACTGCACTTTACAGCATAACGTTTGTTTTTATGCATTGTATTGGTTACACAGTGAATTTTTACAGTAGACACAGCTACTTTTGCACATTTTTGTATTGGTTACACATGAAATCATCATAGTAGTTATAGCTTCTTTTGCACATTTGCACTTTATAGTCATTAGATGCTATGTACACATTTGTATTACTTTGCATTATATAATTTCTAGCGCTGCACTTTATATTTTTACATACTGTAAAGGTATTACAGATCCCATAATGGCTTTTTTTAGGGTTTAATTAAATGTTTAAGTCAACATTGGATGGGGGGGGGGGGGGGGGGTCTGCCTAAAGCACACCTTGCATAAAAACAAGAGGGCACATAGATTTACCAAATTGCACATTTTTTTGTGTTTACAAACAATTTTTATTATGGAAAGGGCCAAGGTATAGAAAAATTACAATGATGATTGCGCTATTTTTTTGAGTGAAAAACTCTTTTTAAACTGCTTGCCCTATAAGCTAGGCAAGAACACATAGGGGGTTATTTACAAAAGGAAAAGCCACTTTGCACTACAAGTGCCGTGCAAGGGCACTTGGAAATGAAGTCGCTGTAAATCTAAGGGGGACATGCAAGGAAAATAAAAAACATAATTTTAGCTTGCACATGATTGGATGATAAAATCAGCAGAGCTTCCCCTCATTTCAGATCTTCCCCCCAGATCTACAGTGACTGCACTTCCAAGTGCACTTGCAGTGCAAAGTGGATTTGCCTTTTGTAAATAACCCCCATTGTCACTGACTACCAGAATAATGAGTGCCTACCAAACTACACCAAACTGTGCATACCCAGTGTCGCTCTGTTGTGCACCACAGCCTATTCATTTTCAATGTGTCCCAACACAGGTAAATCACTCAAGCAGGACTATATACTGTCTGGCAGAGCAGTGTAAAAATCTGAAATACAAATCTTTTTGCAGGTAAAACAGCTATCATGTATGTGTTTTGTCTGTGTGTTTAGCTGGATTTCAGATTTAATACTTGGAATAACAAATGCATACCTCCCAACATTTTGAGATGGGAATGAGGGACACGTACTAACAAATGTATGTAGGCATAGTACACGCCCCCTGCCACACCCCCTTAAAGGAAAATTAAACAAAAAAAAGGTTAATCAAATCCACAAGGACTTTTTTTTACCACTACTATTCCTTTATATTGGCCTTTATCCCCTTGCCGACCGCTGGACGACTATATACGTCAGCAGAATGGCACGGCTGGGCAGATCGACGTATATATACGTCCCCTTTAAGGGCCGCCACAAGCTTCGTGAGTCTGACCGCGGGTCCCGCGGACTCGATATCCGCCGGGAGTCCCGCGATCGTCTCACGGAGAGGAAGAACAGGGAAATGCTAATGTGAACAAGCATTTCCCCGTTCTTCCTAGTGACAGGACACTGATCACATCTCCCTGTAATCTGGAGCGGTGATCAGTGTAGTGTTACACGTAGCCCATCCCCGCTTCAGTTAGAACACATCCCTAGGACACACTTAACCCCTTCCCCGCCCCCTACTGGTTAACCCCTTCACTGCCAGTCACATTTACACAGTAATCAGTGCATTTTTATAGCACTGATCGCTGTATAAATGTGAATGGTCCCAAAATAGCACCAAAAGTGTCCGATGTGGGATGTGTCCAAGATGGCGACCAGTGCGGAGGTTTAGTGTGAGAGCTCCGCTATCCTGCCTGTTATAATCCTGATTCCCTGCGGACACTTATCCTACCGAAGCCACCCAAACACCTCCTGAGACTCCCTGGAGTGGTATGCCCCCCAAGCGCAGGTCGGCGACACATCCGAAAGCCTCTGGACAGAACGCTCAATCGCGTGGCAAGAAGACTGGGACCTGCACGTGGACCAATATGGCGTCGCAGACGGAGGATGTGGATCCTGCGACTCAGAGCCAGGATAACTTTAATGCCCTGATGCAAGCAATCACCATCTGCCAAATGACCCTGACAGGTAAAATAGATGCCATGCAGATGGAGATGGGACTGATCCGCAAGGACATGGACAAATTCCGGGCCCGTCTAACGGAAGCTGAACAGCGGGTAGGTGACGCTGAGGACGTGCTCCGAGACCACTCCACCGCTCTCCGCACCCTCACCACTAAGGTCCGGGCTCTCGAATACCGAGCCGAGGACGCGGAGAACCGCAATAGGAGGAATAACCTCCGAGTCATCGGGCTGCCAGAGGGCTCGGAGGACCCGGATCTGGTTGTGTTCGTGGAGAGGCTCCTCCGGCAACTGCTTCCACAAGCGACATTCTCACCGTTCTTCACAGTCGAACGGGCCCACAGGATGCCGGCTGCTCGCGGCCCTCCTGGTAGCCCTCCGCGAACACTCATCCTTCGTCTCCTGAATTACAGAGACAGGGACACGGTACTGAGGGAAAGCAGGAAGCTTGAAGCCCTACGATTTGAGGGAACACGTCTCATGATATTCCCTGACTTCTCGGTCGAAACTCAAAAGATGAGGAAATCATTCGACCAGGTGAAACTTGCCCTCCGGCAGAAAGGCCTAAAGTACAGTATGCTCTTCCCAGCCCGCCTTAGAGTACAAGATGGAGAAGCACTGAAATTCTTTACCTCGCCCGAGGAGGCCTCCAACTGGCTGGAATCCCTCCCGCGCAGATGAACCCCGTGGCAGGACCCCTCTCTCCGCATCTACTAGCATGGATGGGTGAGTCTACCCTAGCACTGACTGTTTGTGGATGTTCGCGGCCGGCCTCTTTCTCCTTAAACTGAACTCCCTATACCCCTAACTATCTCCCACATTTTTTCTGGCCATTCGCCCCTGATCCATGTTTAGCCCATTATCCCATGATTGCTTCGGGATCAACATGGCATGAACTGCTGCTGGAACTATTCACACAGACACTATATCCCGCTCATGCCGTATTGCTGGGAGAGAAGAGGGACTGTTACATTACTAGCTGAGTTGCTCTGATACCACCTATAGGTGCTTCAAATACAAGTTCAAGAAATGTGCCCCCGGGGGGGGGGTTCTCCTCCTATTTTCCCCCTTTGTTGTTTTTTTTTTTTTATTTCCATTCCTCCCCCCGGGTGAATACCTCTCCGCAGGGAGGACAAATTTATCTATTTCTTTTTTGGTTTTTCTTTTCCTTTTTTTTCTCCGTTCAAATTTCCTTTACGTTGCAGGCGCTTGCTGACATTGCGGCTGCTGACTAACCTACAGGTGCCTCAATGCTTTGCCCCCTAGGGGCCTTTCTTGGTACACTGCCTCGCTAAGACCCATGGTCTTGTTTTGTTTTGGGGGTTTGAAAACGCGCCTGAGTTCAGGAGGTAGCGTGGGGAGGGGGGAGGGGGGTGTGGGAAAGGCTGTTGGTTTGGGTTTTATGAGTTCTATTATCACTGATTGTTTTTGGTTCATGTCATTACTATCTCTTCATTTTAAGGCGCGTAGGAAATTACACAGGTTATTCTCATTCCTTGCACTGCTGCTGGGTCAGGGCAGATGGGGAGTGAGGTTTGTGTTTATTTTACCAACTCTAATATGGCTCCTTGAGGGTGATTTCGTGGAACGTGCGGGGGTTGAACTCTAAGTTCAAGCGCTCCTTAGTGTTTGGGTATCTAAAGAGGCATCTCCCGCACATATGTATCCTCCAGGAGACACACCTAATGGGATCCAAGTTATTGTCACTGAAGAGGGCATGGGTGGGATCCTACTACCATTCCACTTTCTCCTCACACTCCCGAGGGGTGAGTGTACTGGTACATAAGACGCTCCCATTTACACTGCTAGATCTCCATTTAGACCCAGAGGGTCGATATGTGATCATGCATGCAATGTGTGATCGGATAGAAATGGTGGTTGTGGGCCTATATATACCCCCTCCGGCAAATATGAATGTTTTACATAAGATCCTTACTAAACTAGCTAAATATCCCACGACGAATGTTATTCTGGCAGGGGATTTCAATATGACCCCTGATCCTGAGGCAGACCGTCTCAGTCAGAGTCACAGGAGCCACACGACTGACCCGGGCCTAATCAGATGGGCGGAGACATTTGGTTTACATGATGTGTGGAGATGGAAACACCCTAACGCTAGACACTATACGTGCCATTCGGCTACGTATGCCACCATGTCACGTATAGACCTAATATATGTCAGCGACTCCCTGTTAAACAAGGTCGCTGCGGTTTCCATCCTCTCACGGGGTATTTCTGACCACGCCCCTATGATGATGACACTGACAACTGACACGGTAGCGGGGGTGGGGTTGTGGAGACTATCCAGATACTGGGTTACAGATGAGAAGCTGGAGCTGCTGATGTTGTCAGAACTAGGGGAATACTGGACCCATAATGTACATAGTGCGTCCCAGGCTTCGATCTGGGATGCATTTAAAGCCTATGCTAGAGGCAGGTACCAATACAATATTTCAAAAGTGAGGAAAGAAACGAAACTTGAGCTGTCAGCGGCTGAGCGTAGGGCTCTGCGACTTGAAGATAGATACACCAGCTCCCCAGACCCTGGAACGCACACTGATATGCTTACTGCTTACCGAGAGCTAGCTCTGATACGTATTGACTCATGCCGTTGTTTCCTCCTATCCCAAACTCACCGTATATTTGAACAAGGGGAACGTCCTGGCAGACTTCTAGCCTGGCTGGCGAAGGAAAGGACGGGAAGCCCGTGTATAGCAAACATACAGGCGGAGGATGGTACCCTACTCTCAGACCCGCTAGACATTAATGCCAGATTCGAACAATACTACTCTCACCTCTATGCCTCCAGGGTTACTTATACCCCCGAGGAGCTGACCACATTTCTTGACACCGTTGATTTCCCGACCCTGTCTGCCGATGCGGCCCAGGGTCTGGAATCTCCCATTACATTACTGGAAATCCAAAAAGCCATTAAATCCATGCAAACAGGGAAGTCACCGGGACCGGACGGACTCCCCTCTGAGTTTTATAGGACTAACCTAGAGGTGGTGGGCCCTCATCTTCACTTGACGCTCAACGAGACGCTAGCGACAAACAGCCTCCCGGCCTCCATGTCTGAGGCCGTGATAGTTGTTATACCTAAGCCGGGGAAGGACCCCACATTGTGTTCATCCTATAGGCCCATATCTTTGCTGAACGTCGACGCAAAGATATTAACTAAGGTCCTGGCCTGTAGACTGAACGCAGTGATCCTTTCTTTAATACACGGGGACCAGATGGGCTTCATGCCAGGTAAGGGCACGGATGTTAATATTCGAAGGCTCCACACGAATATAGCGCACTTTAAAGACAGCATCCAGGGGGGCGCAGTGGCCTCCCTGGATGCAGAAAAGGCCTTTGATTCAGTGGAATGGATCTTTTTGTGGCAAGTCCTAGCTAAATTTGGCTTCGCCCCAGGTTCATAGACTGGATTCGACAGTTGTACTCTTCCCCAACGGCACGTGTGCGTACTGGCGGTACCCTCTCCTCCCCCTTCCATCTTTGTAGGGGCACGAGGCAGGGATGCCCCCTTTCTCCAGGGCTGTTTGCCCTGGCCATTGAGCCCATGGCGATACTCCTCCGCTCAACAAGCGAAGTTAGAGGACTACAGCTGGGCTTTCTGGTGGAGAGGGTGTCGCTATATGCGGACGACACGTTGCTATACCTGGGTGATACTGCAGATTCCCTTACAGCAGCCCTGACGATTATTGATAGATTTGGTGGATTTTCAGGTGTTCGGATCAATTGGGAGAAATCTAACCTGTTTCTGCTATCTGACTCGAACGCCCTCCCAACGCCACTTGCCACATGCCCTCTGCAGTTAGTCTCCCATTTTAAATACCTGGGCATAGAGATCACTAGAGACCTCTCGCAATATTTAACGGACAACCTTTACCCAATCCTAACGTCCCTAATAGCTAAGTGCAATACCTGGAAGACCCTTCCATTGACTCCGGTTGGCAGAGTGAGCCTCATAAAAATGACATTTCTCCCCAAATTTTTGTATATTTTTAGGAACACCCCAAGCCCGATTCCTATGACCTTCTTTCACAAACTGGATGAAGTAGTCTCATCCTTTATCTGGGGAGGGAAGCCCCCGAGAATATCCAAAACCAAATTGCAACTCCCCCTATCTTTGGGAGGTCTGTCATCACCGTGCTTTTTGAAATACTATTGGGCGGCAGTTTTGGTTACTGCCCGTTGGTGGTTCGCCCAAACCCGATCCAATCCTGCAGTTAACCTCGAGGCAGCCATAATGGGGTCCTACTCTGCCCTTACAAATCTGGTATATAGGGGGTGCGGACCTCCCCTCAGAGCACTACTCCAATGAGGACTACGGTGCAGGTATGGGACAAAGTCACAGCGACAATTAGGAAAGCAAACTCCATTTCCCCTCATACTCCGCTCTGGGGTAACCCAAAGCTCCCTCACTTTCGCACCATGCCGGACCCCAACTTGTGGGCCAGGTATGGAGTGACCAAGATCCAACACATTATGCCATCCGGGGTTCTCCTCCCCTTTTCAGTACTAAAGGATACCTACCAGCTCCCCTCATGGATGCTCTTTTGGTATCTTCAACTGAAGCATGCCACTCAATCACAATTTCCAGCTACTGTCTCGGTTGAACCACATCGGATAGAGAGATTTCTTATCTCTCGGGGAGCGGACAGAATCTTTTCTTCTTTATACCTTAGATTGACATCTGGAGATCCTGAGGGCCCATCACCCCTGTGTCGAACATGGCAGGGAGATATTCCCTCTTTGTCGGAGGAGGAATGGGATCTGGCCTTGCAAAACTATCTCCCCACAGTGATCTCTGCAAGGGATAGATTTATCCAACTCAAATTTATCCATAGGGCTTACTACACCCCTCAAC
Organism: Rana muscosa; assembly: GCA_029206835.1. Taxonomy (NCBI): domain Eukaryota; kingdom Metazoa; phylum Chordata; class Amphibia; order Anura; family Ranidae; genus Rana; species Rana muscosa. The sequence goes on along the minus strand of CM055125.1, from coordinate 86,721,521 downwards.
GCTTAGCAAAAATCTACCCCACACAATCTGAGAGGTGCCCCAAATGCTTACAAGAGGTGGGAACAGGTGGGAACATACTACCACGTGATTTGGGACTGCCCGGCTATACAAAATTATTGGGGGCAGATACTGGCGGAAATTAACATAGTGGCTGGTGTCTCGGCGTCAATGGATCCCAAGCTATTGTTATTGGGACTCACGGACTCCCTGACACACTCCACCCACCCGGCGTTCTACGCTAGGAAAGTACTGTTACAAAACTGGAAGCTACCCTCCCCACCAACGACTGTTCAATGGCGCACACTTGTAGACTCAGTCCTCCCGATATACAAGCTGACATATAAAGGACGGAAATGCCCGCAAAAGTTTCATAAAATCTGGGATCCATGGATAGAAACCCGGCCACTTAATATTTAAAGACCTGAAGGGGAATTGAGGGCGGGTAGGTTATAAGTTGCCTATCTGGTTGTGCAATGGCCCCCTCACTTAGTGGATTTTGGGTTCTCTACCCACTTGGGTGGTATTGGTACTTAATTGGCCATACTTGTGTGGCAACACAATGCATTAGTGAGCTTCCCTAAACCTGACTTAATCATACCCTGTCTCTCTATTCTTAGCAATTCTATGAAGAAATCACGTGTAATGTTATTTTACTTGACCATGTGCCTCACCAATAGATGAACCTGATGTAATGACATTGTCTGTACTCTTTTTAATTTCTAATAAAAACGTTTCTGTTAAAAAAAAAAAAAAGTGTCCGATGTGTCCGCATTAATGTCGCAGTCATGATAAAAATCGCTGATCGCCGCCATTGCTAGTAAAAAAAAATATTAATAAAAATGCCATAAAACTATCCCCTATTTTGTAGACGCTATAACTTTGGCGCAAACCAATCAATGAACGCTTATTGCGGTTTTTTTTACCAAAAATATGTAGAAGAATACGTATCGGCCTAAACTGAGAAAAAAAATAAATTTTTTAGATATTTTTTGGGGATGTTTATTATAGCAAAGAGTAAAAAAATATAGCTTTTTTTTCAAAATTGTCGCTCTATTTTTGTTTATAGCACAAAAAATAAAAACCGCAGACGTGATCAAATACCACCAAAAGAAAGCTCTATTTGTGGGAAAAAAAGGACATCAATTTTGTTTGGGAGCCACGTCGCACGACCGCGCAATTGTTAGTTAAAGCAACGCAGTGCCGAATCGCAAAAAGTGCTCTGGTCTTTGACCAGCCAAATGGTCCGGGGCTGAAGTGGTTAAAATGTACAAATGCAGCAATTTAGAAATTGGATAAAAGGTTTAGCACTGGGAAACACTTTTTGAAAGATTAAAACTGCATTTTATATACAACTATATAGATCAGACCAAAATGAGGGACAAATAAGGGGAGAAGAGGGACATTGCTCCAAATCAGGGACAGTCTCTTTAAATCCGGGACAGTTGGGAGCTATGCAAATGCAGTTGGCCACAATTTACAGAAACATCCAACAGGACCAGTTAATGGTTCCCTGAATATTATTGTTGGGCTGACTGCATTGGATTTTTAAATTTTTTGGACTAAAAGGCTCATTCACACAAGGAGAGGGTTGGGCAAGAGCTGGGGTCCCTCCTGCAGTCACATAAACCTGCACACTACCCTGTTCTCTCCATTCCCTCTAACTGACTTGGCAGGGAGTGATTGCACAGGAACACTTTGCTGTCTCTAACCAACATTGCACATACTTGAGAATTGTTACCCAATGAGTAATGATAATCTTGTGCGCATAAATGTCAGAAAATCTTTACAGAGTCCAAAAATTAAGTTGTGTTTGCTGTAATTTCGTTTTTTTGCCTGCAGCAGCCTGTGCGCACCTAACAGGAATATCGTGTATGCAGCATATGGTCTCCCTGCATCCATATACAGTCTATAGCAATGCCTTTATTGACTTTGCACCCCCCCCCCCTACTTCCCTATGTTTGTTAATCATTAATTGTTCACTTATGATGTCAGTTTAACGAGCGATGGAAAGATTACTCCTGCTTTGCTCCACTCATAACCCTGTGTGAGAAGCACTAGGCCAGGTTAAAGGGGATGCAGGGCAATTAACAAAGACATGAGTCCATTTCAAAGTAAAAGGAGGCTATTCTTGGTCATCCTAATAGTACAGAAATGTCAGCAGTTTCTGAGTGCTTTAGGAAGTATGGCAAGGTTAACGCTATGTTAATATGAACACACAGGGGAACGAAGCGATTGGGTGAAAGACTGAGGGTAGGAAAATGAGCAGGTAGGTGATTGAAATGTGAAAATGGTGGTTTGTTTTTTCCTTTTTCTAAAGCAGGAATACAAATGATCCCTACAAAGCCTGCGCCATCCTCAGACCCTGTAGCCAATTAGTGTACATCAATATTTAATCAAACCTTCCACTATTGTGCATAGGCAGCCTGCACTGTGCAGACCAGCTACCCTGGCTCTTACACACACACACTGCTATGACACATAATGATATTGTCAATTAATAATTGAACAGTTTTTGTTCTCCCTCCGTGACCTTATTAGTAGAAAATGTGAAAGAGGATTTTTTTTTTTATAGTGAGATAGAAAAATATACGTTTGGTTCTTTTCTCAGCTTCGGTTCCCATTCCACAGTATTTTTACCGACTTGTCAAACTAAATTTTTCACCATCTAGAAAGACAACAGATGATGGTGAATTTAACATGCCATATGCACATTATTAGTAGCTTTGGGGGGAATATTTTTTCCCAGCTGTTTAATGCTTGGACAGCTCTATTAACTAAACTGTCATGACTTTTAAAGGTAATCTCCAATCAAAATTGAATATTGAAGTTGACCTCTGCCCAAATGGCTAAAGAGCAGTTGAAATAAATAGATGCGTAGAGTTTTGTCATAACCAGACCACATAGCCACAGTCACTGCATAGCCAGAAGGGTGACACTGCTATTTCCTGTTGTTGCTGGTTGATGGGCTTTTAGAGAGAGAGTTATTATGCTATTAAGGCCCCCTCTGCTCTTGTCTTCCTTTAAAGTGTTATTTCACTTTTTCAGAAAAAATGAAAAGGTGAAATATCAGCGTATACCCCCCACCCCCTTGGTCCCCACTGTTCTTACCACTGTGAATGCTGACATGTCAGTGCCCACACAACCGGTGCATCAGTACAAGGGATTTGAAATCCACACCCTTCTCCCTATTCTCTGAGTGATTCTGATTGGTCAGCTGCTTTCACCCTGCTAAGGATTACCCGCACCACGAGTGCAGTCTCTATTAAATCCTGCGGGTTTGGTGCACTTTTTAAAGTATCTCATTCACAAGTGCAGCAGGCACTGCTGCTCATCTGAAAAACAATCGCAGTGTGTTTGACATGTGGTGAAGAGACGATATGTTGCCTCCTTACTAGGGATGAGCTCGGTGTTCGAGTCGAACATACGTTCGACTCGAACATCGGCTGTTGGATCGTTCGACGAAGATCGAACTATTTGGGCCGTTCGCGCCAAATTCGAGTGACGCGAACGGCCCACAATACACTGCGCCATCGCAGTGCAATCCCGGCGCTGTGATTGGCCAAGCATGCACTGTGACACCGCATGCTTGGCCAATCACAGCGCTGGCAGCTAGGAGAGCCATAATTGGCCACAGGCAGGTTGCCTGTGGCCAATTATAGCTCAGGGGGTTTAGCACACGCCCCACACTATAAAAGGCAGCCAGCGCGGCGGCCTTGTGTTGTGTGTTCCGGCGCAGGGAAAGAGAAGGATAGGCAGGGACAGTGTCATTGTGCTATTCTTTGTGCTATTCTTGTGTGTAGGGAGAGAGAAGGATAGGCAGGGGACAGTGTCAGTGTCATATTCTTTTCTAAACCTTGTGTGCAGGGAGAGAGAAGGATAGGTAGGGGACAGTGTCAGTGTCATATTCTTTGCTAAACCTTGTGTGCAGGGAGAGAGAAGGATAGGCAGGGAGAGTGTCAGTGTCATATTCTTTGCTAAACCTTGTGTGCAGGGAGAGAGAAGGATAGGCAGGGGACAGTGTCAGTGTCATATTCTTTGCTAAACCTTGTGTGCAGGGAGAGAGAAGGATAGGCAGGGGACAGTGTCAGTGTCATTGTTGCTAAGCCTCCTGCACAGTATACACATGAAGCTAGCCCTTATTGCTGTGTTTTCCTGGTGTGTTACACTAACAGGCATTTGCAGCACTTACAGCGGGCGGAGTGTGCCTCCTGCACATTATACACCTAAAGCTAGCCCTTATTGCTGTGTTTTCCTGGTGTGTTACACTAACAGGCATTTGCAGCACTTACAGCGGGCGGAGTGTGCTTCCTGCTAAATATACACCTGAAGATAGCCCGTATTGCTGTGTTTTCCTGGTGTGTTACACTAACAGGCATTTGCAGCACTTACAGCGGGCGGAGTGTGCTTCCTGCTAAATATACAACTTAAGCTAGCCCGTATTGCTGTGTTTTCCTGGTGTGTTGCACTAACAGGCATTTGTAGCACTTACAGCGGGCGGAGTGTGCATCCTGCTAAATATACACCTGAAGCTAGCCCTTATTGCTGTGTTTTCCTGGTGTGTTACACTAACAGGCATTTGCAGCACTTACAGCGGGCGGAGTGTGCCTCCTGCACATTATACACCTGGAGCTAGCCCTTATTGCTCAAGCTTTTTTATTTTGTGTTACACTAACAGGCATTTGCAGCACTTACAGCGGGCGGAGTGTGCTTCCTGCAAAATAAACACCTGAAGCTAGCCCTTATTGCTGTTTTTTCCTGTCGTGTAACACAGGCAGTCATCTGCAGCACTTACAGCGGGCGTTGTGTGCTTCCTGCAAAATATACACCTGAATCTACCCCTTATTGCTGGTTTTCCCATCTCCCTGCAGGCCATTGCTATGTCTGGAAGGCCAACAAAGAGAGGCAGACAGTTACGAGCCAATAAAAGAGGGCAAGCAGGCTCTGTGTCTGGGGGCAACAGTGCTAGTCGTGGACGCGGTGCATTGTCATCAGCACATGGCCATGGGACACGCTTATCCTTCTTTTCGGCAGCTGGACGTGTTGAGCCGCATCATGCCGAAGACTTGGTAGAGTGGATGTCCAAGCCTTCCTCATCCTCCTCATCCTCTCTCACCCAGGCTCAGGGTACTGGCAAAGCAGCTGCCAAAGCGTCCTCTTCCCTGGTATCAATGTCATCATCAGTCACTCCTTCCCTAGACCCACCATGTCCTCCTGAGGAGTCCCCCGAACTGTTTGAGCACAGTGTTGGGTACATGCTCCAGGAGGATGCCCAGCGTTTCGAAGGGTCTGATGATGATACCCAGCTAGAGGAAGGCAGTAGCGTGAGAGCAAAGAGAGGGGATGCTCAAGAAGGACACCAATCTGGCAGTCATGTTCCAGCAGCTGCAGCATACTGCCAGATTGGCTCCAGTGATGAGGAGGGAGGGGATGATGAGGTCACTGACTCCACGTGGGTGCCTAATAGGAGAGAGGAGGAGGAGGAGGATGAGGAGGAGGCACATCTCCAACGAGGCAGGATTCCCTCGGGGGGCCAGCGTAAGGGCAGCACACTGACTGAATCACACCGCAGAGCTCCGCCTGTGCAGCGCGCTGCCTCTGCCCGTTATTCAAAAAGTTCTTTGGTGTGGGCCTTTTTTGAGTCAAGTGCATCAGATCGCACAGCTGCTTTTTGCAACATATGTCTCAAGCGTATATCGCGTGGCCAAAAGATCAGCCGCTTGGGCACCACATGCTTGACCAGACATATGTTGACCTGCCATGCAGCTCGTTGGCAAGCCTACCTTAAAGACCCACACCAAAGAACAAAGCGGACCTCTCCTTGCACCGCATCAGCTGGGATCTCCAACCCCACTATACCTTCAGTCCTCTCTGAAACCTGCACTGAGAGGAATGAAGGTGTAGAATTAGGTGTGTCACAGCCAAGTACTTGCGGGCACTCTGCTAGCAGTACACTGACGTCCGATTCTAGCAGGCAAATTTCCCTGCCCCAGCTGCTGGACCGTCGAAAGAAGTTCACTCCCAGCCATCCACATGCCCAGCGGTTGAATGCTAGCTTGGCTAAATTGCTAGCGCTTCAACTGCTGCCTTTTCAGTTGGTAGACTCGGCCCCCTTCCGTGAGTTTGTGCAATGTGCGGTTCCTCAGTGGCAGGTTCCCAAACGCCACTTTTTCTCACAGAAGGCGATTCCGGCTCTCTACCGGCATGTGGAAGGCAATGTCTTGGCCTCGCTGGACAGGGCGATCAGCGGTAAGGTGCATATTACCGCTGACTCATGGTCCAGCAGGCATGGACAGGGATGTTACCTTTATTTCACGGCCCATTAGGTCACTCTTTTGGCAGCTGGGAAGGATGCAGGACAAGGTGTAGTAGTGTTGGAGGTTCTTCCGCCGCCACGCCTCCAAAATGCTACTACTGGTTGTGACACACCTCTCTCCTCCACCCCCTCCTCTTCTTCCTCCATGGCCTCTTCCTGTGCTTTGTCCTCGGAACCAGCGGTGCTCCGTAGGCATTCAAGGGCCTACGCAAGTACGCAGGCAAAAAGATGCCATGCCGTGCTTGTGCTGGTGTGTTTGGGGGACAGGAGCCACACTGGGGCAGAGGTTCTGTCTGCTCTGCAGGGGCAGGCCGAGAGGTGGTTGACGCCACGCCAGCTTAAGCCAGGAATGGTGGTTTGCGACAATGGCACCAACCTCCTCTCCGCCCTCTGACAGGGACAACTGACCCATGTGCCCTGTGTGGCTCACGTTCTTAACCTGGTGGTGCAGCGGTTCTTGGGCAGGTACCCGGGCTTACAGGATGTCCTGAGGCAGGCCAGGAAAGTCTGTGTGCATTTCCGCAGATCTTATAATGCCAGTGCTCGCCTGGCTGAGCTGCAAAAGGTGTTGAACCTGCCCAAGAACCGCCTTATATGTGACATGCCCACCAGGTGGAACTCAACGTTGGCCATGCTGCAGCGGCTGCACATGCAGCAGAGGGCCATCAATGAGTACCTGTGCGACTACGGCACCAGGACAGGGTCAGGGGAGCTCGGGTTTTTTTCACCACGCCAGTGGGGCATGATCAGGGATGCATGCACTGTCCTGGCACCATTTGAGGAGGCCACGAGGATGGTTAGCAGTGACAGTGCATGCATCAGTGACACTGTACCTCTTGTCCACCTGTTGGAACATACGCTGCGTGGAATAATGGACAGGGCACTTGAGGCAGAACAGAGGCAGGAAGAGGAGGACTTCCTTGCCTCTCAATGCCCCCTTTACCCAGACAGTGTTCCTTCTGTCCCACCCATCGCACAGGAAGAGGAGGAGGAGGAAGATTGTGTCAGCATGGAGGTGGAGCCTGGCACTCAGCATCATCAGCAGCAGTCTTTTAGGGATGATTTACAGTCCCAAGAAACCAGTGGACTTGTACGTGGCTGGGAGGACGTGGCTGCGGATCATGTCGTCCTTAGAGACCCAGAGGACTCCGGACTGAATGCCTCAGCTAACCTACGCTGCATGGCCTCCCTGATCCTGCAAAGTCTGCGGAAGGATCCTCGTATTCTTCGGATCAAGGAGAGGGACCATTACTGGCTGGCCACTCTCCTTGATCCACGGTACAAGGGTAAGGTTGCGGACCTTATCTTACCGTCGCAGAGGGAGCAGAGGATGAGACAACTCCGGGAGGCCTTGCAGAAAGGTCTGTGCAACGTGTTCCCAGAGACTGGGAGGTTACAAACTCCTTCCCCACCGAAAATCCTCTGGCTTACTGGGTCTTGAGGATGAATCACTGGCCAGAGCTTGCACAGTATGCAATTGAGCTACTGGCCTGTCCTGCATCCAGCGTTCTTTCAGAACGCACATTCAGTGCTGCTGGAGGATTTGTCACGGATCACAGGGTGTGCCTGTCCACCGACTCGGTTGATCGACATAAAGATGAACCAGTCTTGGATCACCACCAGCTACCAAACACCTGAAGCTGATATAACAGACTAATTTATTTTCAAATGTCACATCCCTTCAAGACTGATGCTGATGCTGAGTGACTGTCCTGTTATGTTGACTGACTATCCTCCTCCTTCTCAATGATCCGATTGATGATGATAGCTTGGAAGAACATTTTTGTTTCTGGGTGCCGCCACCAGTGGCTAAGGCCCAATTTTTCAGCCCCTGTTTAACAGGGGCATGTAATTACAATTTTTTATGCAATGCTTTGCAGCAGGGCTCATTCCTGCACTCCAACTAGAGTATCTGTGAGGGGTTGCAGTGTCGTGGCACCAGCACCAGTGCCTAAGGCCCAATTTTTCAGCCCCTGTTTAACAGGGGCGTGTAATTACAATTTTTGATGCAATACCTTGCAACAGGGCTCATTGCTGTGCTCCAAGTACAGTATCTGTGAGGGGTTGCAGTGTTGTGGCACCAGTGCCTAAGGCCCAATTTTTCAGCCCCTGTTTAACAGGGGCATGTAATTACAATTCTTGATCTAATAATTCACAGCAGGGCCCATTCCTGCGCCCACCAAGAGTACCTGTGAGGCCTTACAGTGTTGTGTCTACACCACCACCAAAGGCCCAATTTTTCAGCCCCTGTTCAACAGGGGCATGAAATTACAATTCTTGATCTAATAATTCACAGCAGGGCCCATTCCTGCGCCCACCAAGAGTAACTGTGAGGCCTTACAGTGTTGTGTCAACACCACCACCAAAGGCCCAATTTTTCAGCCCCTGTTCAACAGGGGCATGAAATTACAATTCTTGATCTAATAATTCACAGCAGGGCCCATTCATGCGCCCACCAAGAGTAACTGTGAGGGCTTACAGTGTTGTGGCAACACCAACATGTAAGGGGCAAATTTCAGCAGAGTATATACGGCAGGCCCCTACTTTCAAACATCCAACTTACAAACGACTCCTACTTGCAAACGAAAGGAGACAACAGGAAGTGAGAGGAAATCTACCCCATGGAAGGGAAATTCTCTCCTGTAAGAGTTAATATGGGAAAAGGGTGTCTTCTCTCTACTGATGCTTTATCACCAATCCTTGTTTCAATAAAAAACCCACTTTTCAAAAACATTTGTCATTGGGACGGAAAGTGAGGTGAAATGTTCTGAACAGGGGCACAGACAGCAAAACAAATGTTACAGGAGTGATAACCCTTCCCTATGTTTTCCAAAAAGCTTAAAAATAGATTTTTTTGGCTGGAGCTACACTTAAACAATGTACATGTTCAAAATTACAAACAGATTCTACATAAGGACAAACCTACAGTCCCTGTCTTGTATGCACCGCCTGTATACGGCTGTTCAGAGTATATAGGGTCTTTTTTATTTTGTGTGCGGGGTTCCCCTTAATATCCATACAAGACCCAAAGGGGCTGGTAATGGGCTGGGGTGGGGGGGGGGGGTGATGGGGTAGCTATGCCATTTTTCTCAAAGATTTTCATCCATATTGCCGGGACCAGACATTACATTAAAGCCACAAGCAGTTTTAAATGGCTTTTTTCTCCTTTAGAAATGTCATTTTGTGCAGGGACAGTTCTAAACACGGGAAACACGTGGCACTTCACAGGCATACTTTAGACACCCCCCAGGTACGATATTTAAAGGGATATTTGACTTTTTTTTTTTCACTTTATGCATCATTAAAATGACTGCTCCCGAAAAACGGCCATTTTTAAAACTTATTTTTGCATTGATACTTGTCCCCTGGTGCAGAACCCGGATTCCCAAACCCTTTTTAGGACAATAACATGCATATTAGTCGTTATAATTAGCATTTTAGATTTCGAACGTTCGCATCCATTGTATTTAATAGGGTTCTAACGTTCGTGCAAACTTTCGGTCCGTTCGCGGGTTCTGGTGCGAACCGAACCCGGGGGTGTTCGGCTCATCCCTACTCCTTACCACCTGATTTAACTCATGATTGCCGCCCAATGCACGTGATTGTGACACAGTAGTACGGCAATTCGAGGTTTAAATCAGGTGTGAGTAGGCGACACTGTGCCCGGTGATCTTTGACCTCTTCTATGTTGTTCAGGTGGATCTCCACCTCTTTAGGGTTGCCTACCCCTGGTCTAAAAGCTAGATTTAAATTGGGGTCATTGCCGTTTTGATTTAGCGTGCCATTATTGGGGGTGGCACACATTGAACAACTTCAGCTGGCATTGTGCTATGCTGGACTTCTTATGTGTCCCTGCTCCTTTAAGGATGGAATGAACTCCCTCCAGACATACCTGCCCTTAATTTATCCATTGGTATAGACTAGAGTTAGGGACTATGTACATAGAAGGGCCTTGACTAGGCAGTGTGACTTCCACATATATTGGCAAATGTTGTGCTACTAAAGCCTCTGTTTTTAATACAAATCTTTAGACAGTGCAGCTTGTTTGATTATAATTTTTTTTTTATTATTATTTGTTTGCTGGTTCTATGGTTAGTTTGCTGGGGAAATGTTCTTTTGTTCCTTATGTGCAAAGCCCTAACTTGTGCATCTTACTCATGCCCACGGACGTTTTTACAGCCACTTTTATGAGCTTTTTTTGCAGCTTAAAAACGCCTCTCCATGTTAGCCTATGGCCTCATGCCTACCATGACGTTTCTGAGCTGTAAATGGCATAGCCGTTTTTAAGCTGCAAAAAAAACCCTGGACCAGTGCATTCTGAAGCTGCAGAGTTAGAGCTGTAAAGACGTCAGACACCGGCAAAGGGTGTTAAACGCGATTTAACGAGGCTTAACGCTGTGTTAAGACTCGTTCAGCCTTTCTTTCTCTATTCAAAATCAATGGTTCCCTATGGGAGCCCATTGATTTGAATAGAGGTCACACCAAAAGTCGGATCAAGATGATCCGACTTACGGGGCGACTCGTGTGCAGAGAAACTTGAAGGGAACCCCACGAAAATGTTAAAAAAAATTGCGTGAGGTTCCCCCCCAACCCTGGCCGTTGGTTGTTGGGGTCTGCGGGCGGGGGGCTTATCGGAATCTGGAAGCCCCCATTAATAAGGGGGCCCCCAGATCCCGTCCCCCCACCCAATGTGAATGACTATGGGGTACATCATACCCCTACCCATTCACCTGGGGGAAAAAAGTGTCAATAAAAAAAACACACTAGACAGGTATTTGAAGTAATTCATTAAACAGCTCCAGGGGTCTCTTCTGACTTCGGGGGTCTCTTCCGACTTCTCCGCTCTCTTCTTCCACTCTCCGGCCTCTTCTCCCGGTCTCCGGTTCTTCTGCCGGGCTCCTCTGCTATCTTCTGCTCTTTTGCCGCTCTTTTGCTAGCGTTGGCCCGGTCTTCTCCATCGTCTTTTTCTCTCTTCTCTTCTTCCGATGTTGACATGACACTTTCTCCCGCTGTAATGCCGTGTGCACGGTGCGCAACGACTTATATAGGCATGGTCACCGGGTGATCTCACACGTGTCCTGGGGGGGACCTCACGCAAATTTATTTTTAAATGTTCGCGGGGTTCCCCTTCAAGATTCTCCACACACGAGTCGCCCCACAAGTCGGATCATCTTGATCCGACTTCTGGTGCGACCTCTCTTCAAATCAATGGGCTCCCATAGGGAACCATTGATTTTGAATAGAGAAAGAAAAACGCATCTGAAAGCTAGCGCGGCGAAACGTGCATTGAATTCAATGCAAAACTCAGAAAAAATTGTGTTAAAAACACCGCTTTTTTCCTGGCGTCTGTACTAGCTTTACAGTCTGTTTTTTAAAACGTCTGTGGACATGTAGCCTAAAAGCTATTTATAAATTAATTTTTGCTAAAATGAGGCGCAGTTAAGGGAAAATGAGGGACAGGGGAATCTAGTTCCAAACGAGGAACAGTTGTCAGGTTTACCCTAAACCACAGCCTATGTTGGCTATGCAGAATTCCGCCCTGGCAAATATTCTAGTATTCTTGAAACACAATTATTATTATTTTTTTATATTGTTTATTTTTCCATATACAAATACCTAGCAAGAAAAATTGAAACACAAACTGCTAAGCAATGTACATAAATGACAGGTACTCCAAGTACCACTCACCAAAGAACTGTTTCTCTTCAATCACACAAATAAAAACAAAATAATTTTGGAGCCTTATTAAAGGATAGGTGCACCTTTCTGAACATGTTATATTTTATACCTATATTTAACCACTTCAGCCCCGGACCATTTCGCTGGTCAAAGACAAGGCCACTTTTTGCGATTCGACACTGAGTCGCGGTAACTGACAATTGTGCCAAGGTCGTGCAACGTGGCTCCCAAATAAAATTGACGTCCTTTTTTTCCCACAAATAGAGCTTTCTTTTGGTGGTATTTGATCACCTCTGCGGTTTTTATTTTTTGCGCTATAAACAAAAATAGCGCAACAATTTTGAAAAAAATTCAATATTTTTTACTTTTTGCTATAATAAATATCCCCAAAAAATATATAAAAAACCTTTTTTTTCTCCTCAGTTTAGGCCGAGACGTGTTCTTCTACATATTTTTGGTAAAAAAAAAATCGCAATAAGCGTTTATTGATTGGTTTGCGCAAAAGTTATAGCATCTACAAAATAGGGGTTAGTTTTATGAATTATTTTTTTACTAGTAATGGCGGCGATCAGCCATTTTTTATCGTGACTGCGACATTATGGCAGACACATCGGACACTTTTGACATAATTTTGGGACCATTGTCATTTTTAGCGATCAGCGCTATAAAAATGCACTGATTACTGTAAAAATTATGCTGGCAGTGAAGGGGTTAACCTGTAGGGGGCGCTGAAGGGGTTAAGTGTGACCTAAGGAGTGCTTCTTACTGTTGGGGGCGTGGCTTGGCGTGACACGTCACTGATCGCTGTTCCAGATGAGAGGGAACAGACGATCACTGACAGTGTCACTAGGAAGAATGGGGAGATGTTTGTTTACACTTACCTCTCCCCGTTCTTCAGCTCTGTGACCCGATCGCAGGACACCGGCTGCGATCAGGTCCACGGGTCCCGTGGGCGCGATCACGGAGCTCCTGACTGGGTCACGAGCTTGCCACCGGCGGCGCGCGTGCGACCCACGGCTCGCATCTTAAAGGGGACGTACCTGTACGCCCTTATACCCCGCTGTGCCATTCTGTCGACGTATATCATCGTGCGGAGGTCGTCAAGTGGTTAAACACTTGCCATCTGGGCCATTTCTGAGACTTCGCTCCTACATGTAAAAATCGACTTTATTTTGCTAGAAAATTACTTAGAACTCCCAAACATTATATATATATTAGGGATGCACCGAATGGGTTTTTAGTATCAAAACCAATACCGAAAACCAATCTTGATTGAGCCCGAAAACCGAAAGCCTATACTAAAAAGGCCCGAAACCAATGTATGCTTTTTAAAAAATATTTTTATACATAGAAATGGCCAGAGACTGGGGCCACGGTACAGGAGATGGCCAGAGACTGGGGCCACGGTACAGGAGATGGCCAGAGACTGGGGCCACGGTACAGGAGATGGCCAGAGACTAGGCATGTGCATTTTGTTTCGTTCCGAATCGAAATTTGGACAAATTTTCATTATTCGGACGTTCGGATGCATCCGAACTAACGAATTACAATGTTAACGAATTCAACCGAATCCGAAATAACGTTTCGAATCGAAAAACCACGGACAAAATTCGAACCGAATTCGAAAAAAAATCAAATTGAATTCGAAAAAAATTCTAGTCGAATCGAATTTGAAAACAATTAGAATAGAATTGAAAATATTGGAAAGAATCGAATAGAAAAACAATAGAACAGAATAGAATAAATTACAATATATATATTATATTTTATTCTATTCTGTTCTATTTTTTTTCTAGTCTATTTTCTATTTCTATTCTAATCTTTTCTAATTGGAATTCGAAAAATCGGTCGCATTCGAAAATATTTCAACCAAATCGGATGGAAATAAATAGTAATCTGCAAAAAAAAAAAAAAATGAAATAGATGCTATTTATTTTCATCAGATCTCCTGCAATATATTAACATCTATTTCATTGTTTTTGCAGATCTCCTGCAGACTATTAGCATCTATTTCATTTTTCTTTTCTTTTTATTTTTTTGCATTAGAGCAGCCATTTCCTTTATTTCAGCAGATCTCCTGCAGACTATTAGCATATATTTCATTTTTTTTTTTTTTTTGCAGATTACTATTTATTTCCATCCGATCTCCTGCAGACTTATTAGCATTTATATAATTTTTTTGCAGATCTCCTGCAGACTATTCGTATCTATTTCATTTTCTCATCAGATCTGCAGACTATAAGCATCTATTTCATTTTTTTTTTTTTGCAGGTCTCCTGCAAACCATTAGCAACCATTTCCCTAGTCTAGTCTATTTCTAGTCTATTTTCTATATCTATTCTAATCTTTTCTAATTGGAACTTGAATTCATTCTATACGAAATTCGAATGTCGGAACATGGTTTATTATAATCTTTTCTATTTGGTTGGAATAATTTCGAATCCGGTAGAAATATTATCGAATTTGGTTGAAATATTAACGATTGCGGATGAAATATTATCGAATTCGGTAGAAATATTTTCGAATTTGGTTGAAATATTTTTGAATGCGACTGATTTTTCGAATTCCAATTAGAAAAGATTAGAATAGAAATAGAAAATAGACTAGAAAAACAATAGAACAACAGAATAGAATATAGATACTATTTCATTTTTTATTTTTTTTGCAGATTACTATTTGTTTTGGATGAGACCTGCAAAAAAAAATGAAATAAATGTTAATATACTGCAGGAGCTCTGATGGAAATAAATAGTAATCTGCAAAAAATCTGATTGAAATATTATCGAATCCGGTTGAAATTTTTTCGAATTCGGTTGAAATAGTTTCGAATGCGGTTGAAATAATTTCGAATCATGTTGAAATAATTTCGAATCATGTTGAAATAATTTCGAATCATGTTGAAATAATTTCGAATCATGTTGAAATAATTTCGAATCCGGTAAAAATATTTTCGAATTCGGTCGAAAACTAAACAAAATCCGAAAACGAATTTAACAAATTTAAAGAAACTAACTAAATGAAATTAATTAATTAACGAATTAAAACGAAACGAAACACATTTTTTCCTTTTGAACATGTCTACCAGAGACTGCGGACATGGTCAGAGACTGCAGACATGGTACAGGAGATCAATGCAGCCTCACCTGTGTCCCCAGTTGAGCAGCCTGTGTGTCCCCAGTTGAGCAGCCTGTGTGTCCCCAGTTGAGCAGCCTGTGTCCCCCCAGTTGAGCAGCCTGTGTGTCCCCAGTTGAGCAGCCTGTGTGTCCCCAGTTGAGCAGCCTGTGTGTCCCCAGTTGAGCAGCCTGTGTGTCCCCAGTTCAGCCTACCTGTGCAGGGGAAGAGAGAGGAGAGCCGCTGCTGCCTGGTGATTAGAGCGCCGGGAACATAACAGCTTTCATTTCAATAGCTGTGTGTTCCCTGCGGCGCACCATCGCATACAGCCCCTCCCCCTTGTCCGGGGAACTTTGATAGACAGATCACCTGTCCCAGGATTGGACGGGTGATCTGTCTATCAAAGTGCCTGGACAAAGAGGAGGGGATTATGCAATGGCGCGCCGCAGGGAACACACAGCTATTGAAATTAGAGCTGTTATGTTCCTGGCGCTCTAATCACCAGGCAGCAGCGGCTCCCCTCTCCCACAACGACACCCCCGTAATGGGCAGCACCAGTATCGGCCTAATTTCTCTTTCGGCTTTTTGGGATGAGCTCGGTGTTCGAGTCGAACATACGTTCGACTCGAACATCGGCTGTTCGACCGTTCGGCGAACATCGAACGATTTGGGCCGTTCGCGCCAAATTCGAGTGACGCGAACGGCCCACAATACACTGCACCATCGCAGTGCAATCCCAGCGCTGTGATTGGCCAAGCATGCACTGTGACCCCGCATGCTTGGCCAATCACAGCGCCGGCAGCTAGGAGAGCCATAATTGGCCACAGGCAGGTTGCCTGTGGCCAATTATAGCTCAGGGGGTTTAGCACACGCCCCACACTATAAAAGGCCGCCAGCGCGGCGGCCTTGTGTAGTGTGTTCCGGCGCAGGGAAAGAGAAGGATAGGCAGGGACAGTGTTGATATTCTTTGTGCTATTCTTGTGTGCAGGGAGAGAGAAGGATAGGCAGGGAGAGTGTCAGTGTCATATTCTTTGCTAAACCTTGTGTGCAGGGAGAGAGAAGGATAGGCAGGGGACAGTGTCAGTGTCATATTCTTTGCTAAACCTTGTGTGCAG
This sequence comes from Rana muscosa, assembly GCA_029206835.1. NCBI lineage: Eukaryota > Metazoa > Chordata > Amphibia > Anura > Ranidae > Rana > Rana muscosa. The sequence continues at coordinate 86,705,303 of CM055125.1, read as the reverse complement.
GGAGAGAGAAGGATAGGCAGGGAGAGTGTCAGTGTCATATTCTTTGCTAAACCTTGTGTGCAGGGAGAGAGAAGGATAGGCAGGGGACAGTGTCAGTGTCATATTCTTTGCTAAACCTTGTGTGCAGGGAGAGAGAAGGATAGGCAGGGGACAGTGTCAGTGTCATATTCTTTACTAAACCTTGTGTGCAGGGAGAGAGAAGGATAGGCAGGGAGAGTGTCAGTGTCATATTCTTTGATAAACCTTGTGTGCAGGGAGAGAGAAGGATAGGCAGGGGACAGTGTCAGTGTCATTGTTGCTAAGCCTCCTGCACATTATACACCTGAAGTTAGCCCGTATTGCTGTGTTTTCCTGGTGTGTTACACCAACAGGCATTTGCAGCACTTACAGTGGGCGGAGTGTGCCTCCTGCACATTATACACCTGAAGTTAGCCCGTATTGCTGTGTTTTCCTGGTGTGTTACACCAACAGGCATTTGCAGCACTTTCAGCAGGCGGAGTGTGCCTCCTGATCATATTACACCTGAAGTTAGCCCGTATTGCTGTGTTTTCCTGGTGTGTTACACCAACAGGCATTTGCAGCACTTACAGCAGGCGTAGTGTGATTCCTGCAAAATATACTCCTGAAGCTAGGCCTTATTGCTGGTTTTCCCATCTCCCTGCAGGCCATTAGAATGTCTGGAAGGCAAACAAGGAGAGGCAGACAGTCAGGAGCCAATAAAAGTGGGCAAGCAGGCTCTGTGTCTAGAGACAACAGTTCTGGTCGTGGACGCGGTGCATCGCCATCAGCACGTTGCCATGGGACACGCTTGTCCTTCTTTTCGGCAGCTGGACGCGTTGAGCCGCATCATGCCGAAGACTTGGTAGAGTGGATGACCAAGCCCTCTTCATCCTCCTCATCCTCTTTCACCCAGGCTCAGGGTACTGGCAAAGCAGCTGCCAAAGCGTCCTCTTCCCTGGTATCATTGTCATCATCAGTCACTCCTTCCCTAGACCCACCATGTCCTCCTCCTGAGGAGTCCCCCGAACTGTTTGAGCACAGTGTTGGGTACATGCTCCAGGAGGATGCCCAGAGTTTCGAAGGGTCTGATGATGAAACCCAGCTAGAGGAAGGCAGTAGCGTGAGAGCAGAGAGAGGGGATGCTCAAGAAGGACACCAATCTGGCAGTCATGTTCCAGCAGCTGCAGCATACTGCCAGATTGGCTCCAGTGATGAGGAGGGAGGGGATGATGAGGTCACTGACTCCACGTGGGTGCCTAATAGGAGAGAGGAGGAGGAGGAGGAGGATGAGGAGGAGGCACATCTCCAACGAGGCAGGATGCCCTCGGGGGGCAGCGTAAGAGCAGCACACCGACGGAATCACACCGCAGAGCTCCGCCTGTGCAGGGCGCTGCCTCTGCCCGTTATTCAAAAAGTTCTTTGGTGTGGGCTTTTTTTGAGTCGAGTGCATCAGATCGCACAGCTGCTATTTGCAACATATGTCTCAAGCGTATATCGCGTGGCCAAAACATCACCCGCTTGGGCACCACATGCTTGACCAGACATATGTTGACCTGCCATGCAGCTCGTTGGCAAGCCTACCTTAAAGACCCACACCAAAGAACAAAGCGGACCTCTCCTTGCAACGCATCAGCTGGGATCTCCAACCCCACTATACCTTCAGTCCTCTCTGAAACCTGCACTGAGAGGATTGAAGGTGTAGAATTAGGTGTGTCACAGCCAAGTACTTGCGGGCACTCTGCTAGCAGTACTCCGACGTCCGATTCTAGCAGGGAATTTCCCTGCCCCAGCTGCTGGACCGTCGAAAGAAGTTCACTCCCAGCCATCCACATGCCCAGCGGTTGAATGCTAGCTTGGCTAAATTGCTAGCGCTTCAACTGCTGCCTTTTCAGTTGGTAGACTCGGCCCCCTTCCGTGAGTTTGTGCAATGTGCGGTTACTCAGTGGCAGGTTCCCAAACGCCACTTTTTCTCACGGAAGGCGATTCCGGCTCTCTACCGGCATGTGGAAGGCAATGTTTTGGCCTCGCTGGACAGGGCGGTCAGCGGTAAGGTGCATATTACCGCTGACTCATGGTCCAGCAGGCATGGACAGGGATGTTACCTTTCTTTCACGGCCCATTGGGTCACTCTTTTGGCAGCTGGAAAGGATGCAGGACAAGGTGCAGTAGTGTTGGAGGTTGTTCCGCCGCCACGCCTCCAAAATGCTACTACTGGTTGTGACACACCTCTCTAATCCACCTCCTCCTCTTCTTCCTCCATGGCCTCTTCCTGTGCTTTGTCCTCGGAACCAGTGGTGCTCCGTAGGCGTTCAAGGGGCTACGCAAGTACGCAGGCAAAAAGATGCCATGCCGTGCTTGAGCTGGTGTGTTTGGGGGACAGGAGCCACACTGGGGCAGAGGGTCTGTCTGCTCTGCAGGGGCAGGCCGAGAGGTGGTTGATGCCACGCCAGCTTAAGCCAGGAATGGTGGTTTGCGACAATGGCACCAACCTCCTCTCCGCCCTCCGACAGGGACAACTGACCCATGTGCCCTGTGTGGCTCACGTCCTTAACCTGGTGGTGCAGCGGTTCTTGGGCAGGTACCCGGGCTTACAGGATGACCTGAGGCAGGCCAGGAAAGTCTGTGTGCATTTCCGCAGATCTTATAATGCCAGTGCTCGCCTGGCTGAGCTGCAAAAGGAGTTGAACCTGCCCAAGAACCGCCTTATATGTGACATGCCCACCAGGTGGAACTCAACGTTGGCCATGCTGCAGTGGCTGCACATGCAGCAGAGGGCCATCAATGAGTACCTGTGCGACTACGGCACCAGGACAGGGTCAGGGGAGCTCTGGTTTTTTTCACCACGCCAGTGGGGCATGATCAGGGATGCATGCACTGTCCTGGCACCATTTGAGGAGGCCACAAGGATGGTGAGCAGTGACAGTGCATGCATCAGTGACACTGTACCTCTTGTCCACCTGTTGGAACATACGCTGCGTGGAATAATAGACAGGGCACTTGAGGCAGAACAGAGGCAGGAAGAGGACTTCCTTGCCTCTCAAGGCCCCCTTTCCCCAGACAGTGTTCCTTCTGTCCCACCCATCGCACAGGAAGAGGAGGAGGAGGAGGATTGTGTCAGCATGGAGGTGGAGCCTGGCACTCAGCATCATCAGCAGCAGTCTTTTAGGGATGATTTACAGTCCCAAGAAACCAGTGGACTTGTACGTGGCTGGGAGGAGGTGGCTGCGGATCATGTCGTCCTTAGTGACCCAGAGGACTCCGGACCGAATGCCTCAGCTAACCTACGCTGCATGGCCTCCCTGATCCTGCAAAGTCTGCGGAAGGATCCTCATATTCTTCAGATCAAGGAGAGGGACCATTACTGGCTGGCCACTCTCCTTGATCCACGGTACAAGGGTAAGGTTGCGGACCTTATCTTACCATCGCAGAGGGAGCAGAGGATGAGACAACTCCGGGAGGCCTTGCAGAAAGGTCTGTGCAACGCGTTCCCAGAGACTGGGAGGTTACAAACTCCTGGTCCTGGACAACGAGTTGCTGAGGCTTCGGTCAGTCAAAGAAGTAGCGGTGGGGAAGGTAGCCGTCTGACCGATGCGTTCAGACAATTCTTTAGTCCGCAGCTCCAAGGTATGATCGGTTCCAGCAACCATCGCCAGCGTCTGATATACATGGTGCAGGAATACCTAGGGGCAAGGTCAGACTTGGACACCTTCCCCACCGAAAATCCTCTGGCTTACTGGGTCTTGAGGATGGATCACTGGCCAGAGCTTGCACAGTATGCAATTGAGCTACTGGCCTGTCCTGCACCCAGCGTTCTTTCAGAACGCACATTCAGTGCTGCTGGAGGATTTGTCACGGATCACAGGGTGCGCCTGTCCACCGACTCGGTTGATCGACTGACCTTCATAAAGATGAACCAGTCTTGGATCACCACCAGCTACCAAACACCTGAAGCTGATATAACAGACTAATTTATTTTCAAATGTCACATCCCTTCAAGACTGATGCTGATGCTGTGAGACTGTCCTGTTATATTGACTGACTATCCTCCTCCTCCTCAATGACCTGATTGATGATGATAGCTTGGAAGAACATTTTTGTTTCTGGGTGCCGCCACCAGTGGCTAAGGCCCAATTTTTCAGCCCCTGTTTAACAGGGGCATGTAATTAAAAAAATGTATGCAATGCTTTGCAGCAGGGCTCATTTCTGCACTCCAACTAGAGTATCTGGGAGAGGCTGCAGTGTCGTGGCACCAGCACCAGCACCAGTGCCTAAGGCCCAATTTTTCAGCCCCTGTTTAACAGGGGCGCGTTATTACAATTTTTTATGCAATTTTTTGCAGCAGGGCTCATTCCTGCACTCCAACTAGAGTATCTGGGAGAGGTTGCAGTGTTGTAGCACCAGCACCAGTGCCTAAGGCCCAATTTTTCAGCCCCTGTTTAACAGGGGCATGTAATTACAATTTTTGATGCAATACTTTGCAACAGGGCTCATTGCTGTGCTCCAAGAACAGCATCTGTGAGGGGTTGCAGTGTTGTGGCAACAGTGCCTAAGGCCCAATTTTTCTGCCCCTGTTTAACAGGGGCATGTAATTACAATTCTTGATCTAATAATTCACAGCATGGCCCATTCCTGCGCCCACCAAGAGTAACTGTGAGGCCTTACAGTGTTGTGTCAACACCACCACCACCAAAGGCCCAATTTTTCAGCCCCTGTTCAACAGGGGCATGCTATTACAATTCTTGATCTAATAATTCACAGCAGGGCCCATTCATCCGCCCACCAAGAGTAACTGTGAGGGCTCACAGTGTTGTGGCAACACCAACATGTAAGGGGCAAATTTCAGCTGAGTATATACGGCAGGCCCCTACTTTCAAACATCCAACTTACAAACGACTCCTCCTTGCAAACGGAAGGATACAACAGGAAGTGAGAGGAAATCTACCCCTAGGAAGGCAAATTCTCTCCTGTAAGAGTTAATATGGGAAAAAAAGTGTCTCTTCTCCACTGATGCTTTATCACCAATTCTTGTTTCAATAAAAACCCCAAATTTTCAAAAAACATTTGTCATTAGGACGGAAAGTGAGGTGAACTGTTCTGAACAGGTGCACACTGCACAGACAGCAAAACAAATGTTACAGGGGTGATAACCCTTCCCTATGTTTTCCAAAAAGCTTAAAAATAGATTTTTTGGCTGGAGCTACACTTAAACAATGTACCTGTTCAAAATTACAAACATATTCTACATAAGAACAAGCCTACAATCCCTGTCTTGTATGCACCGCCTGTATACGGCTGTTCAGAGTACCGTATTTATCGGCGTATAACACGCACCCCAAGTTTAGGAGGGAATTTTAAGGAAAAAAACTTTTAGGAGGGAAATTCAAGAAAAAAAAAACTTACATTTAAATGCAGCATGCAGCCTTGTCCAGTGTCCATCTGCAGCCTTGCCCAGTGTCCATCTGTCCATCTGCAGCCTTGCCCAGTGTCCCTCTGTCCATCTGCAGCCTTGCCCAGTGTCCATCTGTCCATCTGCAGCCGTGCCCAGTGTCCATCTGTCCATCTGCAGCCTTGCCCAGTGTCCATCTGTCCATCTGCAGCCGTGCCTAGTATCCATCTGTCCATCTGCAGCCGTGCCCAGTGTCCATCTGTCCATCTGCAGCCGTACCCAGTGTCCATCTGTCCATCTGCAGCCTTGCCCAGTGCCTTTGCGATCGTGTCAGTCCCGGCGTTTTTTAAAATTTGGCGCCGATTTCTGTGGAGAGGAGCGAGCGGGCCGAGTGTACTTCGGCTAGACTCGGCTCCTCTCGCAGTCCCACCCATCTCCACTGACTGCGCCGCTGACGGAGAAAGCCGAGTGTACTTCGGCTAGACTCGGCTCTGCTCACAGTCACAGGCAGGACTGCGAGAGGAGCCGAGACTAGCCGAAGTACACTCGGCTTTCTCTATGTCAGCGGCGCAGTCAGAGATGGGCGGGACTGCGAGAGGAGCCGAGTAAAGCCGATTGTACTTCGGCTTCGGCTCCGCTCGCTCCTCTCGCTCGTTTTCAGCAGGGGAATTCGACGGAGTATCGGCGTATAACACGCACCCACGATTTTCCCCTGATTTTAAGGGGAAAAAAGTGCGTGTTATACGCCGATAAATAGGGTATATAGGGCCTTTTTTATTTTGTGTGCGGGGTTCCCCTTATTATCCATACAAGACCCAAAGGGGCTGGTAATGGGCTGGGGTAGGGGGGGGGGTGGGTGATGGGGTAGCTATGCCATTTTTCTTAAAGATTTTCATCCATATTACCGGGACCAGACATTACATTAAAGCCGCAAGCAGATTTAAATGGCTTTTTTTTCCTTTAGAAATGTCATTTTGTGCAGGGACAGTTCTAAACACGGGAAACACGTGGCACTTCACAGGCATACTTTAGACACCCCCCAGGTACGATATTTAAAGGAATATTTGACTTTTTTTTTTCACTTTATGCATCATTAACCACTAGACCACTGGGCACTTAAACCCCCTTAATAACCAGACCAATTTTCAGCTTTCGGTGCTCTCACATTTTGAATGACAATTACTCAGTCATACAACACTGTACCTATATGAATTTTTTGTCCTTTTTTTCACACAAATAGAGCTTTCTTTTGGTGGTATTTAATAGAGGTCGACCGATATGGGTTTTTCTCTGGCCGATGCCGATGCCGATATTTTGAAATTGGGGCGGCCGATATATGATGCCGATTTTTGTGGCCGATATTTTAGGCCGATTAAAAAAAAACAAAAAAAAAAAACCCTCACCCACTCTATTCCTTCCTGCTTACTCCTGTCACTCTAGCACACACTTGATGTCCTCAGTACAGATGGCACTGGTTTGGAACTGGCAGGTGGCACTGGTTTGGAACTGACAGATGGCACTGGCAGGTGGCACTATTGGCACTGGCAGGTGGCACTATTGGAACTGACAGATGGCACTGGTTTGGAACTGACAGATGGCACTGGCATGTGGCACTGGCTGGCGGTACTGGTTTGGAACTGACAGATGGCTCTATTGGCACTGGCAGGTGGCACTGGTTTGGAACTGACAGATGGCACTGGTTTGGAACTGACAGATGGCACTGGCAGGTGGTACTGGTTCGGAACTGACAGATGGCACCGATTGGCAGCAGGGGGCACTGGTTTGGAACGGACAGATGGCACTAGTTTGGGACAGATGGCACTGATTGGCAGTGGCACTTGCAATTGGAACTGGGTGGCACTGGCGTGTGACACTGGTTGGCACTGGCTGGTGGCACTGACAGATGGCACTGATTGGTGGTGGCACTGACAGATGGCACCCATTGGCACTGGCTTGTGGCACTGACAGATGGCACTGGCTGGTGGCACTGATTGGTACTGGCTGGGGGCACTGACAGATGGCACTGGCTGTGGCACTGATAGATGGCACCGATTGGCGGTGGCACTGATTTGGGTGGCACTGACAGATGGCCCTGATTGACACTGGCTGGTGGCACTGACAGATGGCACCGATTGGCGGTGACACTGATTGACACTGGCTGGTGGCACTGATTGACACTGGCTGGTGGCACTGATTGACACTGGCTGGGGGCACTGACAGATGGCACTGGCTGGGGGCACTGACAGATGGCACTGGCTGGGGGCACTGACAGATGGCACTGGCTGGGGGCACTGGCTGGGGCACTGGCTGGTGGCACTGACAGATGGCACTGGCTGGGGGCACTGATTTGGGTGGCACTGATTGGCACTGGCTGGTGGCACTAACAGATGGCACCGATTGGCGGTGGCACTGATTGGCACTGGCTTGTGGCACTGACAGATGGCACTGGCTGATGGCGATGGCACTGGCTGATGGCGATGGCACTGGCTGGGGGCACTGACAGATGGCACTGGCTGGGGGCACTGACAGATGGCACTGGCTGGGGGCACTGACAGATGGCACTGGCTGGGGGCACTGACAGATGGCACTGGCTGGGGGCACTGACAGATGGCACTGGCTGGGGGCACTGGCTGGGGCACTGGCTTGGGCACTGACAGATGGCACTGGCTTGGGGCACTGACAGATGGCACTGGCTTGGGGCACTGGCAGGTTTCACACTAAGCCGAGTGTAATGTGTGAAACTGACAGAGAGGAGAGAGAGAGAGAGAGCTGTTAGAATTGAGCTCGATGTGGGGGTGGGCGGGCCAGCAGCTAAATTACACCAGCCAATGATTGGGCTGCTTTAGACGTAGTGGCCCGCCCAGATACCATCCCATTGGCTGGTGTAATATATCTGCTGGGTCCCGCCCACCCCCGACATCAAGCTGACACATCCTCTCTCTCTCCTCTTACTTTCAGTTTCACACACACACACACAGCACGGCGCTTGATGCTGCTGAGTGTGGAGAAGTGTGGAGGAGGGAGGAGGAGGGGGGAGGAAGTGCAGACAGTGAAAAATATCGGCCAGTTTTGATATTAATCGGCCAAAGCCGATTTATCAAAAATGCCTAAATATCGGCCGATATATCGGCCAGCCGATATATCGGTCGACCTCTAGTATTTAATCACCGTTGGGTTTTTTATTTTTTGCGCTATAAGAGAAAAAAGACTGAAAATTTTGTAAAAAAATGATTTTTTTTTCGTTTCTGTTATAAAATTTAGCAAATTACTATTTTTTCTTCATAAATTTTGGCCAAAATTTATACTGCTACATATCTTTGGTAAAAATAAGTACAAATTGGTGTATATTATTTGGTCTTTGTGAAAGTTATAGAGTCCACAAGCTATGGTGCCAATATCTGAAAATTGATCACACCTGAAGTACTGACGACCTATCTTATTTCTTGAAACCCTAACATGCCAGAAAAGTACAAATACCCCCAAATGACCCCTTTTTGGAAAGAAGACATTCCAAGGTATTTAGAAAGAGGCATTGTGAGTTTTTGAAGTTGTCATTTTTTCCCACAATTCTTTGCAAAATCAAGACTTTTTTTTTCTCTTTTTTTTTTTTTTACAAAATTGTCATATTAGCAGGTTATTTCTCACACACAGCATATGCATACCACAAATTACACCCCAAAACACATTCTGCTATTACTCCCGAGTATGGCGATACCACACGTCTGAGACTTTTACACAGCGTGGCCACATACAGAGGCCCAACATGCAGGGAGCACCTTCAGGCGTTCTGGAGCACCCAGGCCAATTCTGACATTTCTCTCCTACATGTAAAAATCATCATTTGTTTGCTAGAAAATTACATAGAACCCCAAAACATTTTATATGTTTTTTTAGCAAAGACCTTAGAGAATATAATGGTGGTCGTTGCAACTTTTTATCTCGCACGATATTTGCGCAGCAATTTTTTAACGCGTTTTTTACGGAAAAAAAATGTTTTGTGCTTAAAAAAATAAAATAAAAAAAACAGTAAAGTTAGCCCAATGTTTTTACATAATGTGAAAGATGAAGTTACACCGAGTAAATATATACCTAACATGTCACCCTTCAAAATTGCACACGCTCGTGGAATGGCGCCAAACTTCGCTACTTAAAAATCCCCATAGGCAACGTTTTAAATATTTTTACTGGTTACATGTTTTGAGTTACAGAGGAGGTCTAGGGCCAGAATTATTGCTCTCGCTCTAACGTTCGCGGCGATACCTCACATGTGTGGTTTGAACACCGTTTTCATATGTGGGCGGGACTTACGTATGCGTTCGCTTCTGTATGCGAGCTCACGGGGACAGGGGCGCTTTAAAAAAAAAAATATTTTTTATTGTTCATTTTACTTTTTTTATTTTAGTTTGACATGTTTTTCCGCCCCAAAAATTTTTTTGATCACTTTTATACCTATTACAAGGAACGTAAACATCCCTTGTAATAGGAATATGGCATGACAGGTCCTCTTTACAGTGAGATATGGTGTCAATAAGACCCCACATCTCACCTCTAGGCTGGGAAGCCTGAAAAAAAAAATCCTGGCTTTGATCATAGCGGTGAGTCGGTAGAAGCACCGGAGGGTGGCGGGGGGGGGACATCCCCTCTCGCCTCCCGTAAGAATGATCAAGCGGCGGAACAGCCGCTATGATTGTTGTTATGGTGTAGGGAATCGCCGGCTGAAAAAGCTAATATCTGAATGATGCCTGTAGCTGCACCCATCATTCAGATATCCCCGCACAAAGTCAAGGACGTCATATGATGGCCGGCAGGCGGGAAGTGGTTATTGCAGAGTATTGCTGGGCATTGCGGAGTATTGCAGGGCATTGCGGAGTATGGCAGGGTATTGCACGGGGTATTGCACGGGGTATTGCACAGGGGGTATTGCGCAGAGTATTGCAGAGTATTGCAGAGTATTGCGCAGGGTGTATTGTGCAGGGTAATGCAGAGTATTGTGCAGGGTATTGCCGAGTATTGTGCAGGGTATTTCAGAGTATTGTGCAGGGTATTTCAGAGTATTGTGCAGGGTATTGCGCAGGGTATTGCAGAGTATTGCGCAGGGTATTGCAGAGTATTGCAGAGTATTGTGCAGGGTATTGCAAAGTATTGCGCAGGGTATTGCAGAGTATTGCGCCAAGGTATTGCAGAGTATTGCGCAGGGTATTGCAGAGTATTGCACCAGGGTATTGCAGAGTATTTTGCAGAGTATTGCGCAGGGTAATTTGCAGAGTATTGCGCAGGGATGGCTGAGCAGGGATGGATGGATGGCTGGATCTGTGACTACAATTGTCACAGATCCAGCCCACAGCTGACATGATCCGCTCCCTCCCCTCTCCTCTCACACTGTACCGATCGGTACAGAGAGGGGAGAGAGGAACCGGCGTCATCACATGACGCCGGTCTGTTTACAAGTGATTGCTCCGTCATTTGACGGAGCAATCACGTGGTAAACGGCCGCTATCAGCGGCGATTTACCGCGATTCGTGATGCGCCGGACCCGGCGGTCACGGAGATTCCAGAGTTAAGCAACCACCTTGTCGACGTTATTTGTCGGCAGGTGGTTGTTAAGTGGTTAAAATGACTGCTCCCGAAAAACGTCCGTTTTTAAAACTTCTTTTTGCATTGATACATGTCCCCTGGTGCAGAACCCGGGTTCCCAAACCCTTTTTAGGACAATAACAAGCATAATAGTCGTTATAATTAGCACTTTAGATTTCGAACGTTCGCATCCATTGTATTTAATAGGGTTCTAAAGTTCGTGCGAACTTTCGGTCCGTTCGCGGGTTCTGGTGCGAACCGAACCCGGGGGTGTTCGGCTCATCGCTATTGGCCGATATGTTTCGGTGGCCAAAATTTCCGTGCATCCCTAATTTTATATATATATATATATATATATATATATATACTTTTAGCAGAGACCCTATAGAATAAAATGGTGGGTGTTGCTATTTTTTATGTCACACGGTATTTGCGCAGCAGTTTTTCAAACGCAATTTTTTTGGAAGAAGTACACTTTCACGAATTTCATGAAAAAAAAAAGAAGACACTAAAGTTAGCCCAATTTTTTGGTATAATGTAAAAGATGATGTTACGCCAAGTAAATAGTTACCTAACATGTCACACTTTAAAATTGCGTCTGCCTGTGGAGTGGAGGCAAACTACGGTGCTTAAAATTCTCCATAGGCAACAATTTAAATGCCTTTACAGGTTACCAGTTTTTAGTTGCACAGGAGGTCTGGTGCTATAATGATTTCTCTCACTCTGACATTTGCGACAATACCTCACATGTGTGGTATGATCATCGTTTACATATGTGCGGGAGTAACGTATGCGTTCGCATTTGCGTGTAAGCAAGGTGAGACAGGGGCACGTTAATTTTTTTCCCATTTATTTTATACACCTTTTAAAAAAAAATATACACTTTTTCTTTGTGTGGCACACCCACCTCTCCCCAACCTGCATTTAATTAGGCTCCTCGCAGGCAGAAAGAGGCACACCGCACCACAAGCCCGTACCCTCCTGAGTAAAGAGGTTGAACAGTGTTAGTTTTGGGCCTTGTCTGCGGCCAGAGTCAAAGTCCTCCCAAGAATGATCTCACCTCTACCTTAGATAGATGCAAGTCCTTGTTTTCCCCAGGAATGTGAATGTCCACATTAGCTGAAAGTCCAACTCAACATTTATTTCACACAGGATAATAAACAGCCTCTTTAAGAGCAGACATGTTTTAGGTAAGATACAGGACAGCTTAGGTGTGGAGGAGGTCCAGGCACAAACGTAGCTTAACTCTTTAGACTGTTTAGGTTTCTCAAACAGCTTTGGCGCACGATCTCTGCCACAGACCGTGAGGTTGGTCTCTGCCACAGACCGGGTGAATCACTGCTACTGACTTGGAACGTAGGGTCACTGCCACTGACCTGGTGAATAGGGCCTTGCCCTATGAAGTCACTGCTACTAACTTGAACGAGTAGGGTCACTGCCACTGACCTGAACGAGTAGGGTCACTGCCACTGACCTGGTGAACTTCCTTCTTAAAGTATTTGGCCCATGTCAAGGAGAAAAAATCCCTCTGGAGAGTTACCAGAGGCCCTCACGGTCACCACGACTCTGCGCTGGGTCTTCGGAAAGGGTTACCTCCCTGGCCTCCTCATTTCAGATACGGGTCCCCTCGCAAGGCGGCACCCTGGGAGTCCTCGATCCCTAGCGGACCCCAGCCGAAGGTTGCTGGGCCCCGGGCCTTCAAATAGTACCTCACCCCAGACTGAAGGTGTCTGGGATGGAACAGGAACTCCACCTCCGGGCCTAAGGCACCCGGAGACGACCCTCCTCACGCCCAGGCCGAAGGTGCCTGGGCGCGGACGAACCTAATGGAAGATGTCCGCCCCTTTTATACCCTCTCCTGACAGGCACAGCAGGTTCCCCGCCCTGCCGTACTACTGCCGAGAGGGGACACAAAAGGTGCAGCCCTGGATTGGTGGTTCAACCCTGGCCTATGGTGACAGCGCCACAGGGAACTGTGCACCAACACCATCTCCCATTAACAGAAATGGTCCATAAACCCTAACAATCAATGTTTCTGAGCCTAATTACCACTCAGACACTACCCTTAAATTGAACACCCCGCTACACATTCCCCCCACTAAATAGACATTGGTCCCCAGTGTCTGGAGCAAACCCATGCCTCTCAAGCCTGAGCCAGCATAGGCCTAATCCAGAGACTATCTAAAAATACAATTTTGAGCAATAAAAAAAAACTGCCTGTTTGTGCCAGAACCTATACATGGGGAAAGGGGGTTAAACATAGAAAAGAAAGAAGAGTAACACACATGTGCACATTAAAACATCAAATGTCACATGAAATACTTCAATAAATATTTTCATTTCCCTCCCTCCTGCACTAACTAAGGTCCACCCCATTCTCAGTAACCTTGTTGGACATCTGCCAGCAGGGGAAGAGAAAAAAAACACACAACTAAAAATGACACTTGTTGGAATGAACAGATTCTCCCCTAGAGAAAAATCCCTTCCTTCCAAAAGTAAGCTGCATATCTCACACTTGCAAAGCAAAAGTTGCACAACATCGCCACCTAGTGGTAGTGCTGTGATTAAGACACAGGTGCTTGACAATCCTCTTCTTCTTGACCGTGGCCCTGAACTATCTACACCCCAATGTCCTTGTATCTTTGCGGTAGGAAGAGAGGGGAGAAAAAAAAACAACTGCTCTCGCTCCTCCAATGAGTAGAATACCCTTCTGTTAGGGCAACGTTCCTGGCCTCCAGAGGATGCACTCTAGAAATAAAGCAACACAAAAGAGTCTAGTCTCTTAAAGGTAATAGTGTGGGTCTGGCAACACCAGCGGTTTCCAATGCTTATCGAAAGTGTCAATGTGATACTCGACATTGTCCTTGTCTTTCCGGCAGATGAGCACCTGGTCCGCATAATTGTGCCGACCGAGCATCCAGGCAGCCTTACAGTCCTTATATCTCTGAGTAGCTGCAGGAGAACATGAGAAGTATCTGCAGGCCTGGGGTACTTTAAAGGGGTTGTAAAGGTACATTTTTTTTCCTAAATAGCTTCCTTTACCTTAGTGCAGTCCTCCTTCACTTACCTCATCCTTTGATTTTGCTTTTAAATGTCCTTATTTCTTCTAAGAAATCCTCACTTCCTGTTCTTCTGTCTGTAACTCCACACAGTAATGCAAGGCTTTCTTCCTGGTGTGGAGTGATGTGCACGCCCCCTCCCTTGGACTACAGGAGAGTCAGGATGCCCACTAACACACAGCTCCTGTCACTATCTGCAACGTAGAGAGCGTCCTGACTCTCCTGTAGTCCAAGGGAGGGGGCGAGCACGACACTCCACACCAGGAAGAAAGCCTTGCATTACTGTGTGGAGTTACAGACAGAAGAACAGGAAGTGAGGATTTCTCAGAATAAATAAGGTACCTTTACAACCCCTTTAATGTGTGTCCTTATAAAGTCCGCGTACCACCGTGTCTGCAGGCCTCTACTTCAAACAAAAGTTCTTTAGGCAGGTACGGGTACTCCCATCCATACTCGCTGGCTACCTTCTGGTTAAATAACCTCTGTAATCGGCACAATGGTGGCATAGTGGCACGGTCTCCCGTACCAGGTAGAACTATGGCGTCTGGGTGTCTAGGTACTTTCACTACCTCAGGACCAAACACAGGGGCCCGCAGTGACACCCATCCCATTTCAGCAGCTGATGCAGAAATCTCTGGCTGTGGAAGGGCAGACAAGGGGACAGATCCCTCCTCAGGCTTTGAGGCCTCCACCCGGGGCGTGCTATCCCCAGTGGACATGGGTGGGTCCCTGTTTCTATGGGACGAGGACAAGGGCATCTTATCCCATCCCTTCCGTTCAAACCGTTCATCAACTGCGGCGTCATCTCCCGCATCGGAGATTGACTCCAGGTCAGAGGTGTCATATTCCTCCGCAGGCAGGTAACTCCTGGTAGAGGACGAGTCACCCCCTTTGACTAATTCACGGGCATGTGAATCCCCAACACTTGGGACCTTGGACAGAGTCTCTTCCCCCGGCTTACCTCGGCTGGTAGCTGAACCAGGACATCCAGGACTTTTCCCTTCGGATGCATCCGTTCCGAGTAAGCGCTGGGGTGTTGCTCCACCACGGCCGCGGGAAGCTTTCACAAACCCGATCTTCCTCTTGGGTGGTGGGAGAAAGGACTCTGTGGTGACCGAAGCAGCATCCTCCGGTCTCTCAATCTCTGCAACAATCTCATCTGTGACTTCCTCCGAAGTCCCGACAGTGCGCACAGGGGTGACTGTGTAAGCTCTGATTCCTCCTTCCAGAGTGGTGGCGCCCGTAAGGCAATTGAGGTGGAAAGCATGAGGCTTTTCTGTAGGTTGCTCCACCTCAAACAAGAACTCCTTACATAGCTCGCATCGCCCGAATAGGTTCAGATGTACCACCAGTCCTGAGCAGCCGGGACAAATCACTCCGAGGGCCTCCACATCTTTGCAAACGTAGAGGGAAAAGCGTCCTCGGGGCTTGAGCTGAATCCCCGTATCCATTAAGGGAGCAGCAAATTAAGTCATCTTCATGGTAGTAGTAGCCGGAACCCATGAGGCATGAGAAGCCATGTTATCCATTCGCTGTTCCATCGTGCACTGTCCTTTTTGCGCCAAAGTCCCCACGTGCAACTCCACACATGGCCAGACTCCTCCCATCTCCTGCATCGTTCGCGGGCTTTCTCTCTGTCACGCCCACGAACTACGCAGTCAGGGTTCTCCTCGTGGCGCAGTTCTCAATATGGCCGACCTCCATGGAACTTAATCGAGGAATAAAGTTCAAACTCTAGGGGGGTTCTTACATGGTCAGACCATGCTGCCATCTCTATGTCTGTTGCGGAAAAGGGTGTCTCCTCTTCACCCCCCATCTGGCGCTGCAACACCAAAATTATCCAGGAACAACAATTCCAAAAACTAATTTCCTTACACCTTAAGACCTACTTCCAAGAAAACACAGGTTCGGTCGAGGATCCATATGTTATATGGAACGCACACAAGGCGTACATGAGAGGTATACTAATTCAATTAGGTGCCATAGAAAAAAAGAGGAAAGCACAACTATTTAATAAGGTCCTTGCAGACCTGCGTGTTATAGAATCCCAAAACAAGAACTCACCTTCAGCACCATTAGCTAACAAACTTTCCTCCCTCAGAGAAACCCTCAGAGAGCTCCTGACCCAACAGTACGATAAACACCTTAGCCGCTTAAAACTTAACTATTATTCTAATGCCAATAGAGCAGGCAAATACCTAGCGAACAGACTAAAAGCAGCTCGTACTAAAACTAGAATAGCTTATCTGAATCACCCCACCTCACCACACAAAATTGTCAACCCCCAAGATATAGCGAACCAATTCGCAGAATATTACAGCTCATTATACAACTTGCATAGGGATCCCAATTCCCCACAACCTAATATAGACAAAATCCAAACGTTTCTACAGAAGCTACATCTCCCCTCCCTATCAGAACAACAGCTTTCCGATCTAAATGCACCAATCATACCCCAAGAGGTGGAAAAAACGATACACTCCCTACCAAATGGAAAGTCACCTGGCCCCGATGGATTCTCTAACGAATATTTCAAAACATTTAAATCTACCCTATCGCCCCACTTGTCCAGGGTCTTCAACAAAGCTGCAGACTCTGCAACTTTGCCACAAGAGATGCTAAGAGCACATATAGTGACAATACCAAAACCGGGTAAAGACCCCAACACTCCGGCAAACTTTAGGCCTATATCCCTTCTCAATACTGATACCAAGGTCTATGCAAAACTGTTAGCCAAAAGAATGATGAATATCCTACCTTTACTCATTCAGCGTGACCAGATGGGATTTGTGAAGGGGAGACAGACTTCTGATGCAACACGGAGAATTATCAATGTGATGCACTATGCTGAAAAAACCCGAACGCCTTCTCTGCTGCTTTCTATAGACGCAGAGAAGGCGTTCGACAGAATCCATTGGACTTATATGGAAATTGTATTGAATACGTTTGGCTTCAAAGGGAACATACTAAACGCTGTCTTAGCGCTCTATTCCTCACCGTCTGCACAGGTATACTCTGCAGGCCTCCTGTCTACACCATTTAAAATTTCGAACGGGACCAGACAGGGTTGCCCCCTGTCTCCGACCATTTTTAACCTAATGATCGAACCTCTGGCTGAAGCTATCCGCTCACATCCACTGATTACGGGCTTCCGGCTTGGCTCTGGCAATCACACCATCAATTTATTTGCGGATGACGTAATCCTACTCTTGACCAATCCGCTAACGTCCCTACCAGAAGCACACAAAATCCTCACTACTTTCGGGGAGATCTCCTACTATAAAGTTAATTTCACTAAATCACTCATACTGGACTTAGGAGTACAACCTCACGCAAAACGTGCTCTTCAAAAGCTGCTCCCATACACATGGAGCACAGGAGGCATCACCTACCTAGGTATTATAATCACAAATAAGATTTCCGCACTCGCCAAAGCCAATATGTCCCCGCTGATAGCCAAGCTGGAAGCTCAACTCAGGGATTTATCGAAAAAGGAAATATCATGGATGGGTAGAATATCTGCTTATAAAATGTTGATACTGTCGCAAATACTATATGTATTCCGCACCTTGCCACTAGGGATGAGCTTCGTGTTCGAGTCGAACATACGTTCGACTCGAACATTGGCTGTTCGATCGTTCGACGAAGATCGAACGATTTGGGCCGTTCGCGCCAAATTCGAGTGACGCGAACGGCCCACAATGCACTACGCCATCGCAGTGTCATCCAGGCGCTGTGATTGGCCAAGCATGCACTGTGACCCCGCATGCTTGGCCAATCACAGCGCCGGCAGCGAGGAGAGCAATGATTGGCCACAGGCAGGATGCCTGTGGCCAATTATTGCTGAGGGTGTTTAGTACACGCCCCACACTATAAAAGGCCGCCAGCACGGCGGCCTAGTGTAGTGTGTTCCGGAGCAGGGATAGAGTAGCATAGGCAGGGACAGTGACTGTTATTTCTTTCTTGCTTAACCTGGATTCCTTTAGTTTAGGGAAAGAGAAGGATAGGTAGGGAGAGTGTCAGTGTGTTTTGTGCTTCTGCTATAGTGTGCTTAAAAAAAAACATTTATTCTAGGGACAGAAAACTCTAGGTAGGGACAGTGTCAGTTTCTTTCACTCTGCAAGTCCTTGTTTCCAGGGACCTGGAAGGACAGTGAGTGAATTGTCCTTTTGCTATATTGTGATTAAAAAAAACATTTATTCTAGGGACAGAAAACTCTAGGTAGGGACAGTGTCAGTTTCTTTCACTCTGCAAGTCCTTGTTTCCAGGGACCTGGAAGGACAGTGAGTGAATTGTCCTTTTGCTATATTGTGATTAAAAAAAACATTTATTCTAGGGACAGAAAACTCTAGGTAGGGACAGTGTCAGTTTCTTTCACTCTGCAAGTCCTTGTTTCCAGGGACCTGGAAGGACAGTGAGTGAATTGTCCTTTTGCTATATTGTGATTAAAAAAAACATTTATTCTAGGGACAGAAAACTCTAGGTAGGGACAGTGTCAGTTTCTTTCACTCTGCAAGTCCTTGTTTCCAGGGACCTGGAAGGACAGTGAGTGAATTGTCCTTTTGCTATATTGTGATTAAAAAAAACATTTATTCTAGGGACAGAAAACTCTAGGTAGGGACAGTGTCAGTTTCTTTCACTCTGCAAGTCCTTGTTTCCAGGGACCTGGAAGGACAGTGAGTGAATTGTCCTTTTGCTATATTGTGATTAAAAAAAACATTTATTCTAGGGACAGAAAACTCTAGGTAGGGACAGTGTCAGTTTCTTTCACTCTGCAAGTCCTTGTTTCCAGGGACCTGGAAGGACAGTGAGTGAATTGTCCTTTTGCTATATTGTGATTAAAAAAAACATTTATTCTAGGGACAGAAAACTCTAGGTAGGGACAGTGTCAGTTTCTTTCACTCTGCAAGTCTTTGTTTCCAGGGACCTGGAAGGACAGTGAGTGAATTGTCCTTTTGCTATATTGTGATTAAAAAAAACATTTATTCTAGGGACAGAAAACTCTAGGTAGGGACAGTGTCAGTTTCTTTCACTCTGCAAGTCCTTGTTTCCAGGGACCTGGAAGGACAGTGAGTGAATTGTCCTTTTGCTATATTGTGATTAAAAAAAACATTTATTCTAGGGACAGAAAACTCTAGGTAGGGACAGTGTCAGTTTCTTTCACTCTGCAAGTCCTTGTTTCCAGGGACCTGGAAGGACAGTGAGTGAATTGTCCTTTTGCTATATTGTGATTAAAAAAAACATTTATTCTAGGGACAGAAAACTCTAGGTAGGGACAGTGTCAGTTTCTTTCACTCTGCAAGTCCTTGTTTCCAGGGACCTGGAAGGACAGTGAGTGAATTGTCCTTTTGCTATATTGTGATTAAAAAAAACATTTATTCTAGGGACAGAAAACTCTAGGTAGGGACAGTGTCAGTTTCTTTCACTCTGCAAGTCCTTGTTTCCAGGGACCTGGAAGGACAGTGAGTGAATTGTCCTTTTGCTATATTGTGATTAAAAAAAACATTTATTCTAGGGACAGAAAACTCTAGGTAGGGACAGTGTCAGTTTCTTTCACTCTGCAAGTCCTTGTTTCCAGGGACCTGGAAGGACAGTGAGTGAATTGTCCTTTTGCTATATTGTGATTAAAAAAAACATTTATTCTAGGGACAGAAAACTCTAGGTAGGGACAGTGTCAGTTTCTTTCACTCTGCAAGTCCTTGTTTCCAGGGACCTGGAAGGACAGTGAGTGAATTGTCCTTTTGCTATATTGTGATTAAAAAAAACATTTATTCTAGGGACAGAAAACTCTAGGTAGGGACAGTGTCAGTTTCTTTCACTCTGCAAGTCCTTGTTTCCAGGGACCTGGAAGGACAGTGAGTGAATTGTCCTTTTGCTATATTGTGATTAAAAAAAACATTTATTCTAGGGACAGAAAACTCTAGGTAGGGACAGTGTCAGTTTCTTTCACTCTGCAAGTCCTTGTTTCCAGGGACCTGGAAGGACAGTGAGTGAATTGTCCTTTTGCTATATTGTGATTAAAAAAAACATTTATTCTAGGGACAGAAAACTCTAGGTAGGGACAGTGTCAGTTTCTTTCACTCTGCAAGTCCTTGTTTCCAGGGACCTGGAAGGACAGTGAGTGAATTGTCCTTTTGCTATATTGTGATTAAAAAAAACATTTATTCTAGGGACAGAAAACTCTAGGTAGGGACAGTGTCAGTTTCTTTCACTCTGCAAGTCCTTGTTTCCAGGGACCTGGAAGGACAGTGAGTGAATTGTCCTTTTGCTATATTGTGATTAAAAAAAACATTTATTCTAGGGACAGAAAACTCTAGGTAGGGACAGTGTCAGTTTCTTTCACTCTGCAAGTCCTTGTTTCCAGGGACCTGGAAGGACAGTGAGTGAATTGTCCTTTTGCTATATTGTGATTAAAAAAAACATTTATTCTAGGGACAGAAAACTCTAGGTAGGGACAGTGTCAGTTTCTTTCACTCTGCAAGTCCTTGTTTCCAGGGACCTGGAAGGACAGTGAGTGAATTGTCCTTTTGCTATATTGTGATTAAAAAAAACATTTATTCTAGGGACAGAAAACTCTAGGTAGGGACAGTGTCAGTTTCTTTCACTCTGCAAGTCCTTGTTTCCAGGGACCTGTAAGGACAGTGAGTTAATTTTCCTTGTGCTATATTGTGATTAAAAAAAACATTTTTTCTAGGGACAGAAAACTGTAGGTAGGGAGAGTGTTTTTTTTCTTTCACTCTGCAAGTCCTTGTTTCCAGGGACAGAGAAGGACACCTGAAGGTAGCCCTTATTGCTTTTTTCCCATCTCCCTGCAGGCCATCTATTAGAATGTCTGGAAGGCAAACAAGGAGAGGCAGACAGTCAGGAGGCAATAAAAGAGGGCAAGCAGGCTCTGTGTCTGGGGGCAACAGTGCTGGTCGTGGACGCGGTGCATTGTCATCAGCACATGGCCATGGGACACGCTTGTCCTTCTTTTCGGCAGCTGGACATGTTGAGCCACATCATGCCGAAGACTTGGTAGAGTGGATGACCAAGCCCTCCTCCTCCTCCTCATCCTCTCTCACCCAGGCTCAGGGTACTGGAAAAGCAGCTGCCAAAGCGTCGTCTTCCCTGGTATCAATGTCAGACAAATCATCAGTCACTCCTTCCCTAGACCCACCATGTCCTCCTCCTGAGGAGTCCCCCGAACTGTTTCAGCACAGTGTTGGGTACATGCTCCAGGAGGATGCCCAGCGTTTCGAAGGGTCTGATGATGAAACCCAGCTAGAGGAAGGCAGTAGCGTGAGAGCAGACAGAGGGGATGCTCAAGAAGGACACCAATCTGGCAGTCATGTTCCAGCAGCTGCAGCATACTGCCAGATTGGCTCCAGTGATGAGGAGGGAGGGGATGATGAGGTCAATGACTCCACGTGGGTGCCTAATAGGAGAGAGGAGGAGGAGGAGGATGAGGAGGAGGCACATCTCCAACGAGGCAGGATGCCCTTTGGTGGCCAGCGTAAGGGCAGTACACCGACGGAATCACACCGCAGAGCTCCGCCTGTGCAGGGCGCTGCCTCTGCCCGTCATTCAAAAAGTTCTTTGGTGTGGGCCTTTTTTGAGGCTAGTGCATCAGATCGCACAGCTGCTGTTTGCAACATATGTCTCAAGCGTATATCGCGTGGCCAAAACATCAGCCGCTTGGGTACCACATGCCTGACCAGACATATGTTGACCTGCCATGCAGCTCGTTGGCAAGCCTACCTCAAAGACCCACACCAAAGAACAAAGCGGACCTCTCCTTGCACCGCATCAGCTGGGATCTCCAACCCCACTATAACTTCAGTCCTCTCTGAAACATGCACTGAGAGGAATGAAGGTGTAGAATTAGGTGTGTCACAGCCAAGTACTTGCGCCCACTCTGCTAGCAGTACACCGACGTCCGATTCTAGCAGGCAAATTTCCCTGCCCCAGCTGCTGGACCGTCGAAAGAAGTTCACTCCCAGCCATCCACATGCCCAGCGGTTGAATGCTAGCTTGGCTAAATTGCTAGCGCTTCAACTGCTGCCTTTTCAGTTGGTAGACTCGGCCCCCTTCCGTGAGTTTGTGCAATGTGCGGTTCCTCAGTGGCAGGTTCCCAAACGCCACTTTTTCTCACGGAAGGCTATTCCGGCTCTCTACCGGCATGTGGAAGGCAATGTCTTGGCCTCGCTGGACAGGGCGGTCAGCGGTAAGGTGCATATTACCGCTGACTCATGGTCCAGCAGGCATGGACAGGGACGTTACCTTTCTTTCACGGCCCATTGGGTCACTCTTTTGGCAGCTGGGAAGGATTCAGGACAAGGTGCAGTAGTGTTGGAGGTTGTCCCACCGCCACGCCTCCAAAATGCTACTACTGGTTGTGACACACCTCTCTCCTCCACCCCCTCCTCTTCTTCTTCCTCCATGGCCTCTTCCTGTGGTTTGTCCTATGAACCAGCGGTGCTCCGTAGCCGTTCACGGGGCTACGCAAGTACGCAGGCAAAAAGATGCCATGCCGTGCTTGCGCTGGTGTGTTTGGGGGACAGAAGCCACACTGGGGCAGAGGTCCTGTCTGCTCTGCAGGGCCAGGCCGAGAGGTGGTTGACGCCACGCCAGCTTAAGCCAGGAATGGTGGTTTGCGACAATGGCACCAACCTCCTCTCCGCCCTCCGACAGGGACAACTGACCCATGTGCCCTGTGTGGCTCACGTCCTTAACCTGGTGGTGCAGCGGTTCTTGGGCAGGTACCCGGGCTTACAGGATGTCCTGAGGCAGGCCAGGAAAGTCTGTGTGCATTTCCGCAGATCTTATAATGCCAGTGCTCGCCTGGCTGAGCTGCAAAAGGAGTTGAACCTGCCCAAGAACCGCCTTATATGTGACATGCCCACCAGGTGGAACTCAACGTTGGCCATGCTGCAGCGGCTGCACACGCAGCAGAGGGCCATCAATGAGTACCTGTGCGACTACGGCACCAGGACAGGGTCAGGGGAGCTTGGTTTTTTTTCTCCACGCCAGTGGGGCATGATCAGGGATGCATGCACTGTCCTGGCACCATTTGAGGAGGCCACGAGGATGGTGAGCAGTGACAGTGCATGCATCAGTGACACTGTACCTCTTGTCCACCTGTTGGAGCACACGCTGCGTGGAATAATGGACAGGGCACTTGAGGCAGAACAGAGGCAGGAAGAGGAGGACTTCCTTGCCTCTCAAGGCCCCCTTTACCCAGACAGTGTTCCTTCTGTCCCACCCATCGCACAGGAAGAGGAGGAGGAGGAGGAGGAGGAGGAGGAGGATTGTGTCAGCATGGAGGTGGAGGCTGGCACTCAGCATCATCAGCAGCAGTCTTTTAGGGATGATTTACAGTCCCAAGAAACCAGTGGACTTGTACGTGGCTGGGAGGAGGTGGCTGCGGATCATGTCGTCCTTAGTGACCCAGAGGACTCCGGAGCGAATGCCTCAGCAAACCTACGCTGCATGGCCTCCCTGATCCTGCAAAGTCTGCGGAAGGATCCTCGTATTCTTCGGATCAAGGAGAGGGACCATTACTGGCTGGCCACTCTCCTTGATCCACGGTACAAGGGTAAGGTTGCGGACCTTATGTTACCGTCGCAGAGGGAGCAGAGGATGAGACAACTCCGGGAGGCCTTGCAGAAAGGTCTGTGCAACGCGTTCCCAGAGACTGGGAGGTTGCAAACTCCTGGTCCTGGACAACGAGTTGCTGAGGCTTCGGCCAGTCAAAGAAGGAGCGGTGGGGAAGGTGGCCGTCTGACCGATGCGTTCAGACAATTCTTTAGTCCGCAGCCCCAAAGTATGATTGGTTCCAGCAACCATCGCCAGCGTCTGATAAACATGGTGCAGGAATATCTAGGGGCAAGGTCAGACTTGGACACCTTCCCCACCGAAAATCCTCTGGCTTACTGGGTCTTGAGGATGGATCACTGGCCAGAGCTTGCACAGTATGCAATTGAGCTACTGGCCTGTCCTGCATCCAGCGTTCTTTCGGAACGCACATTCAGTGCTGCTGGAGGATTTGTCACGGATCACAGGGTGCGCCTGTCCACCGACTCGGTTGATCGACTGACTTTCATCAAGATGAACCAGTCTTGGATCACCACCAGCTACCACACACCTGATGCTGATATAACAGACTAATTGATTTTAAAATGTCACATCCCTTCAAGACTGATGCTGATGCTGAGTGCCTGTGCTGTTATGTTGACTGGCTATCCTCCTCCTCCGAGTCCTCAATGATACGATTGATGATGATAGCTTGGAAGATCATTTTTGTTTATGGGTGCCGCCACCAGTGCCTAACGCCCAATTTTTCAGCCCCTGTTTAACAGGGGCGTGTAATTACAATTTTTGAAGCAATACTTTGCAACAGGGCTCATTGCTGTGCTCCAAGTACAGTATCTGTGAGGAGTTGCAGTGTTGTGCCACCAGTGCCTAAGGCCCAATTTTTCAGCCCCTGTTTAACAGGGGCGTGTCATTACAATTTTTGAAGCAATACTTTGCAACAGGGCTCATTGCTGTGCTCCAAGTACAGTATCTGTGAGGGGTTGCAGTGTTGTGCCACCAGTGCCTAAGGCCCAATTTTTCAGCCCCTGTTCAACAGGGGCATGTAATTACAATTCTTGATCTAATAATTCACAGCAGGGCCCATTGCTGCACCCACCAAGAGTAACTGTCAGGGCTTACAGTGTTGTGGCACCAGCACCACCATCAAAGGCCCAATTTTTACTACCACTGTTCAACAATTATATGTAATTAAAATTCCTGATATAATAGTTGACAGCAGGGCGTTCCAGCACCAACCAAGAGTAACTGTGAGTGCTTACAGTGTTGTGCCAACACCAACAACTAAGGGGCCTATTTCTGCAGAGTATATACGGCAGGTCCCTACTTTCAAACATCCAACTTACAAACGACTCCTACTTGCAAACGCAAGAAGACAACAGGAAGTGAGAGGAAATCTACCACTAGGAAGGAAAATTCTCTCCTGTAAGAATAAATATGGGAGAAAGGTGTCTCCTCTGTACTGATGCTTTATCAGCAATCCTTGTTTCAAGAAAAACACCACATTTCAAAAACAGTTGTCATTGGGACGGAAAGTGAGGTGAAATGTTCTGAACAGGGGCACAGACAGCAAAACAAATGTTACAGGGGTGATAACCCTTACCTATGTTTTCCAAAAAGTTTAAAAATAGATTTTTGGGCTGGAGCTACACTTCAACAATGTACCTGTTCAAAATTACAAACAGATTCTACATAAGAACAAACCTACAGTCCCTGTCTTGTATGCACCGCCTGTATACGGCTGTTCAGAGTATATAGGGCCTTTTTTATTTTATGTGCGGGGTTCCCCTTAATATCCATACAAGACCCAAAGGGGCTGGTAATGGGCTGGGGTAGGGGGGGGGGTCATGGGGTAGCTATGCCATTTTTCTTAAAGAATTTCATCCATATTACCGGGACCAGACATTACATTAAAGCCGCAAGCAGTTTTAAATGGCTTTTTTTTCCTTTAGAAGTGTCATTTTGTGCAGGGACAGTTCTAAACACGGGAAACACGTGGCACTTCACAGGCATACTTTAGACACCCCCCAGGTACGATATTTAAAGGAATATTTGACTTTTTTTTTTTCACTTTATGCATCATTAAAATGACTGCTCCCGAAAAACGACCGTTTTTAAAACTTCTTTTTGCATTGATACATGTCCCCTGGTGCAGAACCCGGGTTCCCAAACCCTTTTTAGGACAATAACATGCATAATAGTTGTTATAATTAGCACTTTAGAATTCGAACGTTCGCATCCATTGTATTTAATAGGGTTCTAATGTTCGTTCGAACTTCCGGTCCGTTCGCGGGTTCTGGTGCGAACCGAACCCGGGGGTGTTCGGCTCATCACTACTTGCCACTACATATTCCCTTCCATTATCTTAAGAACTTATCAGATCTAGGTTGGAAATATATCTGGAATGGAAAGAAAGCTAGATGTTCACGAAACAATTTGCTATCCCACAAACTAATAGGGGGGGCGGGCTTAGAAGACATTTACGACTACCTATGGGCGGTAAGAATAGATCAACTTAAATATTGGCTACAGAACGCCGGTGCACCACTATGGGTAGAGATAGAAAAAGCTTACTCACCGACAAAAGACTTAAAGCTATTACTTCTTGGAGACAGATGGGCTCGTTGGGACACGACTATTCTATCACCCCCAATGCAGACTTCCATTAAGACATGGAGGTTATTCCTAGAACAAAATCATCAAGATAGCCAGGACATTGACTTCAAACTACCCCTGAAGCTGTTAGAAGCCAAAATACCATTGTTGAAAGTGGCAGACCTGACTGACCAGGGTATAACACACATATTGGACCTATATGAAGGTACAAGACACAAATCTGTGAACCAAATTATGACACAATACCACCTCACAAACGACAAGTTGTTCAAATGTCTGCAAATCACACATCTCCTACACTCCGCGGAAACACCAACCGTAGCACTTCCAAGCAAAGTCTGGCAATTCTTCTCCACAGCCAAATTAGATACGAAAGGCATATCATTCTTCTACAACATACTACAAGATAAACTAACCTTTCACAAGACTGTAGCAATGACAAAGTGGGAGGTAGACCTGGGTACCTCCTTCTCAGGAGATCAATGGAAACACACATTCAAAGAAGTACACAAAGCTTCCCACTGCGTAAAACACTGGGAATTAGCGATTAAAATGGCAAACAGGTGGCACTATACTCCGTTCAGGATAGCAAAGTTTTTCCAGGTACATCACCTAGCTGTTGGAGAGAATGTGGTCAAACGGGGAATCTACTACATATGTTCTGGAACTGCCCAAATATTAAAAGCCTATGGAACCAAGTTTTCCAATTAATCTCATCTCTAACAGGCATAATCACGGCACCAGACCCCGCTTTAGCAATCTTACACTTAAACATTGATCACTTCCACCATAGCTTCAGACCAGTCATAACACACATTCTATTAGAAACACGCTCACTGATCCTACGTAACTGGAAATCTAGCAAGGCCATAAACTTATCTGATGTTACAACAGCGGTGCACAGGAACTACACATTTGAAAGACTGATCGCTATCAATTCTCTGAAATGCTCAAAATTTGACAATTGTTGGTCTATCTGGCCCAAGAACTTATGAAATATTAAATAGATGCTTCAATGCACTGAATATTTACGAAATATGAACGTGTATATTGGAAACTGTGTATATTTTCTTATAATACATATATTGTTAAAATCTAAAATTCTCAATAAAAATTATTGATTTAAAAAACTCTAGGGGGGTTCTTCAACACTTCCAACTGCAAACAAATCCCGGACTCGAGCCCCCACGTGTAGCGCACCCACCTCTCCCCGACCTGCATTTAATTAGGCTCCTCGCAGGCAGAGAGAGGCACACCGCACCACAAGCCCGTACCCTCCTGAGTAAAGAGGTTGAGCGGTGTTAGTTTTGGGCCTTGTCTGCGGCCAGAGTCAAAGTCCAACCAAGAATGATCTCACCTCTACCTTAGATAGATGCAAGTCCTCGTTTTCCCCAGGAATGTGAATGTCCACACTAGCTGAAAGTCCAACTCAACATTTATTTCACACAGGATAATAAACAGCCTCTTTAAGAGCAGACAGGTTGGAGCTAAGATACAGGACAGCTTAGGTGTGGAGGAGGTCCAGGCACAAACGTAGCTTAACTCTTTAGACTGTTTAGGTTTCTCAAACAGCTTTGGCGCACGATCTCTGCCACAGACCGTGAGGTTGGTCTCTGTCACAGACCGGGTGAATAAAGTCACTGCAACTGACTTTGAACGTAGGGTCACTGCCACTGACCTGGTGAATAGGGCCTTGCCCTATGAAGTCACTGCTACTGATTTGAACGAGTAGGGTCACTGCCACTGACCTGTATGAGTAGGATCACTGCCACTGACCTGGTGAACTTCCTTCTTAAAGTATTTGGCCCATGTCAAGGAGAAAACATCCCTCCGGAGAGTTACCAGAGGCCCTCACCGTCACCACGACTCTGCGCTGGGTCTTCGGAAAGGGTTACCTCCCTGGCCTCCTCATCTCAGATATGGGTCCCCTCGCAAGGCGGCACCCTGGGAGTCCTTGATCCCTAGTGGACCCCAGCCGAAGGTTGCTGGGCCCCGGGCCTTCAAATAGTACCTCACCCCAGACTGAAGGTGTCTGGGATGGAACAGAAACTCCACCTCCGGGCCTAAGGCACCCAAAGCCGACCCTCCTCACGCCCAGGCCGAAGGTGCCTGGGCGCGGACGAACCACACACACCCAGGCTGAAGGTGCCTGGGCATGGACGAACCCAATGGAAGATGTCCGCCCCCTTTTATACCCTCTCCCGACAGACAC
The DNA here is from genome assembly GCA_029206835.1 of Rana muscosa. Lineage (NCBI taxonomy): Eukaryota > Metazoa > Chordata > Amphibia > Anura > Ranidae > Rana > Rana muscosa. Next base: position 86,676,883 of record CM055125.1, on the reverse strand, counting down.
AGCAGGTTCCCTGCCCTGCCGTACTACTGCCGAGAGGGGACACAAAAGGTGCAGCCCTGGATTGGTGGTTCAACCCTGGCCTATGGCGATAGCGCCACCCATAGGCCACAGGGAACTGTGCACCAACACTATCTCCCATCAACAGAAATGATCCATAAACCCTAACAATCAATGTGTCTGAGCCTAATTACCACTCAGACACTACCCTTAAATTGAACACCCCGCTACATTTGTACTAACTTTATTGCTATCACAAGGGATGAACAACTTCCCTTGTGACAGCATGGGCCATGACAGGTCGTCTTTATGAAGAGATTTGGGGTCTGTTAGACCCCAAATCTCTCCTCTGGCCTCCCGTGCAGCCGATTTGGCACAGATTGGTCTGATCAGCTGCTTTCCTGGTTGCTGGTGGCCAGGTAAACAAAGAGGCGGAACCAGAATAGACAAACTACTCCTTGCTTCCTGCTTCCAGGGTTACAGAGAGAGATAGGAAAGATGTCTGTTCCTCTCTCTCTGTACAGGGCAGCCATCGCCGCCGGCCGCATCACTCCAGGCCTCCGTAATGGCACTGGAGAGTCTGGGCCACCCACAGAAGTGATCGAGTAGCTAATTAGCCACTCGGATCACTTCGGCATGAAACAGAATCGCCGGCTGAAAACAATGATACTGGGATGATGCCTGTAGGTGCAGGCATCATCCTGGTATAACCACTGAAACCCAAGGATGTCCATGTACGTACCTTGGGCGGCAAGTGATTGAGGTGTAACATGTAACATGTTCAGCATCAGACCCCTCTCCCCCCGATCCCCCCTCTACTTCGTGGCAGCAAGTCAGGGATCTTCTCCCAGTACTCACTGCCACAATTCAAAGAGTGCAACATTGAGTGGCTCCGCCCACACAGCCACGTCATTTATTCACAGACCCCTGTAAATCAACGAACTTCAAGTACCGACATCCTTTGCGGCTCTCGGCTTGTAGATCTCAATGAACTACCACGGTGCTGTTGAGCGCTGTGATAGTTCATTGATTCTTTCTGCAAGTGCAAAACTGCCTACCCATATGATGTAGGGGCAGACAGCTTACAATGACAGTTTTCAGGAGACCTTAGTGATCTGCTGATCGCTGATGCAATGCTTTTCAGGCTCCTAAAACAAAAAAAAATGGTAAATGCATATTTTTTTACCTGCAAAGCGCTTATTATTTTTTGGTCAAAGGTGAAATTATCCTTTAAGCCTAATATCATGCAGCCAATTCCAGGACAATGTCATTTAGCGCCCAGGCAAAAAACAACAAACTGAACCCCCCCCCAATGTGTGACCATCATGTGCCGGCCAATCTGCCCCAAGTTCTGCCTCCCCCCAAAAAGTCACCCCTCCTAGCAAACATCCTTTTCCCCCTCAAACTTTTTCTCCTAGCACAAATTCTTCCCCTCAAATGCCCCCTCCCAGCACAAATCCCCCCAATACCCCCTCCCAAAACAAATCCTCCCTTCATATCCCCTCTCCTAAAAGTACCCCCTCCCCCATTTTAGCACCAACCCCCCCCCCCATTCCTAGCACAAATCCTCTATCATCCCTCTCCTAGCACAAATCCTCTCCCGCCAATCCCCTCTCCTGACACAAATCCCCCCCAAATTTCCGTCCCAGCACAAATCTCCTCTCCCAGCACAAATTCTCCCACAAAATTCTCCCTCCTAGCATAAATATCTCTCAATACCGATTTTAGAACCCCCCCCTCCCTGCAATCTTCTCCTAGCACAAATCCCCCATTCCTCTCCCAGCAAAACCCCCCAATCCCCCCTCCTAGCACAAATCCCTCCAGCAAAAATCCCCCCATCACTCCTCTTAGCATAAATCCCCCCCCAACTGCCCTTCTCACCACAATCCTCCCCCTTGCCCAGATCACCCCTCCAAACACATCCCCCTATCCACCCCCCCCCCCCTTAGCACCAATCTTCTGCACCCTCTTTTGCTATTAAACACACACAAGTATATGTTTTTCATTTGCATAAGAATGATGCACACAATGAAATTTTGAGGATCCACATGGCAGATGGGAACTCAAGGAGGGGAGCAAGTCTAGGAAATATTGTGCTGTCATGTGTTCACTCTTCTAATAAAATGATATTTGCTTCAATTAATTTTTAGCCAGAAATGAACAGAATCTTTTTACTTTTTGTATGGTACCTGTCTGCATATACCTGTAAATCTAAATTTCAGGCAGCCATAAAAACAGAAATTGATGAAATTATGAATGCAGGAAAAGTTTTCCCTTATGCGACTACTGCAAGTAACTGCATTTGTCTTTATACTAGCCTATTTAAAGTGGGTGGGGAAGAACCAGAACAAGGAGTTAATCAGCATAGTTAGCAGAGGGATGATCTCATCTGTGTGCTGCTGTTCCTTCATTGTCCAATCAGCAAACGGGAAGGTGGGGTAAATAATCTGTGCTACAGCTGCACTGGAGGTCATGAACTGAGCTGTGCACATTATGAAAGTGAATATATTGTGAGGGGGGTTAACTCGGTAGCGGGTGTGTGTGACCCCCTGGTTGGGCTCCCCACACAAAAACAGGGCCAGCAGACGGAGGTTGTGGTTTTCAAAATCAAAAGGTGCGGTTTATTTCTCTATGTACAGTGACAAAAACACAGCAAAGCCAAAAAGAAACAAACAAAATAAATCCTGGTCAGTTTGACCTCTGACTAAACATGCAGGTTTCCTAAACTAACAACTGGGATCAGCCTGGTGCTGTCCTAGTCCCTAAGTCCCTGGTTTAGTAAAAGTCCAAACAAATAGCCACACAGGCTTTGCCTCACCGCACAGGGGTTCACTCTCCCTAGACAGTCCACACAGGTCTGGTTCCAGGCATGAGCTAACATCTAATGAAGTTGGGATTTCTTATAGAGGCCTAAATGAGCTGACAAGGTTCAGCTGGTCTCATCAACTCCCTGTCTGTACGACGCCCCACACTCTCCCTAGAGGTATGAGTCATCCATGAGCCTACTAGCCTCAGCTGGGCTTATACAACTCTCCACCCTAGTTGTATAAGTCAGCATAAAGCCTGAATCTGGGAGAAATATATCTACCCCCCTGGATGCAACCAGGTGACTTTACCTTCCTGCTGTCACATACCCCCCCCTCTTGTTTTAACCTCGGGGTTGGAACACCAGCAATCAGGCATTCATGTACTCGAGACAAAGCATCCACATTCCCCATTTGAACGCCAGGGCGATGCTTTACTGTGAAGTTGAATTCCTGGAGGGCCAGGAACCACCTATTCACTCTTCTATTTGTTTCCTTGTTTTGAGCCATCCACTTTAACGGAGCGTGATCCATAACCATGTCAAAGTGCCTACCTAGCAGATAGTACCGAAGGGAATCTAGAGCCCACTTCACCGCTAAACACTCCTTTTCAACCGTGGCGTAATTTACCTCATGGGACTTCAACTTCCTGCTGAGGTAAATGACTGGGTGCTCTTCCCCGTTCCAGACCTGGGACAATACTGCTCCTAACCCCACATCTGACGCATCACTTTGTACGACAAAGTCTTTAGAGAAGTCGGGTGAGTACAACACTGGCTGGCTACATAAGGCTTGTTTCAAGAATTGGAATGCTGCCTCAGCCTCGGGGGTCCATTTAATCATGACCGACCCTTTCCCTTTCGTCAGGTTGGTTAGGGGCACAGCCTTAGAAGCAAAGTGGGGAATGAAGCGCCGATAATAACCCGCGATTCCCAGAAAGGCTCGTACCTGCTTCTTGCTGTTGGGACGTGGCCAACTCTGGATGGCCTCGACTTTGTTGAGTTGGGGTTTTATTACTCCCCTGCCAATGGTGTACCCAAGATATTTGGCCTCCTCCTGCCCAATGGTACACTTCTTGGGGTTAGCCGTAAACCCCGCTTCCCGAACAGAGTCCAGGACTGCTTGCACTTTTGGCAGATGTGAGGCCCAATCTGTGCTATGGACAATTACGTCATCCAGGTAAGCCGCAGCATACTTCCGATGGGGCCTCAGCATCTGGTCCATTTTCCGCTGGAATGTGGCCGGCGCATTCTGTAACCCGAACGGCATTCTCTTATATTGGAACGCCCCGTCTGGGGTTACAAATGCGGTTTTCTCTTTGGCCGACTTGGCCAGGGGAATTTGCCAATACCCTTTTGTGAGGTCAAGAGTCGTCATGTATCGGGCTGTTCCCAGCCGGTCGATCAACTCATCTATACGTGGCATGGGGTAGGTGTCAAATTTTGTAACTTTGTTCAACTGACGAAAATCGTTACAAAATCGCCAGCTCCCATCCGGTTTAGGCACCAACACAATGGGACTAGACCAATCACTTTGGGACTCCTCTATCACCCCTAAGTTCAGCATTTTCTGTACTTCCTCCCGTATTGCCTCCCGTCGGGCCTCTGGGATCCGATAGGGTTTTAACTTCACCCTTTCACCGGGCGGGGTAATAATATCATGCTCTACCCCAGATGTTTGTCCCGGCAGCTCAGAGAACACCTCCTTGTTGCGAAGCACAAACTCCTTAACCTCCTGTTGTTGGGGTTGTGACAAGGTGGCTGCTATTCCAACCTCCGGAATCACGCAACCAGTTTGAGCTGGTGACCAAGTTTCTGCGACTAGGGACTCTCTATCCCTCCAGGCTTTCAACAGATTAACGTGATATATCTGTTCGGGCTTTCGCCTTCCTGGTTGTCTGACCTTGTAATTCACTTCGCTCACTTTTTCCATTATCTCGTAGGGGCCTTGCCATTTGGCAAGGAATTTACTTTCAACCGTAGGGACAAGTACCAATATCCTATCCCCCGGGGAAAAGGTACGGGTCTTTGCTCCACGGTTGTACACTCTCTGCTGTGCCAACTGCGCTTGGGCCAAATGTTCCTTCACGATGGGCATTACCTGTGCAATTCGATCTTGCATCAGGGCGACATGCTCAATCACACTCCTGTGGGGAGAACTCTCACTTTCCCAAGTTTCCTTGGCAATATCCAACAGCCCTCTTGGGTGTCTCCCATACAGTAACTCAAAGGGGGAGAATCCCGTAGAGGATTGGGGCACTTCCCTAATAGCAAACATCAAATAAGGAAGTAGACAGTCCCAATCCTTTCCATCTCTATCCACCACTTTCTTCAACATTTGTTTTAGGGTTTTGTTGAATCTTTCAACCAGCCCATCGGTTTGGGGGTGATACACAGATGTACGCAATTGCGTCACTTTGAACAATTTACACAGCTCTTTCATAACCCGGGACATAAAGGGTGTACCTTGGTCCGTAAGCAGTTCTTTACAAATACCCACCCGGCTAAAAACAAGAGATAGCTCTTTGGCTATGGTTTTGGCCGAGGTATTTCTGAGAGGGATCGCTTCTGGATAACGGGTGGCATAGTCCATTATAACCAATATGTACTGGTGCCCCCTAGCGGACTTGATTATAGGACCTACCAAATCCATTGCGATTCTCTCAAACGGGACCTCAATGATGGGTAGAGGGACCAGCGGGCTACGGAAATGTGGCATCGGGGCCGACCTCTGACACACAGGGCAGGAGGAACAATAATTTTCTATGTCCTTCATCACCCCAGGCCAATAGAATCTCTGTAATACCCTCTCTCGGGTTTTCTCTGTCCCCAGATGACCTCCAAGAATGTGCCCATGGGCCAACTCCAACACCAACTTCCTGTAAGGTTTGGGCACCACCAGCTGCTCAACGGTTTCTTCTGCCCTTTTTGCCACCCGATACAGTAGGTCCTTCTCTACGCTGAAGTATGGGTAAGTGCAGGTATTATCTGGGTTCACTAACTCGCCATCTATTTCCACTACGTTTTCCCGTGCCTTTATTAGGGCGGGGTCTTTTAACTGTTCTGTGGCAAAATTTTCCCTGTGAACCTCCAGATCAGAAAACTCCACAGACGGTAGGTTTTCGTCTGAGGAGGTGGGCTCCTCTCCAGTTTCTTGAGTCTCCCCTGCCAATACTGACAAGGGAAATTCTGGAGAGTCCTCACCACTCTCAGAGGAGTTCTGGCTATCACATTCCTGGTACATAGGGGCACCAGTGGGGCGCTCAGGATCATCCCACAGTTCCCAGAACTTCGGAAAATCCCTTCCCACAATGGCATCATGCGGTAATTGAGATACTAACCCCACTGGATGAGAGAGGGTACCTTTGGGGGTCTCGAAACACACTGTAGTCACTGGATACTCTCGGGTGTCCCCATGCACACAAATAACAGCTACCTTGCTATTCCCAGAGACCTCTGTTTTAACTAATTCAGCCTTTATCAGGGTCACAAGGCTACCTGAATCCAGTAATACCACAACATTTCTACCATTAATACACATTTTGCATAAATGTTTCTCAGTTCCCCGAATGGCAGTGCATGCGACTGTCGCACACAGCGACTGACGTCTGTCCATCAGAAAGTCACATTGCATGGGTTCCTCCACAACCGGGCAATTTGCTGCAATATGTCCCGCTTGCCGGCAGCGGTAGCAAACGATCCTTCTTGCGGCCTCTTGAGCCGCTGATTTCCCAGGCTGTTCTCGCCAAACTTGGGGTAGAGCTCCCACCCTCTCACTCTCTCCACCCTCACCCCTTGGAATCCTCTTATCCGCCCCTGGGGATGGTCTGGTCTTAGGGTGGAAAGTCCGAGAGTCTCTGGAAGAGGCCGTCAGGTTCTCTGTAGCCAAGTATCTCTCTACACGATCCACAAGTTTACCGGCCGTTTCTGGGTCTCCATGGCTTACCCACTTTTGAATGGCGGTAGGAAGAGCTCTCAAGAAACGATCCATCACAACACGTTCCACAATCTCCGGTGCGGACAAAGTCTCTGGCTGTAGCCACTTCCTGCTCAGGTGAATGAGATCATACATTTGAGACCTGGGGGGTTTTCCAAGCTGGAAAGTCCAGTTATGCACACGCTGAGCCCGGACAGCCAGGGTGACACCCAGCCTTGCCAATATTTCAGCTTTTAGCATCACATAGTCTTTTGCTTGGTCAGGCTCTAGGTCATAGTAAGCCTTCTGCGATTCACCAGTTAACAGAGGAGCCACCAGTCCAGCCCACTGCTCCTCAGGCCACTTTTCTCTTTCAGCGGTCCTTTCAAATGTGGTCAAAAATACCTCTGGATCATCCTCTCCAGTCATTTTTGTCAATAAACGACTCACCCCAAAGGACGCGGTATTAGTGGGACGGCTTTCCTCACTGGTCTGCGGACGTTGCTGCATTACTGCTTCCATTTGTTGTAGTCTCTGCTCTTGTTTCTGTAACAGGTCTATGAAGCGGGCCTCAGATTGCTGCTGGGCTTGTTGATGAGCTTGCTGCTGGGCTGCAAGGCTCCTTTGCAAACCTGCATTTGTCTGCTGTTGATTGGCATTTGCTAGAGCCAGCTGTTTCAGTATCTCCTCCATGCTGGCTTAAAAAAAACTGCCACTGGTTCTCCACCAACTGTGAGGGGGGTTAACTCGGTAGCGGGTGTGTGTGACCCCCTGGTTGGGCTCCCCACACAAAAACAGGGCCAGCAGACGGAGGTTGTGGTTTTCAAAATCAAAAGGTGCGGTTTATTTCTCTATGTACAGTGACAAAAACACAGCAAAGCCAAAAAGAAACAAACAAAATAAATCCTGGTCAGTTTGACCTCTGACTAAACATGCAGGTTTCCTAAACTAACAACTGGGATCAGCCTGGTGCTGTCCTAGTCCCTAAGTCCCTGGTTTAGTAAAAGTCCAAACAAATAGCCACACAGGCTTTGCCTCACCGCACAGGGGTTCACTCTCCCTAGACAGTCCACACAGGTCTGGTTCCAGGCATGAGCTAACATCTAATGAAGCTGGGATTTCTTATAGAGGCCTAAATGAGCTGACAAGGTTCAGCTGGTCTCATCAACTCCCTGTCTGTACGACGCCCCACACTCTCCCTAGAGGTATGAGTCATCCATGAGCCTACTAGCCTCAGCTGGGCTTATACAACTCTCCACCCTAGTTGTATAAGTCAGCATAAAGCCTGAATCTGGGAGAAATATATCTACCCCCCTGGATGCAACCAGGTGACTTTACCTTCCTGCTGTCACAATATAATGAACACAATTAGAAACTCTGAAGTAGTTCAAAAGCATCTCACAGGTAAGAAAACGTTTTCATTTTAAACATATCTTTAAGCTATGGATTCACATCTATGAATTATTAGTGCTTTTTGCATTTTGCAGATTTGCACTACAGTCCATTTACCATGGTTTCCTATGGAACACGTCCTGTAGTCCAAATCTGCAGCCTAAAACATAAACAATTGTAATACAGCTAACTTGTTCACTAAAAGTTAATGTATCATATTACTTTAAAAAGGACCTCTTCCATACCCAGCCAATTTCTTGTATGAACTGGACCATGGAAGATGCAGTGATGAAACATGCAGCAAAATCAACAATAAAGGTTAGCAGAGGTTAGGTCATTCAAGAGTGCAGTATGTTTTCTTCCAATGTTACATATGTGTCTTTCATATTTAGGTTTCCTATTCATTCTTCTGGGCTGATTTATTTGCCTGATGAATTCTAGAATTGATTTTTGCCTTCTTTCAATTTGCTTTGTGAATTATCTATTGAAGCCACTCTTTCCTTCTCAGAAGATGCTAGCAAGTTGCAGGCCAATCAATTAAGTCATACTTGCAATAGTTTTGTCAGGAATCCCCAAATGGGTATAAGAAATAAAAAGTGAGCCAGAGGATGGAATAATGAGGCCTGGGAATAAAATCTAGATTCTAGTTCAGCAAGCGAAAGGAGGGTGGTTGTGTGGAAGAGAGCTGGGTTGCCGTGGTCCTCAGATCCCAGACTCAATCAATAACTTCTTCTGACACCTCTGACTTCACAAGACGAAGGAAATGCAGGAACTAGCATATCATAAGGCTCTTCAACATTCATATGAATGAAGATTTGGCTTTACGGAAGATTCAGCTTGGGAATTATGCTCTTAACGAATGCTAAAGTGTGGTCAATAAAATAAAAATGTGTTACTTATTTGGGTTCAGGTTGTACATGCATTCAATAAAGTACCTATAAACATAAGGGAGTTATTAGAAGATTATTTAAAACAATAATGCATAAGTATTCATGTTTGTGTTGGACAGGCATGCATGTTTTATGCTGTACAGCACTTTGGCACCAGCCTAACCTGGGGAGCAACTAACTATGCATGTAGACCCAAGATACAACCACACAATTTATATTAAAGCATACCTCCCAACTTTCTGAAATAAAGCGGGACACCTTTTAGTACACAATATGTAGGCAAAGGACATGTACCTGCCACACCCCTGGTCACACAGACCACAAAGGTCTATCATGTAGAAAATGACCACACACGTGCTCTATTTTTCCTTTTATATTGCCTTTTCAAAATAACAAATGCAGTAATATAAAGGCTGGAAAAAAAGTTTGGTGCAGCATAACACGTTTGGTAGTAAAGTGGTACATTTTGTACAGAGATGTACACATCAGAGAGAACAAGGGGGATTTGGTCTCAAAAAAGGGACAGTCCCTCAAAATGAAGGGCAGTTAGGAGCTATGATAAAGGTTAAGTTACCTGCAAACCTTTTACTGGATGGCCTGGAGTGAAAATATTGCTCAGAATACAATGGCATTAAAGCAGAACTTTATTCAGAGAAATATGGGTGCCCACCTCCACTGGAAATTGCTAAATGACTAACTATAATTTTGAATAGTGGCTATAACACTATCCAGCAGTAAGTAAGCAGACCAAGAGAGTCAGATTGATGGTATAAGTTAATTAACTGTACGCGTGTTTTGGGATTTGGGTAAAAACGACATTTAATACATTTATGCTTAAAATGTTGCCCCTTCCTCCAACCCCAGCAACACCCCAAGTTCTTCTACTTGCATGTCAATGATCAATGTGGCTCTTCCTTATGGAAAGTATTGTGAGTTTAGCAATCGTGTATAGTAAATTCTACTCTGAGACCAACAAGAGACAGTTTTTCCATAGGAATGAATGAGGAATGTGCAACACGTGTAAGACCCTGCCATAATATGTTATGTAAGAGGCTGAACAGCTCTGAGTGTCTCAAAGGAAAGATCTCTATGGATCATGGACATGTAAATGGTGGTTGGTGGGGGCATGAAGGCAACATTTTTAGTATAACTGCACTTAAAGTACAGTTATCCACTTTAATATATTGAAGCAAGAGGGTCGGAATGAGATACAGGCAACTACCATTTGCAGAATGAATAGTCTTGCAGAATGAATAGTCAGCAATCAGCTTTCATGTTTTGCTCAAACAAAGTTTCATTTAGGCAAGAACGCTAGCCTTAAACCTCAATTAAACTAGTTTTAATAGTAATCACTTTTGGTATGCTTACAACAATACACATTCTTAACAGGCTGTTTTCTCACCAAATGGTATAGGGAAGTCAGATCTAGAGTATGAATTTTCAAAAACTAGTGAAGAGACCACCCCGCCACCCTCCTTCTCCTACTCTTTGGCTCGTTCACTGGAGAGGAAGGAGCGTGTAGTCTCTTCCATGCCCGTACCCCCTGGGTTGCAGAGGTTGGGCACACTTAGTTCTTACGGGTCGGTTTCTGTCCCTAGTGTGTAAGGAAAAGTCTCTATGCCCCCAGTAACTCCAAGGTCCACACCAGTATATCACTCCAACGTAGAGCTTTATTTTCTTTTGCATGAAAGGAGAAAGGTGTTAGGAAGACAGATGGAATTCAGGCACTCCTGGCTTCGTCGCCACTTGATCCCAAGTGGGTACAGCTCACCCGGATAGTCACCCAATGGCACTAGCAGCCGGTGTGTAGCTCGAACAGTCAATATAGTTCGCTAATGGATGCGTCTAGGAAATCCTCTGCCACAGGATCTATGGTACCCTAAACCTCTTAATGGTCCAGATGTTAGGCCCCTGGTTTCCGGATGGATGACATCCCTCTGGAGAGTTACTGGGCCCCTTCCTTCACTGTGATTTTCCTCACCAGTCCTTCGGAACGGTCCTCCCCCAGCCTCCTCTTCCAGAAACGGGTCCCCTCGCAAGGCGGCACCCTGGGATTCTTCCTCCCGGAGTGGGCTCCAGCTAAAGGTGCTGGGCCCAGGGCTGAAGTTGCAGTCCCAGGACTAAAGGTGCCTGGGACTGAGGTGCACGTGGCCCCATGTCCTGAAGGGCTATGCACTCCACACAAACAACGAACCCCTACACTATGGCGTCTGCCCCTTTTGTACCCCCTCCCGGCATGCACAGCAGGTCCACCACACCCACTGTACAGCAGCCGAGAGGAGACACCAAATCGCTGCCCCATCACCTGTAGTTCAACCCCGAGTATAGATGACAGCGCCACCCATACTTCTTAGGGGAACTGCACACCAGGTGAAATAGCAACAAGAGAGAGTCCAGCAATCAAAGATTTGAGTCAACTACCACTCAAATCACCCCTAATTTTGGTATAGCAGTCCCTAAATTTGGAACCCCCGCTACACTAATCTTTCATGACAACCCCCACATTGTTCTCTTATCAGATGAAATTTTAAGGCTATATGCACCAAAGCGTAATATTTTAGGCATGCCATCAGCAATGTGATGTGCTGAATCAGCCATTGGAATCTTATACCTTTCAAGATCTCCAATGGGATATCTCCCTTTTCCAGATTCCATTCCACCAAGAGGTGACTTACTTCTTCCACTGAGTTCTCTTTAATGTAACATCCATGGAAAATCCAGCAAAAAGAGCTTTAGAAAAATTCCAGCATGCCTTGCATTTTCATGTGTTGAGGAAAGCTATGTAAAGGCTTAAGGTCAAAGCATATTTAAACCCAAAACCAAAATTTTTATAAATTTTAACAATCCCATTGCAGAGATTTCCCTTCACTTTCTTTCCCATACCCAACCAATTTCTTGGGGACCCTCTCATCACCAGAACTAGTAAGCAGAATTAAGCAGTGTTTGTTCACACAGTGAAGTAGCTCTTTTTCTGAAACCCTGTTTATGAGATTGCAGGCCACACCCGCCCAGACCAAAACTTCCCCAGATACAACTACTTAAATAAACACCTGAAACATTTTATTTGGCAAAAACTTGCCCGCGACACCTTTATTGGTTTTTCACAAATAATTTTCCATAAATCTTTATTACCAATCAAAACTTCATAAATATTCAAATAACATTTCTACCTGCTCAGTTATTAGAACTCGAGCAGTAGCACAACTTCAAATATAAATAACAGTCCCCACACGCCGGTCTTGAGCATCAAGACCGGCCCACCCCAAGCGTCGCGGCCTTCTCAATCATGTTCTGCAAACCCACATTAAAGATATCATTACCCACTTCGGATAAGTGAACGCCATCCAGTCTGTATAGACCTGGATAACCCCCTTCCAAGTCCACATGCCGATACGACTATGGGGGGCATGAACTTTTCAAGAGCCCTATTGACTCTTTTCCTCATTTTTTCCATAACCCTCCTCTGTGCAGAGGAGAGCCATGAAAGACGAGGAACCACCTCAGAAAAAACTAACGTTGTACCTGGGAAAGTCGTACTGAAGCGATGCAAGTCTTGCTTGATCATGAACAGCAAGTCTAATGTTTTAACGTTTCTCAAATCATTACCTCCCAAGTGAATTATCAGGATAGATGGCAACGGCCATAGGTGACACAACCTAGATAAATGAAAGTTCAGTTGAAACCACTGAAGGCCTCTTATACCTTTCCAAAACAACCAAAAAGAGTCCGGGTGCAGAGACAAATTCGGTGAATAGCTGCGTTAAGCCGCTCTTTTTTGAGCCCAATAAATAAATGAGTGCCCCATAATCCAAACTGTGTGTTGGGTACCTAAAATGAAACAAACAAATTAGGACGAACATATAACTTAAAACATTTCGACTTCCACTTCCCCATTGCTTTAATATCCGATTCCGGGACACCCGATCGAGCCGCCTCCGAGGCTGCGCCAATCCGAAAGGAGTGGGAGGAAAACCTGAAATTACTTAATCCCATGCTACCCAAACTCTTCTTTAGGACTGCATCGAATTGGTACTTCGTCAGGGGCAACAAATTAACGTGAGTGAGAAAAAATCCCCCCCGGGAGGCCTAAGTCCCATGAATTGCTTAACTAAGGCTACTGGGCACATGAAAACATCATCGTGCTCCCTTAGATGAACCCATCTGCCCTTGCCACATTGATCCGTTTTGGAATGCTGCAGCCACACATGAACACCCGCTCAAATCGAATTCCAGAACCACCCTGCTTGCTTCCCGGAACTAATTCCGAGATACGGAACGCCCCAAAAAAGGCAAGAACAAAGGCTGTCCTAAATAATAAAGTAAATAAAGTAAAGTAAGAGGAAAAACAGACAACTGAAGTAATTCTGCAAAAGCCACTGAGAATGTCAAGAGAGATCGGTCTTCTGTCATCTGTGACGAAAGTCAATCTCTTGAACCCCTTCAGCGCCTGTTTTACAGAAAAATAAGAAGTACAAGATCTCAGACCTAAGAAAGGGAAGAAAAATGATATGCCGGCCAACATTTTTGTCACATGACTATGTGAAAATTGCTGCCACATTAAACTGGACAGAAAAGCCAAAATAGCACCCTCAGAAGGTCAATTAAACTGAAAACCTTCAGTACTGGCAAAGGCTATCCAGCTGCTCCAAGCTGCAGCATAACTTGACCAAGTCTTAGGAGCTAAGGAGCCCCTAATAGCATCTGTCACAGCACTCAGATCATCTCCCACAAATAGGCCGGGCACAGGATGCCAACTGCGTCTGCCTCCGAAAGCAAACTACGAAAACGCTCCACCTGAAAACGAGAGAGAATGTTTTTCAATATCCCCGGAGTATACCTAGCCTTCAACCAGATGTTAAATTTGAGGCATCTGAAGACCACCTGACGCAAGATTTTGATTACCAACCAAGAACTAGACCAGAGACAATTCACTGCATATAACACACCTTTGTTATCAGTTTCCACCAAGATGAGCCTATTAGCAAACTCTGAGCCCCACAACTCCAGTGCCACTAAAATTGGAAACAACTCTAGCAATACCACATTCTTGGTAGCTCCTGATCTCACCCAGGACTCCGGCCAAGCCGCACAGCACCAATGCGATCTCCAGATGGCTCCAAAACCTTTGGAGCCAGCCGCATCTGTAAACAGACAAAAATCCCGTGCCACAACAAATTCGGCCTGAAACAAGGACTTACCATTATAACAATCAAGAAAGCTAGCCCAAACCATCAAATCCTTTTTAATAGGGGTAGCTATCCTAACATGATCCAAGGGAGATTTCGAGCCCGAAAAAAACAGGTAAAGCCGACGTGAAAAATTCCTGCCAACAGGCATGATTCTGCACGCAAATGCCAGAACACCCAAGAGTGACTGACTACATTTCTTTCAAAAGTATCTTCTTTTGCAACACCGTCGCGATCAACCATTTTATTTTATTCAATTTTTCCGCTGGCAAACGGAATTCCATACTGCGGGTATCTATCTCAATGCCCAAAAATTCCAACAAAGTGCTGGGCCAGCAAGTTTTTCCCTCCGCCAACGGGACGCCAAATTCAAGAGACATAGCTTGAAATTATAGCAACAAGTCCGAACATAAACTAGAGTCTGCTGGACCAACAAATAAGAAATCTAAATAGTGCACTGTACTATCAAACCCGGACCGAATGCCAAGTATCCAGTGAAGGAATGTGGAAAATGTTTCAAAGTATGAGCAAGACAACGAACACCCCATTGTCAAAAAAGTACTGTCCCTCAAAATAAAAACCCAAGGAATTAAAGGCCTCCGGGGAAACGGGCAAGAGCCGAAAAGCTGATTTTATGTCAGCCTTCGCCAACAACGCCCCCGGGCCAAACAACCTGATCTTGCCAATCGCTTCCTCAAACATAGCATAAGACATGGAACATAGGTTCCTATCAATATCATCAATCAATGAATCACCTTTTAGGAAAGGATAGATGGTGTATAATACGAAATTCATTAGGTTCCCGTTTGGGCACTACTCCCAATGGGGAAATCCGAAAATTACAAAAAGGGGGGTGCTCAAAAGGGCCCCGCAATCCTTAGTTCCTTACATAACTTATCCCTTATCAAAATATGCTGTGCCTGGCTAGAACCTGCAGCTGCATTTCTCTTAAAACATTTTTGCCGCTGGGTGCGTCCCCGCACAGATGGAACATTCATTTCTGTATTTGCAAGAATTATTCCAGCGGCATTGACTATCATTAAATGCAAAACAGCAGCCTTTTCTAAAGGCCGCCGTGGAAGTGTTAACAGTGAGTTGCCTAGGTGCTACCTGCTTCTGCGGAAATATCAAATTGAGCCACAGGCCCACATCTTTCATACCCCACCTAAGTGACGGGTGAATGGACAATTTCTGACAAAAGAATTCGTCATAACAGAACCAACCCAGGCCACCAAAATTTTTGTAGGCTTCTAGGATATGAACAAATGTTGGAAAAGTCCCCCACACCGCTCTGGGTGCTTTTCCGCCATTATACCAGAATAAATACAAAAAGGCTTGCAGCCAATTGTTTACATGACATAGGGATCACCCTGCGCCTTTCCTCCTCACTTCTCTCCTCACCCCTCTTGTCAGCTCTGACCATGAAATCCTTATGAGCAGGCAGAAGGGAGAGAATGTCCACATACATTTTAGCTTTAATATTTGCATTTAAATGATATCCTAAAGGGGACATCTCACAAGGCATAACATCTTTCATATATGTCTCAGGTACATGGATTTTAGCATGCACAGCTGTCTGTAATGAGGGGCTAACCTGACTGACTGTAAAACACGTAGGCCCCTTTCACACGGAGGTCCGTTCAGGTCCGCCTGTCAGTTTTTTAGGCGGACCTGAAACGGATCCTCCATGCACCCCTATGGAGGCACGGATGTCAGCGGTGACATGTCCGCTGACATCCGCTCCGCTCCGCTCCGCCAAAGTGTGACGGAGGAAAACCCTATTTTTCCTTCCGTCGGCGGAGCGGATCGGATGACAACGGACTCTACGGTCCGTCGTCATCCGATTCCCCATAGGGGAGAGCGGCGCTCTGACAGGGCGGTCATCCGTCGGCTCAGCGGGGATCTGCACGGATCCGCCCCGTGTGAAAGGGGCCTAACAGTACTTTTTTCTTGTTGAGAGGATAAACTGACAGGAAGATTAGACAACACAGGAGTATGAGAGGAAACAGAAGGGTTAACAGACAGAGACCAGGGAAGCTGAAGACACAGCAGGAGCTGACACTTTGGACAGTGATTGAATTAAAGAAGACAGTGAACCTACCAAACCAGATACACATGTAATTGAGTCAAATCACCACCTGCTGGAGCCTGTAACACCTGCAACCTGTGGAGTCTGCACACCTAGCACCTGTTGGGGCATCTCTGCATGCTGAGTGCCTTGCTGCGATGATACGCGCTGCTGCCTGGGAGACTGCTGCACAAGCTGTCTCCCCCTTGTGTCCTGTGCAGCCTGATGGAGCTGGCCACGCCGTCCGCTTCTTCCTGCTGGCGACTGCGAACAAGTCCGCCTCTTCTGACCTCCACGGCAGCACCGTGATGTCACGCCGCCGCCATCTTCCCTTGGCTTCCCTTGAGGCACACGAGTCTCTTCAGCTTCTTCCGCAGCCCGTCCTTCTCGCTCTGGAGGCGCGCTTCTCCTTGCTCTTGCAGGCGGTGCGGGCACAGGAACACCCCGCCCTGTATCTGTGTCCTCCATCAGCTCGCCGCCCACTGCCAAGCCTCCTCCCTCTTGCTCCATAAGCAGTGCCTCCTCCTCCGGAGCTGACGCCATGCAATGTCTCAGCCATGCCTCTCCTCCTGAGCTGCCTGCATTCTCCAACAGCTGCATCACCAGAGCTTCCATCAGGTAAGAAAAATGTCTTCACAGCTCGAGCTCAAATCTTCTTTGCTGTCCGCCGGAAAGAGGAAGAACCCTGCACCTGCTGGCCCTTTTATAGCCAATCCCTATTGTAGCGGGGTCTTAAAAGTTAGTGGGATACACCTGGGGGTAGAGAGACCCAGGTGTGTAATTATGTCAGGGATTAGACCCCTTTTCTTATTCGTGGAGGATTGGGTGGTGTAATATTCTCTTTGACCAGTGGGTGTCAGTGTACCTGCTGGCTCGAGGTAGAATCGCTATCACAGTGTTACCCTTTTTTTTGGTTCCTTCCTGGCGATGGTACGGCTGGGGCGGGGAACCCGCCGTGGTGTCGATGGGAGGATATAAAAGGGGGAGACGCCCGCGCCACGAGGTCGTCGTCGCCTGTCTGTTGTTCTTGTGGGAGGGGGTCACCCCTTTCACGCACCCAGGCACCTTAGGCCTGGGTGCGGGCGGTTCAAGGTTCCGGCCTAGGCGCCCAAGGCCTGGTCGGAACGAAGATGGAGTCCATCCCGGGCACCTTCAGCCTGGGGTGAGGTACTATTGAGGAGGCCTGGGACCCGGTGACTCCGACTGGGTCCCGCGAGGGTGAAGTTGCTCCAGGGCGCCCCTTGCGAGGGGACCCGCATCTGAGGTGAGGAGGCTGGGGAGGTCACCCGTCCGAAGACCCGGTGCAGCGTCAACCCGGTGACGGATGGGCCTTCGGTAACTCCCTCGGAGGACATCTTCCCCTGATATGGGCTACAGCGCAGCGGAGGAGCTTTCATTAAGACTCCTGCAACCCCTGGTCATAGCACAGGGAGTGTAGGGGCTAGGAACCTGTACAGTGCCTCGACCTGCTTTCCCATCGTATCATGCCGTTGCATTTGACTGTATGTGGAGATACGCAATAAACCTGAGTTTGGACTTTGATGGGTGTATGGACTCTGTTGATGGGAACAAAGGGAGATTCCGAGACGGAAGGACTGACCCTCATAACCAGCACACATTTGGCCCGAGGAAAAGATTGATATTGGCCTTCACCTCACCCACAGCCATGGGGAGGACATGGGCCGTAGCGCACCTCACTCTGTCGCGTGACATACCCCTAGCTAAAGAGGACGGGGTGAGGCCGCTACACTATAATTCCAGAAAATTCCCTGAACCCCCATTGGCTCTTCCTGACTAGCTGTAATCTAGCCCCTTAAAGGGGCAGGCTCCTGACTAAACTACTGCTGCCAATCTAACCTAATTTTTTATTAATTTGGGCTAGGGAGGCCGCAATCTCTGGAAAGTGGCCCCATAATGTGACCCCTTTATTCATTTGCTCTTAAAGTATATCTAAATGCAAAACGATTTTTTGCCATCTGTGTCCTATTGTGGAGATTTCCCTTTACTTCCTGTCCCATAGCCAAAACAGGAAGTGCAAGGAAATCTCTTCAAATGAGGGAATCCTTTGGGGTGTTCCCGTTGGAAGATTTCACGTTAATTACTTTTCTGGGGACAACCCAAAATTTGGGATTTTTTTTTTACTTTCACTTTTAATGATAATGGTAAACAGACAGCATTAACAATTGATAGGTGTTCTAATCCCTCTCCACTCTATCCAAAACAAAACAAAAAAGTCTGCCTTTAGTTATACTTTAGGCTGGGTTCACACTGTGTGCAGAGTGGCTCGCAGCAGGGGGTCCTGTCACCATTTTAGGTCCGAATTAGGTCTAAATTTTTGACTGAATTCGGACCTGAAAAGGACCAAAAGACGCACAAGACTCTTCTGTAAACCACTCTGCAGCCGTCCCAGAGCTGTTTGAACTGGCTTTGAGAGCCGGTCACAGTCTCCTGACATGCGAATCGGATGTTTATAACCCCACATCCGATTCGCACTAGTGTGAACCCAGTCTTAATGATTGGTAAGCTGCAATATATAAATTTTTTGCTTTTGGGTTTAGATACACTTCAAAATTAAAGAGAAGGGGGCAGGCAACACAAGCCAGCACACTTAACACAGTATAAACCAACACACCAAACATAGCAAAGTAGAAACTAGCACAGCACAAACCAACACACGGAAAGCAGCAAGCATCTACTCATCCCACACAGGCCAAACCAGTACACTAGCCCAAACAAGCACAACCAACACAGCACAAACCAATAAACTCAGCACAGCATGCTGTACACCAGCCCGCTCGCCACAGCATATCTCCCAACTGTTTGAGAGGGAATGAGGGACACAAAAGTATGCAGGCATAGGACACACCCATTGCCACGCCCCCTTAAAGGAGAATTGAACAAAAAAACAAGATTGGTTAAACCCATAAGTGCTTTTTTTTTTTACCACTACCATTCCTTTATATTGGCTTTTGTAATTTACAAATGCAGCAATTTAGAACTCAGATAAAAGGTTTAGCGCTGGTTTTTGATAGATAAAATATGCATTTTATATACAACTATATAGATCAGACCAAAATGAGGAGGAATGAGGGACATTGCTCCAAATCAGGGACAGTTCCTCGAAATTAGGGACAGTTGGGAGCTATGCCACAACATCACATAATTTTGCTGTATGTTTTTTTTTTTTTTTTTTTTTTTTTTTTTACTTTTTCTCTAAAAATAAATTGCCATAGACAGATGAAACTGTGTGTGTGTCTTACCATTCATCTCTCAATGGATTATGTTTATCTCCATGTTGACTGTACATCTGCACTTCTTAAATTCTCGACAGTTGTTGTTTTGCCTCAGGCAGTGCATAAGACCAGGTGATTTCGCTTTTGCAACCAGAATGTGTTTTACACCTCCACACATTTCAACCTCCTGAGTGCTGGGCAGATGTTATGTGTCTTTGCTAAAACTCTGTTCTACAGCTGACCTGAATTGCAACAGCAGATGCTAAAGGAGAACTCAAACAGGATGGCAAATGAAAGACACTAACTTAGTATAGTAAGGAGATTTTTATATATACAGTTGTGCTGAAAAGTTTGCATACCCTGGTAGAAATTGACAAATTTTTGCATTTATATTGAAAATATGACTGATCGTGCCAAAAAAAACTGTCTTTTATTTAAGGATAGCAATCACATGAAGACATTTATTATCACATAGTTTTTTGGATCCTTTTTAAATCATAATGATAACAGAAATCACCCAAATGACCCTGATAAAAAGCTTACATACCCAGGAATGTTTGGCCTTGGTACAGACACAGAAGGTGGCACACACAGGTTAAAATGGCAATTGAAGGTTCATTTCTGACATTTGTGGCTTTTTAAATTACAATTGGTGTCTGTGTATAAATAGTCAATGAGTTTGTTAGCTCTCACTTGGATGTCCTAAGCAGGCTAGACATTGAGCCATGAGGAGGTAGAAAAGAACAGTCAAAAGACCTGCGTAACCAAGTAATGGAATGTTATAAAGATGGAAAAGGATATAAAAAGATACCCAAAGCCTTGAATATGCCAGTCAGTACTGTTTAATCCCTTATTAAGAAGTGGAAAATTTGGGGCTCTTTTGATACCAAGCCAAGGACAGGTAGACCAAGAAAGATTGCAACCACAACTGGTGGAAGAATTACCCAGGATACAAAAAAAGCCCACAGTTAACTTCAGGAGAAATACAGGCTGCTCTCCAAAAAGACATTGTGGTTGTTTTTAAGGAGCACAATTCAACGATACTTGAACAAAAAAGAGCTGCATGGTTGAGCTGCCAGAAAGAAGCCTTTACTGCGCCAATGCCCCAAAAAAGCCCAATGAGGCATGTCAGGGTGCTGTTGGGCATATTGTAATCAGGCTTTTTTGTGGAACTTGTGCAGTAAAGGCTTCTTTCCGGCAACTTGACCATGCAGCTCTTTTTTGTATCATCGTATTGTGCTCCTTAAAAACAATTAGCGGTGCAGCGGATCAAAAAACTCACGGATCGGATCGATCCTCGGATCAGGGGTCACGGATCGGATCATTTTCGGATCGGCAAAAAAAAACAAAAAAAAAACACAAATCTTGTTACCCCCCACCGAGTTTAAAATTTTACAGTTATTTTCAACAGTACTGGAGTTTATATGCTTAAATACATTATTTGTAAATCCAACAGACTGTTTACATGTTACATTTTAAAAGCAGCAGCAAACCTGCTGACCTAACATGGTTGTTAATGTGATAGAACACCTCTGATTTTCACATTTAACTAAATATTAAATGTGAAAATCAGAGGTGTTCTGTCACATTGGCAAGCATGTAAGATCAGCAGGTTTGCTGCTGCTTTTAAAATGTAACATGTAAACAGTCTGGATTTACAAATAATGTATTTAAGCATATAAACTCCAGTAGTGTTGAAAATAACTAAAATTTTAAACTACGTTGGGTGTAACAAGATATCCGCTTGGCCCCTTCTTACTATTATACTGTGCAGGAGTGTGAGTGGAGCAAGATGGCGGCGACAAAACGTCACTACAGCGGCCACCGCCGGGTGTACCAAGATGGCCGCCGCTCCGGAGCTAGGTCGAAGCCGCGGCCTTTCCTATGGCCGAGGCTCCGGAGCGCTCCGCGGATCGCGTGGTGATCCGATCCGAACAGGGTGACCCGTTCGGATCACGGATCACCACCGATCCGTTGCATTACTAAAAACAATCATATCATCTTTTTCCAGAGAAGTCTGTATTTTTCCTGAGGTTACCTGTGGGTTTTTCTTTGTATCCGGAACAATTCCTGTGGCAGTTGTGGCTGAAATCTTTCTTCCATAGTTGCATAGTTGCATAGTAGGTGAGGTTGAAAAAAGACACAAGTCCAACCTATGTGTGTGATTATTACATTGTATATCCCTGTATGTTGCGGTCGTCCAGGTGCTTATCTAATAATCAAATATCTTTTTGAAACTATTGATGCCCACCGCTGAAACCATCGCCTGTGGAAGAGAATTCCACATCGTTGCCGCTCTTATGCTGCGTACACACGATCGGACATTCCAACAACAAAACCGTGGATTTTTTTCTGACGGATGTTGGCTTGCATACACACGGTCACACAGATGTTGTCGGGAATTGCGAACGTCAAGAACGCGGTGAAGTACAACACGTACGATGAGCCGAGAAAAATTAAGTTCAATGGCCAGTGCGGCTCTTCTGCTTGATTCCGAGCATGCGTGGAATTTTGTGCGTCGGAATTTGGTACACACGCTCGGAATTTCCGACAACAAGTTTTGTTGTTGGAAAATTTGAGAACCAGCTCTCAAATTTTTGTTGTCAGAAATTCCGACAGCAAATGTCCGATGGAGCCTACACGCGGTTGGAATTTCCGACAACAAGCTCCCATTGAACATTTGTTGTCGGAAATTCCGAGCGTGTGTACGCTGCATAACAGTAAATAACCCTCTATTTGATCTACCTGACCTTAGCTTGGTATCAAGAGATCCCCAAATTTTCCACTTCTTATTAAATGATTGAACAGTACTAACAAGGCTTTGGATATCTTTGTATATCATTTTCCATCTTTGTAAAGTTTCATTACCTTGTTATGCAGGTCTTTTGACTGTTCTTTTCTGCTCCCCATGGCTTAGTATCTAGCCTGCTTAGTGCATCCATGTGAGAGCTAACAAACTCATTGACTATTTATATACAGACACTAAATGCAATTTAAAAAGCAACAAAAGTGGGAAATTAACCTTTTAATAGCCATTTTAACCTGTGTGTGTCACCTTCTGTGTCAGGCCAAACATTCCAGGGTATGTCAACTTTTGATCAGGGCCATTTGGGTGATTTCTGTTATTATGATTTTTAAAGGAGCAAAAAAACGATGTGATAATACATGGCTGTGATCACTATCCTTGAATAAAATACAGTTTTTTGGCGTGATTAGTCATATTTTTAATATAAATGCCAAAATTTCACAATTTATGCCAGGGTATGCAAACTTTTGAGCACAACTGTGTGTGTGTGTGTGTGTGTGTGTGTATGTATATGTGTGTGTGTGTGTGTGTGTGTGTGTATATGTGTATATATATATATATATATATATATATATATATATATATATATATATATATATATATATATATATATAAATTTCAACAGGTTGGTGCTCTGTCACTGTAGAACAAAGCAGCTAAATGCCTGATTAGCAATGAAATGGTTCCAGATCAGGCTTAAGAATCAGTGGAGGTATGTGCATGTAGACCCACAATATGGAACCAGTTTAGCCAGACAGAGCTGCTCCAACACCAGGAGAAATGTGCTGCAAGAGGCAGAAGCTGGAAAGACAAGCAACCTTACCAGGCCTTCCTCTGATGAGCAGAAAAAAATAGCTAATAGGCTGTTCTTTCTTTTGTATCCTGTGTGATGCTGAACCGCTGTGTGGAAAACCTGATGTAAAGGAACTTTATTTTTAATAAAAGTAGTCCAAAAAGTAGGTTCTACTGTGATGAACTATTTGTGCTAAAGATGATTGAAACAGAACATTGTGCATAGTAGGTGTTCGGTACCTGCAAGAGTTATAGAGTGAACAGTGACAATGACACTTCAAGTGACAGTGCACCAGTTTGATGGAACTATGCTGTGGAATTTGTGAGCAGTGTCTCAATATGGGGCACTCAAAAATAAAGGACAGTACTAAATGAGAGAGCGAATTCTGTGGCTGGAGGGGATTCCACCACCTCAGCAAGCCCTACAGGTGTCCAAACAGAATCCACCAGTTCGGGAGTCTGCCATGTCTGGTGTAAATGTCATATGGCAGCTACTGTATGACCCCAGCTACAGAAAGTGAAAATCCTGCTCTTAGTACAGTAGAAGAGCCAATAGATGTCCAGACGTTTGAGGTAAGTGCTATTGCCTGTAGCAACATGAATAGTATTCAAACAGATGATTTTTTTTTTGCAAAAGATGTTGCCTTCTGAAGATGCTAAAGACATTATAACTGTGTTTTAGGAGGGTTCTTGAATGGGATGCATGGCCCAAAGAATGCTTGTCTGAATTATTACATCCCCTTCTGTTGGTGAAGGTTAGGGTAATTTACCAGTTGATGGGCCAACTGCATGACTGTAAGTCAACTCCTCTAGTAAAAAGGTAGGCATGCGTCACTGGGAGACAAACTTTACACCCACAGCTGTAAGTTTCCCCCAGCAAGCGTCACGTAAAGTGCCATGTAAAGCCCTGACAAAGCATGGAAGCAAATACTGTACATTGTTTGCAGTGCAGTGAGTGAGGGCATGTTGTCACCAAGTGACCCATTATCCCTGGATGCAGTGCAAGTCTGAGGTACTGCTGACCAGCCGATAGTCAAGCGCTCACTCGCTGCAGCAGCAGGAAGCCCTCACATAATGGAAGGGCTGAGAAGTGATGAGTAAACAGAAAGACATGCCCGGAGCAGAGGAGGAACGGAATCAGTATAGGGAATACATAACAGGGTGAGAAGGGGAACCTGTTTGCAGGGGTTAATCTTTTATAAAGTTAACATGGTTAGTTCTGGTAATTACCTTATTGGCTCAGAGGAGGGTGTAATGGGGAGGGGCCAGGAGTTTCAGTTGTCCTGAAGGAAAGGTCTCGGCACACTTGCTGAGAGGAAATCATCGGAAAAGCATCCCTCCCACCCACCCTTTTTAATATTGGGTTTACTGTTGTAATGTTTTTATTAATTTGTTGGAGGTTGGGGTCCTTGACGGTGGTCTATTTATGGTTATTGGGAAAATGGTGGGGATCCATCTGAGGTATGGAGTCCTCGAGTGTGTACGGTAGAATGCATATTAGTGTTAAGACTGGTGGGTGTCTGAGGTCAGCTGGTTTAGGCTCCGAGCCAGTGTTTGCGGCTGGGGTCGCAGCTCAGCTATCTGGCGCCTCAGACACAAAATAAATTTGGCAAGGTAGCACCGTCAGGGACCTCTGATCTTGATAGCTGGATAAGTTATGTATGGTTATGTTTTATGTTTTTTTTATATAGAAAGTGTATGTTTAATAAAAGGCCGTGTTCGGCCATTTTAACTCCACTTATGTTTTGCGTTTGTCATTCCTAATAAGTAGAAAGGGGCGGTAAGTGGGGCTGACATAGGTAGGGCAGTCTCAGGTGAGCTCTTACCTACCCTAGCCAAGAAGTAACGTCAGGATTGAAAAGTAAAGAGTTGTTGGGGAAAGTGCACAGGTGTGAGTGAAAAAAATCTGTGTCACTGACTTACAAATGGGTTTGTCTGGCAAACCCAATAAAGCCCCAAAGAGCAGGAAGAAATGTTGATGGATGATTGTAGAGACTGGCAAGTCCTGCCAGAAGGATTTAAACAAAAAAAGGGAAAGAGAAGCGAGCGCCCAAAGGAAAAAGCAACTAGCACTCAAGGTGACTGTACAAACCTTGTGAACATAAACCGCTAAAAGTGCAGCGTTTAAAATAGTGTGTTTAATAAAAAAAAATAAAAAAACAGAACTTCTCTCAAGTCCAATAAATGTAATAAAGTTGATGATCCTCCCAAACTGGAAGAAATGTTCCACCTCATGAAGATGAAAGAGGTGACACTGATTCACCACTAGGGATGAGCTTGGAGTTCGAGTCGAACTCATGTTCGACTCGAACATTGCCTGTTCGCCCGTTCGCCGAACAGTGAACAAATTGGGGTGTTCGCGGCAAATTCGAAAAATCTATGGGAGAAATCTAAAGTGTTAATTATAAAGGCTAATATGCAAGTTATTGTCCTAAAAAGTGTTTGGGGACCGGGGTCCTGCCCCAGGGGACATGTATCAATGCAAAAAGAAGTTTTAAAAACGGCCGTTTTTTCGGGAGCAGTGATTTTAATAATGCTTAAAATGAAAAAATAAAAGTGAAATATTCCTTTAAATTTCGTACCTGGGGGGTGTGTATGATATGCATGTAAAGTGGCGCATGTTTCCCGTGCTTAGAACTGTCCCTGCAAAAAATGTCATTTTTGAAAGAAAAAAAGTCTTTTGAAACTGACTCGCGGCTATTAATGAATTGTCGGCTCCCGGCAATACATACAAAAGTCATTGATAAAAAAAAAAAAAAAAGCGTGGGGGTTCCCCAGAATTCAATTACCAGGCCCTTCAGGTCTGGAATGGATATTAAGGGGAACCCCGCCGCAAATTAAAAAAAAATTGACGTGGGGTTCCCCCAAATATCCATTCCAGGCCCTTCAGATCTGGCATGGATTTTAAGGGGAACTCCACCCCAAATTTTAAAAAAAAATGGCGTGGAGTCCCCCTAAAAATCCATACCAGACCCCTTATCCGAGCACGCAACCTGGCCGGCCGCAGGGGAAAAGGGGGGGATGAGAGAGCGGCCCCCCCCCCTCCTGAACCGTACCAAGCCACATGCCCTCAACATGGGGAGGATGTCCCCATGTTGATGGGGACAAGGGCCTCTTCCCCACAACCCTTGCCCGGTGGTTGTGGGGGTCTGCGGGCGGGGGGCTTATCGGAATCTGGAAGTCCCCTTTAACAAAGGGGACCCCCAGATCCCGGCCCCCCCTATGTGAATTGGTAAGGGGTAATTGGTTGTACCCCTACCATTTCACGAAGAAAGCGTAAAAAAATGTTTAAAAAAACACACAAACACCTTGAAAAAGTCCTTTATTAAAAAAAAACAAAAAAAAAAAACATTCCAGCGGTGAAATCCAGTGTCCCGCGGCAATCCCGATGTCCAGCGCTGTCCTTCATTGGTTGTGCCTGAGCGGACCTGATGGGGAACTCCCTCTCAGTATTTTAAATGTATAGACCCGCCCCTTCTAAAGTTCCCCATCAGGTCCGCTCCCTCGGTATGTCGGACCCGCCTACGTCATTGGCTTGAGCGGGGAACTTCCTTCACTGTGTAATTTAAATTTACATAGTGAAGGAAGTTCCCCGCTCAAGCCAATGACGTAGGCGGGTCTGACATACCGAGGGGGCGGACCTGATGGGGGACTGCTCTCACTTTGGTAATACATGTATAGACCCGCCCCTTCTCATGTTCCGCATCTGGTCCGCTGAGCGGACCTGATGGGGAACTTTAGAAGGGGCGGGTCTATACATTTAAAATACTGAGAGGGAGTTCCCCATCAGGTCCGCTCAGGCACAACCAATGAAGGACAGCGCTGGACATCGGGATCGCCGCTCTCTCGTCCCCCCCTTTTCCCCTGCGGCCGGCCAGGTTGCGTGCTCGGATAAGGGGTCTGGTATGGATTTTTAGGGGGACTCCACGCCATTTTTTTTTTAAATTTGGGGTGGAGTTCCCCTTAAAATCCATGCCAGATCTGAAGGGCCTGGAATGGATATTTGGGGGAACCCCACGTCAATTTTTTTTTTAATTTGCGGCAGGGTTCCCCTTAATATCCATTCCAGACCTGAAGGGCCTGGTAATTGAATTCTGGGGAACACCCACGCTTTTTTTTTTTTTTTTTTTTTTTTTATCAATGACTTTTGTATGTATTGCCGGGAGCCGACAATTCATTAATAGCCGCGAGTCAGTTTTAAATGCATTTTTTTCTTTCAAAAATGACATTTTTTGCAGGGACAGTTCTAAGCACGGGAAACATACGCCACTTCACATGCATATCATACACACCCCCCAGGTATGAAATTTAAAGGAATATTTCACTTTTATTTTTTCATTTTAAGCATTATTAAAATCACTGCTCCCAAAAAAACGGCCGTTTTTAAAACTTCTTTTTGCATTGATACATGTCCCCTGGGGCAGGACCCGGGTCCCCAAACACTTTTTAGGACAATAACTTGCATATTAGCCTTTATAATTAACACTTTAGATTTCGAACGTTCGAGTCCATTGTATTTAATAGGGTTCTAAAGTTTACACGAACATTTTGTCTGTTCGCAGGTTCTGGTGCGAACCGAACAGGGGGGTGTTCGGCTCATCCCTGTTCACCACCCTTTATGCACTCACCAGAATTACACTGTATAAACGCATATAAGGACAATACTCTTGGGACGAAATAACATATTCCACGTGAAAAATAAAACCAGGTGCTGTCGATTCTCCACCTTTCTTATGCACTCACCAGAAGCATATTATATGCACGCAATATATTGACAAATCTCCACCAGAACAGTCCACCAGGTCACCACGCTCCACAGCATAAAACACCTCAGAATGGTTAAAAGCTGTATAAAAAAAGCTCAACACAGGGAGCCACAAAGTGCTATATATAGTGTAGTATTTATTGTAAATCATAATCAAAAGCAGCATACACAAGCATCCATTAAAACAAACTAACAATCTAAGTGGGACTTACAAAGATGGCTGCTATTCCGGAAAGAAGAAGTGGTGGTGTGACGTCAACCAGAAGGATTCTCACAGAGTAAAGGTATTGGTATTGGTGATAACCACACATCTGGGTGTATTGCCCCTGCAGACACTGCCCTGTCAGAAGCTGAGTCAGGAAAACAAACAGTGGTATGGCTGTAATTGGTAAAAACAGAAATGCTTTCTTGCTGATACTCTGGTAACCATGGGAAACAACAAAGATGTTTATAGTGCTGAATTCCAAGCTGAGATGACAGGAGGTGTGGACAGTTACAGTGAGGTGGGTAAATGCTTCTTGAAAAAACTCTGAGTGTACAGTGTGTAGTGGGGGAAGGGCCTGCACAAGTATATGATGGCAGTTCTGGGAAGGATGTTTGACACTTGTGGATACTTGGGAAGCTGGGAAAAGTAAGACTGAAGCCTCGTACACACGACCGATTTTCTCGTCCAAAACCGTCAAAAGTGCCGCGAGAGCTTTTTTGTCGAGAAAAACCAGTGCTCCTTGCTGTGAAGACCAGTCATAGATGAGGGCAGTGACATTTTTGTTATATGTATTGTTGTCATTGTGGTCAGGCAACGCACTAGCACCTTTGCTTCCATGTGCTGGGTGTTTAGTGTGCTCCTGCCCCTTTAATGGAGGGTGGGCTCCCCCCAGTCACCTGCCCTATATCTATCCATCAGCATACATGTGCTTCCATTGAGGAGACCTTAAATTTTAGAGTTAGGACTGCAGCATACAGGGAGCCTTGACGCGGCCTGCAGCTTACACATGTATTTGCAAATGCGTGCAACTAAACCCCTGTTTTTAAACGCACTGTTAGACAGGTGAATTTGTTTTGTTGCTGATTGGTTGGTAAGTTGAGCTTGGATATTCTGTGTGTTTTTTATTGACATGCGTCCGCCCATCCAGTGCTCCTTGCTGTGAAGACCAGTCATAGATGAGGGCAGTGACATTTTTGTTATATGTAGTGGGGGAAGGGCCTGCACAAGTATATGATGGCAGTTCTGGGAAGGATGTTTGACACTTGTGGATACTTGGGAAGCTGGGAAAAGTAAGACTGAAGCCTCGTACACACGACCGATTTTCTCGTCCAAAACCGTCAAAAGTGCCGTGAGAGCATTTTTGTCGAGAAAAACGTTCGTGTGTATGGTTTTACGACGAGAAAATTGCAAAGAATCTCGACGAGAAAATAGAGAACCTGCTCTCTATTTTCTCGTCAGGATTCCAGATTTCCTCGTCGTGTTTCTCGTCGGGCTGTTTTGTGACGAGAAAATGGTTCGTGTGTATGCTTTTACGACTCTTCCAAAAGCGCGCATGCTCACAAGCAACTATGAGACGGGAGCGCATCTTCTGGTAAAACAAGCCTTCGTAATGGAGAGAGCACATTCGTCACGCTCAAAAATATTGCATCGTTTAAATGTTCTGCATTGAAATCTTTGTTAGAATGTTACATTAATCAAAACGAGTGACCTTCTTTTGCTGCTGATATTCACACAGAGTTATGACTTTTTTTTTTTAACCTTTTTCATGCTGCTCTTAAGAAGATTTATGTGTATTATATCGTGCACGTTTTTAGGAATAATCGAAATGGTTATATTTTTAAAAATGATGTTAATTATAATTTCGCAATGTTTTGATTAGTGATCTCCCATTTAATTTTGGAATCTATATTAGTTAAATTTCCCCCCATGTTTTTTTGCAAATCAGATTTAGTTATTCTTTTGGGGGGGTGATATCTGTCCCTTTTTTTTGTCAGTCAAATGTATCTGCTTACTCCAAAGCTAGATTTTTAATTTTTACAAATACACATAGTCAAGTATGAACTTAAACAAAAATCACATTTATTCATGTTTCGAAATAAAATAAAGAGAAGGCAGCGCTGGAGAACCTGCTGCCATTTGTGCATCCCAGGGACGCCAGAGCACACAGCAACCCTGTGTGGACACTAAAATTGGGAGCTTGAGAAGGCCAACATTTCTGAACACAATCTGATGCTGGCCTCCCAGAGGTCAGGAACAGCAGCAGGTGATATATATGTCCCAAGTGTGTGGTACTACAACAGGCTGCCTTCTGTCCGACCACAATGAAGCAAGGCCATCACTTCCTCTTCTTCCTTGCAACCTTCCCTGAAGCCTTCCCTGCAGCCTTCCTTCTTCGTTTGGCTGGAGGCTGGGCCACTGGAGGGGTACTCCTGTCAGGAGGAGGAGGAGGAGGAGATGTAGCAGAAGGGGGTGGGGCAGAAGAAGAAGGTGGAGGTGTAGCAGAAGGGGGTGGGGCAGAAGAAGAAGGTGGAGGTGTAGCAGAAGAGGGTGGGGCAGAAGAAGGTGGAGGTGTAGCAGAAGGGGGTGGGGCAGAAGAAGAAGGTGGAGGTGTAGCAGAAGGGGGTGGGGCAGAAGAAGAAGGTGGAGGTGTAGCAGAAGGGGGTGGGGCAGAAGAAGAAGGTGGAGGTGTAGCAGAAGGGGGTGGGGCAGAAGAAGAAGGTGAAGGTGTAGCAGAAGGGGGTGGGGCAGAAGAAGGAGGTGTAGCAGAAGGGGGTGGGGCAGAAGAAGAAGTGGGAGGTTGAGGTTGGGTCAGTTGTGCCACCTCACATATGGCGGTATTGGGGGTAATTTTCTCCATCACCCCCTTGTTGAGCAAGGTGATGAGCAGGGGCTCGCATAGGAGGCATTGCTCCATGCTCATCACCTTGAACTTAGCCTCCACTAGGCCGGCAATGGCCTCTTCAGGGGATGTGGGCTCCTGGAGGGTGGCATGGGCCTCACGAATAAGGGCCATTGCTGCCTCACTCGTGCTCCTGTCCCTCCTGCCTCTTTTGGGAAGCCGGATGGGACGCACCTGGGATCTGGTGCTTCTCCTTTGCCCTGCCACCTCCTGTCTGCCACTGGGCCCTGCCACCTCCTGGCTGCCACTGGGCCCTGCCACCTCCTGGCTGCCACTGGGCCCTGCCACCTCCTGGCTGCCACTGGGCCCTTCCTCCTCCTGCCTGACAGTTTCCAGACCCTCCTCCTGGCTGATTTCATCCTGTGTATGAAAAAGGGACATAGTTTAATATGTTGGTTTAATCTTTGCATCAAACTTTGTAATCCTGATTGAAGCAATTAGAATGTAAATCCATAAATCCTTGCTTTACATTTACCACTACATCAGATTGACTATTTAGCACCCAATTAAGTGCAGACTAATGTCTACAGATCTTGATTTCACTTGTGGAATCCAAAATATTTTATGTTTGTCATCTTGACATATTTGTCAAACATTAAGTTTATCCCAATACATTTTCAGTTAATACTATACCTGGCTCCAGATGGCCAAATCAGGATCAACCAGGATGGCTGCCTCCTCTTGCTCCAGAGAAGGCTCAGGTTGGCTGCAGGGAAGTCTGGGGGAAAGAGTGGAGAGTGATGGCCTTGTCTCAATGTGGTCATCCAGGAAGGACATCCTGTTGTAGTACCACAAAATCGGGACATAAACATCACCTGCTGCTGCTCCTGACCTCTGAGAAGCCAGCACCTTAGAGCGTTCAGTCCTGTAGGTACCTCTCAAGCTCCCAATTTTAGTGTCCACTTGTTTTGCTGTGGCTGTGGGCACCTTGGTATGCACAAATGGGAGCAGCTTCTCCAGCGCTGCTTTTCTCACCCCTCTTTTTTTGTGTATGGGGTTTTTTGTCTCCCACAGAGCCGGCAGCTCCCTTACCCGGTCAATAAATTCCGCCAGGAAATCCTTGTCACTTATAAAGACATTCATATTGTATCTGCAAGTTAAATAAATTATATATAACTAATGTGAGGCAAACAGTCTAACCTCCTTAACATCCTAGTCACCATATATATCCTCCAACATTCTCAAGACAGTATAGGCCAACAATTTGTACAAGTCACAAAATCACATACCTTCGTTCGCACGTCCGTCACTTGAACTCCTCTCTCCGCACACCGAACGTACTATAGTCACATGTGTGTTTACTATATACACACCACGCATGCGTCAAAATACGAACACGTCGCTCCGCACACGTCGCCCGCCCATGACGTTCTAACTAACATCTTTTCCCCGCCCCTTCTTTTTCGGCGCGCAGACAGATATGGCGGAGTTACAGCAGGTGTCTGATAATTCCGCAACTAACGAGGAGGAGACAAGCCCGGAGACCGAGGAAACGTCACGATCAAGGAGGAGATTCAAGGCATCGAATATGTCTTTGGCGGAGATGGCGGAGATGGTGGACATCTTGCTCAAGTCTGATTATGATGCAAAGCATGGGCCGTATAGCAAACCAAATAGAAGGAAGGCCAAAATCCTCACTAAAGTCGTGAAGAGTCTGAAGGCGAATTTCGGGGTGAAACGCTCAAATGAGCAGCTCAGAAAGAGGTGGTCAGACCTCAAACTGAGGGAGCCAGAGCAGTTGAGGAGCATAAAGAGAATGCTCGCTAAAAGTAAGTAAAATGTAGACTTTTCTGCTATTAATCTTTTTCTAAACTGACATGTTGCTCTTTATTTTGGTTTCTCATATTGGACTCCCTTCCAAAATGTAATATTTTGAACTTGGTTGGGCACAGTAATCGTTCGTTACGTTACCGACTAGGGATGAGCTTCGTGTTCGAGTCGAACATACGTTCGACTCGAACATTGGCTGTTCGATCGTTCGACGAAGATCGAACGATTTGGGCCGTTCGCGCCAAATTCGAGTGACGCGAACGGCCCACAATGCACTACGCCATCGCAGTGTCATCCAGGCGCTGTGATTGGCCAAGCATGCACTGTGACCCCGCATGCTTGGCCAATCACAGCGCCGGCAGCGAGGAGAGCAATGATTGGCCACAGGCAGGATGCCTGTGGCCAATTATTGCTGAGGGTGTTTAGTACACGCCCCACACTATAAAAGGCCGCCAGCACGGCGGCCTAGTGTAGTGTGTTCCGGAGCAGGGATAGAGTAGCATAGGCAGGGACAGTGACTGTTATTTCTTTCTTGCTTAACCTGGATTCCTTTAGTTTAGGGAAAGAGAAGGATAGGTAGGGAGAGTGTCAGTGTGTTTTGTGCTTCTGCTATAGTGTGCTTAAAAAAAACATTTATTCTAGGGACAGAAAACTCTAGGTAGGGACAGTGTCAGTTTCTTTCACTCTGCAAGTCCTTGTTTCCAGGGACCTGTAAGGACAGTGAGTTAATTGTCCTTGTGCTATATTGTGCTTAAAAAAAACATTTATTCTAGGGACAGAAAACTCTAGGTAGGGACAGTGTCAGTTTCTTTCACTCTGCAAGTCCTTGTTTCCAGGGACCTGTAAGGACAGTGAGTTAATTGTCCTTGTGCTATATTGTGATTAAAAAAAACATTTATTCTAGGGACAGAAAACTCTAGGTAGGGACAGTGTCAGTTTCTTTCACTCTGCAAGTCCTTGTTTCCAGGGACCTGTAAGGACAGTGAGTTAATTTTCCTTGTGCTATATTGTGATTAAAAAAAACATTTTTTCTAGGGACAGAAAACTGTAGGTAGGGAGAGTGTTTTTTTTCTTTCACTCTGCAAGTCCTTGTTTCCAGGGACCTGTAAGGACAGTGAGTTAATTGTCCTTGTGCTATATTGTGCTTAAAAAAAACATTTATTCTAGGGACAGAAAACTCTAGGTAGGGACAGTGTCAGTTTCTTTCACTCTGCAAGTCCTTGTTTCCAGGGACCTGTAAGGACAGTGAGTTAATTGTCCTTGTGCTATATTGTGATTAAAAAAAACATTTATTCTAGGGACAGAAAACTCTAGGTAGGGACAGTGTCAGTTTCTTTCACTCTGCAAGTCCTTGTTTCCAGGGACCTGTAAGGACAGTGAGTTAATTTTCCTTGTGCTATATTGTGATTAAAAAAAACATTTTTTCTAGGGACAGAAAACTGTAGGTAGGGAGAGTGTTTTTTTTCTTTCACTCTGCAAGTCCTTGTTTCCAGGGACCTGTAAGGACAGTGAGTTAATTTTACTTGTGCTATATTGTGCTTAAAAAAAACATTTTTTCTAGGGACAGAAAACTGTAGGTAGGGAGAGTGTTTTTTTTCTTTCACTCTGCAAGTCCTTGTTTCCAGGGACCTGTAAGGACAGTGAGTTAATTGTCCTTGTGCTATATTGTGCTTAAAAAAAACATTTATTCTAGGGACAGAAAACTCTAGGTAGGGACAGTGTCAGTTTCTTTCACTCTGCAAGTCCTTGTTTCCAGGGACCTGTAAGGACAGTGAGTTAATTTTCCTTGTGCTATATTGTGATTAAAAAAAACATTTTTTCTAGGGACAGAAAACTGTAGGTAGGGAGAGTGTTTTTTTTCTTTCACTCTGCAAGTCCTTGTTTCCAGGGACCTGTAAGGACAGTGAGTTAATTGTCCTTGTGCTATATTGTGCTTAAAAAAAACATTTATTCTAGGGACAGAAAACTCTAGGTAGGGACAGTGTCAGTTTCTTTCACTCTGCAAGTCCTTGTTTCCAGGGACCTGTAAGGACAGTGAGTTAATTTTCCTTGTGCTATATTGTGATTAAAAAAAACATTTTTTCTAGGGACAGAAAACTGTAGGTAGGGAGAGTGTTTTTTTTCTTTCACTCTGCAAGTCCTTGTTTCCAGGGACCTGTAAGGACAGTGAGTTAATTGTCCTTGTGCTATATTGTGCTTAAAAAAAACATTTATTCTAGGGACAGAAAACTCTAGGTAGGGACAGTGTCAGTTTCTTTCACTCTGCAAGTCCTTGTTTCCAGGGACCTGTAAGGACAGTGAGTTAATTTTCCTTGTGCTATATTGTGATTAAAAAAAACATTTATTCTAGGGACAGAAAACTCTAGGTAGGGACAGTGTCAGTTTCTTTCACTCTGCAAGTCCTTGTTTCCAGGGACCTGTAAGGACAGTGAGTTAATTTTCCTTGTGCTATATTGTGATTAAAAAAAACATTTTTTCTAGGGACAGAAAACTGTAGGTAGGGAGAGTGTTTTTTTTCTTTCACTCTGCAAGTCCTTGTTTCCAGGGACCTGTAAGGACAGTGAGTTAATTTTACTTGTGCTATATTGTGCTTAAAAAAAACATTTTTTCTAGGGACAGAAAACTGTAGGTAGGGAGAGTGTTTTTTTTCTTTCACTCTGCAAGTCCTTGTTTCCAGGGACCTGTAAGGACAGTGAGTTAATTGTCCTTGTGCTATATTGTGCTTAAAAAAAACATTTATTCTAGGGACAGAAAACTCTAGGTAGGGACAGTGTCAGTTTCTTTCACTCTGCAAGTCCTTGTTTCCAGGGACCTGTAAGGACAGTGAGTTAATTTTCCTTGTGCTATATTGTGATTAAAAAAAACATTTTTTCTAGGGACAGAAAACTGTAGGTAGGGAGAGTGTTTTTTTTCTTTCACTCTGCAAGTCCTTGTTTCCAGGGACCTGTAAGGACAGTGAGTTAATTGTCCTTGTGCTATATTGTGCTTAAAAAAAAACATTTATTCTAGGGACAGAAAACTCTAGGTAGGGACAGTGTCAGTTTCTTTCACTCTGCAAGTCCTTGTTTCCAGGGACCTGTAAGGACAGTGAGTTAATTTTCCTTGTGCTATATTGTGATTAAAAAAAACATTTTTTCTAGGGACAGAAAACTGTAGGTAGGGAGAGTGTTTTTTTTCTTTCACTCTGCAAGTCCTTGTTTCCAGGGACCTGTAAGGACAGTGAGTTAATTGTCCTTGTGCTATATTGTGCTTAAAAAAAACATTTATTCTAGGGACAGAAAACTCTAGGTAGGGACAGTGTCAGTTTCTTTCACTCTGCAAGTCCTTGTTTCCAGGGACCTGTAAGGACAGTGAGTTAATTTTCCTTGTGCTATATTGTGATTAAAAAAAACATTTATTCTAGGGACAGAAAACTCTAGGTAGGGAGAGTGTTTTTTTTCTTTCACTCTGCAAGTCCTTGTTTCCAGGGACCTGTAAGGACAGTGAGTTAATTGTCCTTGTGCTATATTGTGCTTAAAAAAAACATTTTTTCTAGGGACAGAAAACTGTAGGTAGGGAGAGTGTTTTTTTTTTTTCACTCTGCAAGTCCTTGTTTCCAGGGACCTGTAAGGACAGTGAGTTAATTGTCCTTGTGCTATATTGTGCTTAAAAAAAACATTTATTCTAGGGACAGAAAACTCTAGGTAGGGACAGTGTCAGTTTCTTTCACTCTGCAAGTCCTTGTTTCCAGGGACCTGTAAGGACAGTGAGTTAATTTTCCTTGTGCTATATTGTGATTAAAAAAAACATTTTTTCTAGGGACAGAAAACTGTAGGTAGGGAGAGTGTTTTTTTTCTTTCACTCTGCAAGTCCTTGTTTCCAGGGACCTGTAAGGACAGTGAGTTAATTGTCCTTGTGCTATATTGTGCTTAAAAAAAAACATTTATTCTAGGGACAGAAAACTCTAGGTAGGGACAGTGTCAGTTTCTTTCACTCTGCAAGTCCTTGTTTCCAGGGACCTGTAAGGACAGTGAGTTAATTTTCCTTGTGCTATATTGTGATTAAAAAAAACATTTTTTCTAGGGACAGAAAACTGTAGGTAGGGAGAGTGTTTTTTTTCTTTCACTCTGCAAGTCCTTGTTTCCAGGGACCTGTAAGGACAGTGAGTTAATTTTCCTTGTGCTATATTGTGATTAAAAAAAACATTTTTTCTAGGGACAGAAAACTGTAGGTAGGGAGAGTGTTTTTTTTCTTTCACTCTGCAAGTCCTTGTTTCCAGGGACCTGTAAGGACAGTGAGTTAATTGTCCTTGTGCTATATTGTGCTTAAAAAAAACATTTTTTCTAGGGACAGAAAACTCTAGGTAGGGACAGTGTCAGTTTCTTTCTCTCTGCAAGTCCTTGTTTCCAGGGACCTGGAGAGACATTGAGTGAATTGTCCTTGTGCTATATTGTGATTAAAAAAAACATTTATTCTAGGGACAGAAAACTCTAGGTAGGGACAGTGTCAGTTTCTTTCACTGTGAAAGTCCTTGTTTCAAGGGACAGAGAAGGACACCTGAAGGTAGCCCTTATTGCTTTTTTCCCATCTCCCTGCAGGCCATCTATTAGAATGTCTGGAAGGCAAACAAGGAGAGGCAGACAGTCAGGAGGCAATAAAAGAGGGCAAGCAGGCTCTGTGTCTGGGGGCAACAGTGCTGGTCGTGGACGCGGTGCATTGTCATCAGCACATGGCCATGGGACACGCTTGTCCTTCTTTTCGGCAGCTGGACATGTTGAGCCACATCATGCCGAAGACTTGGTAGAGTGGATGACCAAGCCCTCCTCCTCCTCCTCATCCTCTCTCACCCAGGCTCAGGGTACTGGAAAAGCAGCTGCCAAAGCGTCGTCTTCCCTGGTATCAATGTCAGACAAATCATCAGTCACTCCTTCCCTAGACCCACCATGTCCTCCTCCTGAGGAGTCCCCCGAACTGTTTCAGCACAGTGTTGGGTACATGCTCCAGGAGGATGCCCAGCGTTTCGAAGGGTCTGATGATGAAACCCAGCTAGAGGAAGGCAGTAGCGTGAGAGCAGACAGAGGGGATGCTCAAGAAGGACACCAATCTGGCAGTCATGTTCCAGCAGCTGCAGCATACTGCCAGATTGGCTCCAGTGATGAGGAGGGAGGGGATGATGAGGTCAATGACTCCACGTGGGTGCCTAATAGGAGAGAGGAGGAGGAGGAGGATGAGGAGGAGGCACATCTCCAACGAGGCAGGATGCCCTTTGGTGGCCAGCGTAAGGGCAGTACACCGACGGAATCACACCGCAGAGCTCCGCCTGTGCAGGGCGCTGCCTCTGCCCGTCATTCAAAAAGTTCTTTGGTGTGGGCCTTTTTTGAGGCTAGTGCATCAGATCGCACAGCTGCTGTTTGCAACATATGTCTCAAGCGTATATCGCGTGGCCAAAACATCAGCCGCTTGGGTACCACATGCCTGACCAGACATATGTTGACCTGCCATGCAGCTCGTTGGCAAGCCTACCTCAAAGACCCACACCAAAGAACCAAGCGGACCTCTCCTTGCACCGCATCAGCTGGGATCTCCAACCCCACTATAACTTCAGTCCTCTCTGAAACATGCACTGAGAGGAATGAAGGTGTAGAATTAGGTGTGTCACAGCCAAG
This sequence comes from Rana muscosa, assembly GCA_029206835.1. NCBI lineage: Eukaryota > Metazoa > Chordata > Amphibia > Anura > Ranidae > Rana > Rana muscosa. The sequence continues at coordinate 86,638,735 of CM055125.1, read as the reverse complement.
TACTTGCGCCCACTCTGCTAGCAGTACACCGACGTCCGATTCTAGCAGGCAAATTTCCCTGCCCCAGCTGCTGGACCGTCGAAAGAAGTTCACTCCCAGCCATCCACATGCCCAGCGGTTGAATGCTAGCTTGGCTAAATTGCTAGCGCTTCAACTGCTGCCTTTTCAGTTGGTAGACTCGGCCCCCTTCCGTGAGTTTGTGCAATGTGCGGTTCCTCAGTGGCAGGTTCCCAAACGCCACTTTTTCTCACGGAAGGCTATTCCGGCTCTCTACCGGCATGTGGAAGGCAATGTCTTGGCCTCGCTGGACAGGGCGGTCAGCGGTAAGGTGCATATTACCGCTGACTCATGGTCCAGCAGGCATGGACAGGGACGTTACCTTTCTTTCACGGCCCATTGGGTCACTCTTTTGGCAGCTGGGAAGGATTCAGGACAAGGTGCAGTAGTGTTGGAGGTTGTCCCACCGCCACGCCTCCAAAATGCTACTACTGGTTGTGACACACCTCTCTCCTCCACCCCCTCCTCTTCTTCTTCCTCCATGGCCTCTTCCTGTGGTTTGTCCTATGAACCAGCGGTGCTCCGTAGCCGTTCACGGGGCTACGCAAGTACGCAGGCAAAAAGATGCCATGCCGTGCTTGCGCTGGTGTGTTTGGGGGACAGAAGCCACACTGGGGCAGAGGTCCTGTCTGCTCTGCAGGGCCAGGCCGAGAGGTGGTTGACGCCACGCCAGCTTAAGCCAGGAATGGTGGTTTGCGACAATGGCACCAACCTCCTCTCCGCCCTCCGACAGGGACAACTGACCCATGTGCCCTGTGTGGCTCACGTCCTTAACCTGGTGGTGCAGCGCTTCTTGGGCAGGTACCCGGGCTTACAGGATGTCCTGAGGCAGGCCAGGAAAGTCTGTGTGCATTTCCGCAGATCTTATAATGCCAGTGCTCGCCTGGCTGAGCTGCAAAAGGAGTTGAACCTGCCCAAGAACCGCCTTATATGTGACATGCCCACCAGGTGGAACTCAACGTTGGCCATGCTGCAGCGGCTGCACACGCAGCAGAGGGCCATCAATGAGTACCTGTGCGACTACGGCACCAGGACAGGGTCAGGGGAGCTTGGTTTTTTTTCTCCACGCCAGTGGGGCATGATCAGGGATGCATGCACTGTCCTGGCACCATTTGAGGAGGCCACGAGGATGGTGAGCAGTGACAGTGCATGCATCAGTGACACTGTACCTCTTGTCCACCTGTTGGAGCACACGCTGCGTGGAATAATGGACAGGGCACTTGAGGCAGAACAGAGGCAGGAAGAGGAGGACTTCCTTGCCTCTCAAGGCCCCCTTTACCCAGACAGTGTTCCTTCTGTCCCACCCATCGCACAGGAAGAGGAGGAGGAGGAGGAGGAGGAGGAGGAGGAGGAGGAGGATTGTGTCAGCATGGAGGTGGAGGCTGGCACTCAGCATCATCAGCAGCAGTCTTTTAGGGATGATTTACAGTCCCAAGAAACCAGTGGACTTGTACGTGGCTGGGAGGAGGTGGCTGCGGATCATGTCGTCCTTAGTGACCCAGAGGACTCCGGAGCGAATGCCTCAGCAAACCTACGCTGCATGGCCTCCCTGATCCTGCAAAGTCTGCGGAAGGATCCTCGTATTCTTCGGATCAAGGAGAGGGACCATTACTGGCTGGCCACTCTCCTTGATCCACGGTACAAGGGTAAGGTTGCGGACCTTATGTTACCGTCGCAGAGGGAGCAGAGGATGAGACAACTCCGGGAGGCCTTGCAGAAAGGTCTGTGCAACGCGTTCCCAGAGACTGGGAGGTTGCAAACTCCTGGTCCTGGACAACGAGTTGCTGAGGCTTCGGCCAGTCAAAGAAGGAGCGGTGGGGAAGGTGGCCGTCTGACCGATGCGTTCAGACAATTCTTTAGTCCGCAGCCCCAAAGTATGATCGGTTCCAGCAACCATCGCCAGCGTCTGATAAACATGGTGCAGGAATATCTAGGGGCAAGGTCAGACTTGGACACCTTCCCCACCGAAAATCCTCTGGCTTACTGGGTCTTGAGGATGGATCACTGGCCAGAGCTTGCACAGTATGCAATTGAGCTACTGGCCTGTCCTGCATCCAGCGTTCTTTCGGAACGCACATTCAGTGCTGCTGGAGGATTTGTCACGGATCACAGGGTGCGCCTGTCCACCGACTCGGTTGATCGACTGACTTTCATCAAGATGAACCAGTCTTGGATCACCACCAGCTACCACACACCTGATGCTGATATAACAGACTAATTGATTTTAAAATGTCACATCCCTTCAAGACTGATGCTGATGCTGAGTGCCTGTGCTGTTATGTTGACTGGCTATCCTCCTCCTCCGAGTCCTCAATGATACGATTGATGATGATAGCTTGGAAGATCATTTTTGTTTATGGGTGCCGCCACCAGTGCCTAACGCCCAATTTTTCAGCCCCTGTTTAACAGGGGCGTGTAATTACAATTTTTGAAGCAATACTTTGCAACAGGGCTCATTGCTGTGCTCCAAGTACAGTATCTGTGAGGAGTTGCAGTGTTGTGCCACCAGTGCCTAAGGCCCAATTTTTCAGCCCCTGTTTAACAGGGGCGTGTCATTACAATTTTTGAAGCAATACTTTGCAACAGGGCTCATTGCTGTGCTCCAAGTACAGTATCTGTGAAGGGTTGCAGTGTTGTGCCACCAGTGCCTAAGGCCCAATTTTTCAGCCCCTGTTCAACAGGGGCATGTAATTACAATTCTTGATCTAATAATTCACAGCAGGGCCCATTGCTGCACCCACCAAGAGTAACTGTCAGGGCTTACAGTGTTGTGGCACCAGCACCACCATCAAAGGCCCAATTTTTACTACCACTGTTCAACAATTATATGTAATTAAAATTCCTGATATAATAGTTGACAGCAGGGCGTTCCAGCACCAACCAAGAGTAACTGTGAGTGCTTACAGTGTTGTGCCAACACCAACAACTAAGGGGCCTATTTCTGCAGAGTATATACGGCAGGTCCCTACTTTCAAACATCCAACTTACAAACGACTCCTACTTGCAAACGCAAGAAGACAACAGGAAGTGAGAGGAAATCTACCACTAGGAAGGAAAATTCTCTCCTGTAAGAATAAATATGGGAGAAAGGTGTCTCCTCTGTACTGATGCTTTATCAGCAATCCTTGTTTCAAGAAAAACACCACATTTCAAAAACAGTTGTCATTAGGACGGAAAGTGAGGTGAAATGTTCTGAACAGGGGCACAGACAGCAAAACAAATGTTACAGGGGTGATAACCCTTACCTATGTTTTCCAAAAAGTTTAAAAATAGATTTTTGGTCTGGAGCTACACTTCAACAATGTACCTGTTCAAAATTACAAACAGATTCTACATAAGAACAAACCTACAGTCCCTGTCTTGTATGCACCGCCTGTATACGGCTGTTCAGAGTATATAGGGCCTTTTTTATTTTATGTGCGGGGTTCCCCTTAATATCCATACAAGACCCAAAGGGGCTGGTAATGGGCTGGGGTAGGGGGGGGGTCATGGGGTAGCTATGCCATTTTTCTTAAAGATTTTCATCCATATTACCGGGACCAGACATTACATTAAAGCCGCAAGCAGTTTTAAATGGCTTTTTTTTCCTTTAGAAGTGTCATTTTGTGCAGGGACAGTTCTAAACACGGGAAACACGTGGCACTTCACAGGCATACTTTAGACACCCCCCAGGTACGATATTTAAAGGAATATTTGACTTTTTTTTTTTCACTTTATGCATCATTAAAATGACTGCTCCCGGAAAACGACCGTTTTTAAAACTTATTTTTGCATTGATACATGTCCCCTGGTGCAGAACCCGGGTTCCCAAACCCTTTTTAGGACAATAACATGCATAATAGTTTTTATAATTAGCACTTTAGAATTCGAACGTTCGCATCCATTGTATTTAATAGGGTTCTAATGTTCGTTCGAACTTTCGGTCCGTTCGCGGGTTCTGGTGCGAACCGAACCCGGGGGTGTTCGGCTCATCACTATTACCGACACTTCGTTCGGCCACTATCCGCGGTTTTGGCTTATTTTAGAGCCACAAAAGTAATTAGACATCTGCCATTTTTGCTCAAATATTGTGGCGAAATTTTTAGTCTAGATGATGTGTTTGTAAAGAGTAGTGATGAGCCGAACACCCCCGGGTTCGGTTCGCACCAGAACCCGCGAACGGACCGAAAGTTCGCACGAACATTAGAACCCTATTAAATACAATGGATGCGAACGTTCGGATTCTAAAGTGCTAATTATAACAACTATTATCCATGTTATTGTCCGAAACAGAGTTTGGGAACCCGGCTTCTGCACCAGGGGACATGTATCAATGCAAAAAGAAGTTTTAAAAACGGACGTTTTCCGGGAGCAGTCATTTTAATGATGCATAAAGTGAAAAAAAAAAAGTCAAATATTCCTTTAAATATTGTACCTGGGGGGTGTCTAAAGTATGCCTGTGAAGTGCCATGTGTTTCCCGTGTTTAGAACTGTCCCTGCACAAAATAACATTTCTAAAGGGAAAAAAGTCATTTAAAACTGCTTGCGGCTTTAATGCAATGTCTGGTCCCGGTAATATGGATGAAAATCTTTAGGAAAAATGGCATAGCTACCCCATCAACCCCCCCCCCTACCCCAGCCCATTACCAGCCCCTTTGGGTCTTGTATGGATATTAAGGGGAACCCCGCACACAAAATAAAAAAGGACCTATATACTCTGAACAGCCGTATACAGGCGGTGCATACAAGACAGGGACTGTAGGTTTGTTCTTATGTAGAATCTGTTTATAATTTTGAACAGCTGCATTGTTTAAGTGGAGCTCCATGGCAAATTCCTTTTTTTTAGCTTTTTGTAAAACATAGGGAACGGTTATCACCCCTGTCACATTTTTTTTGCTGTCTGTGCCCCTGTTCAGAACATTTCACCTCACTTTGCGTCCCAATGACAACTGTTTTTGAAATGTGGTGTTTTTATTGAAACAAGGATTGGTGATAAAGCATCAGTAGAGAGGAGACACCTTTCTCCCATATTAATTCTTACAGGAGAGAATTTTCTTTCCAAGGGGTAGATTTCCTCTCACTTCCTGTTGTCTTCTTCCGTTTGCAAGTAGTAGTAGTTTGTAAGTTGGATGTTTGAAAGTAGGGACCTTCCGTATATACTCTGCAGAAATTGGCCCCTTAGGTGTTGGTGTTGGCACAACACTGAAAGCACTCACAGTTATTCTTGGTGGGTGCTGGAACGCCCTGCTGTCAAGTATAATATCAGGAATTGTAATAACATATAATTGTTGATCAGTGGTAGTAAAAATTGGGCCTTTGATGGTGGTGCTGGTGCCACAACACTGTAAGGCCTGACAGTTACTCTTGGTGGGCGCAGCAATGCTCCCTGCTGTGAATTATTAGATCAATAATTATAATTGCATGCCCCTGTTGAACAGGGGCTGAAAAATTGGGCCTTTGGTGGTGGTGGTGGTGGTGATGGTGGTGCTGGTGCCACAACACTGTAAGGCCTGACAGTTACTCTTGGTGGGCGCAGCAATGGGCCCTGCTGTGAATTATTATATCAATAATTATAATTGCATGCCCCTGTTGAACAGGGGCTTAAAAATTGGGCCTTTGGTGGTGGTGGTGGTGGTGATGGTGGTGCTGGTGCCACAACACTGTAAGGCCTGACAGTTACTCTTGGTGGGCGCAGCAATGTTCCCTGCTGTGAATTATTAGATCAATAATTATAATTGCATGCCCCTGTTGAACAGGGGCTGAAAAATTGGGCCTTTGGTGGTGGTGGTGGTGGTGATGGTGGTGCTGGTGCCACAACACTGTAAGGCCTGACAGTTACTCTTGGTGGGCGCAGCAATGGGCCCTGCTGTGAATTATTATATCAATAATTATAATTGCATGCCCCTGTTGAACAGGGGCTTAAAAATTGGGCCTTTGGTGGTGGTCGTGGTGGTGATGGTGGTGCTGGTCTCACAACACTGTAAGGCCTGACAGTTACTCTTGGTGGGCGCAGCAATGGGCCCTGCTGTGAATTATTAGATCAATAATTATAATTGCATGCCCCTGTTGAACAGGGGCTGAAAAATTGGGCCTTAGGCACTGGTGGCACAACACTGCAACCCCTCACAGATACTGTACTTGGAGCACAGCAATGAGGCCTGTTGCAAAGTATTGCATCAAAAATTTTAATTACACGCCCCTGTTAAACAGGGGCTGAAAAATTGGGCCTTAGCCACTGGTGGCGTCACCCGTAAACCAAAATGATCTTCCAAGCTATCATCGTTAATCGTATCATTGAGGAGGAGGAGGAGGATAGCCATTCAACATAACAGCACAGGCACTCAGCATCAGCATCAGTCTTGAAGGGATGTGACATTTTAAAATCAATTAGTCTGTTATATCAGCATCTGGTGTGTGGTAGCTGGTGGTGATCCAAGACTGGTTCATCTTGATGAAAGTCAGTCGATCAACCGAGTCGGTGGACAGGCGCACCCTGTGATCCGTGACAAATCCTCCAGCAGCACTGAATGTGCGTTCCGAAAGAACGCTGGATGCAGGACAGGCCAGTAGCTCAATTGCATACTGTGCAAGCTCTGGCCAGTGATCCATCCTCAAGACCCAGTAAGCCAGAGGATTTTCGGTGGGGAAGGTGTCCAAGTCTGACCTTGCCCCTAGGTATTCCTGGACCATGTATATCAGACGCTGGCGATGGTTGCTGGAACCGATCATACTTTGGGGCTGCGGACTAAAGAATTGTCTGAACGCATCGGTCAGACGGCCACCTTCCCCACCGCTCCTTCTTTGACTGCCCGAAGCCTCAGCAACTCGTTGTCCAGGACCAGGAGATTGTAACCTCCCAGTCTCTGGGAACGTGTTGCACAGACCTTTCTGCAAGGCCTCCCGGAGTTGTCTCATCCTCTGCTCCCTCTGCGACGGTACAATAAGGTCCGCAACCTTACCCTTGTACCGTGGATCAAGGAGAGTGGCCAGCCAGTAATGGTCCCTCTCCTTGATCCGAAGAATACGAGGATCCTTCCGCAGACTTTGCAGGATCAGGGAGGCCATGCAGCGTAGGTTAGCTGAGGCATTCAGTCCGGAGTCCTCTGGGTCACTAAGGACGACATGATCCGCAGCCACCTCCTCCCAGCCACGTACAAGTCCACTGGTTTCTTGGGACTGTAAATCATCCCTAAAAGACTGCTGCTGATGATGCTGAGTGCCAGCCTCCACCTCCATGCTGACACAATCCTCCTCCTCCTCCTCCTCCTCCTCCTCTTCCTGTGCGATGGGTGGGACAGAAGGAACACTGTCTGGGTAAAGGGGGCCTTGAGAGGCAAGGAAGTCCTCCTCTTCCTGCCTCTGTTCTGCCTCAAGTGCCCTGTCCATTATTCCACGCAGCGTGTGCTCCAACAGGTGGACAAGAGGTACAGTGTCACTGATGCATGCACTGTCACTGCTCACCATCCTCGTGGCCTCCTCAAATGGTGCCAGGACAGTGCATGCATCCCTGATCATGCCCCACTGGCGTGGTGAAAAAAAACCGAGCTCCCCCTGACCCTGTCCTGGTGCCGTAGTCGCACAGGTACTCATTGATGGCCCTCTGCTGCGTGTGCAGCCGCTGCAGCATGGCCAACGTTGAGTTCCACCTGGTGGGCATGTCACATATAAGGCGGTTCTTGGGCAGGTTCAACTCCTTTTGAAGCTCAGCCAGGCGAGCACTGGCATTATAAGATCTGCGGAAATGCACACAGACTTTCCTGGCCTGCCTCAGGACATCCTGTAAGCCCGGGTACCTGCCCAAGAACCGCTGCACCACCAGGTTAAGGACGTGAGCCATACAGGGCACATGGGTCAGTTGTCCCTGTCGGAGGGCGGAGAGGAGGTTGGTGCCATTGTCGCAAAACACCATTCCTGGCTTAAGCTGGCGTGGCGTCAACCACCTCTCGGCCTGCCCCTGCAGAGCAGACAGGACCTCTGCCCCAGTGTGGCTCCTGTCCCCCAAACACACCAGCGCAAGCACGGCATGGCATCTTTTTGCCTGCGTACTTGCGTAGCCCCTTGAACGCCTACGGAGCACCGCTGGTTCCTAGGACAAACCACAGGAAGAGGCCATGGAGGAAGAAGAAGAGGAGGGGGTGGAGGAGAGAGGTGTGTCACAACCAGTAGTAGCATTTTGGAGGCGTGGCGGTGGAACAACCTCCAACACTACTGCACCTTGTCCTGCATCCTTCCCAGCTGCCAAAAGAGTGACCCAATGGGCCGTGAAAGAAAGGTAACGTCCCTGTCCATGCCTGCTGGACCATGAGTCAGCGGTAATATGCACCTTACCGCTGACCGCCCTGTCCAGCGAGGCCAAGACATTGCCTTCCACATGCCTGTAGAGAGCCGGAATAGCCTTCCGTGCGAAAAAGTGTCGTTTGGGAACCTGCCACTGAGGAACCGCACATTGCACAAACTCACGGAAGGGGGCCGAGTCTACCAACTGAAAAGGCAGCAGTTGAAGCGCTAGCAATTTAGCCAAGCTAGCATTCAACCGCTGGGCATGTGGATGGCTGGGAGTGAACTTCTTTCGACGGTCCAGCAGCTGGGGCAGGGAAATTTGCCTGCTAGAATCGGACGTTGGTGTACTGCTAGCAGAGGGTCCGCAAGTACTTGGCTGTGACACACCTAATTCTACACCTTCATTCCTCTCAGAGCAGGTTTCAGAGAGGAGTGAAGGTATAGTGGGGTTGGAGATCCCAGCTGATGCGGTGCAAGAAGAGGTCAGCTTTGTTCTTTGGTGTGGGTCTTTAAAGTAGGCTTGCCAACGAGCTGCATGGCAGGTCAACATATGTCTGATCAAGCATGTGGTGCCCAAGCGGCTGATGTTTTGGCCACGCGATATACGCTTGAGACATATGTTGCAAACAGCAGCTGTGCGATCTGATGCACTCGCCTTAAAAAAGGCCCACACCAAAGAACTTTTTGAATGACGGGCAGAGGCAGCGCCCTGCACAGGCGGGGCTCTGCGGTGTGATTCCGTCGGTGTGCTGCCCATACGCTGGCCACTCAAGGGCATCCTGCCTCGTTGGAGATGTGCCTCCTCCTCATCCTCCTCCTCCTCCTCTCTCCTATTAGGCACCCACGTGGAGTCAGTGACCTCATCATCCCCTCCCTCCTCATCACTGGAGCCAATCTGGCAGTATGCTGCAGCTGCTGGAGCATGACTGCCAGATTGGTGTCCTTCTTGAGCATCCCCTCTCTCTGCTCTCACGCTGCTGCCTTCCTCTAGCTGGGTATCATCATCAGATCCTTCCAAACGCTGGGCATCCTCCCTGGAGCATGTACCCAACACTGTGCTCAAACAGTTCGGGGGACTCCTCAGGAGGAGGGCATGGTGGGTCTAGGGAAGGATTGACTAATGAAGATAATGATACCAGGGAAGAGGACGCTTTGGCAGCTGCTTTGCCAGTACCCTGAGCCTGGGTGAGAGAGGATGAGGAGGATGAGGTGGGCTTGGTCATCCACTCTACCAAGTCTTCGGCATGATGTGGCTCAACATGTCCAGCTGCCGAAAACAAGGACAAGCGTGTCCCATGGCCATGTGCTGATGACAATGCACCGCGTACACGACCAGCACTGTTGCCCCCAGACACAGAGCCTGCTTGCCCTCTTTTTTTGCCTCCTGACTGTCTGCCTCTCCTTGGTTGCCTTCCAGACATTTTAATGGATGGCCTGCAGGGAGATGGGAAAAACAGCAATAAGGGCTACCTTCAGGTGTATATTGTGCAGGAGGCTTAGCAACAATGACACTGACACTGTCCCCTGCCTATCCTTCTCTGTCCCTAAACACAAGGATTGAAAATATGGTTCAGCAAAAAAGTTTTACAACAGAATAGCACACTGACACTTTCCCTCACTGTCCTACTCTGTCCCTCCCTACAAACAAGATTTAGCACAGAATAGCACACTGATAATTTCTACGAGTGTCCTTCTCTGTCCCTAAACTCAAGGATTGAAAATATGGAACAGCAAAATTGGTTTAGAACAGAATAGCACACTGTCAGTTTCACTCACTGTACCTCTCTGTCCCTCAAATCAAGGATTGAAAATATGGTTCAGCAAAATAGTTTTAGAACAGAATAGCACACTGACACTTTCCCTCACTGTCCTACTCTGTCCCTCCCTACAAACAAGATTTAGCACAGAATAGCACACTGATAATTTCTACGAGTGTCCTTCTCTGTCCCTAAACTCATGGATTGAAAATATGGAACAGCAAAATTGGTTTAGAACAGAATAGCACACTGTCAGTTTCACTCACTGTACCTCTCTGTCCCTCAACTCAAGGATTGAAAATATGGAACAGCAAAATTGGTTTAGAACAGAATAGCACACTGTCAGTTTCACTCACTGTACCTCTCTGTCCCTCAACTCAAGGATTGAAAATATGGTTCAGCAAAATAGTTTTAGAACAGAATAGCACACTGACACTTTCCCTCACTGTCCTACTCTGTCCCTCCCTACAAACAAGATTTAGCACAGAATAGCACACTGATAATTTCTACGAGTGTCCTTCTCTGTCCCTAAATTCAAGGATTGAAAATATGGAACAGCAAAATTGGTTTAGAACAGAATAGCACACTGTCAGTTTCACTCACTGTACCTCTCTGTCCCTCAACTCAAGGATTGAAAATATGGTTCAGCAAAATAGTTTTAGAACAGAATAGCACACTGACACTTTCCCTCACTGTACCTCTCTGTCCCTAAACTCAAGGATTGAAAATATGGTTCAGCAAAATAGTTTTAGAACAGAATAGCACACTGACACTTTCCCTCACTGTACCTCTCTGTCCCTACAAACAAGGATTAGCACAGAATAGCACACTGTCACTGACACTCTCCCTACCTATCCTTATTTGTCCCTAAACACAAGGAATCCAGGAATAGTAAAGGAAAAATAATGACACTGTCCCTGCCTATGCTTCTCTTTCCCTGCTCCGGAACACACTACACAAGGCCGCCGCGCTGGCGGCCTTTTATAGTGTGGGGCGTGTACTAAACCCCATCAGCAATAATTGGCCACAGGCATCCTGCCTGTGGCCAATCATTGCTCTCCTCGCTGCCGGCGCTGTGATTGGCCAAGCATGCGGGGTCACAGTGCATGCTTGGCCAATCACAGCGCCTGGATGACACTGCGATGGCGTAGTGCATTGTGGGCCGTTCGCGTCACTCGAATTTGGCGCGAACGGCCCAAATCGTTCGATCTTCGTCGAACGATCGAACAGCCGATGTTCGAGTCGAACGTATGTTCGACTCGAACACGAAGCTCATCCCTAGTAAAGAGAATGAAATGCAAACTTTTATCAGTGTAAAGGAGAGGTCACTCAGCAGCTGCTTCCACATCTGTACTTTGGAGCACTATAGTGTGGGCCACCAGACCCGCCTTTTTTGGGTGTCCCACACAGGTGCATCAGTGAATTTTTGTGGTGCCTCCATGTCAAATAAATTACATCCAAAGGTGAATACTAAACATATTCTTGGTCATAAATAATGCATTCTTCTTTAAATTCCACCCAAACACACACTTGTACCACACTTCCAAGCAATTTAGCCTGTTTTTATTTTAACATTGAGATTTACAGTGTGATAAATAGACCTTTTGTTTGATTCTCATAGGGGAGAGAAGACTGGGAGGAGGACACTCCAGGGAGCACATGCACCCCACAACTTCCAAGCAACCCCAAACTCCCAAAGACCCACAACCGAAAGATGTGCAGGAAGTTGAGGTGGAGGAAGGAGAAGTGCAGGAAGGAGAGGTGGATGACGTTGTGGATCTGGTCACCACAACAGGTCAGTATCTGTCACCACAGCTTCAGGTAAGAGATGTAGGCCTGCAGAGTTATAATACCTTTTGTTTTTTGTTTTTAGGGGATATAAATGTTGTGAAGGATAGTACACGGTTCTCTGCTGACAGTGCCCTCCGCCTCATCCAGCAAGTGATGGAATGTAGCACGGAACTGGACCTAATTAAATGTTTGTTCCATCACATGGATTCTTTGTTTAAAGACGTTCTCGATGTTTTGGGGAGAATTCAATAAGCCATCCAAACACATTTGTTTTTACATGTTTGTTTTTGCACCTTTTCGAATATTTTTGACAATCAAACCAGCCAAAAATTGAATCTGCACACAGTGTGTCAACATGTGCTATCTGCCATCAGGGGATATCCATGTACGTCTTTTGGGGGTGCAACCCCTTCCTCGTATCTAAAGTCGGTGAACTGAGGAAGGGGTTGCACCCCCAAAACACGTCCATTGATCACCCCTGATGGCAGATAGCACATGTTGACAATAGGGATCAGGATTGTAAACTTCCTAGATGAAAAAAATCCCAAATGTGTGCATATTAAATTTTTGGCTGGGCAAGGGGTGGCAGGACCCCATATTAGGACGGGCACATAGAGACATAGTTTGTGTAAGTGAATGCCTCAGATTGCTCAGAGGTATCCAATGTTGTAATTTTTGGAATGCAACTGTTATTTTTGTATTTTCATAAGCAAAAAATTGCCGGGTTGGGGCCAGGCCAACCCAAAAAACAAGAAAAAACTAAAAATGGTGAGAATGTGCACAGAGTAAAATATTTGACCACAAACAACGTGTAGCTTCTTTTTATAATACCCTCTAAGCTTATTTGGTTATTTTGTTAGGTTACATAGTGAAATGGTTGTTAGTTACTAAAGTAAAATACACTTGGCACTACAAATGCACTAAGACAAACTAGGAGACAGGAAAGAACAAATAATTAAAGGTTTAAACAAGCTTTTTATTTGGATTCTTAGACATAGGCTGGCATAGGAATTGCCCCCCTACCCGTGAAATACTCCATGTATTTGTCCCGAACCTCACGGGCATTTTGGGAGGGCAAGCCAGGACGGGCAGATTCCAGGCCCGGCAGGGGATTTGCAGGGGAAAGTCCAGCCTCTGGCAAAACTGAGGCCATATAGGAATTTGATTTTTGGCTCAGAAAGTTGTGTAGCACACAGCAGCATAATACGACATAGTTTATTTTGTAGTCCGCCAAGTGTATTGAAGTCATAAAAAGGCGGAACTGGCTGGCCATTATGCCAAAGGCATTTTCGACAACTCTTCGGCCCCTGGCCAGCCGGTAATTGAACACCCTCTTGTCTGGGGTCAGGGTCCTCTGTGGAAATGGCCTCATAAGATGCCGTCCGAGTCCGAAGGCTTCATCAGCCAAAAAAACAAAGGGGAGTCCTTCAATATTCCCTGCATCCGGTGGCAATGCAAGGTCGTCACTCTGGAGACGGAGGGCAAACTCCGTCTGGATGAAGGATCCCCCATCGGACATCCGGCCATTCTTCCCTACATCAACATAGAGGAATTCATACCGTGCTGACACCACCGCCATCAGCACAATGCTATGAAACCCCTTGTGATTGTAGTAGTAGGACCCAGAACGGGGTGGCGGCACGATGCGGACGTGCTTCCCGTCTATGGCACCACCGCAGTTGGGGAAGTCCCACCGCGTGGCAAACTCTGATGCCACAGTCTGCCATTCCTGTGGCGTGGAAGGAAGCTGTGGAGTGAAACAAGATGAAATAATATTAGAATACAAAAGTCATACATTACAAGGAAATTCTCTGAAAAAACATTAGAGGCCAAAATCAATCAAATTCTACGTTTATTAAGGTGTTTAAAATAAGTATAATGGAAGGCTCATTTATCATATTCATCACCCCCTCTGATGGGCCATTACTAAATTTTTTTTGGGGGGGGGGAGATGTGTTTGGCCACAGGATAGCATTGCAGTGGCGGTGCGTCCAGAGTGGGCGCTGGAGCACTGCCCCCTCTCTCCTGTGCCCATCACTCAGAACAATACATAGGTTCATGCGTTGCATTAACCTATGTATTGTCTATGCCGCCCACTATTCAGGTGGATGGCCTCTTGTAAAGCGACCGACATATGAATAATTGCGGCATTTAGGGGGTTCAAATTGCATAGCAGAAACAGGTAGTAAAATAGTCTTGCACATTACAACCTGAGGGATGTAATTGGCTTCCTAAAAGTAAAATAGGGGACGCAGGGGGGGGGCATTCCTTGGGGAAACACTGGCAGGCTGCTCTGCCAATCATGTTCACCAAGTCTGTTTAATGGTAACATGATTGGCTGATGCAACATCAAGGGAAGTAGAAGACATCAAGGACAGAAGGATGGCGCTGACCACAAGAAGGTAAGTGCAGGGCTGGGGGGAAACTGGCTGCATTAGAGGGGACTAAATGGCTGCATTGGAGGGAACAAAATGGCTGCATTAGAGGGGACAACTGGGGGCGTTTAATAGGCACCAGAGCAAAAAAGGAGGAAGTTTATTTCCTAAATTGGGGTTTGAACCCCCAAACATTTGGAGCAACAGGCGCCCCTGCTGGAAAAGTTAGTGAAGGGAAATATTTATGGAGGAGAAAAAAGGGGCAATCTAAAGCTTCCAGCATGCATGGGGACAAAGGGGACATTCTCAGCATATTACAATCATGGTAATTAGGGAAGGATGAAAGAAATACAATACATTAGCATACATGTAATACATAAAATGTGATGTTAAGGGAGAAAACTTACCCTAATATAGTCCTCCTGCAGGACTTGTATAATGGCAGAACAGGTGTCTGGGATTATGAGGCCCAGAGCCTGGGGGGAGATGCCTGTGGTGAACTTCAAGTCCTGAAGACTTCTCCCTGTCGCCAGATAACGTAAGGTGGCGATGAGCCTCTGCTCAGCACTGATGGCTTCCCACATAACGGTGTTCTTCCTGGTAATATAGGGGGACACCAAAGCCAACAGTTCCTGAAAAACGGGGTCAGACATCCGCAGAAAATTCCTGTAGTCCTCAGGATTATTCTCGACGATCTCCCGCAGCAGAGGCATATGGCAGAATTGGTCCCGCTGGAGCAACCAATTCTTGGTCCATGAACTCCTCCTCACACCATTCATGGACTGGTCTTGGTCCAAAACAAGCAGACCAACACCAAGCGCACGCACAGCACGAACTCGACGACGAGAACGTCCAGGCGACATGGCTAAGAAACGGTCGTCTTATCAGAACGTACAGAACAGAACGCACTTTAGAACAGCAAGGCCTATGAATAACGAACTGAAAATCAGAAACGAACAGGTAAGAACGCACTGTAAAACAGATACGACCTGCCTAGACGCCCTGAAAGTCAAGATACGAACCCACAAGCACAAACTGAACCGCAGAAAACGATCTGAAAAGTACGAAGACTGAAAAGCGCGAATCGTCTCTTCCCAAACTTTTACTTCACACGCGGTAACACGAGATCAGCAAAAGCAGCCCAAGGGGTGGCGCCAAGAAAAAAGATCTTCCCCTTTATAGTGCCGTCGTACGTGCTGGACGTGAGCGCGGAGAACAACGACGAAATTGGAAATTGTCAGTGTGTACGCATGGAAAGCTTGACGAGAAAATCGACAAGCTTAACAAGAATCTCGTCGAAAAAAACGACGTGATTTTTACGACGAGAAAATCGGTCGTGTGTACGAGGCCTGAAACTTAAAAGTTGACAATGTTAGACCACAGCTCTGTGTTGTGGAGAAAAAAATAAAACTGGGAGGAGCGAGCTTTTTGAGAATAGGTTTAATGAAATGTCTGCAAGTGCTGAGCATTCTCCCCTCTCAGTGTTGCTAGTGGCAATGGACAGAAGGAATGTAGTTCTCAGTTAGAACAACCCATACCTGTGTAGCGGGGTGTTCCCCTTTAACGCAGAGAGACTACGTTACCCAGAACCCTGTTCGGCAATGTTTCCACCGCAGAGACTCATGGGAGGGGTTATAAGAGGAGGAGGCGAGGCTGGGCTCGGCCTCTTTGGGACACGAGACTTCAGAGACTGATCCTCCTGTGCGGATGTGTCGGAGTGCAAGGCCTGAAGCCTGAGGTCTTGCGCAGCACCAAAGAGCCTTTCACCCCTCTGCGAGCCGTATACTGTTACTGCTAATAGGCCTATAGACTGCCGTGGCCCACAAGTTGTTCCTGATACTTCCACTGAAGAATCTTATCAGAGCTGAACTCAGTTCGCATAGCCAAGTGTTTACCCCATCTTTATCTTTCCCATTGGATTACAAATCATACTCTGTTAATGTGCACCACCGTTAAAGACCTGCCGGTGAAGAAAAGAACATCATCCCCTATAGACTAAGTCGTAGATATTAGAACCAGGCCTGGTCAGTTTTCTAGTTTGTTTGGTTGCTGCGCCACAGGACGCCTAGCTAACGGTCGCCCATGTGGCGCACTTGTTGCTGTTAACTTCATATTCATAGTGTGTTAGTGTTGCAGGGCTCTGCATTATATATATATTTTGTGAACTGTGATAAATGTTAACCCCTGATTTTTATCAAAAGCTTAAGTAAATCTTTTACCCGTTTTATACTATTATTGTCTTGATGTTTAATTACTCATACAGTATAAGACATACATATTGCTGTCAGAACTAGCTGTGCCAGTAGGGGGTCGAGTATATTGCCGGGGGTTGGCGGAGTTGTCTTCAGGGCCCAAACTAAATCTGCGGCCTACTTAAGTGAAGGTATCGCTACACGTGGGGGCTCGTCCGGGATCCTGATACAGCAGGTGAACGCCAGAAGTGCCGGCATGGATCCACAAACAGTAGAAGCATGGTGCAAAGCCTCTAACTCAGAGCCAAACCAGTCGATAGTCATCAGCCTCCCTGGGGAGGAATGGTCGACTGAGGCGGTAGAGGAGTTAATGAAGTCAGTGTCCCCAGATCACACACCGTGGGTGACGGAGATAAAGTCAGACCCAGACATCTCATATTAGTATGCATTAGTGGAGTACTGGGACGGGATGCCAGAGGCCTGTAAGTGCGTGTGCGGACGCCAGACAACAGAACCTATAGGTTGGCGCACGCAGTAACTGAAAAAAAGGAACCATCACCAACGGGATCACCACAGGCTGTGGCCCGTACCCCACCGGAAAAAGGAGACAGGGCGACACCTCCGGTGGCGCCTGCACCTGTCACTGCTATATCACCAGAACTGATAGGTGCGATAGGGGATCTGCTAGCCAAGTGTCAGAAGGCAAGCACGGTGCATGTAGAGACTAGCTACCGGAGACTAAAGACATTCTCAGGGAAGCTCCCTGTCCCCGCAGGGGAAGAAGGTTTTTGACACCTGGGTGGAGCAGGCATTGCAGGCAGTAGAGGCATGGGAGGTGCCTGAAACACAGAAGAGGCAACGAGTGATGGAAAGCCTTAAAGGCGCAGCAGCAGAAGCAGTGAAAAGTTTTTGGTTTGGGAATGCAGATTGCACGGCTCAAGACTGTCTAGCCATGCTGCAAGAAGAGTTTGGTCAATTGGAAAAGGTGACAGAGATGGTCTACCAATTTGAACATACTTTCCAACAACCAGAGGAGAAACTTTCCGAGTATGTTAGAAGACTGAACAGGTTGTTGCGCAAGATTGTGTTGAAGAAGGGGATGAAGCCCCAAGATACAGATGCGGCAAGGATGAAGCAAGTCTTAAAGGGAGCGTTACGCTAGGAACCAGTCTGGCTGCACCTGAAAACCTCAGGAGGAGGAACGTTGCTGACTTATGCTGACTTGATAAAAATCATCAGAGATGAGGAGGCGCTGAAACAGGACCAGCAGATGATTAAGACAAATGTTGTACCCGCACAGGTGCTAGTCAATCCAGTGATGACCCCTGAAAGAGATTCGGAGATAGACACCCTAAAAGCTCAAATGTCAAAGGTGTTAGAGATGTTGACCTCTCTGATGGAAAAAGAGAGAGAGGGTCCCAAGAGAGAAGTACCAAGGAAGGAATTATTCCCAATTGCCTCAGCGCCCGCACCTTTACAAGAATGGGGAGATATAGTCTGCTTTAACTGTGGAGGAATTGGACATGTTGCGGCTACCTGCTCCAGTCCCAAGAAGAAGAAAATAGACAACCGCAAGCCGGCGGGAAACTTCAGAGGGCCCCGGTGAAAGAGTCAACCGGGTGCCCATCACCTTCAGTGAGCTCCAAACTGAAAGCAAAGCAGAAAATAACAGGAGATAAAACGCCTCGGGGAAACACAACATTCCTCAGCAGAGATACACCCCAGAGAAAGGGGGCAAGACCCCTCAGAAGAGGCACAGCACTCCCCAGAGGGGGTGCACACCTGAGAAAAATAATAGTATCCCTCAGCGGGTCCCTACACCCAGTAAGAGGAGGGAAGTCAATGCATACCAGACTCAAGAAAGACTGAAGTCCAAAAGGGATTGGACGAGAGAAGGTTCAAAGAGAAAAAGTCTGAAAAAGGCGACCCCTGCCGGGCCATATCCGGAGAAGCTGGTAGGCCCATCTCCTATAGTATCCATTCAAGTGGAGGGAGTTTACACCAGAGCAATCTTGGATACTGGGGCGCAAGTGACCCTGCTATACAGAGATTTCTACGATAAGCACTTGAGTCACCTACCCATCCGGAAGATAGATGGACTAGAGATTTGTGGGATTGGAACCCAGAACTTCCCCTACGATGGCTAGCTGCCTGTCAGAATGATCTTTGACCCATCTGTGGCTGGAAAAGCCGAAGTGTTTGACACCCTGGCGGTTGTGTGCCCTCGGCCGCCGGGAGCCAACACGAGTTCCCTTATAATAGGGACGAACACGGATCTGGTCCGAAGACTTCTGACCCCTATAGTGAAAGAAGAAGGGGAAGCGGCCACCAAGATCCACCCCATGCTGAAGACGGCTTACCAACGGTTGGTCTTAGAGCAGAAGACCCCAGGAGAGGGGATAGGGAAGGTGTGGAGACTTGGAAGAGGAGGGATAGTGTTGCAGCCCGGTGAAGTAACCTGTCTCAGAGCCACTGTGAAGCTTACTTGGGAGCAGCCCGGACCCTTTGTCATGTTGGAATCTGACCCAAGGGAAGGGTCCCACCGTCTGGAAGTGATACCAGAAGTGATTCCGCTGAAGGCCCTAAAGAAGGCCCATTGTAGAGTCCCAGTGAGTGTTAAGAACAACACAGATGGCCCCATGGAAATCCCAGCCAGGATGCTGCTGGGGCAGGTGAGCCCTGCTGCCCCTGTCAACCTGTCAGAGATGGGCGAAGGAGGAGATGCTTGGGAGAAGATATCCATGGAAAACCCGAATCTGCCCAGGGCTTGGAAAGAGAGAGCCAAGGCCCAGTTGAACAGATGGGAGAAGATCTTCTCTAAAGATGAGTTCGATGTGGGGTGTGCAAGGAGTGCTACCCATCGGATCCACCTCCAGGAAGATAAGCCCTTCAGAGAGAGGGTCAGGTGGGTCCCACTAGCAGATCTGGAGGATCTAAGGGAACAACTTGCAGAACTCAAGAGGACTGGTGTGATACGGGAGTCTAGAAGCCCCTATGCCTCTCCGATAGTGGTGATCAGGAAGAAGAATGGGTCATTGAGGCTCTGTATCGACTACAGGACTCTAAACAGGAGAACCATACCCGACCAGTATACCACTCCAAGGATAGAGGATGCCCTACAGAGTTTATCTGGAGCCAAGTGGTTCAGTGTTATGGATCTCAAGAGCGGGAACTATCAGATCCCTATGCACCCAGAAGACAAGGAGAAGACAGCTTTCATAACCCCAGTGGGGTTCTTTGAATTCGACCGGATGCCTCAAGGTCTGTCTGGAGCCCCAGCTACCTTCCAACGTCTCATGGAGAAGACTGTAGGAGACATGAACCTTATTGAAGTCCTTGTATACCTGGACGATGTCATTGTCTTTGGAAGAACCCTGGAGGAGCACGAGGAGAGGCTGGAAAAAGTTTTGAGGAGACTCAGTGAGGAGGGACTCAAACTGTCGCCTGAGAAGTGTCGGTTCTACCAGTCTTCTGTGAACTACCTGGGGCACATAGTGTCTGAAGAAGGGGTGGCCACAGACCCCGAGAAATTGGAGGCAGTTACCTCCTGGCCACGACCCACCACAGTAACAGAACTCAGATCCTTCTTGGGGTTCTGCTCCTATTACAGGAGGTTTGTGGAGATATTCGCCCGAATTGCTAGACCATTGAATGAACTGCTCAAGACCGAGGGAGAAGAGGATGACTCAGGGCCTAGGAAGCCGGGTGTCATGGATATGCATTAATGTCTGTCTGCCATCTTACCTTCCTCCTCATGTGTTCATCTAGAGACCAGACCTCCTTCACCTGGCTTCCTTTATAATCTCCTCCCAGCCTGACTCCACCCCAGGCCCTATCACTGAACACTATATTAACCTGTGCACTGCAAGCCTGCTTTGCTGATCAACGTGTTTGTTAGGCATTGTGTGTTTGGGTTCCTGCCTGCCGTGTGCTACGTCTGTCTCTCTGTTACGTTATTGGCTTGTCCCCGACTATCCTTGTCTGCTCGTGACCCTTGACCTTCGGCTCCTTCTTCGTTATCCTTGTCTGCTTGTGGCCCCTGACCTTCGGCTTGTTATTCGGTTCTCTCTATCGTGTCCTGCTGCTTCCCCTTATCCTACGGGGCGTGAGCTAGGAAACTCCAGGGGCCGCGACCTGGTCCCAGCCTGCAGCGTAACATCCTCACCACTAGAGGCCCTGGAGAAGACCAGCTGGGTCTTAGACTCCGCGCCCTGGGGAATCTTGGCTCTCGCTTCCGTTGGGATCCCGGTTGTGCTCCTCTGGTCCCGCTTTCCACAACCACCCAGTTTCCTATCCGCAGAAGCCAGCCATAGGGTTCACTACCTCGCGGTGCACTCCTGTCCCCCTACGGTGTGCATCTGTCACCTGGCCACAGGTGACCCTGACAGTTTGATCAGCCATGAACCCGGCTGACATCCCGCTTCCCGCGGATGATCCATTGCAGGGCATAGTTCGCAGACTTGAGACCCAGGAATCAAATCAGACCCAGGTGATGCGATTCCTCCAGGATCTGGCTTCTCGATTCGAGCAGCTTCAGGTCTCCTTGGGAACCCCGAATCCGCAACCCCAAGTACAACCAGCGGCTGTACCTATCGCACCAGTCGCAGCCTCACACTCACTAAGATTGCCAGCTCCGTTCCGTTTCTCTGGGGACTCCAAGGCCTGCAGGGGGTTTCTCAGCCAATGCACTATTCATTTTGAGCTTCAGCCTCAAAGCTTCCTATCTGACCGGGCTAAGGTAGCCTATATCATTTCCCTCCTCTCCGGTGAAGCTTTGGCCTGGGCTGCCCCCCTGTGGGAGAGGAACGATCCGGTGGTTTCCAGTCTGTCCGAATTCTTGAAGCTCTTTCGTAATATCTTCGAAGAGCCGGCTCGGGCTTCTTCAGCGGCTAGTGCTGTCTTACGTCTTCGCCAAGAATCTAGTTCAGTGGGGCAATATGCTCTTCAGTTCCGTATCCACACAGCTGAATTGAGCTGGAATAATGAGGCCCTGGTCACTACCTTTTTACATGACCTCTCTGACCGAGTGAAAGACGAATTAGCGGGAAGAGCCATTCCCGTCGGTCTGGACGATGTAATTTCATTATGCAACCAAATCGACATTCGTTTTCAAGAGAGGTCCTTAGAAAAAAGACGCCAGCACTCTCTGGGTCCTAGCCAGTCTGAGCTCCCCTCCCTTCATTCCGTGGAGCATCCTCTACCTGCTGAAGAACCTATGCAGCTGGGCCGGACCAGACTAACCCCCGAAGAACGTGCTAGGCGCAGAACTCTGGGCTTGTGCCTCTATTGTGGGGGCAAGGGTCATTTTCGTGACTCCTGCTCGCTTCGTCCGGGAAACGCTCGGTTCTAATACATTTGGAAGGTGGAGTATTGGACCCAGAAACATCACCTTCTCGCCTGCTCTTGCCGGTGTTCCTTCATGTAGGCACTTCTCCTCAGTCAACCCTTGCATACCTGGATTCCGGGGCTGCCGGCAATTTCATGGATTGGAGAACTGCTTCTTCTATGAAGCTTACCCTTTCACCTCTCACTACCCCATTGGTAGTCTCGGCAATTGATGGCACTGTTCTCCCAGGGGGCCCTATTCGCTTCCAGACGCTACCCATTAGAATGTCGGTAGGGATTCTCCACCAGGAGTGGATATCCTTTCTTATTCTACTCAAGGCCTCTACCCCAGTTGTATTGGGCCTCCCTTGGCTACAGCTCCACTCTCCACATGTGGACTGGGTCTCTGGGCAGATCCTGGCCTGGGGTTCCTCATGTTTCTCGTTGTGTCTTCTCAAGGTGACCCCCAAGGAGAGTCTTCCGGTTGCTGCCACTTCTGTTTCTTCTGATCTTCCCGCCGCATACAGCGATTACTGGGATGTGTTCTGCAAAAAATCAGCTGACGTGCTTCCTCCCCACAGGTCTTTTGACTGTGCTATTGATCTTGTCCCCGGAGCAACTCTACCCAGGGGTCGTACCTACCCTCTGTCCATCCCAGAGACCCAGGCCATGTCGGAGTATGTAGCAGAGAATCTGGAGAGAGGTTTCATCCGGAAATCCTCATCGCCTGCAGGGGCAGGGTTCTTTTTTGTTGCCAAAAAGGATGGTACCTTAAGACCCTGCATCGATTATCGGGGTTTAAATGCTGTTACTATTAAAAATCGATACCCCTTACCCTTAATATCTGAGCTATTCGATAGGTTGAAGGGTGCCTCCATTTTCACCAAGTTGGATCTCAGAGGCGCGTACAATCTCATTCGAATACGGGAGGGTGACGAATGGAAGACTGCATTCAACACTAGAGACGGGCATTACGAATATCTGGTGATGCCTTTTGGTCTGTGTAATGCTCCAGCCGTGTTTCAAAACTTTGTCAATGAAATCTTCAGAGATCTGCTGTACCAGTTTGTTGTCATCTATCTGGATGACATTCTGATCTTTTCTGAAAATCTGCTCGTCCACAGAAACCATGTCCGCACTGTACTTCAACGTCTTAGAGAGAACAATCTCTATGCCAAGCTGGAGAAATGTTCCTTTGAATGTTCTGAGGTCCTGTTTTTGGGGTGCTTCGTCTCATGTTCGGGGCTTCGTATGGACCCTGGGAAGGTCTTGGCTATCACCAACTGGCCTCTTCCTGCTAGCCTCAAGGCCACACAGAGCTTTCTTGGCTTCACTAATTATTATAGGCAGTTCATAAGGAATTACTCTTCCATTGCCGCGCCTATTATCGCTTTGACCAAGAAGGGTGTGAATGCCAGAGACTGGCCTCCCGAAGCTGTCTCTGCATTTCACAACCTGAAACAGGCCTTTGTTTCTGGCCCCCTCTTGAGGAGACCAAATCCTGGGAATGCATTTTTTATTGAAGTGGACGCTTCCTCAATGGGGGTGGGAGCTGTGCTTCTTCAAACCTTTGAGAAGAGACGCCAACCATGTGCGTTCTTCTCCAAAAAAAATTCTCAGGCAGAGAGGAATTATGCCATCGGTGATCGGGAACTTCTCGCAATTAAATTGGTGTTAGAGGAGTGGCGTCATCTCTTGGAGGGTTCCCCTCACTCCATAACGATCTTTACCGATCACAAGAATTTACAGTATCTACAGAATGCTAAACGTCTGAATCCTAGACAGGCCAGGTGGAGTCTCTTCTTTGCCCGTTTTTAATTTCACGATTACCTACAAACCTGGTTCCTGCAACGGTCGGGCTGATGCGCTCTCTAGGTCATTTGACACTTTGGACGAGGAGTCCGCCCCTGAACCTGAGCCGATCATTCCCACCTCATGCATTGTTGCCCACTCTACCACCCTGAAGTCTAAAATTCCGCCTGGTAAGACCTTTGTCCCCACTGAGCTAAGAGCTAAGATCCTTCGTTGGGGACATGATTCCAAGGTGGCAGGGCATTCTGGATTCCTCCGATCCTTCCTACTCATCAGTCGTCACTACTGGTGGCCTAATCTCCGCTCAGACGTCAAAGACTACGTTAAAGCTTGTCATGTCTGTGCTCAGTCCAAATCCTCCATAGGGATGGGCCCGGTGCTCGATTCGAACCCATGTTCGAATCGAGCATCGGGCGTTCGCTCGCTCGTCGAGCCCAGAACTATTTGGGCCGTTCGCATCACATTCGTGTGATGCGAGCGGCCCCGCAATGCATTGCGGCCGGCGCGGCCGGCGCAGTGCATTGCTGGCTGATGATTGGCCAAGCATGCACTGTGACCCCGCATGCTTGGCCAATCACAGCGCCCGAAACTCGGAGAGCAATAATTGGCTACAGGCAGGACGCCTGTAGCCAATTACAGCTCAGGGGCTTTAGTACACGCCCCACCATTTAAAAGGCCGCCACGCCATCGGCCCCGGTCACATGAGTTCCGGCTTTAGGAGAGATTAGTCTGCTGATTCTGTCTTTGCTTGATACTGAAAGATTTGCTCTTCTTTGCTAAACCATTGGCTATTTCTTTGCTAAACCATTGCTACCTAAGTCATTGATCGTTCATTGCTGCTGATTGCACAGTTAGTGTGTTATTAGCTGCTGCTGGGGATTAGTCTGGTGCGTGCTTACTGTTAGTACAGTATTGCAGTAGTACCAACCGCAGTGCTGTTAGCACAGCATTGCACCCCAACAGCACCCATAGGACTTCTAGTGTGTTAGTGGCAGCAAACAGAGCTCCTATATTTTCTTCTCAGCAGCACCCATAGGACTTCTAGTGTGTTAGTGGCAGCAAACAGAGCTCCTATATTTTCTTCTCAGCACCACCCATAGGACTTCTAGTGTGTTAGTGGCATCACACAGAGCTCCTATATTTTCTTCTCAGCAGCACCCATAGGACTTCTAGTGTGTTAGTGGCAGCAAACAGAGCTCCTATATTTTCTTCTCAGCAGCACCCATAGGACTTCTAGTGTGTTAGTGGCAGCAAACAGAGCTCCTATATTTTCTTCTCAGCAGCACCCATAGGACTTCTAGTGTGTTAGTGGCAGCAAACAGAGCTCCTATATTTTCTTCTCAGCAGCACCCATAGGACTTCTAGTGTGTTAGTGGCATCACACAGAGCTCCTATATTTTCTTCTCAGCAGCACCCATAGGACTTCTAGTGTGTTAGTGGCAGCAAACAGAGCTCCTATATTTTCTTCTCAGCAGCACCCATAGGACTTCTAGTGTGTTAGTGGCAGCAAACAGAGCTCCTATATTTTCTTCTCAGCAGCACCCATAGGACTTCTAGTGTGTTAGTGGCATCACACAGAGCTCCTATATTTTCTTCTCAGCAGCACCCATAGGACTTCTAGTGTGTTAGTGGCAGCAAACAGAGCTCCTATATTTTCTTCTCAGCAGCACCCATAGGACTTCTAGTGTGTTAGTGGCAGCAAACAGAGCTCCTATATTTTCTTCTCAGCAGCACCCATAGGACTTCTAGTGTGTTAGTGGCATCACACAGAGCTCCTATATTTTCTTCTCAGCAGCACCCATAGGACTTCTAGTGTGTTAGTGGCAGCAAACAGAGCTCCTATATTTTCTTCTCAGCAGCACCCATAGGACTTCTAGTGTGTTAGTGGCAGCAAACAGAGCTCCTATATTTTCTTCTCAGCAGCACCCATAGGACTTCTAGTGTGTTAGTGGCAGCAAACAGAGCTCCTATATTTTCTTCTCAGCAGCACCCATAGGACTTC
This sequence comes from Rana muscosa, assembly GCA_029206835.1. Classification (NCBI taxonomy): domain Eukaryota; kingdom Metazoa; phylum Chordata; class Amphibia; order Anura; family Ranidae; genus Rana; species Rana muscosa. The sequence goes on along the minus strand of CM055125.1, from coordinate 86,613,165 downwards.
TAGTGTGTTAGTGGCATCACACAGAGCTCCTATATTTTCTTCTCAGCAGCACCCATAGGACTTCTAGTGTGTTAGTGGCAGCAAACAGAGCTCCTATATTTTCTTCTCAGCAGCACCCATAGGACTTCTAGTGTGTTAGTGGCAGCAAACAGAGCTCCTATATTTTCTTCTCAGCAGCACCCATAGGACTTCTAGTGTGTTAGTGGCATCACACAGAGCTCCTATATTTTCTTCTCAGCAGCACCCATAGGACTTCTAGTGTGTTGGTGGCAGCAAACAGAGCTCCTATATTTTCTTCTCAGCAGCACCCATAGGACTTCTAGTGTGTTAGTGGCAGCAAACAGAGCTCCTATATTTTCTTCTCAGCAGCACCCATAGGACTTCTAGTGTGTTAGTGGCAGCAAACAGAGCTCCTATATTTTCTTCTCAGCAGCACCCATAGGACTTCTAGTGTGTTAGTGGCATCACACAGAGCTCCTATATTTTCTTCTCAGCAGCACCCATAGGACTTCTAGTGTGTTAGTGGCAGCAAACAGAGCTCCTATATTTTCTTCTCAGCAGCACCCATAGGACTTCTAGTGTGTTAGTGGCATCACACAGAGCTCCTATATTTTCTTCTCAGCAGCACCCATAGGACTTCTAGTGTGTTAGTGGCATCACACAGAGTTCCTATATTTTCATCTCAGCAGCACCCATAGGACTTCTAGTGTGTTAGTGGCATCACACAGAGCTCCTATATTTTCTTCTCAGCAGCACCCATAGGACTTCTAGTGTGTTAGTGGCAGCAAACAGAGCTCCTATATTTTCTTCTCAGCAGCACCCATAGGACTTCTAGTGTGTTAGTGGCATCACACAGAGCTCCTATATTTTCTTCTCAGCAGCACCCATAGGACTTCTAGTGTGTTAGTGGCAGCAAACAGAGCTCCTATATTTTCTTCTCAGCAGCACCCATAGGACTTCTAGTGTGTTAGTGGCAGCAAACAGAGCTCCTATATTTTCTTCTCAGCAGCACCCATAGGACTTCTAGTGTGTTAGTGGCATCACACAGAGCTCCTATATTTTCTTCTCAGCAGCACCCATAGGACTTCTAGTGTGTTGGTGGCAGCAAACAGAGCTCCTATATTTTCTTCTCAGCAGCACCCATAGGACTTCTAGTGTGTTAGTGGCAGCAAACAGAGCTCCTATATTTTCTTCTCAGCAGCACCCATAGGACTTCTAGTGTGTTAGTGGCATCACACAGAGCTCCTATATTTTCTTCTCAGCAGCACCCATAGGACTTCTAGTGTGTTAGTGGCAGCAAACAGAGCTCCTATATTTTCTTCTCAGCAGCACCCATAGGACTTCTAGTGTGTTAGTGGCATCACACAGAGCTCCTATATTTTCTTCTCAGCAGCACCCATAGGACTTCTAGTGTGTTAGTGGCAGCAAACAGAGCTCCTATATTTTCTTCTCAGCAGCACCCATAGGACTTCTAGTGTGTTAGTGGCAGCAAACAGAGCTCCTATATTTTCTTGTCAGCAGCACACATAGTACCTATAGTGTGTTAGTGTCAGCACCCATAGGACCTACAGTGTGTTGTGAGCACACATAGGAGTTCTATTTTTTATACTATATACACTACCGACTACAATGGCTGGAAGACCGCCAAGGAGAGGCAGAGCGTGCCGAGGCAAGAACACAGGGCAGGCAGGCTCTGTTTCTAGAGACAACAGTGCTGGCCGTGGACGTGGTCGTGCATCGTCATCAGCACGTGGCCATGGGACACGCTTGTCTTTGTTTTCGGCAGCTGGACATGTGGAGCCGCATCATGCCGAAGGCTTGGTAGAATGGATGACCAAGCCCTCCTCATCCTCCTCATCCTCTCTCACCCAGGCTCAGGGTACTGGCAGAGCAGCTGCCAACGCGTACTCAATGGCATCATCAGCCACCCCTTCCCTAGACCCACCATGTCCTCCTGAGGAGTCCCCCGAACTGTTTGAGCACAGTGTTGGGTACATGCTCCAGGAGGATGCCCAACGATTCGAAGGCTCGGATGATGATACCCAGCTTGAGGAAGTCAGTAGTGTGCGCGCAGAGAGAGGGGATGCTGAAGGACAGCAATCTGGCAGTAGTGTTCCACCAGCTGCAGCTTACTGCCAGGTTTGCTCTAGTGGTGAAGAGGGAGGGGATGATGAGGTCACTGACTCCACGTGGGTGCCTGAAGGGAGAGAGGAGGAGGAGGAGGAGGATGCAGCGTCACATGTCCAACGAGGCAGGATGCCCCCTGGAGGCCAGCTAGAGGCCAGCACAGCAACTGTACCACACCGCAGAGCTCCGCCTGTGCAGGGCGCTGCCTCTGCACATTATCACAAAAGTTCTTTGGTGTGGGCCTTTTTTGAGACGAGTGCATCAGATCGCACCACTGCTATTTGCAATATTTGTCTCAAGCGTATCTCGCGTGGCCAAAACATCAGCCGCTTGGGCACCACAAGCATGAGCAGACATATGTCGACCTGCCATGCAGCTCGTTGGCAAGCACACATAAAAGACCCACACCAAAGAACAAAGCGGACCTCTCCTTGCTCCTCATCAGCTGGGATCTCCATCCCCACTATATCTTCAGTCCTCTCTGAAAGCTGCTCTGAGAGGACTGAAGGTGTAGAATTAGGTGTGTCACAACCAAGTACTTGCAGTACACCGACGTCCGATTGTAGCAGGCAAATTTCCCTGCCCCAGCTGCTGGACCGTCGAAAGAAGTATACTCCCAGCCATCCACATGCCCAGCGGTTGAATGCTAGCTTGGCTAAATTGCTAGCACTTCAACTGCTGCCTTTTCAGTTGATAGACTCGGCCCCCTTCCGTGAGTTTGTTCAATGTGCGGTTCCTCAGTGGCAGGTTCCCAAACGCCACTTTTTCTCACGGAAGGCGATTCCGTCTCTCTACTGGCATGTGGAAGGCAATGTCCATGCCTCGCTGGACAGGGCGGTCAGCGGTAAGGTGCATATTACCGCTGACTCATGGTCCAGCAGGCATGGACAGGGACGTTATCTTTCTTTCACGGCCCATTGGGTCACTCTATTGGCAGCTGGGAGGGATGCAGGACAAGGTGCAGTAGTGTTGGAGGTTGTTCCGCCACCACGCCTCCAAAATGCTACTACTGGTTGTGACACACCTCTCTCCTCCACCCCCTCCTCTTCTTCTTCCTCCATGTCCTCTTCGAGTGCTCTGTCCTCGGAACCAGCGGTGCTCCGTAGGCGTACAAGGGGCTACGCGAGTACGCAGGCAAAAAGATGCCATGCCGTGCTTGCGCTGGTGTGTTTGGGGGACAGGAGCCACACTGGGCCAGAGGTTCTGGCAGCTCTGCAGGGGCAGGCCGAGAGGTGGTTGACGCCACGCCAGCTTAAGCCAGGAATGGTCGTTTCTGATAATGGCACCAACCTCCTCTCCGCCCTGCGACAGGGGCAGCTCACCCATGTGCCCTGTATGGCTCACGTCCTCAACCTGGTGGTGCAGCGGTTCTTGGGCAGGTTCCCAGGCTTACAGGATGTCCTGAGGCAGGCCAGGAAAGTCTGTGTGCATTTCCGCCGATCTTATAATGCCAGTGCTCGGCTGACTGAGCTGCAAAAGGAGCTGAACCTGCCCAAGAACCGCCTAATATGTGACATGCCCACCAGGTGGAACTCAACGTTGGCCATGCTGCAGCGACTGCACACGCAGCAGAGGGCCATCAATGAGTACCTTTGCAACTACGGCACCAGGACAGGGTCAGGGGAGCTTGGCTTTTTTTCCCCACGCCAGTGGAGCATGATCAGGGATGCATGCACTGTCCTCTCACCATTTGAGGAGGCCACGAGGATGGTGAGCAGTGACAGTGCATGCATCAGTGACACTGTACCTCTTGTCCACCTGTTGGAGCATACGCTGCGTGGGATAATGGACAGGGCACTTGAGGCAGAACAGAGGCAGGAAGAGGAGGACTTCCTTGTCTCTCAAGGCCCCCTTTATCCAGACAATGTTCCTTCTGTCCCACCCATCACACAGGAAGAGGAGGAGGAGGAGGAGGAGGATTGTGTGAGCATGGAGGTGGAGCCTGGCACTCAGCATCAGCAGCAGCAGTCTTTTAGGGATGATGTACAGTCCCAACAAACCAGTGGACTTGTACGTGGCTGGGAGGAGGTGGCTGGCGATCATGTCATCCTCAGTGACCCAGAAGACTCCGGACCGAATGCCTCAGCTAACCTACGCTGCATGGCCTCCCTGATCCTGCAAAGCCTGCGGAAGGATCCTCGTGTTCTTCGGATCAAGGAGAGTGACCATTACTGGCTGGCCACTCTCCTTGATCCACGGTACAAGGGTAAGGTTGCGGACCTTATCTTGCCGTCGCAGAGGGAGCAGAGGATGAGACATCTCAGGGAGGCCTTGCAGAAAGGTCTGTGCAACGCGTTCCCAGAAACTGGGAGGTTACAAACTCCTGGTCCTGGACGACGAGTTGCTGAGGCTTCGGTCAGTAGCAGAAGGAGCGGTGGGGAAGGTGGACGTCTGACCGATGCGTTCAGACAATTTTTTAGTCCGCAGCCCCAAGGTATGATCGGTTCCAGCAACCATCGCCAGCGTCTGATATACATGGTGCAGGAATACCTAGGGGCAAGGTCAGACTTGGACACCTTTCCCACCGAAAATCCTCTGGCTTACTGGGTCCTGAGGATGGATCACTGGCCAGAGCTTGCACAGTATGCAATTGAGCTACTGGCCTGTCCTGCATCCAGCGTTCTTTCCGAACGCACATTCAGTGCTGCTGGAGGATTTGTCACCGATCATAGGGTGCGCCTGTCCACCGACTCGGTTGATCGACTGACCTTCATAAAAATGAATCAGTCTTGGATCACCACCAGCTACCAGACACCTGAAGCGGATATAACGGAATAATTTATAATGTCACATCCCTTCAAGACTGCCTATGCTGATGCTGAGTGACTGTCCTGTTATGTTCACTGACTATCCTCTTCCTCCTCCTCAATGATCCATGCCACCACACCAGTGCCTAAGGCACAATTTTTCAGCCCCTGTATAACAGGGGCGTGTAATTACAATTTTTTAAAAAGATGCTTCGCAACAGGTGTGACTGCTGTGCTCAGAGTACAGTATCTGTGAGGGGTTGCAGTGTTGTGGCACCAGCACCAGTGCCTAAGGCACAATTTTTCAGCCCCTGTTGGGGCGTGTAATTACAATTTTTAGGCAATGCTTTGCAACAGGTCTCATTGCTGTGCTCAGAGTACAGTATCTGTGAGGGGTTGCAGTGTTGTGGCACCAGCACCAGTGCCTAAGGCACAATTTTTCAGCCCCTGTATAACAGGGGCGTGTAATTACAATTTTTTAAAAAGATGCTTCGCAACAGGTGTGACTGCTGTGCTCCAAGTACAGTATCTGTGAGGGGTTGCAGTGTTGTGGCACCAGCACCAATGCCTAAGGCACAATTTTTCAGCCCCTGTTTAACAGGGGCGTGTAATTACAAATCTTGATCTAATAGTTCACAGCAGGGCCCATTCCTGCGCCCACCAAGAGTAACTATGAGGGCCTACAGTCTTGTGGCAACACCGTCCACCACCACCACCACCACCAAAGGCCCAATTTTTCTGCCCTGTTCAACAGGTGCATGCAATTACAAATCTTGATCTAATAACTCACAGCAGGGCCCATTCCTGCACCCACCAAGAGTAACTGTGAGGGCTTACAGTCTTGTGGCAACACCGTCCACCACCACCACCACCACCACCAAAGGCCCAATTTTTCTGCCCGGTTCAACAGGTGCATGCAAGTACAAATCTTGATCTATTAACTCACAGCAGGGCCCATTCCTGTGCCCACCAGTCTTGTGGCTACACCAACATCTAATAGGGCAAATTTCTGCAGAGTATATACGGCAGGCCCCTACTTTCAAACATCCAACTTACAAACGACTCCTACTTGCAAACGGCAAGAGAAAACAGGAAGTGAGAGGAAATCTACCCCTAGGAAGGAAAATTCTATCCTGTTAGATTTAATTTGGGAAAAAGGTATCTCCTCTCTACTGATGCTTTATCACCAATCCTTGTTTCAATTAAAACCCCACTTTTCCAAAAACATTTGTCATTGGGACGGAAAGTGAGGTGACATGTTCTGAACAGATGTGCAAAGACAGCAAATGTTACAGGGGTGATAACCCCTCCCTATGTTCTCCAAAAAGCTTAAAAATTGATTTTTTTGGGATGTAGCTACACTTCATAATGTACCTGTTCAGATTCTACTTAAGAACAAACCTACAGTCCATGTCTTGTTTGCACCACCTATATACTGCTGTTCAGAGTATATAGGGTTGTAGGTATAGGGTTTTATTTTGGGTGCGGGGTCCCCCTTAGTATCCATACAAGACCCAAAGGGGCTGGGGTGGGGGGGGGGGTGATGGGGTAGCCATGCCATTTTTCTCAAGGATTTTCAGCCATATGGCGGCCAGGACAAGACATGACATTAAAGCCGCAAGTGGTTTTAAATGGCTTCTTTTTTTCCTTTACAAATGTCATTTTGTGCAAGGACAGTTCTAAACACGGGAAACACATGCCACTTCACAGGCATACTTTAGACACCCCCCAGGTACCATATTTAAAGGAAAATTTCACTTTTTTTTTTCACTTTATGCATCATTAAAATGACTGCTCCCGAAAAAACTTTAGTTTTTAAAATTTCTTTTTGCATTGATATATGTCCCCTGGGGCAGGACCCGGGTCCCCAAACCTGTTTTATGACATTAACATGCATATTGGCCGTTGTAATTAGCAATTTTGATTTCGAACGTTCGCGTCCATTATAACGAATAGGGTTCGAAAATTCGCGCGAACTTTCGGTCCGTTCGAAGGTTCTGGTGCGAACCGAACCCGGGGGTGTTCGGCTCATCCCTAATCCTCCACACAAGCTCCTGCTGGTCTCCTCATGCCCTTGCCCATTCCTAAGGAACCCTGGGTCCATATTGCCATGGATTTTATCACCGATCTCCCACTGTCTGAGAATAATACAGTCATTTGGGTGGTAATCGATCGATTCTCCAAGATGGCTCATTTTGTTCCTCTTCCTGGTCTTCCTTCTGCCCCTGCCTTGGTTCCCATTTTCATTCGGGAAATTCTCCGCCTACATGGGGTCCCTTCTCATATTGTTTCCGACAGGGGAGTCCAATTCACGTCTCGTTTTTGGAGAGCCTTTTGCAAATCCCTCAATATTGTCTTGGATTTTTCTTCTTCTTACCATCCCCAATCCAATGGACAGACTGAGAGGGTTAATCAGGAGTTAGAGGTCTTTCTTCACACCTTTGTGTCTTCTCACCATGATGATTGGTCCTCTCTACTCCCGTGGGCAGAATTCTCCCATAACAATCATGTGAATACCAGTTCGCAGAAGACACCCTTTTTCACAGTTTATGGAAAACACCCTCAACTTCCTCTTCCCATGATCTGTTCTCCAGACATTCCAGCTTTGGCTTCGGTTCAGGAGTCTCTCAATTCCGTTTGGGGTCACGTTCATGATTCCCTCCGGGCAGCTGCTGAAAAATTCAAAGGCTTTGCCGACCGCCGCAGGCGTAAACCGCCTTCTCTTCAGCCAGGGGACAAAGTCTGGCTCTCTACCAGGAACATCAAGCTCCGAGTTCCTTCTCTGAAGTTTGCTCCACGATTCATCGGTCCATACACAGTAACTGCTAATCTGAATCCGGTTTGTTTCAGACTCCAGATTCCTAAGAGCCTTAAAATCACTAACTCCTTTCATGTTGCTCTTCTAAAGCCTTTAGTCCTCAATAAATTCTCTCGTCCTCTCCCTACCGTGGCGCCTGTCTCTGAGGATAATCAGGAGTATGAGATCAGTCAAATTCTGGACTCCCGACTCTGTAAAGGCGTTCTTCAGTACCTCGTTCATTGGAAAGGGTTTGGTCCTGAGGAGAGGTCTTGGATCACTGCATCTGAGGTCTTTGCACCTCGTCTGTTAAAGGAGTTTCATCTGAAGTTTCCCTCTAAACCTGGGCCCAGGCGGGGAAGGGGGAGGCCTCGTAAGAGGGAGGGTACTGTCATGGATATGCATTAATGTCTGTCTGCCATCTTACCTTCCTCCTCATGTGTTCATCTAGAGACCAGACCTCCTTCACCTGGCTTCCTTTATAATCTCCTCCCAGCCTGACTCCACCCCAGGCCCTATCACTGAACACTATATTAACCTGTGCACTGCAAGCCTGCTTTGCTGATCAACGTGTTTGTTAGGCATTGTGTGTTTGGGTTCCTGCCTGCCGTGTGCTACGTCTGTCTCTCTGTTACGTTATTGGCTTGTCCCCGACTATCCTTGTCTGCTCGTGACCCTTGACCTTCGGCTCCTTCTTCGTTATCCTTGTCTGCTTGTGGCCCCTGACCTTCGGCTTGTTATTCGGTTCTCTCTATCGTGTGCTGCTGCTTCCCCTTATCCTATGGGGCGTGAGCTAGGAAACTCCAGGGGCCGCGACCTGGTCCCAGCCTGCAGCGTAACATCCTCTCCACTAGAGGCCCTGGAGAAGACCAGCTGGGTCTTAGACTCCGCGCCCTGGGGAATCTTGGCTCTCGCTTCCGTTGGGATCCCGGTTGTGCTCCTCTGGTCCCGCTTTCCACAACCACCCAGTTTCCTATCCGCAGAAGCCAGCCATAGGGTTCACTACCTCGCGGTGCACTCCTGTCCCCCTACGGTGTGCATCTGTCACCTGGCCACAGGTGACCCTGACACCGGGAGAGTCCATCAGAGATCAGTGGAATCAGAAGTGTGAAGAAGCCTTCCAGGCGTTGAAAAAGAGCCTGACCACTGCTCCAGTCTTGGCCTATGCAGACCCAACCAAGCCCTATGAACTACACGTAGATGCTAGTCATGACGGTCTGGGAGGAGTGCTTTATCAGGAGCACGAGGGACAACTGCGGCCTGTTGCCTACGTGAGTAGGAGCCTGACCCCCTCTGAGAAGAACTACTCCACCCACAAGCTGGAGTTCCTGGCCCTCAAGTGGGCGGTAGTGGACAAGCTCAAAGACTACCTGTATGGGGCGGAGTTCACTGTGAAGACTGACAATAACCCCCTTACCTACCTTTTCACCACGGCCAAACTGGATGCCACTGGACACAGGTGGCTGGCCACACTGTCTGGGTTCAACTTCAGCCTAAAGTACAGGCCAGGGGCTGGGAATCGAGACGCAGACGCTCTGTCCAGGAGGTCTCATGCCCCCACCAGTGACGTAGAAGATTGGACCCAAGTGGCACCGGACGGGGTGCGGGCCCTTTGTCAAGGAGCTGAATTCCAAGCCAGAGGAGGCTCCAGAGCAAAGGAAATAGGAGTTACCATGGTGGGAGTCCCCAAACACTACTGTGGAGTGACTCAACTGGAAGAAGACAGCCTGCCAAGAGTGTCCAAGAAGGAGTTGAGGTGTGACCAATTGGAAGACCCCATGGGGAGATTGGTCCTGGAGGCCCTGGAGAATCAGGATCCAAACAGACTCCTGCGACATCCCTCAAAGGAAGCTCGCCTGTTGAGGAAAGAATGGGACAGGTTGCAGGTACATCAGGGAGTGGTCTACCGAAGGGGCCCCTCTGATGACTCAGAAGATAAGTGGCAACTGTTCCTCCCAGAGAAGCATCGAGAGACTGTTCTGGTTGTCCTGCATGACAATCATGGCCACCTAGGGGCTGAAAGGACCTTTCAACTTGTCAGAAGTCGGTTCTATTGGCCCTGCATGAGGGCCGAGGTAGAAGAGTACTGCCACTCATGTGCACGATGCATCCAGAGGAAGACTTTACCCCATCAAGCTGCCCCAATGAGCCATCTACAAAGTCAAGGCCCAATGGATCTGGTATGCATTGATTTTCTCTGCCTCGAACCCGACCTGAGTGGACTAAGAAATGTTCTGGTGATAACCGACCATTTCACCCGGTATGCCCAAGCTTTCCCAACCAAAGATCAGAAGGCCTCCACCGTAGCCAAGGTACTTATGGAGAAGTACTTTGTCCATTATGGGCTGCCCCAGCGACTTCATTCAGATCAAGGAAGGGACTTTGAGAGTAAACTGATCCGGAAACTCCTGGATTAGTTGGGAATCAAGAAGACTCGACTCGAACTACACCTTACCACCCACAGGGAGATGCTCAGTGGAAAGGTTTAACCGAACCTTGCTTAACATGTTGGGGACTCTGGAAAGTGAGAAAAAGCAACATTGGAGCAAACACATAGCAGCCCTAGTACATGCTTACAACTGCACCATTAGTGATGAGACAGGCTACTCCCCATATCGTCTCATGTTTGGGAGAGAGGCGAGACTACCTGTAGACTTGGCCTTTGGCACCTCTCTGGACCATTCCTCAGCCGCATCTCACAAAGGATATGTGGACAGGTTTAGACACAGCCTGAAAGTAGCCTATGAACAAGCTCAAGCGGCCTCAGACCAAAGGGGAGCTCGAAACAAAAGAAACTTTGACTTGAAGGTCCGGGTGCAGGACTTACAGCCCGGGGACCGAGTACTGCTACGCAATCTGGGGGTCCCCGGAAAACACAAACTTGCAGACAGATGGAGATCTGAACCCTATGTCATCTGCAGGAAGCTGCCGGGCCTACCTGTCTACAAGTTGAAGCCAGAAGGAAAGGTAGGACCACTGAAGATGTGGCATCGAAACCACCTGCTCCCACTTGCTGAGGCAGTTAGGATACCTCCCGTGAGAGACTCCCCTGAACCGGTCTCTATCCTGGATACTCCTAGGCCGAACACTCGGTCGCAGACCTCCCGAACCGAAGATGGAGAGGCCTCTCAACTTAGTGAAAGTGAAGAAAGAGAACTTAGTTGGCTGTGGCCTTCCCCAACTCCGGGAACTTCTACTATAGATCTTCCAACCACTGAAGACACTCCAGATGGAACACTGAACCCAGAAGCCACAGAGTTCATCCCATTTAGTCCTTCAACAGATTACTGGGACGATGCCCATGATAGTTGCTCAGAGGAAGAGGAGCCTGTGGCACCAGAGCCAGAAATCCCAAGAGAGCAAAGGGCTCGGAGAGTCATCCGGCCTCCTAGGAAGCTGACCTACCCACAAATGGAGAATAGCTCAGAGGACTCTGTAGTTACCGCTAGGATGAATGCTGAAAATCTGGATCCCTCCACTGTCCATTTAGTGGAGGGCAACCCCAACTCACTCTCTGGCACAGTTAGGCAGGCCACCCATGATAATGTGACCTGTGGGCAAGGGAATTCTACCCCTCAGTTTTGGTGGGAATTCCCTATGCCAACATCGTTTGCAGAATTAACTAGAGTTGTACATAGTCTTTGTTAAGGTTTATCTTTGGGGACCAAAGAGTTTAAGTGGGGGGAGTGTGTAGCAGGGCGTTCCCCTTTAACGCAGAGAGACTACGTTACCCAGAACCCTGTTCGGCAATGTTTCCACCGCAGAGACTCATGGGAGGGGTTATAAGAGAAGGAGGCGAGGCTGGGCTCGGCCTCTTTGGGACACGAGACTTCAGAGACTGATCCTCCTGTGCGGATGCGTCGGAGTGCAAGGCCTGAAGCCTGAGGTCTTGCGCAGCACCAAAGAGCCTTTCACCCCTCTGCGAGCCGGGGTGACATCTGACTTCGCTTAACTACAGCATTCGTTGGATCGGGGACCCGATCGCTAGAGACACTGTGTGTGTGTGTGTGTGACACAGTTGGTGGAAGTTCCCGGACTGGGACCGCAGTCCAGACGGGTGAGAGGGCGGATGCCCAAACCATATACTGTTACTGCTAATAGGCCTATAGACTGCCGTGGCCCACAAGTTGTTCCTGAATCCTGATACTTCCACTGAAGAATCTTATCAGAGCTGAAATCAGTTCGCATAGCAAAGTGTTTACCCCATCTTTATCTTTCCCATTGGATTACAAATCATACTCTGTTAATGTGCACCACCGTTAAAGACCTGCCGGTGAAGAAAAGAACATCATCCCCTATAGACTAAGTTTTAGATATTAGAACCAGGCCTGGTCAGTTTTCTAGTTTGTTTGGTTACTGCGCCACAGGACGCCTAGCTAACGGTCGCCCATGTGGCGCACTTGTTGCTGTTAACTTCATATTCATAGTGTGTTAGTGTTGCAGGGCTCTGCATTATATATATATATATATATTTTGTGAACTGTGATAAATGTTAACCCCTGATTTTTATCAAAAGCTTAAGTAAATCTTTTACCCGTTTTATACTATTATTGTCTTGATGTTTAATTACTCATACAGTATAAGACATACATATTGCTGTCAGAACTAGCTGTGCCAGTAGGGGGTCGAGTATATTGCCGGGGGTTGGCGGAGCTGTCTTCAGGGCCCAAACTAAATCTGCGGCCTTTTTAAGTGAAGGTATCGCTACACCTGCTTATAGCAAAGTGATTCAAAATGTAACTCCACCTATCTCAATTGCAAGAAAAAGCGTCAGTGAAAAGAATACATCCAACTGTGATTGTTATAAATATATTGGTCCCTGTGGAGTGTTGCTACTGCACAACTCAATAAAGGCAGTATATCTAGAAGACACAGTGATGTTCCTGCCTAGAAATCCAGCTAATACCTACAAACATTCCAGGCTTGGTAAATGCCCTGATAAATATGTGGCTGGAATGACCAAAGTTAAAATTGTCAGATGTCACTCTTGTAAAGATACCTGCAAAAAGACTTTAAACTGTCTCTTGGGACAAGTAATGATGTCGAAGGTATCTTCAGAGGCATTCTATGGTGTTCCCCACAGAAGGCGGAGCTAGCAGAGGTGTCCCTGAATTTAGAAGTCACGGGACAAATGATTCAGGAATGATGCCATACAGGTTTTTTTAAGGGACAGGCTTACTTTTCCCAGGTTGGAAATTGTATCAGGCAAGGGAGTGCCCATGAGGGTATTAGATGGCACAGGTGCCCTGTGAAGGTGGGAAAGTGTTACTGCCCTTGGATAAAAAGTAGGCTATGTTTGATGTGTTCTGACCCTGGGCTTGAAATGGGGTTGTGATAGTGTAGATATGTAACAGGCTGGCTTACTGTCGTGGAATGATGTAGTTAATGCCAGGTTCAGCAATGAAAGGTTACCAGAATCAGGTGTAAGACTCTGTGGTCAGATGGGTGCAGACCAGTGTTAATTTTGTCAACGAAAACGTTTTTGTCATAATTTTCGTCAGTGGCATTTTTACAGTGACGAAAAGTATGACGAAAATAGAATCCGTTTTTGTTAAGGAACGAAAACGGGACGTTAATGGAAAGAAGGGACGATTACCCTAATGAATTTACTGTATTTATCGGCTTATAACACAGACCCCCAAAGCATCCTCCCCATGTTGAGGGCATGTGGCCTGGTACGGTTCAGGAGGGGGGGCGCTCTCTCCTCCCCCCCTCTTTTCCTGCTGCCTGCCAGGTTGCGTGCTCGGATAAAGGGTCTGGTATGGGTTTTGGGGGGGGAACTCCACGCCATTTTTTTTTTAAATTTGGCGTGGAGTTCCCCTTAAAATCCATACCAGACCTGAAGGGCCTGGTAATTGAATTTGGGGGGGACCCCCACTCATTTTATTTTATTTTTTTATTAATGACTTTTCTCTGTATTGCCGGGAGCCCACAATTCATTATAGCCGCGAGTGCTTTTAAATGACTTTTTCCTTCAGAAATTACACTTTGTGCAGGGACAGTTTTAAGCACGGGAAACAAGCACTGCTTTACAGGTATACTATACACACCCCCTAGGTACGAAATTTAAAGGAATATTTTCACTTTGATTGTTTCACTTTAAGCATTATTAAAATCACTGCTCCCGGAAAAACGTCAGTTTTTAAAACTTTTTTTTGCATTGATACATGTCCCCTGGGGCAGGACCCAGGTCCCCAAACATGTTTTATGACAATAACTTGCATATAAGCCTTTAAAATTAGCACTTTAGATTTTTCATGTTCGAGTCCCATAGACTTTAACGGTGTTCGGATTTTCGAACAAATTTTTTGCCTGTTCGCAAGTTCTGGTGGGAACCGAACTGGGGGGTGTTCGGCTCATCCCTACTCACCAGTGGAGTCATACCCAGTTTGTGTACAAACACACTAGCAGGTAGTGTCTGAGTTCTGGCCTGTCTGGCAGTAAACACAGCCAATCTGACCAGGCAGCCACCTGAGAGTTGTCAAAGTCTGTGTGGAAGCAGACTGAAAGATTACGTTATCCAAATAGCCAGAAGGCTGAGCTCTTGCACTCTGTGAGTAGACAAAGTAGCCAGCAGGCTTTCCTTTGTATCCTCTTTGATGGCAAACCCCTGTGTGGGAAACCTAAAGTATTAACCACTTCAGCCCCGCATAGGGTCGCCACCTCACCCCTTTAAACCCGAACACCTTTGAATTACACAGGTTCTGATGCTAATTTAATGCAGAGAAGGCCCCAAGTGAGTTTAATTACCACCTTAATCAGCCACAGAACCTGTGTAATTAATATGTGTTCGGGTTTAAAGGGATGAGGTGGCAACCCTAGCCCCGCACCATTTTGGCTGGTTAAAGACCAGGCCCCTTTTTGCGATTCAGCACTGCGTCGCTTTAACTGACAATTGCGCGGTCGTGCGACTTGGCTCCCAAACAAAATTGACGTCCTTTTTCTCCCACAAATAGAGCTTTCTCTTGGTGGTATTTGATCACCTCTGCGGTTTTAATTTTTTGCGCTATAAACAAAAAAAGAGCGAAATATATTCAAAATTTTTTTTCCTCAGTTTAGGCTGATACGTATTCTTCTACATATTTTTGGTAGAAAAAATCGCAATAAGCGTTTGATTGGTTTGTGCAAAAGTAATATTCTCTACAAAATAGGGGGTAGTTTTATGGCATTTTTATTAATATTTATTTAATGGCGGCGATCAGCGATTTTTATCATGACTGCGACATTATGGAACACACATCGGACACTTTTGACACATTTTTGGGACCATTGTAATTTTTACAGCGATCAGTGCTATAAATATGCACTGATTACTGTGAAAATGACACTGGCAGCAGGGCCGGCGCTACCATTAGGCGAAGTAGGCAGCCGCCTAGGGGCGCACTACCACCTAGGGCGCAACCACAGCCTCTGTCCTGTGTGAACTAGGCTCTCCTCTCCTGATCGATGGCCCCATTCAGTGTGCCGCCACGGCGCCACCAATCCCCCCATGTGTAGCGCAGAGCGCCCCGCTGCGCTGTCACATCTCAGTCCTCAGACAGGTATAATCACACAGCGCCGCTCCGGGACTCCTTTGCTCCAGCCTGTCCCTCTGGTGCGGCGCTGTGTGTCTTGTGTGTGCAGCGGAGGGGCGGGGTTTTGACGAAGTTGGCAGCATTGAGAGGAGTAGCTGACTGACCTCCCGCCCAGCGAGGACTCCATGGAGCAGGTGGATGGCATTGGCGGTGCTGGCCTGGCCCTGGCGGGGACTCCGTGGAGCGGATGGATGGCTCTGGCCTGGCCCGGCCCCTGAGCAGAGCCCTAATGATGGCTGACGAAGCACCAAAGAGCAGAGGTAAGGAGGAGGACGGATCAATCTACATGCTGTGTGAGGGGGAGGGGGGTGTTTGTTTGAATAGTGCAGGAAGTAGGAGTCGGGGGGGTCACTGTATGTGTCATGTAAGGGGGGTCACTGTATGTGTCATGTAAGGGGGTCAGTGTATGTATCAGGTAAGGGGGGGTCACTGTATGTTTCATGTAAGGGGGGGTCACTGTATGTTTCATGTAAGGGGGGGTCACTGTATGTTTCATGTAAGGGGGTCACTGTATGTTTCATGTAAGGGGGGGGTCACTGTATGTTTCATGTAAGGGGGGGTCACTGTATGTTTCATGTAAGGGGGGTCACTGTATGTGTCATGTAAGGGGGGTCACTGTATGTGTCATGTAAGAGGGGGTCACTGTATGTTTCAGGTAAGGGGGGGTCACTGTATGTTTCATGTAAGGGGGGGTCACTGTATGTTTCATGTAAGGGGGGTCACTGTATGTGTCATGTAAGGGGGGGTCAGTGTATGTGTCATGTAAGGGGGGGTCAGTGTATGTGTCATGTAAGGGGGGGTCAGTGTATGTGTCATGTAAGGGGGGTCAGTGTATGTGTCATGTAAGGGGGGTCACTGTGTCATGTAAGGGGGGTCACTGTATGTGTCATGTAAGGGGGGGTCACTGTATGTGTCATATAAGGGGGGTCACTGTATGTGTCATGTAAGGGGGGGTTACTGTATGTGTCATATAAGGGGGGTCAGTGTATGTGTCATGTAAGGGGGGTCAGTGTATGTGTCATGTAAGGGGGGTCAGTGTATGTGTCATGTAAGGGGGGGTCAGTGTATGTGTCATGTAAGGGGGGTCAATGTATGTTTCAGGTAAGGGGGGGTCAGTGTATGTGTCAGGTCAGTGTAATTGTCAGGTGGGTTCGTGTAGGGGACAGGGGGTCAGTGTGTGTGTCAGGGGGTCAGTGTAGGGGTCAGATAGGTCACATGTGTTGCAAGGGCAGGGTAAAGTGGAGTCAGGGGCGCAGCCGGGGGGGGGGCGGCAAAATTAGGTTTCGCCTAGGGTGTCAAAGATCCTTGCACCAGCCCTGACTGGCAGTGAAGGGTTTAACCTCTAGGTGGCACTGTAGGGGTTAAGTGTGACCTAATGTGTGATTCTAACTGAGGGGGGGCGTGGCTTGGCGTGTGACGTCACTGATCGTCATTCCCTATGACAGGGAACAGACGACCAGTGACACTGCCAGTAGGAAGAACGGGGAAAGGTTTGTTTACACTCACCTCTCCCCTTTCCTCAGCTCTGTGACCCGATAGCCGGACACCGGCGGCGATCAGGTCCACGGGTCCCGTGGACGCGGTCATGGAGCTTCGGACTGGGTCGCGAGCGACCCACGGACAGGTTCTTAAAGGGGACGTACCTGTAGGCCCTTGTGCCTGTCCGTGCCATTCTGTCGACGTACATCGTCGTGCGGCGGTCCTTAAGTGGTTAAACAATGTCAAGGGTAGATTGAGATAATTGCAACCACATCTCCAACTGACATTAAACAATCTTAACCCAGGATGCCCAATGAATAGATACAAATGGGACTTTTAGGTTGGATAATCTCTCAAATAAATAAGGAAGAGACATATTTATGTTAAAATATTGACCTTTATTCACATTTATTCCTTGGGCCCAAGGCCCAGGCTTTTTAAAAGAGAAGGAAAGGCTACAAAAGCCCAA
The DNA here is from genome assembly GCA_029206835.1 of Rana muscosa. Lineage (NCBI taxonomy): Eukaryota > Metazoa > Chordata > Amphibia > Anura > Ranidae > Rana > Rana muscosa. Next base: position 86,595,972 of record CM055125.1, on the reverse strand, counting down.
TTGTATTTTACACCAACAAATTTCATATGGAAATAGTTACAAAACCTAACTGCATGAGTGGAAATTATAACATAACCCCAGTATACTCCATCACAGCCCTATACTTCTTTGTATGAGTCCAACAGCACCCAGCTGGGGAATGATGTAAAATCAATGTCCCCAATTTCTTCAGCTTAGGAGATAACAGAGAATATCCAAGAGAATCTGCTGTAGATGAATAAAAGGTCCCAACCTGTTTTACCTAAAAGGCTTCTTCAGGGGAAGGGAGGTACAAATGTAACAGAACCAGCTAGCCTGGAAATCACTTCACACAGAAAAACACAGATGGATCAGATCAAAATATCGGAAAAGGAAAGAATTATCTTGTTGCAGTCATTGGGATTTATCCTAACAGAACACACACCATACAGAGAAACCCTGTGGTCTTGCCCTTCTGTATATAGTATCCCCCTTATGGGCCTGTGGTAAACAGCGAGTCCTCTACCATAAAAATGGACACACTCCTTCAATGATCTCAAAAAGGCCAACACAAATACATAGCTTGGTCCTAGCTGGGAAACCTAAAGTAAAGGAACTTTCTTTTGAATAAAAGTCCTAAAATACAAGTTGGTGAGTGGACTGAGTCCTTGAAGTTATTCCCTTGACCCAAAATCTTTAATAAATACACTACTGAGTAACCGTTTTAGGCAGGTGTGAAAAAAATGTTGTAAATTAAGATATTTTTTTTTCAGAAATAGAAGTGTTTATAGTTTATTTTTTAACAATTAACAAAATAGAAAGTAAATAAACAGAAGAGAAATCCAAATCAAATCAATATTTGGTGAGACCACCTTTTGCCTTCAAAACAGCATAGATTCCTAAATTCTTCTAGGTACACCTGCACACATTTTAGAGAACCAACCACAGATCTTCTGTAGATGTCGCCTGCCTCCTATCCTTCTGTCTCTTCATGTAATCCCAGACAGACGCAGTGTTAAAATCAGGGCTCTGTGGGAGCCAAACCATCACTTCCAGGACTCCTTGTTCTTCTTTACATTGAAGACAGTTCTTAATGACATTGGCTGTATGTTTGGGATCGTTGATCTGCTGCAGAAAAAAAATAGGGTCAATCACCCACCTCTCTGATGGAATGGCATGATGGATAAGTATCTGCCTGTATTTCTCAGCATTAAGGACACCACTAATCCTGATCAAATCTCCAACTCCATTTACAGAAATACAGCCCCAAACTTGAAAGGAACCTCCACTATGCTTCACTGTTGCCTGCAGACACTCATTATTGCATCGCTCTGCCAGGGTCGATCCTAGGGTCACAAGCGCCTGGGTGCTGAAATATTTCTGGCACCCCCACATGACTGTGGTCATCTTACGAACTCCTCCCATTTACAAACATTTCTATGGCTACGACTTAAACACAGAAATGCTCCCCTAAAGAGTCTTTGTTACCCTGGGATCCACCCATGATCTCTTAACAATAAAAAAAATACAGGAAGAGAGTACTCTAATGGGACCTGGAGGGGGATCTCCCTAATGGACACAGAGAGGGCTTCTGTTAGTAAGTCTGCTAGAAAGAGCCCCCAGACATACTGCAAACATATTACAGGAGATGGTCAGAGACTGCAGATATGTACTTGTATCAACATGAAATTGTCAGAGACTGCAGACATGATACAAGAGATGGTCAGAGACTGCAGACATGATACAAGAGATGGTCAGAGACTGCGGACAGGATACAAGAGATGGTCAGAGACTGCGGAAATGATGTAAGAGAACAATGCATAAAATGCAGCCTATCAGTGCCCAATTGTAGCCTCATCAGTGCCTATCAAATGCAGCCTGCCAGTGCCCACCAATTGCAGCCTGCCAGTGCCCACCAATTGCAGCCTGCCAGTGCCCACCAATTGCAGCCTACCAGTGCCCACCAATTGCAGCCTACCAGTGCCCACCAATTGCAGCCTACCAGTGCCCCTGGATCAAACAGAGCGGCGACGATCTCCTACTGTCACGGAGCTTGGATTTGAATCTCCCGGGTGGCCTCTGTAACAAAGTCCCGCCTCCAAACCAGCTTGCGGCTCCTATGATACACGTCACACTGATTCAATTTCACTGTATTGGATCAGTGTTATCCACTCCGTCTATTACAGGAGGCGGTCTAGGAGGCGGGACTTTGTTACAGTGCTGTCCAGGGGCGGACTCACAACTCATGGGGCCCCCGGGCAATAGGAGATAATGGGCCCCCAAGGTTTAAAGATGGCTGTCGTCATACCCTCCACACTCCTCTCCTGTACATACCACCCACCGTCATACCCTCTACACACCACTCCTGTACAGACCACCCCCTGTTATACCCCCACACTCCTCCCCTGGAGGGTATGACAGAGGGCGGTATGTACAGGAGAGGAGTATGGAGAGTTTGTCAGTGAGTGGTATGTGCAGGAGAGGAGTGTGGAGGGTATGCCAGTGGGTGGTTTGTACAGCATAGGAGTTTGGAGGGTATGACAGTGGGTGTTATGTACAGGAGAGGAGTGTGGAGGGTATGAGAGTGGACTATATGTACAGGAGAGGAGTAAAGAGGGTATTACAGTGGGCGGTATGTACAGGAGAGGAGTGTGGAGGGTGGTAGGAAGGAGACGGCGCCGCTCCCCACTCCCAAGTACAGCAGGATGAGGAAGAGAGGGAGGTGGAAAGAAGAGTCCACAGCTTTTTCCCGCACTGGCACTTCTTTCCTGCAGTCCCGCAAGAGTGTTCATTTTCCCGCACAGCAGGAATTGGAGGAAGAGGAGGCAATTGATGAAGCATGGGAGGGAGGTAAGACGCACCCCCCCCCCGCGATCGGCGGCCACCTGCGGTTTCACCCCCCCACAAGAGTGTTCACCTAAAAAAACACACCCGTCCCTCGGCAGCAACCCCCCCTGCTCAAAACAACTGTGATGGGCTGTCCAAAAGAAAAAAAAAAGCCCCCCCCCCACGCTCAACAACTTTGATAGGATGACCGAAAAAAAAAAACATCCCGCGGCAGGACCCCCCCCCCCCCCCCCGCTCAACAACTGTGGTGTCATGGAACAAATATGACACTGAAGACACTGAATGTCCCGCGGTGGAACTTTTAAAAGTTTTAAAAGTTGGGAGGCATGCAGCCACTCCCTCAGCTGCTGACCGAAGGATGGAGGGGGAATGAGTAGAAAACAGAGAGCCTTCTCCTTACAGCGGCGGCTCGAGCGGGGGGGCATGCAGCAAAGTTTCTCCTCCTCTGACCCACTGCGATCATTTGCCGGCAGGGAGCACACACACACGCACATTAATGTCTAAACCGCTGGCAACAAAAGTGAGTACACCCCTAAGTTTATTTATAATTGTATTTTTATTGAAAATTTTTGCGAAATGACAATAATCACAAAGTAATTACAAAGCAATTCAAGCAAATCAGAATGTACATTACAGGCAAAACACTTCAGCCGAAATGTCGAAATATACAGAACACAAGAGTGAACCGTATAGTAAAGGAAGTTGGAGAACAGGCTCATATGCATAACAAAGAAACTAGAGGAAATAGAGGTCACAGTTTAGAAATTAAAAAGGTGGGAGAAGGAAAAAAAAAAAACAGCCACGAAAGTCAAGGTAATACCAGAGCATGGACCATAATCTAAGTGAGGCATTACCGGGTTTATTAGACTAGAAGGGGGAGAGGGGGGAAGGGATTGGGCAAATCATGACTTATTAGCCACAGGATGCATTCCATATTCCGAGGTATCCCACAGATCCCAGATCTTATCAAATTGGGGCAATGCGTCATTTACAGAAGCCATCATAAATTTCATCCTACGTATCCCAGCAACTAGTTGGAGGAATCTGGACCAAGGGGGGGTGGAGTTAGATAACCAGCAAAGGGGGATCAGTCTCTTGGCAGCTAACAGAATAATAGGATTTTTAAAACAGCTTACCTGTAAAATCCTTTTCTTGGAGTACATCACGGGACACAGAGCGGCATAGTCATTACTATGTGGGTTATATAGAATTACCTTCAGGTGCTGGCACTGGCAACTTCCAAAACAGGAAGTACCCTCCCCTATATAAGCCCCTCCCATCCGGGAGTACCTCAGTTTTGTAGCAAAGCAATACGTGTCCCCAAAAGAGGGGTGGGAGCTCTGTGTCCCGTGATGTACTCCAAGAAAAGGATTTTACAGGTAAGCTGTTTTAAAAATCCTATTTTCTTGTTCATACATCACGGGACACAGAGCGGCATAGTCATTACTATGTGGGACGTCCCAAAGCAATGCCAAATGAGGGGGGGGATACACCATACATAAGCTGGGCGCCATCAGGCATGAGGATCTTTTGCGGCCTGCAACACACTGCGCCCAAAGGCGACATCCTCCTGACTTCTAACGTCCACCTGGTAGAACCTAGTAAACGTGTGTACTGAAGACCATGTTGCGGCCTTACAAATTTGAGCCAGGGAGGCCTGGTGATGCACTGCCCATTAAGTTCCAACTGCTCTCGTGGAGTGCGCCCTAACTTTGAACGGAGGTGGTCTACTTCTCAAGCCATAGGCTTGTATTATGACCTGTCGAATCCACTTGGCTAAAGTAGATTTTGATGCTGCCTGACCCTTTCTGGGGCCTTCCGGCAGAACAAACAAAGAATCCGTTCTACAAATCTGAGCAGTGGCTTTTAGATAAGTTTTAACTGCTCTTACTACATCCAAAGAATGCAATAACTTTTCCTCTACCGAGCTTGGTTTGGGGAAAAAAGAAGGAAGAACCACATCCTGGTTCAAGTGAAACCTCGATACCACCTTAGGAAGAAAGGCTGGGTGAGGGCGTAATACTACTCTGTCCTTATGAATAACCAGATATGGCTCCTTACAGGACATGGCGGCTAATTCCGACACTCTTCTAGCCGAGCATATGGCTACTAAAAATATCAATTTTCTGGTGAGTAGAACCAAGGAAATGTGCCGCAAAGGTTCAAACGGCTGCTTCTGCAGGACCGACAGAACCAAATTTAGATCCCATGGGCATATGGGAGCTTTAATCGGTGGAATAATACGAGTCACCCCTTGCATAAAGGATTTGACAAGTGAATGCATAGCCAGGGGCCTTTGAAATAGTATTGATAAGGCCGAAACCTGGCCCTTGATAGTACTTAAGGCAAACTTCCTGTCTACAGCCCACTGTAGGAAGTCCAGAATTCTGCCTATAACGTACTTACGTGGATGCCATTTTCTGGCCTCGCACCAAGTGATGTACGCCTTCCAAACTCTATAGTAGATCTGCCTGGATACAGGCTTCCTGGCATTGATTATAGTTGATACCACAGAGTTAGAGAGACCTCTCTTCTTTAGGATGTGGGATTCAATAGCCAGGCCGTTAAACTTAGAGTTAGTAAGGAAGGGTGGTATATCGGTCCTTGCGAAAGCAGGTCCGGATGACGTGGAAGGGTCCAAGGACTCCCCACAGACATTTTGATGATCTCCGCGTACCAGGCCCTTCGGGGCCACGCTGGAGCCACCAGGATCACCGGCTTCTTTTCCAACCTGACTCTGCGAAGGAGTCGAGGCAACAATTGTAGCGGAGGGAATGCATATATCAGTCTGAACTGATCCCAAGGGAACACCAGAGCATCCGAGCCGCAAGCGAGGGGATCCCTTGTCCGGGAGACAAATCTGTCCACCTTTGCGTTGAATCTGGATGCTAGCAGATCTACATCCGGTGTTCCCCACCGCTGACATATTGCTCGGAAGACCTCGGGATGAAGGGACCATTCCCCTGGGCATAACTGTTGGCGACTCAGAAAGTCCGCCTTCCAATTCTCCACCCCTGGAATGAAGACAGCTGATATACATGGGACATGCTTTTCTGCCCATTCCAGGATGTGACTTACTTCCCTCTGGGCTGCACGACTCCTGGTGCCTCCCTGATGATTGATATATGCCACTGCTGTGGCATTGTCTGATTGAATTCTGACAGGGGACCCTTGGAGTCTTGATGTCCAGGCTACTAGGGCATACCGGGCTGCTCGTATCTCTAAGAGATTGATGGGCAGGGTTTTTACTACATTTGACCATCTGCCCTGGAGAGACCATTGCTCCAGTACTGCCCCCCAGCCTATAAGGCTGGCATCTGTAGTGACCACCTTCCAGGATATCGGACTGAAGGGTTTTCCCTTCTGGAGATTCTGGGGGATCAACCACCAGCAGAGACTCTTCCAAACGGAAGGGGACAAAGCCATCGGGAAGTCTAGAGCCTGAATTTTTCCGTTCCAGGCTGACAATATGGCCCTCTGTAAATTCCTTGAGTGGAATTGGGCGTATGGCACAGCTTCGAATGATGCTACCATCTTTCCTAGCAGCCTCATGCACAGGCGTATGGACGGCTGTCTTTTTGCACAAAGCAGACGGACCAAGCCCCTCAAAGAGGATACCTTGTCTAGAGGTAAGAAAATCTTCCTCTGGTCTGAATCCAGCCGTAGCCCTAGATTTACCAGGTTTTTCACTGGCTGTAGGGCTGACTTGTCCAGGTTGATGACCCAACCGTGAGATTCTAGATACTTGATTGTATCGACAATTACCACTTCTAGCTTGGCAACTGAGTGGTCCATCAACAACAGGTCGTCTAGGTATGCCATTATCGTTACACCTCGTGTTCTTAGATCGGCCAACAGTGGGGCCAGAATTTTTGTGAACACTCATGGTGCTGTGGCCAGACCGAATGGTAAGGCTCTGAACTGAAAATGGCGCCCTTCTACTGCAAAGCGTAGAAATTTTTGATGACCTGGAAAGATGGGAACATGCAAGTAAGCATCTTTGATGTCGATCGAGGCTAACCATTCCTCCCCCTGTAGGGCAGCGGTGACCGATCGGATCGACTCCATCCGGAAAGACCGGACGTTTAGAAATTTGTTTAGACTCTTTAGGTCCAATATGGGTCTTATGTCCCCATTTGGTTTCGGGACTGTGAAAAGGTTTGAGTAGAAACCCAACCCCACTCTTCCATAGGAACCTCCATAATTACTCCTTGGAGCAATAGTTGTTCTAACGCCAATAGGAGAGACCCTCTTTTCAGAGGGTCTCTTGGCATGCCTGACCACATAAAATGGGAAGGAGGAGACTCTTTTAACTCCAACTTGTATCCCAGAGTTACTGCGGAGAGCACCCATCTGTCTTTGATCGTCTCCCGCCAGGTCTCTGCGAACAACTGAAGTCTTCCCCCCACCCGTTTGAGTGGGGGCAGCCCTTCATAGGCTTGACTTGGAGGCTGGTTTAGTACCCCTTCGCATCCAGGGTTTCTTATTACCCTGTGACTGTCCCTGATTTTTACCCCCTGAGTTTGACCGAGGAGGCCGTCGGAACTGCTTAGTAGCAGACGTCGCAGGGATAGGAGAGGTAGTCCCCTTAAAAGATGGACCCCTAGACCTCTTCTTACTCGGTAAGAGAGTACTTTTACCACTGGAAATCTTCTGGATATACTTATCCAGGTCTTCGCCAAAAAGGCGTTTCCCATGAAATGGGAAGCTAACTAAGAGCTTCTTACAGGGAGCTTCAGCAGACCAGTTCTTGAGCCACAGAAGCCTACGCATATGTACCAAAGACAGCGTGAGGCGGGAGGCCTGATGGATAGAATCCTTGATGGCGTCAACCGCAAAGCATAATGCTCTAGGCAGATCAGCCAGAGCCTGGGCCTGCTGGTCTGGCAAATCCCTCAGGACCATTTTCATCTGATCCTTTAAAGCTTGGCAGACCCCAATAGCTGCCACTGCTGGCTGTGTAACAGCCCCTGCTGTGGAAAAAGCAGATTTTAATAAAGATTCCAATTTTTTATCTACTGGATCTTTGAACATTTGAACATTATCTACTGGGCATGTCAGTGATTTGTTCACAGAAGAGATGGCTGCATCCACCGTAGGAACATTCCATCTCTGGGTGAACTTTTCCTCCATGGGATAGATCACCGGAAATTTATTAGGCGGAACAAATAGTTTATCAGGATGTTCCCAGTCCTGGTATATAAGTCCTTCCAATAATGGATGTATTGGAAAGGAGCAATTAACCTGGGGAGCTTTTAGCGACCCCAATGAGGAGACAGCAGTACTTGATGGTTCAACAAGAGGCATTTTAAATGCAGATCGAACCATGTCAGTTAGGGTCTGGACCCACAATCTTTCAGTCTGTGATGCTGAAAATGGTTCATCTACTGTCGATTCCTCAAAAACAGAGTTAACCTCCTCCTGATCCCCTTCAGGTAGGTCGGTCCCTTCCTGGGACTGTTGCTCTGCCAACAGGCACTCTAATGGAGGTGATGGAGATCTGGCGCACTTTCTTTCCTGTAGAGAAGAAGCGATCAATGCTGCCAATCTCTGCTCCAATCCCTCCAGAGTTGAGGCAAAAACCTCCTCTGTTATATATGCAGGAGCAGGTGGACTGAGGACAGCCGCAGTACCTGGCACTCCCGGGGGTTCCTTATGGGTATTAACCTCTGATTTCTCAGGGGAGGAGGGTGCAGATGACTGCTCCAGATCCTCAGAGCCCGATGGAGACCCCCTACACTTCCTGAGAGGTATATCTCGGAGTTTTTTAGGCGGCATATTCCTTAGTTCAAAGCTGAGGTATTCCAGCCGCAATACACCCCTTTACTGAAATAGTCTAATGCAATTTGCTGCTATGTACATCAGTGGGCGTCTACTAATGCGTCTTTCTGGGGATGCCTGTATCAACCGCCCGCTGTAAGCCCCTATACCATGCTACCAGCTCCTTTTCATGCTCTGTGTCCATAGCAAGCAGCGTGGACTGAGTCCTTTTATCTTGCTGGGACGCCCGCACATGCGCAGAAGCGCTGGGCGCACAGAGCACGTCATCCGCCAGGCTCCGCCCCCTTTTTTGAAGCTAAATCTATAAAAAGAAAGCGTGTGTGCGCGCACGCGTGCACGTGTGCGCTCTTGGTGCCCTGTAGGGAGAGGAGCCAGGGTCCCTGTTTCACCAGGACTCGGGGATGGAAGGAAACTACTTGGCAGCATGACAGAGGAATGCAGCTTCCCTGATAGAGAGCTCACTCATCTGCCTGGACTTTCACCATGGAAGGAATAGTCCCAAGAAAAAAAGACGTTCCACAGCGGCCTCTAGTGGACAAACACAGGTACCGCACTTTTGTCTTTTTTTATTTTTTATTTAAAACCTCCTTTATGAAAAACATTTCCAGGTTTACAGTTTTTAAAACTTCCTTTATGAAAAGACATTTCTAGGATTTCTTAGGCATATACAGCTATTAGCGGGAATACCTTTAGGTAACAGGCAGAAAGACATATTAGGCTTGGGGGTCCCCTCAATAGAACCAAGTTCCTGAGGGGCCCCCACTTACCTTTTCCCCGCCGCAGGACTTTGTTTGGTCCACAGAAGCCCAAACTTCACCTCTCATGGCAGGCATTGTACTAGACCTTCAGGGACCGGGTTCCCAAGGATTCCACTCCCCTGGACCTGTATAGCACCCTGCACAGATAGCCTCTTGGTTTTGGGTATGACCAGAGCTCTGGATCCCAGGGTCCAGCCCTCCTAAGAGAGGCATTACAGGCAAAACCCTGCTCTTCTCTGCAAGGCCCGGGTACCGACCGTTTAGCTATGAAGCTTTTTTGGTCGGATCCGGAATAGCTTGCTAAGGCCCAGAGAACCTGTACACAAGCCCAGATGAATACATGTTAACCTTGGCCAACACCTTAGACACTGGCAAAAAACTGAGGTACTCCCGGATGGGAGGGGCTTATATAGGGGAGGGTACTTCCTGTTTTGGAAGTTGCCAGTGCCAGCACCTGAAGGTAATTCTATATAACCCACATAGTAATGACTGCCGCTCTGTGTCCCGTGATGTATGAACAAGAAATAGGAAATCAATCTGTTCCCGTGTTTAGTTATGCCCTTAAAGGGGAGACCCAACAAATAGTGTAGAGGGTCAAGCAGCAAGGAGACATCCACCACCCTCTGGATCAGCTTCATGACATCCAACCAGAGGGGCTGGATCAAAGGGCATTGCCAAAAAATATGATACATTGACCCTATTTCCTTGTTACATCGCCAGCAATTCCTCGAGATTGAGGGGTCGTATTTATGTATAAGTTCAGGGGTCCTATACCAGAACATGAGGATCTTCACTGAGGTCTCCCTATGAATAACACATCTAGAAGATTTCGAGACGGAAGACCATATCCTGTCCCACATTTGAGAACTTATGGGTCTGTGCAGCAGTTGGGCCCAATTTTTCATATACAGATGGGTGTCCTCAGTGAGGGTAAATGACTCATGGAGGATACGATGAATAGAGGAAACCAAATGGAGTTGATGGGGACCTTGGGCACACAGATATTCAAAGGGGGTAGGATAGGTCAAAGACAAAGATGGAGATCTAGAGTGAAGGAAATGCCTGATCTGTAGATAGAAATAAAAAAGTTGAGAAGGAATATGGAACTTTTCTTGGAAAAAATCAAATGGGTGTAGCCTACGAGTTACAGGATGCACTAAATTGCTTAGCTGGAACAAAGAAGCATCAACCCAGGGGAATATCCGACCTAGTGATAGACTATCAGGGATGGATGGATTGAATAAAACATTAAGAAGGGGGGGGGCAAGATGACATGAGGGGATATGATTTGAGGCATTTACTCCATATCGATAGAGTGAAGTTCATAGGGGCTGTACATTGACGTCTATAAACAGGATCTATGTGAGGGGAAAGAGACCAAATCAAGGAACAGGGATGAACCGGAAAAAGCACTCCTTTCTCTATATCAGACCAATGGCTAGGGGAATGAAGGGTAGACCAGGAGGCTATCGTCCTAAGGTGGGTGGCATAGTAATATTTAAGAATATCTGGGGCCCCCAGGCCTCCCCTGGATTTCAGCGCGAAAACCACGGAACTGGGAATGCGGTGCGCCCTGTCGTTCCAAATGAAATTTGTAAAGGATCTGTGGAGGGATTTAAGTTGAGACATAGGTATAGCGACTGGTAGTGTCTCAAAATAATATAATAGCCGGGGCAAAATGGACATTTTCAATACGTTAATCCTCCCTAAAAGGGAGATAGGATATTTGGCCCAACTTTGTAGTGATTTTTTGATGTCCGAAAATAAGGGAGGAAAATTTACTGAATATAGAGTGGAGTACGTAGGGGTGAGATGAACCCCTAAATATTTGAGGGATGTGGAACACCACTTGTAGCGGTAAGAAGTCATAAGTTGGGACAGTAACGTGGGAGGGATATGGATAGGAAGGGCCTCAGTTTTTGTAGTGTTTATTTTATAACCAGAGATAGCACCAAAGGAATTAAGGAGGTTGTGTAGAGACGGGAGGGATAGCAGAGGGTGAGTGATAGTAAGCAGAATGTCATCAGCAAATAGCGAAAGTTTATATTCCCTCTGTCGCATCACAACCCCACGAATGTCCTGGTGGGAACGGATGGCCTCAGCCAGGGGCTCCAAGCATAGTATAAAAAGCAATGGGGAAAGAGGACAGCCCTGGCGAGTACCATTGGACACGGGGAAGCGGGGCGACAGAAAAGAAGACATCTGGACTTGTGCTGTAACTTGGGAGTATAATGCGTGTAATGCATTTAGAAAAGGCCCCTTGAAACCATAAACCCGGAGTGTCGAGAACATATAGGGCCAGCTCAGCCTGTCAAACGCTTTTTGCGCATCCAGGCTGAGAACCAATGCTTGGTGTGAGGATCTGTTCAAAAGATCAATCAAGTCTACCGTGCGGCGAGTATTGTCGCCAGCATGTCTCGCCAAGACAAAGCCCACCTGGTCTCTATTGATCAATTTGGGGATATATTTGGATAATCTGGACGCAAGGATTTTGGTGAAAATCTTGTAATCTGAATTTAAAAGTGCTATAGGCCTATAATTGTCAGGGGAAGAGGGGTCCTTACCCGGCTTAGGTATTACAGAGATATAGGAGTGGGAAAACTGAGAGTGCGGAGGATGTCCTTTAAGGAGGGTACCATAGAGGGACAGTAAATGAGGAGACAAGATATCTTCAAAAGCTTTATAATATGAATAGGGGAGTCCATCAGGGCCTGGAGATTTATGAAGTGGGAGTTCCTTAAGTACTGTGAGGGGGTTAACTCGGCAGCGGGTGTGTGTGACCCCCGAGATGGGCTCCCCACACAAAAACAGGCCCAGCAAACGGAGGTTGTGGTTTTCAAAATCAAAAAGGTGCGGTTTATTTTCTATTTACAGTGACAAAACACAGCAAAGCAAAAGAAACATAAACAAAATAAATCCTGGTCAACTTGACCTCTGACTAAACATACAGGTTTCCTAACTAACAACTGGGATCAGCCTAGTGCTGTCCTAGTCCCTAAGTCCCTGGTTTTAAATGTCCAAGCAAATAGCCACACAGGCTTTGTCTCACCGCACAGGGGTTCACTCTCCCTAGACAGTCCACACAGGTCTGGGTCCAGGCATGAGCTAACATCTAATGAAGCTGGGAGTTCTTATAGAGGCCTAAATGAGCTGACAAGCTTCAGCTGGTCTCATCAACTCCCTGTCTGCACGACGCCCCACACTCTCCCTAGAGGTATGAGTCATCCATGAGCCCACTAGCCTCAGCTGGGCTTATACAACTCTCCACCTAGTTGTATAAGTCGGCGTAAAGCCTGAATCTGGGCGAAATATATCTACCCCCCTGGATGCAACCAGGTGACTTTACCTTCCTGCTGTCACATACCCCCCCCTCTTGTTTTAACCTCAGGGTTGGAACACCAGCAATCAGGCATTCATGTACTCGAGACAAAGCATCCACATTCCCCATTTGAACGCCAGGGCGATGCTTTACTGTGAAGTTGAATTCCTGGAGGGCCAGGAACCACCTATTCACTCTTCTATTTGTTTCCTTGTTTTGAGCCATCCACTTTAACGGAGCGTGATCCGTAACCAAGTCAAAGTGCCTACCTAGCAGGTAGTACCGAAGGGAATCTAGAGCCCACTTCACCGCTAAACACTCCTTTTCAACGGTGGCGTAATTTACCTCATGGGACTTCAACTTCCTGCTGAGGTAAATGACTGGGTGCTCTTCCCCGTTCCAGACCTGGGACAATACTGCTCCTAACCCCACATCTGATGCATCACTTTGTACGACAAAGTCTTTAGAGAAGTCGGGTGAGTACAACACTGGCTGGCTACATAAGGCTTGTTTCAAGAATTGGAATGCTGCCTCAGCCTCGGGGGTCCATTTAATCATGACCGACCCTTTCCCCTTCGTCAGGTTGGTTAGGGGCACAGCCTTAGAAGCAAAGTGGGGAATGAATCGCCGATAATACCCAGCGATTCCCAGAAAGGCTCGTACCTGCTTCTTGCTGTTGGGACGTGGCCAACTCTGGATGGCCTCGACTTTGTTGAGTTGGGGTTTTATTACTCCCCTCCCAATGGTGTACCCAAGATATTTGGCCTCCTCCTGCCCAATGGTACACTTCTTGGGGTTAGCCGTAAACCCCGCTTCCCGAACAGAGTCCAGGACTGCTTGCACTTTTGGCAGATGTGAGGCCCAATCTGTGCTATGGACAATTACGTCATCCAGGTAAGCCGCAGCATACTTCCGATGGGGCCTCAGCATCTGGTCCATTTTCCGCTGGAATGTGGCCGGCGCATTCTGTAACCCGAACGGCATTCTTTTATATTGGAACGCCCCGTCTGGGGTTACAAATGCGGTTTTCTCTTTGGCCGACTTGGCCAGGGGGATTTGCCAATACCCTTTTGTGAGGTCAAGAGTCGTCATGTATCGGGCTGTTCCCAGCCGGTCGATCAACTCATCTATACGTGGCATGGGGTAGGTGTCAAATTTTGTAACTTTGTTCAACTGACGAAAATCGTTACAAAATCGCCAGCTCCCATCCGGTTTAGGCACCAACACAATGGGACTAGACCAATCACTTTGGGACTCCTCTATCACCCCTAAGTTCAGCATTTTCTGTACTTCCTCCCGTATTGCCTCTGGGATCCGATAGGGTTTTAACTTCACCCTTTCACCGGGCGGGGTAATGATGTCATGCTCTACCCCAGATGTTTGTCCCGGCAGCTCAGAGAATACCTCCTTGTTGCGAAGCACAAACTCCTTAACCTCCTGTTGTTGGGGTTGTGACAAGGTGGCTGCTATTCCAACCTCAGGAATCACGCAACCAGTTTGAGCTGGTGACCAAGTGTCTGCGACTAGGGACTCTCTATCCCTCCAGGCTTTCAACAGATTAACGTGATAGATCTGTTCGGGCTTTCGCCTTCCTGGTTGTCTGACCTTGTAATTCACTTTGCTCACTTTTTCCATTATCTCGTAGGGGCCTTGCCATTTGGCAAGGAATTTACTTTCAACCGTAGGGACAAGTACCAGTATCCTATCCCCCGGGGAAAAGGTACGGGTCTTGGCTCCACGGTTGTACACTCTCTGCTGTGCTAACTGCGCTTGGGCCAAATGTTCCTTCACGATGGGCATTACCTGTGCAATTCGGTCTTGCATCAGGGCGACATGCTCAATCACACTCCTGTGGGGAGAACTCTCACTTTCCCAAGTTTCCTTGGCAATATCCAACAGCCCTCTTGGGTGTCTCCCATACAGTAACTCAAAGGGGGAGAATCCGGTAGAGGATTGGGGCACCTCCCTAATAGCAAACATCAGATAAGGAAGTAGACAGTCCCAATCCTTTCCATCTCTATCCACCACTTTCTTCAACATTTGTTTTAGGGTTTTGTTGAATCTTTCAACCAGCCCATCGGTTTGGGGGTGATACACAGATGTACGTAATTGCGTCACTTTGAACAATTTACACAGCTCCTTCATAACCCGGGACATAAAGGGTGTACCTTGGTCCGTAAGCAGTTCTTTACAAATACCCACCCGGCTAAACACAAGAGATAGCTCTTTGGCTATGGTTTTGGCCGAGGTATTTCGGAGAGGGATCGCTTCTGGATAACGGGTGGCATAGTCCATTATAACTAATATGTACTGGTGCCCCCTAGCGGACTTGATTATAGGACCTACCAAATCCATGGCGATCCTCTCAAACGGGACCTCAATGATGGGTAGAGGGACCAGCGGGCTACGGAAATGTGGCATCGGGGCCGACCTCTGACACACAGGGCAGGAGGAACAATAATTTTCTAGGTCCTTCATCACCCCCGGCCAATAGAATCTCTGTAATACCCTCTCTCGGGTTTTTTCTGTCCCCAGATGACCTCCAAGAATGTGCCCATGGGCCAACTCCAACACCAACTTCCTGTAAGGTTTGGGCACCACAAGCTGCTCAACGGTTTCTTCTGCCCTTTTTGCCACCCGATACAGTAGGTCCTTCTCTACGCTGAAGTATGGGTAAGTGCAGGTATTATCTGGGTTCACTAACTCGCCATCTATTTCCACTACGTTTTCCCGTGCCTTTATTAGGGCGGGGTCTTTCAACTGTTCTGTGGCAAAGTTTTCCCTGTGAACCTCAAGATCAGAAAACTCCACAGACGGTAGGTTTTCGTCTGAGGAGGTGGGCTCCTCTCCAGTTTCTTGAGTCTCCCCTGCCAATACTGATAAGGGAAATTCTGGAGAGTCCTCACCACTCTCAGGGGAGTTCTGGCTATCACATTCCTGGTACATAGGGGCACCAGTGGGGGGCTCAGGATCATCCCACAGTTCCCAGAACTTCGGAAAATCCCTTCCCACAATGGCGTCATGCGGTAACTGAGATACTAAGCCCACTGGATGAGAGAGGGTACCTTTGGGGGTCTCGAAACACACTGTAGTCACTGGATACTCTCGGGTGTCCCCATGCACACAAATAACAGCTACCTTGCTATTCCCAGAGACCTCTGTTTTAACTAACTCAGCCTTTATCAGGGTCACAAGGCTACCTGAATCCAGCAATACCACAACATTTCTACCATTAACACACATTTTGCATAAATGTTTCTCAGTTCCTCGAATGGCAGTGCATGCGACTGTCGCACACAGCGACTGACGTCTGCCCGTCAGAAAGTCACACTGCATGGGTTCCTCCACAACCGGGCAATTGGCTGCAATATGTCCCGCTTGCCGGCAGCGGTAGCAAACGATCCTTCTTGCGGCCTCTTGAGCCGCTGATTTCCCAGGCTGTTCTCGCCAAACTTGGGGTAGAGCTCCCACCCTCTCACTCTCTCCACCCTCACCCCTTGGAATCCTCTTATCCGCCCCTGGGGATGGTCTGGTCTTAGGGTGGAAAGTCCGAGTGTCTCTGGAAGAGGCCGTCAGGTTCTCTGTAGCCAAGTATTTCTCCACACGATCCACAAGACCATCGGCCGTCTCTGGGTCTCCATGGCTTACCCACTTTTGGATGGCAGTAGGAAGAGCTCTCAAAAACCGATCCATTACAACACGTTCCACAATCTTTGGTGCGGACAAAGTCTCTGGCTGTAGCCACTTTCTGCTCAGGTGAATGAGATCATACATTTGAGACCTGGGGGGTTTTCCAAGCTGGAAAGTCCAGTTATGCACACGCTGAGCCCGGACAGCCTGGGTGACACCCAGCCTTGCCAATATTTCAGCTTTTAGCATCACATAGTCTTTTGCTTGGTTAGGCTCTAGGTCATAGTAAGCTTTCTGCGATTCACCAGTTAACAGAGGAGCCACCAGTCCAGCCCACTGCTCCTCAGGCCACTTTTCTCTTTCAGCGGTCCTTTCAAATGTGGTCAAAAATACCTCTGGATCATCCTCTCCAGTCATTTTTGTCAATAAACGACTCACCCCAAAGGACGCGGTATTAGTGGGACGGCTTTCCTCACTGGTCTGCGAACGTTGCTGCATTACTGCTTCCATCTGTTGTTGTAGTCTCTGCTCTTGCTTCTGCAACAGGTCTATGAAGCGGGCCTCAGATTGCTGCTGGGCTTGTTGCTGAGCCTCCAGACTCTGTTGCAAAGTTGCGTTTGTCTGCTGCTGGGCTGCAAGGCTCTGTTGATGAGCTTGCTGCTGGGCTGCGAAGTTCTGTTGTTGAGCTGCAAGGCTCTGTTGATGAGCTGCAAGGCTCTTTTGCAAACCTGCATTTGTCTGCTGTTGATTGGCATTTGCTAGAGCCAGCTGCTTCAGTATCTCCTCCATGCTGGCTTAAAAAAAAACTGCCACTGGTTCTCCACCAACTGTGAGGGGGTTAACTCGGCAGCGGGTGTGTGTGACCCCCGAGATGGGCTCCCCACACAAAAACAGGCCCAGCAAACGGAGGTTGTGGTTTTCAAAATCAAAAAGGTGCGGTTTATTTTCTATTTACAGTGACAAAACACAGCAAAGCAAAAGAAACATAAACAAAATAAATCCTGGTCAACTTGACCTCTGACTAAACATACAGGTTTCCTAACTAACAACTGGGATCAGCCTAGTGCTGTCCTAGTCCCTAAGTCCCTGGTTTTAAATGTCCAAGCAAATAGCCACACAGGCTTTGTCTCACCGCACAGGGGTTCACTCTCCCTAGACAGTCCACACAGGTCTGGGTCCAGGCATGAGCTAACATCTAATGAAGCTGGGAGTTCTTATAGAGGCCTAAATGAGCTGACAAGCTTCAGCTGGTCTCATCAACTCCCTGTCTGCACGACGCCCCACACTCTCCCTAGAGGTATGAGTCATCCATGAGCCCACTAGCCTCAGCTGGGCTTATACAACTCTCCACCTAGTTGTATAAGTCGGCGTAAAGCCTGAATCTGGGCGAAATATATCTACCCCCCTGGATGCAACCAGGTGACTTTACCTTCCTGCTGTCACAGTACATTATGAAGTTCCTCAGTAGTTATGGGAGTATTCAGTTCCGTCAGATTCGATGTGGAAATTTTCGGGATTTTAAGGCCTGTAAAGAAGTCATTGAATTTTTCTTGCGTGAAATTGAAGTGATTTTCGGGTGTAAGACAACTGTATAGCTTCCGATAGAAGCTACCAAATATCTTAGACATCTCAAGAGGGCAGTGGGTCCTAGTTCCATCCGCACGGAGGAGAAAATCTGGAAAGGAATGAAATGGGCGTGGCCTAAGCTTATTGACCAACATCCTGTGAGGTTTGTTGGAGAATTCATAAAACTTTCGTTTAGCCCATATGAGAGATCTAGCGGCCTTACCTTGATGTAATGATTTAATTCGTTCTCTAATAGACATAACATTGCGGAGTTTCGACACCGTGGGTTTGCACAGAAGTTTGCGTTCGGCCAACCCAAGGGCAGCCGTCAAGGATTTCAGGAGGCTGTTCCTGTCCCTTTTCAGGCGAGTACCCTCCGCGATGCACACACCACGGAAAACCGCTTTGTGTGCCTCCCACAGCGTGGAAAAATCTGCAACTGACCCTAAATTAAGTAGGAAAAACTCCTTCAGGGCGGATGCTAACATCGTGCGGGAAGGTTCAGATTGAAGAAGTTGGTCATTTAACCGCCAGTGACAAGACCTAGAAGGGGTTTGAGACAGTTGGACATCCAAAGTGATAGGGGCATGGTCAGACCACGTAATGGGGGATATGTCTGATTCTGTAATGTGGGGGATGAGTGGGGCTGAAACAAAAAAATTATCCAAACGAGAGAACATTTTATGGGCCATGGAATAGAAAGTATACTGTTTAGCGGAGGGGTGTTTAATCCTCCATGAGTCAAATAATTGATGGGATCTAATACATCTACGAAAGGATCTAGCTGTGGAGACTACCTTTCTAGACAGCGTATCAAGAAGAATAGTTTGCCTGTCTCTATTAGGGGACATGACGAGATTGAAGTCCCCCCCCCCCCACTATCATGAAGGGTTGGGGGCGACACTGAGGCAAATCTAAAACCTTAGACAAAAAATCAACCTGACCGGTTTTAGGAGCATAGATGTTAGCTAAGGTAAAAGAGGAGGACATATAATCACAATCCAAGATAAGGAACCTACCGTGAGGGTCAGAATATGAATCTTTGACCCTCATGGGACATGTTTTTTTAATCAGCATAGCAACTCCTGCCCTGCCAGTGGAGTCAGAGGCAAGAAAGGAGTTGGGATAAAACTTAGAAGCAAATTTTAAAGAGCCGTTAGCCTTAAAATGGGTTTCCTGGAGCATGACTATATCAGCTCCTGAGGATCTGAACTCCTTCAAAGCAATCCAGCGCTTTTGAACAGAGTTCAGGCCTTTCACATTATAGGACATAATTCTCAGAGACATAAGCACAATTGTAACAAAGTAGCCTGTGTTTGCAAATAAAAATTACAAGGACATATTCTTGCACTACCTGGAAAAAATAGTGGTGTACATACAGAAATAAAATAAAGTCTCATGTTATTATGATACCTTGAGAAGTACCAGTATACCTTAGGTAGACTAAAAAATACAGAAAAAAGAAAAAAAAGGAAAAAAACAGGAAAAAAAGGACCTCGACCAGCAGAACTGACGTATGAGCGTATAATTAAAAGGGCAAAACCAGATGAGCAAGTATATAAACCACAGAAAAAAAAAGAAAAACATTAATTGAGAACCTGAGGTGTTTTGACAACTCAGGGGACCCTGAACAACGTCAAGGGACCAGTATGGGCACACGGGGGCCTCCAACATGGAAGTCTTGGAACAGGGCTATGCCCGCCGCGTCTTCTTAGGCACAAGAAAATCCTTCAGAAGTGCATCAATTTTGAAAAAGGCGTAACATTGAACCAAAAAGGAGAAGAAAAAACGACAAAACTTTGTTGCCCCATGGGACAGATACCAAGAACTCCCCCCCACACAGGTGGGGGGGTGATTTTCCAAACCAAGAGTCCAGGTTGCAGCGGAAAGCCTTCCAAGGACCCAACGAGGAGAAACAAGAGCAGTAAATGGGGATCCGAGGACCCCCTCCAAGGAAATCAAGGAGGTTGTCTGGAGGATCTTGGGCGCTGAGGGGTGGAGAGATGTTTCCTCGATTGGCTCCTCACAGGGGTCCAAAGGCGACTGGGAATGGGTGGAAAAGGACGAGCTTGAGCAGGAGCAAGATGAGGGTCATCTTCAGGCAGAGGTGGGAGACCAAGGCTTTTTATAAACGCTTCACCCTCTTGTAAGTCACGCAAACTATGCTGAACTCCATCTTTAGACACAATGAGGCGAAAGGGGAAGCCCCAGTAGTAGAGGACTTTGTGTAGCTGTAGGTGAGTTGTAATCGGACGCAGATTTGTCCTTTTTGCCAAAGTAATGGGGGAGAGATCACTGAAGATCTATAGCTTCATCCCCTTATATGAAAGCTGAGAATTATTACGTGTGGCCAGGATCAGGGCTTCTTTGCTGTCATAATAATGAAACCTCACGATTACATCCCTGGGTCTGGCCCCCGACGGGGGTTTTGGGCCCAGGGAGCGGTGAGCCCTGTCCAGACGCCAATCCACATCTACTACTGAGGGAGCTAGAACATTAAAAAGCCCCAAGAGATATGAGCGTAGGGAGGAGTCCCCCACCGACTCAGGGATACCACGGAAGCGCAGATTTTGGCGCCTCTCCCTGTTCTCTAAATCTTCCTGTTGAAGCTGCAATTGGGAGACAGAGTGTTTAAGATTGTAGTTTTCTTCCTCAATTGCCTGCACATAGTTCACCATCTCATCAAACTTATGTTCCAGTGCATCAGCACGTTCCCCAATTTGAGTAATTTTCCCCCTCAGTTCAGCTGAGATCTTGCTCACCTCTGCAGCAATGTTCCGGGTGATTTGTAGGAGCAGGTGCTGCAGCTTGGAATCCAATTTTTTATCTAAAATGTCAGGAGTGAGGATCTCCTGAGGTGTATGTGTGGCGGGGCTCACAATCGGAGCGTTCGTAGGCCCAGGGGGTCCCGGTTCCTCCGCATCAATGAACGGATCCATTGCGGCAAAGGGGTCTGCTTGCGAAATCGAGGCCGCGGATTGTGGCCTAGTAATGAAGCGCTCCATCTCCGACCCTGCTCGCGGCCCAAACAGCGGGTTGTAGTTGCGCTGCTGCTGGCCAATCTTTCCCATGGGGTGCCCAGGGAGTACAGCGGAATATCAGGCTTACCCCCGGATCAATTGGAGGCTGGTGAAGCTATACGGAGGTCACGAAGAGCGGCGGGGACCCGGAGCTCACTCAGAGTACGTCCGCCATGTCGGAAAGCCGCGCATGCGCCCTACACCCCTAAGTTTAAATGTCCACATTGGGCCCAAAGTGTCAATATTTTGTGTGGCCACCATTATTTTCCAGCACTGCCTTAACCCTCTTGGGCATGGAGTTCCCCAGAGCTTCACAGGTTGCCACTCGAGCCCTCTTTCATTCCTCCATGATGATATCACGGAGCTGGTGGATGTTAGAGACCTTGCCCTCCTCCACCTTCCGTTTGAGGATCCCGTGCAGATGCTCAATAGGGTTTAAGTCTGGAGACATGCTTGGCCAGTCCATCACCTTTACCCTCGGCTTATTTAGCACACACACACTTGACACCATCTGAACCTAATAAGTTTATCTTGGTCTCATCAGACCACAGGACATGGTTCCAGTAATCCATGTTCTTTCTTTCCTCTGGTTCTTGGGGGATTCACGCATGCGCAGAGTTTCGGAATACTATTTCATTGGCCCAACGGTGTGATGTGGGCGGTCCTCTGATACTCCATTTGAATGAAGGCTTGGTGCCCGACTTCGATGTGCGCGTGCGCTTCCCCTGGGAACGAGGCTTGGTTTGTTATTTTGTTTTCCTATAAGAGGGGGTGACGCATTACGCCGCCCGTGCCCCGAGACTAAGTGACCTATCACGAAATGCGTAGGGCGGACCGAGCGGCGTGGTGACCTCATCCCCTCACTGCTCGATCTCCTAGGACGGGTTTACTCGTTGGCGTCCGGCCGGCGCCGCGAGTTTAAGGCTGTTTCTTTGCAACATTGCTGTAAGTTTTTTTATCCTATTTTACCCAATAAACCCTAAGATTTTACACCAGCAAGATATTCCTCTCCTCTCTTATATGGTATCACTGTCGTCATACTGCTCTTTTGCTGTGGAAGTTTTCGTTTGAAGAGGTGGATTTAAGAGTGTTTACCATCCAACTGGGATTACTTAGATGCGGTTTGAGGTCCTCCGTTACAGGGGACCAACAAAATCTGGTAAGCTGCTGACCTGTTATGGTGGTGGATGTCACTCTTCAGATAAGCACGGTGGAATTTTGGATTTTGTTTATGCACGGGTGTCTTAATTTCAGTACTCATCTGGACTGATTTGTTTTTTGTACACTTAGACTGACGTTTTGAGCGTCAGATTTATAACACATCATATGTATGGTTTTACTAATTTGTATCACGTATATATTGATTATAATTGATTGATTTTTGGTATATGTCAATTATGTATATAGGTTTATTTATTATCATTTTGTTACGGTAATAATTAGGGTTTATGCAATACACATGTGTGGTGAACCTGCACGACCAAATAATATTCAGTATATTTTTGGTTTATCTAATCTTTGGTTTAGCGCTACTATATATATTTTTATTTTCTTGTCTCACTGAGTATGTTTATCAGGTTAGTGGCAGCTTGAGACCGCAACTGAGGTAATCTGGGTCACCCAGCAATTGCCATCTCTCAATCTTGAGCGCAATTTCTTTTCTTTTTTCTTAACTTTTTATTAAACATTTATTAATTGCAGCTTGGATACAAATCCATTTGTACCATTAATATTGACATTTTTGACTTCCGTGCAAAACGGGTAGTTGACACAGTGGGTGTTTTTGACTCTACCCCTGTACCCATTGGGTCTGATGTCAGTGGTCTCTTTTTGAGACTGAAAAATCTCCTGACATCTGAGATCCATACACAATGGGACATAGCGTTTTTGGAGACCTACATAAAAACTGCTATGGTCCCAAGAAGCCTCCGATGGGAGGTCAGCCCCCAGACAGGAGACACCGACCTGGAAGGTTGGGCAAAATATTTTAATGACTCGGGTATTCTGTTTCTACGGTTCCTTGCACAAAGGAAAAGTGAGAAACTAGTAAGACTGGATACTGAGATCAAAACAGTAAAGGAACTTTTAGTCCAACATAAGAGTGGTGTGGAGTATAGGGAGTGCTCCAATACTTTACTTAAACATTTGGAGAAAGAGGAAAGGGTCTGGTTTGGTGTTTATGTGGCAAAAAAGGATGGCGAATGATAATATTGAGGAGAGTGGTATGGACACCTTGCCTCAGGAATCTGGGACATCGGGTCCATCCATGAATCCCCCCCCTATCAACAAGGGAGGGTATTCACAGTCCCCTAGATTGGCTGCTAAACCATCTAAAAACCAACCTAAGCCTATTAAGAACAATCAGGGCCAGAGATCAGGTCCCCCTAAAACTTCTAAAAAGCCCCTGAATGTTAGGCTAGATATCCAATATCAACACTATCAGGGAGAGTCCCCACGTTTTTGGGATCCACCCCCAGCGGGAATTCCGCCTCAAAGTGGAGTTTTTGGCCGAGGGAACCCAAATCCTGGTTATGGGTTTGGCAACAACCAGGAATATATTGTCCCAACCCAGAATCGATTCTTTCCCTTGTCGGATTCAGTGGGGCCTGGAGGGATTGGACCCAATGATAGGGGATATGGCCAATTTAACGCAGAGAGGAATACTCAGATGTATCACCCTAGCCAATATGAGGGCTCTTATGATCGATCTGGGTCCTACTCTCCTTATGGCCCACCAGACCATCGGACCAACCCCAGTTGGGGTTTTCCCAGAAGCCATCCAGGTCGATGGGGTCCTACAGGACAAGGAGAGGCACAAGAGGGGGTAGGCAGGCCCAGTCGGCCAAAAAGAAAGAGGGTGTAGGGTTGGGCATTTTCAATCTAAGCCAACACCAGTTGACAGACCCAGAAAAAAGACTCTTAGATAAAAGTCTGAAGTATGCTCCTCCTAGAAATCTGAGCAAGTTCCAGACATTTATGGATGTTCATAAATTTGCAAGAAAACTGAACATTAAGAGACATTTTTTGTCCAACCCAATCAAGGATAAGACGGGTCCCCTGCCAGAGTTCCGTCATACCAACTTGGCGAACGCTTCACTGTTCAACCCACCTGGGTCTCTTGCACCCAGTAATAGAGTGTTCCGTGATGTAGTTCTGAGGGACTTGGAAGGGATAAAAATTAAAAAGGTTAAGATGCATAAGGAGCTTGAAAGTGGTTTGGAGTCGCTTTGCTCCAATAAAGCATTAGTAATTAGGCCAGCGGACAAGGGGGGGGGGATTGTGGTCCTTGATAGGTGTGATTACCTAAAGGAGATGCACCGAATCGTTGACGATTCAGAAACTTATACTACCCTGAGTAGGGATCCAGTGTTTAGGTATAAAAAGGAGTTGGAGGTCATTGTGGACCAGGGTTTTCAGAGTGGAATCTTGAATGAAAAGGAGAGATTATTTTTGGTGCCGTGTGCTCCGCGCACTCCGGTGATTTATTATCTCCCGAAGATCCACAAATATCAAACTTGCCCCCCGGGACGGCCCATAGTCAGTGGTATCGACTCTGTTACGTCCCGGGCGGGCAAGTATATCGATTTTTTCTTGCAGCCCTTGGTCCGGATGATACCCTCCTACATCAAGGACACTAGACAGGTCATCAACATGCTGGCTAGTCTGGTACCCACAAAGGGACTTTGGTTGGTCACGGCAGACGTGACTTTCCTCTACACCATCATTCCTCATGACTTGGGCTTTGAGGCAGTTAGATTATATCTGGATAGAGGTTCTGGTTTAGATCCCCGCCAGATTGAATTTGTCATGACCCTACTGATATTTGCAGCTAGCCATAACTACTTCTGGTTTGACAATCAATTCTACCGCCAGGATAGGGGTGTAGCAATGGGGGCCAAATATGCCCCCAGCCTTGCTAACCTCTTTATGGCCAAGTGGGAGGAGGACGTTATGGATGCTTGCCGGAGACCGGAGGTGGTTCTCTGGGCAAGATACATCGATGACGTCCTCCTCCTATGGGATGGAGGCGAGTCAGAATTGCATGAGTTTATGCAATCCCTTAATGTCAATAACAGGGGTATCGTTTTCTCCTTTGAGGCTAGTCAGGAGAGAATCAATTTTTTGGACCTGAGTATTTCTGTTGCAGAGAATAGTTTTATTACTACCACATTTTTCAAACAGACAGACAGAAATTCTTATATCCCTCTGGACAGCTGTCACTATGCCCCTTGGCTTAGGGCAGTCCCCCAGGGACAGTTTACAAGACTGCGACCAAATTGTACGGAGGTGGAAGCTTTTGATAGTCAGGCCGCCATTCTCTCTAAAAGATTCTTGGAAAAAGGGTATGACCCAACTGTTATGTCTAAATTGGTGCAATCAACCAGAGAGACAGATAGAACCTCACTTTTGAAGGATCGGGTAAGGGATGAGAATGGAGGAGGTCACTCCCTTCCATTATCACCACTTTTTCTGCTCAACACCAGAGCATTAAACGGTTGATTTGTAAACACTGGCATGTGCTGGCGAGTGACCAATTATTAGCACCCATCTTACCTGACAGACCGTCAGTTGTTTTAAGAGGAGTTTCTTCACTGTCGAGTCGTGTCGCGCCAAGTGTACAAGATCCCCCTAGGGAAAACAGGACTTTTTTGCAAAACTTGACTGGTTACCATAGATGCAAAAAGTGCCAGGTTTGTTCATTGAATATCTGTCAAGATAGGAAAATCTGTCAGTTTACATCAACCAGCACAGGCCGAACCTATGAGGTGGAACCATTTACAACCTGTTCCTCCGAGGGGGTGGTCTATCTTATTCAGTGCCCTTGCGGCCTCCAGTATGTGGGGAGGACCAAGAGGGCACTGAAGGTTAGATTAAATGAGCATATAGCCAATATCAGAAAGGGGTTCGACAAACATTCTGTATCGAGGCATTATGATCTTGTGCATAAGAGAGACCCCGCTAAGACCTTATTTGTGGCTATAGACAAATTTAGACCCCATTGGAGGGGCAGCTCATTAGTGAGGGAGATATCCAAACAGGAGATGTCTTGGGTCTACCGGTTGAAAACTTACGTGCCTTTTGGCTTGAATGTTGATACCGACATCAACGCATTCATCAACAACTCGTAGTCGGTGCATGCGTAGAGGTCCATGGACTTCAGTACCACTATATAATCGGACCTTTCATCCGATGTATGGTTTGGGCCTAGGAGTTTGATGGGAATTTATGTAATCCTCTAGGGAGTATGTACCACCAAACTGGTCAATTTTTATAGTAACATGATGTTGGGACAATGTTTATTAACCAATATGTGTTGATTTGTACTGTATGTCTTTATATTTCCCTTTTTATATATCATATTTCATTTTTTATTTTTTATTGTTTATATATGGTGCAGCAGCCCTTTAGCACACACATCTATGGATACTCAGGGGGACTTCTTGGGGGTCCGCATGTGGCGAATTTTCAAGATTGCCTCATGCTCACCCAAAGGTTGGTCGCCCCTGATTGTTTAATTTCCCTCCACACATAACCAATCAGGTATGTGTGGACAGATGTTTGGCAGCAATCTTGATTGATTGTGTGGGTATACGAAGTTTTTTATGCTGGTGCAGTAATGGTTTTTAGGTTTACATAAACCAATAAAGTGTCTGACAGGCGATAATTGTTTGTGTGTGTATGTCACAACATGCACTATACAATGTTTCAGTCCTGTTTGTTTTAAAAGAAAAAATTCTTTTGTGTTTGTCTTTTTGATTGTGGCTTTTCCATCTACCCTCAAGGGGAAGGTTTGGGTGACACCAACCCTTTGGGAATATAGCCATGATTTTGTTATTTAGTACAACCTTTTTTATTCATTATGTTTGTTCACTTCTGTTGTACTTCCGGTTGTCTTTTTTCGTCTTTGCGGGGTTACCCCGCTGTAGATGAAGGTTGCGGCGGAATGCAGTATGAAGATGTCCTTTCCTCTGGTTCTTGGGGGATTCACGCATGCGCGGAGTGTCGGAGTACTATTTCATTGGCCCAACGGTGTGATGTGGCCGGTCCTCTGATACTCCATTTGAATGGAGGCTTGGTGCCCGACTTCGATATGTGCGTGCACTTCCCCTGGGAATGAGGCTTGGTTTGTTATTTTGTTTTCCTATAAGAGGGGGTGACGCATTACGCCGCCCGTGCCCCGAGACAAAGTGACCTATCACGAAACGCGTAGGGCGGACCGAGCAGCGTGGTGACGTCATCCCCTCACTGCTCGATCTCCTAGGACGGGTTTACTCGTTGGCGTCCGGCCGGCGCCGCGAGTTTAAGGCTGTTTCTTTGCAACATTGCTGTAAGTTTTTTTATCCTATTTTACCCAATAAACCCTAAGATTTTACACCAGCAAGATATTCCTCTCCTCTCTTACATGGTATCACTGTGGTCATACTGCCCTTTTGCTGTGGAAGTTTTCGTTTGAAGAGGTGGATTTAGGAGTCTTTACCATCCAACTGGGATTACTTAGATGCGGTTTGAGGTCCTCCGTTACAGGGGACCAACAAAATCTGGTAAGCTGCTGACCTGTTATGGTGGTGGATGTCACTCTTCAGACAAGCACGGTGGAATTTTGGATTTTGTTTATGCACGGGTGTCTTCATTTCAGTACTCATCTGGACTGATTTGTTTTTTGTACACTTAGACTGACGTTTTGAGCGTCAGATTTATAACACATCATATGTATGGTTTTACTAATTTGTATCACGTATATATTGATTATAATTGATTGATTTTTGGTATATGTCAATTATGTATATAGGTTTATTTATTATCATTTTGTTACGGTAATAATTAGGGTTTATGCACTACACATGTGTGGTGAACCTGCACGACCAAATAATATTCAGTATATTTTTGGTTTATCTACTCTTTGGTTTAGCGCTAATATATATATTTTTATTTTCTTGTTTTACTGAGTATGTTTATCAGGTTAGTGGCAGCTTGAGACCGCAACTGAGGTAATCTGGGTCACCCAGCAATTGCCACCTCTCAATCTTGAGCACAATTTCTTTTCTTTTTTCTAATCCATGTTCTTAGTCTGCTTGCCTTCAGCAAAAGGCAGAAGAGGTTTCCTTCTGGGACAACAGCCATGCAGACCAATTTTATGCAGTGTGCGGCGTATGGTCTGAGCACTGACAGGCTGACCCCCCACCACCTCAATCTCTGCAGCAATGCTAGCAGCACTTATACGTCTATTTCCCAAATACAAGCTCTGGATATGACGCTGAATACGTGCAGTCAACTTCTTTGGTTGACCATGGCGAGGCCTGTTCTGAGTGGAACCTGTCCTGTTAAACCGCTGTATGGTCTTAGCCACCGTGCTGCAGCTAAGTTACAGGGTCTTGACAATCTTCTTATAGCCTAGGCCATCTTTATGTAGAGCAGCAATTCTTTTTTTCAGTTCCTTAGAGAGTTCTTTGCCATGAGGTGCCATGTTGAACTTCCAGTGACCAGTATGAGAGAGTGAGAGCGATAACACCAAATTTAACACTCCTGCTCCCCATTCACACCTGAGACCTTGTCTTGTAACACTAACGAATCACATGACACCGGGAAGGGGAAATGGCTAATTGGGCCCTATTTGGACATTTTCACTTAGGGGTCTACTCACTTTTGTTGCCAGCGGTTTAGACATTAATGGCTGTGTGTTGAGGTATTTTGAGGAGACAGCAAATTTACACTGTTATACAATCTGTACACTCACTACTTTACATAGTAGCAAAGTGTAATTTCTTCAGTGTTGTCACATGAAAAGATATAGTAAAATATTTACAAAAAATGTGAGGGGTGTACTCACTTTGTGAGATACTGTGTGTGTGTATATATATATATTTATTAAGGGAAAATATTTGTCTAAACCTGCCTGGCCCTATGTGAAAAAGTAATTGCCCCATAAACCCAATAGCTGGTTGAGCCACCCTTGGCGGCAACAACTGCAATCAAGCGTGGAGGAATTTTGGCCCACTCTTCTTTGCAAATTTGTTTTTTAATTCAGCCACATAGGAGGGTTTTCAAGCATTAAGTTGTACTGATCCTGAAGCTGCAAAGCAGCCCCAGACCATCACACTACCACCAACATGTTTGACTGTTGGTATGATGTTGTTTTGGTGAAATGCTGTATTAGTTTTATGCCAGATGTAATGGGACGCACACCTTCCAAAAACTCACCTTTTGTCTCATCAGTCCACAGAATATTTGCCCAAAAGTCTTGGGGATAATAAAGATGTTTTTTGGCAAATGTGAGATGAGCCTTTGTGTTCTTTTTGGTCAGCAGTGGCTTTTGCCTCGGAACTCTGCCATGGATGCCTTTTTTGCCCAGTCTCTCTTATTGTTGAATCATGAACACTGACCTTCACTGAGGTAAGTGAGACCTGCAATTCTTTAGATGTTGTACTAGGTTCTTTTATGATCTCCTGGATTAGTCGTTGTCATGCTCTTGGAGTAATTCTGGGAAGGTTCACCACTGTTCCAAGTTTTTGTGGATTATGACTCTCACCTCTTTTTGCTGGAGTGCCAAAGCCTTAGAATTAGATTTCTAACCCTTTCCAGACTGATACACGTCAATTACTTTGTTTCTCATCTATTTTTGAATTCCTTTAGATCGCAGCATTATGTGTTGCTTTTTTGAGATCTTTTAGCATGCTTCACTTTTTCAGACAGATTCTATTTAAGTGATTTTTTGATTCAACAGGTCCGTCAATAATCAGGCCTGGGTGTGGCAAGCGAAATTGAACTCAACTTTCCAAAAATGTGGTTAATCACAGGGTGGGATGGGGGTAATTACTTTTACTAAATCAGTAATTTACTAAAACTGGAGAGTGCAAAACCTGTTGCAGCTTTGCATGGTAGACAATCGGCTTCTGACTTCAGCTTGTTCAGTTAACTGCTTGCCGACCGCCGCACGCCGATGTACGTCGGCAGAATGGCACGGTTGGGCATATTGGTGTACAGGTACGTCCCCTTTAATATGCACAGCCGTGGGTCGCCGGCGCGTTGGCGACCCGGTTGGGAACTCCATGAACGCGCCCGCGGGACCCACGGACCCGATCGCCGCCGGTGTCACAGAGCTGAAGAACGGGGAGAGGTAAGTGTAAACAAACCTCTCCCCGTGCTTCCTAGTGAGCCTGTCACTGATCGTCTGTTCTGTCATAGGGAACGACGATCAGTGGCATCGCACGCCAAGCCACGCCCCTCTACAGTAAGAATCACACATTAGGTCACACTTAACCCCTTTCGCGCCCCCTACAGGTTAAACCCTTCACTGTGTAATTTTCACAGTAATCAGTGCATTTTTATAGCACTGATCGCTGTAAAAATGACAATGGTCCCAAAATAGTGTCAAAAGTGTCCGATGTGTCCGCCATAAGGTCGCAGTCACGATAAAAATCGCTGATCGCCGCCATTACTAGTAAAAAAAAAAAAATTATAAAAATGCCATAAAACTATCCCCTATTTTGTAGACGCTATAACTTTTGCGCAAACCAATCAATAAATGCTTATTGCGATTTTTTTTTTTTTACCAAAATATGTAGAAGAATACGTATCGGCCTAAACTGAGGAAAATTTTTTTTTTTATATATTTTTTGTTGATATTTATTATAGCAAAAATTAAATAATATTGAATTTTTTTCAAAATTGTCGCTCTATTTTTGTTTACAGCGCAAAAAATTAAAACCGCAGAGGTGATCAAATACCCCCAAAAGAAAGCTCTATTTGTGGGAAAAAAGGACGTCAATTTTGTTTGGGAGCCACGTCGCACGCCCGCGCAATTGTCAGTTAAAGCAACACAGTGCCGAATCGCAAAAAGGGGGCCTGGTCCTTTAGCAACAAAATGGTTCGGGGCTTAAGTGGTTAAGCTTTGACAAAAAATACTAGAAGCTGATTGGTTTCTTTGCAGAGCTGCACCAGATTTTGCACTCTCCAGTTTTAGTAAATCAACCCCATGAAGAGGAAAGTATGCACCAGGGTGGTGGTTTCTAGATTAGGGTTGGTAGGGAATGGTGACTAGACATGTGCATTTTGTTTAGTTCCAAATCAAAATTCGGACAAATTTTTCATTATTCGGACATTCGGATGCATCCGAATTACCGAATTACAATACTAACGAATTTAACCGGATCCGAAATAACGTTTCGAATCGAAAAACCACGGACGAAATTCAAATCGAATTCGAAAACAAATTCTAATCGAATTTGAAAACAATTCGAATCGAAATCGAAAAAATATAAATCGATTTCTAAAAAAGAATACAATAAAATAGAATATAAAATAATAACACAATAGAATGAAAATAAAAGAATAGTAAAGAACAGAATAGAATTTAATAGAATGTAATAAAATACAATAGAAGAATATGACCTTCTTCTGAAATTCTAATTTTGAATAGTATAAATTCGAATTCGAGAATAGATTGGAAAATAACTCAAAACAATGGAAACTAAAATAATATATATTATATTTTATTATAGTCTATTCTTAGTCTATTCTTTTCAATTATTTTTTATTCTAATTTCTATTCAAATTTGATCCAATTTTTTATACTAAATTTGAATTTCAGAAGATTTTATATATATATATATATATATATATATATATATATTTATATTACCATTATTCTAAGATTTTTCCATTCTAATTTGAGTTCATTCTACATGAATTTCGAATTTCAGAATATGGTTATATATATAGATAGATAGATAGATATATATCTATCTATCTCTATTATATATATATTATATATTTACTGGCCTTCCTATTTATGGTCGGAGCCCTCTGTCTGAAGAGATATGGATCACACAAACACGTCACAAGACTAACAACACAAATAAGACCTGAAGTGTGGCCTGGCCTGCTGGACGGTATGCCAAAAGAAGGGGCCATACCTTAAGATAGAATTAATGGATAATTCTGTTGGGAATTGTTTAGAGAGGAGTGCCCTAAAAAGGGGATATGGGAGGGTGGGTACCGCGCACTAGAGCCGACACAGACCATCGTGGATGGTCTGCTTAAGTACTCCTCGAACTCCTCCCATAATTTCAGGCCAGCATACTGGCCTTCCTATTTATGGTCGGAGCCCTCTGTCTGAAGAGATATGGATCACACAAACACGTCACAAGACTAACAACACAAATAAGACCTGAAGTGTGGCCTGGCCTGTTGGACGGTATGCCAAAAGAAGGGGCCAAAATCACACAAGGTTAGGGAAGGAATAGTTTTATTATGCAAGGTAAACCACTACAGAGCGAGGCTGTTAAAGGCTCGCGATATTTCCAATTGAGGATCAGGGACGTATCGGGCGAAACACGTGGATTTCCATCTGCCCATTGTCTTGATAACTTGATCCGGGACTCCATTTCGTGATGCTGCTGAGGCTGCTCCTATGCGGAAGGAATGACCCGAGTACCTACCAGGGTCAAGGCCTAAGGTGCTCAGAAGTGTTCTGACATGGCTAACAAACTGGTTCACGTTTAGGGGTTCAGTTGGGAAAGGAAGAAGAGAGCTGTCCCCGGGTAGGTTGGATAGGAGAGTTACCAGTCGATCTAAGACAGCCACGGGGCACCAGGCGTTATGCGTTTGGAAGAGTTTGACGTCTACACCGGGACCAGTTTGTTGAGTTTTCGATACCGTTAGGTGTAGGACGAAATGACTCTGGTGGCGAGTCAGGTGGTGCCTGCGTAGTACTTGGCAGTTAGGGCTGGTGACAGTAAACTCGCTGGGGCGTAGAAAACCGTAAAAGGCTAGGTATATGGCTGCCTGGATAAGCAGGCTAGGCCGTACACCGAAGGGAGAACGTGAGAGGATAGTGGACATGCCCCGAAATATGGAGCTGGTCACTGGTAAGCGTTTGACAGTGGTGTGCGGTTGCTGCCTGTGGATACCGCGTAGTATGGCTTTGACTACATGAGCGGCGAACCAAGAAGGTGTGGTCGGGTCTTGAAGGGATATGAAGTGCTGGATACCGGCTAAATACAGTCTGATAGTATTGTGTGACAACTTGAGTTGGGAGTGACAGTGGGCAATGAAGGCCAAGATATGGCTGAGATTCCCTGAAAGCGCCCCTGGGTTAGCAGCTAAGAATCTGTTGTAGATCTTCCAGGCAGAGCAGTAGGTCTTTAGCGTATTGGGAGACAAGGACACGTTGATGAGGGAGGTAGCACCCTGGAGGTGCTGTCTCAATCCAGGGTTAGTTGCGACCAAAGTGGGATGAAGGACATGGTCGGGTCGGCTCCGGGCTCCTGCGAAAAGAACGTGGCATAATTAAAGCGGGATAGTGCGTCGGCCGAGGTATTGCAATGACCAGGAATGTGGACACAGAGGACATTAAATTGATGTAGTAGGGGGCGTGTCTAAGATGGCGGAGTGAGAGGACGTGCTTTTTAGAGCTCTGCTGCACAATTTATCCTGTACTACCTCCATTCGGCTTTTTTTTCCCCACATAATACCCGCCTGAACGGCGGTGGATGTCTACTAGACGATCCGGGCGCGGCAGGGGGGGTAAGAAGCTTAATTTCCCCCCCGTGGTGTCTCCGGAGACGAGTCCTGCAGTCCAGAGGCCTAGCAGACAGGCGCCTCGTGTCAATATGGCGTCGCAGACGAATGCCCAGGAGGGCCCTACCACCTCCACTCCTGGCATCCCGGAGGTCATGGCGGCAGTTGCTGCATGTCAGGCCGCGGTGGCCTCTTGCCAGGCGGCCCTGACCAACAAAATTGAAATGGTGCAGGTGGATGTGGGTCTCATCCGACAAGACCTGGACAAGGTCCGCTCCAGACTGACTGAGGCGGAGAGTCGGGTGGGCCGGGTGGAGGACGCCGTGGGCGAGAACACTGGGGCGATCCGCTCACTTACCTCTCGGGTGAAGCTGCTGGAGCATCGCGCGGAGGATTCCGAGAACAGATGCCGCAGGAATAATATCCGCATAGTGGGGCTCGCGGAAGGTGCCGAGGGTAAGAACTCTACTGCTTTTGCGGAAGAACTGCTTCGATCCCTTCTCCCGGCGGCCCGTTTGTCTCCTCACTTCACGGTGGAAAGAGCGCATAGAGTGCCACCGCATCCCGGCCCGCAGGGTTCCCCCCCCCCCGTACCTTCATCCTGCGGCTCCTGAACTTTAGGGATCGGGACGAGCTGCTCAGGGCGGCTAGAGCGGCGGGGGAACTGCTACACGGCAATGGCCGCCTGATGATATTCCCTGATTTCTCCATAGAGACTCAGAAGCTCCGGCGCTCCTTTGATGGAGTTAAAGCAGCTCTCCGCTCCAAGGGCATTAAATATAGTGTACTCTTTCCTGCCAAGCTGCGAGTCATCGACGGAGAAACGGTCCGCCTCTTCGCCACACCGAGGGATGCTGCACGGTGGATAGAAACTCTCCCCCCTCAGGGATGAGGCCAGCGGAGATTCTACTAGTAAGTTAGACCTGTCTGTTGCCGGGACCCCTTGGATTGCCTTACTTGCCACTGTACTTTCTTCAGCAGCCTGCTGTGCTTTGCTGGCCGGATGATTGGATGTCAGCCCCATTCTACTTTGCTTTCATGCTGACACTCGTGGGGAGTTTACAGCATGGCATGCTCTGGTTGCTGCCTACTGCTGTCTGCATTTCATAACTGCTCTGCATCCTAGAGGGAGTTGTATGGGGGGGGAACTGACTGCCTGAGCGTAACAGCTGTACAGGAGCACTGATTCCCCAGTTGATCTGGCTGCTGCTCATATCTCCCCCAACTTTCCTTTACTGACTCCAACCCGGCCCCCCTTGTCCTGTGCTGGCTATTGAGGGGAAATCTGTTAATTTTTTCTTTTTCAATATATTTTGTAGTATTTTGATCTGCACATTTCTACTGTTACCCTGTTGACCCGGTTACTTATAAGCAATGAGCCCCTGGTGATACCAGGTGAACTATACAACCCGATTGGTTTATTATAGCAGCATCTCTAGACTCATAGGCTGATCCTTCAGTTGACCCCATTTTGGGCGATTACACCTTACTTTGCCTCAGGGTGTTTGCCGCTTGAACTTGGGCGATGCTGACTCTCTGCCTCTTGGGAAAAGTACACACGCCTCCCAGACATTAGTTGCCTTCGGGCTGGTTATTGGAGTAATATGCAGTCTTGCCGTGGGTGGGATCTGCGGGGTGGGGGGAGGGGAAGGTTGGCCGTTGCTGACCCCTTTTTATATGCTCCGTTGGGCATGGGATTAGATGTTAAGTTGCTACTGTTTTGTTTTTTGTTTGTTCCTTTATGGCATGGTCGCATTTACACTGTCTATGATTGTGATGTAGGGGGGTCTGGGAGGGGTGCCGCCGGCTGGTTGGACCCTGGAGGTGGTGGAGGGCGAACATCCCAGGCTCACTACTTATCACCCATTATCACACACACGCTACAATGGCTCAGATTTCCATAATGTCATGGAATGTGAGGGGACTCAATTCTGCCCATAAAAGATCCCTGGTACTTAACTACATCAGAAGACACTCCCCTCATATTTGTGTGCTACAGGAGACGCACCTGCTGGGATCTCGAATCATGGGCCTTAAAAAGGCTTGGGTGGGTCATCATTATCACGCAACGTACTCCACCTACTCCAGGGGGGTCAGTATCCTGGTGCACAAGCAGCTGGCTTTTCGGCTCTTGGATGTCAGATCGGACCCCGGAGATAGGTACATTATTATCCATGCCCTGATTGCTAATAACCCGTGTGTCTTGGTGGGGCTCTACCTTCCTCCACCGGCAGATAAGACGTTATTGTATACTGTTATGCAAAATGTGATTGATTACGGGGTGGAGGATGTCATAGTACTAGGGGACTTCAATATGACTGCGACCGCTGACATGGATAGACTACACTCTGTCTCTCGGTGGGTACCTGGGCTGACGGAATGGGCACACACCTTTGCCTTGACGGATACCTGGCGCCACTTTAATCCCTCATCTAAGCAGTTTACTTGTCACTCCAATACGTTTAGAACTCTCTCCCGTATTGACATGATCTACGCCTCCCGATCCCTGCTTAATAAGGTTACAGCAGTGGATATTCTATCTCGGGGCATCTCCGACCATGCTCCCCTACTTCTTAAGCTATCCGTGGGGCCACCTGGAGAGCGGTTGTGGAGGCTATCTAGGTACTGGATTGAGGAGGAGGGTATTCAGGAAGCTGTGCAGGAGGGCATGTGCCACTATTGGCTGGAGAATGAGGGTGTTGCTTCTCCCCTGGTCACCTGGGATGCCTTTAGGGCCTGGACCAGGGGGGAGTACATGGCGCGTATCTCCATCGCTCGTAGGACGGCTGCACGTTCTCTGGAGGAGTTGGAGGAGACGGCAAGAACGACCGAAGCCGCATATGTGGCTAATCCCGATCAGGTGACCTACGGGGCTTGGCAGTTCGCTCTGCATCGGTTGTCCCGATGTAGGGTGGAGGGGACACAGAAATCTCTCCTCTCCACGGCACAAAAGATCTTTGAGTACGGTAATAAGAGTGGTCGGTTAATGGCATGGATGGCTAGGGAACAGTTTGCCGGTACGCACATAGGTGGGGTCCGGGATTCAGGGGGGGTTCTGCTACAATCTCCTAGTGAGATAAATGATAGATTTGCACAATACTACCAACACCTGTACTCCACCAGGGTGAATTATTCCTCTCAGGAACTCTTGGAGTTTCTAGATGGGATCCCTCTTCCCACACTTGGGGACGAGACCTGTAATGCTTTGGAAGCTGATATCACCCTGGAGGAGATGCAGGTTGCCCTCTCACAACTCCAGGCGGGTAAGACACCCGGGGCAGACGGGCTACCGACGGAATTCTACGCTCAGCATCAGGGTCTGCTGGCCCCGCGACTTGTAGCTCTGTTTGCTGGGTCGTTTGAGCTGGAGGCTCTCCCTGCATCCATGTCTGAGGCGGTGGTGGTGTTGATCCCCAAACCAGGCAAGGATCCTGAGAGCTGCTCCTCGTACAGGCCAATCTCGCTCCTGAACGTGGACGCCAAGATACTGGCGAAGGTTTTGGCAAACAGGCTATCTCCAGTTCTGGAAGAGGTGATTCACCCGGACCAGACTGGGTTTATGCCTGGGAAGGGAACTGACATTAACCTACGACGCCTGTTTCTTAATATGTCAATACTTCATGACAACAGTGGTAAGCGGGTCATTGCCTCACTGGACGCTGAGAAGGCGTTCGACTCGGTCGAATGGGTCTTTTTATGGGAGGTCTTGCGCCGGTTTGGCTTTGGGCCCAGGTTCCTTCGATGGTTGCGGATGCTCTACCGGATGCCCTCGGCCCGAATCCGAACTAATGACAGGTTGTCTGTGCCGCTCTCATTGCAGAGGGGCACGAGGCAGGGGTGTCCTTTATCACCAGCCCTGTTCGCACTTGCACTGGAGCCCCTAGCCGTCTCTATCAGAGCCTCGGACAGGGTCCGGGGGTTGATGGTAGGTTCCCTGGAAGGAAAGCTCTCTCTATGCGGATGACGCACTACTATACCTGCAAGATGCGGATGAGTCGCTGACGGCAGCTTTAGAGATTTTTGACATTTTCGGCAGATTCTCGGGGATACGTATTAACTGGTCCAAATCAATTATTTTTCCCCTCGATCCGCAGATCGGGGATCCGGTTGGGAGGACACCTTTGCTCTGGGTGGATCAATTTAAGTATTTGGGTATCCAGGTGCGGAGGGAGCTGTCGAGCTATAGGGAACTTAATTTGTCCCCTATCCTGTCCCAGCTTTGGTCCAGGTGTGCCTCATGGGCATCCTTGCCTCTGAACCTCATGGGACGTATAAATCTCTTGAAGATGTTGTTTCTCCCCAAGTTTTTGTACGTATTTCGCAACAGTCCCATCTGGATACCCAACTCCTTCTTTGCGGAAATAGACCGATGCGTGGGATCCTTTATCTGGGGTGGCGCAACCCCCAGACTGGCTAAATCAACTCTAATGCTCCCAGTTCGTAGCGGGGGCCTTGCGATGCCGAACTATCGGACATACTTTTGGGCGGCGGTGCTAGTTACAATCCGGTGGTGGTTTGTCCTCTCCAGGAGCAACGCTGCGGTATGCCTGGAGGCGGCGGTTCTGGGTTCGCTCCGGGAATTGGGCAATCTAGTCTACAGGGGGCACAGGGCATATGCTGCTCTCCCGCAGCCGACTCGAACGACTCTGAGGGCCTGGATGGTGGCCAGGCGGGGGCTTTCGGGCCCGCGGGACTGGTCTCCTCTTTGCCCACTGTGGGGGAATCCTAATCTGCCGCATCTCGGGACGGTTCCTGACCCTCAGGTCTGGGCAGGGTATGGGATCAAGACTCTTGGGGATGTATTCGTGGCGGGAACTCTGATGTCGTTTACAGTCCTCCGGGATAAATTTCATTTGCCCGGATGGATGTACTTTAGGTACCTTCAGGTCCGACACGCGATCGGGGCCCAGTTCCCGTCTCCTCCCGGACTGGCTATGGACCCGCTTGAGGAGATGTTGGCCCAGGTGCAACTCCCGAAGCCCCTATCGGCTATATATCTGAGGTTGCTGAAGACTGGTTCTGCTGGAGTAGAACGACTTTGGGACTTGTGGAAGACCGACATACCAGGTCTTGACAGAGAGGACTGGGATGACTGCTTAGCTGACAGTGCTGCCTTACTGATCTCGACTAGAGAACGGTTGATACAGGTCAAATTCCTGCATAGAGTTTACTTCACTCCCCAGAGACTCCACAAGGTATACCCGCAGCGCACGCAGGATTGTCCCCGTTGTCAGATTAGTGTGGGCACATATTTCCACATGTTTTGGAGCTGTCCTGGGATCGCCAGGTATTGGGCTAGGGTGGTTGACACTATTAATGGCCGCCTCGACCTGACACTCCCTGTATCCCCCGAGCTGGCACTCCTGGGGATCCAGGATGATGATCAGAGACCCCGTTATACCAAATGACTTCTTACGTACCTCTTCTTTTATGCAAGAAGGGAGATTGTTTTGCGCTGGAATGTCCCCTCCCCCCAACAGTGGAGTCTTGGGAGAAATCTATTAATACTGTGCTGCCACTATACAAGTTGACTTACATGTGCAGGAACTGCCCACAAAAGTTCGATAAGATCTGGCATCCTTGGACGGAATAGGAGGGAATGGCCCTCCAACCCTGGACACTGGGGGGTGGGGATGGGGGTACTGCTATGAGTTCTGGTTCGCCTGGGGTATGATTCTATTCAATTGTATAAGTGACGCTATTTTTGGATGATCTACGAAATGCCCTTCTTATGTACTCGTTTATATGGCTTTCTATGTACTGTACATTCTCTTTTATCTCGGTGTATGACTTGGTCCATTCTGGACTTTTGTGTATAATGCTTGTCTTTTTCTGCCTCAATAAAGGAACATTTTGTTGTTAAAAAAAAAAAATTGATGTAGTAAGGAAAGTAGCACCAGCCTACGCAGGAAGGACATGATGGCCAACGATTTGGACCTGCCTTTGTTAATAATAGTGGCTGTGGCTTGATTATCTGTGACGAACGTGACAGTCTGTCCCGCCCAGGTGCTGCCCCATACTTGAGCTGCAGCAACTATGGGGTAGATCTCGAACAGAGAGGAGGACTGACTGAACCCCGGAATTGCGAGTATCTCTGGCGGCCACGGCCCCGCAAACCAATGATGGCCAAAAATAGCAGCGAAGCCTGTGGAGGCTGCTGCGTCAGTGAATACCCGTGGTGAGGAAGGAGATGCTGAAGGAATATCTCTGGCCGCCACGGCCCCGCAAACCAATGATGGCCAAAAATAGCAGCGAAGCCTGTGGAGGCTGCTGCATCAGTGATTACCCCTGGTGAGGAAGGGGATGCTGAAGGA
The DNA here is from genome assembly GCA_029206835.1 of Rana muscosa. Lineage (NCBI taxonomy): Eukaryota > Metazoa > Chordata > Amphibia > Anura > Ranidae > Rana > Rana muscosa. Next base: position 86,556,260 of record CM055125.1, on the reverse strand, counting down.
ATGAACATGGATCTACCATTCCAGTTCTCGAGGAATTGGTCCCACATGCCCAGATCCGCTATAGCGGCTGCGTCTAGCTTGACGACTTGGTCGGGGTCTTGTGTAAGGGAGAGGAACACCAAAAGGCGCGAGATAAAGGATCGCCCTTGAGGGATGATTCTCATTAGACATGTGCATACTGAAATATTTTGTTTCGGAATTTCGTTTTCGTCCGAAAAATAAATTTATTTAGTTACTCCCGAAATTCGTTTTTATTTATTTCGTTTTTCGTTAAAAATTGCATTCATCCGAAAATCCGAAATAATTAAGGTCGAATCTGTCATTGAAGGCTTATATGGTGTGTGTGTTCTAAGAAGATTAGATGGAGCAGCTAAACTATTCGACGCAGCAATTGTACATTTCCGGTCGAATGTTCCGCCTACAAGCTAGCTATAGTAGAATTCTAATGTTGTATGACTAGTAATAATAATTATATTTATTAATTATTATTACTAGTCAACCAACATTAGAATTTTTCTATAGCCCATGAGCGGATGCATTTAACCGGAAATGTACGATTGCAGGCAGCATCGTACAGTAAGTTTAGCTGCACCGTCGAATCAACTTAGAACTTTTGACAGACACCATAAGCCACAGATTTGACGTTTGTATGTTTTTCGATGCTTTGTCGAATCTTCGTCGTTCATGTTGGATGGTCTATCCCAACAGTCAGACAACTACTTTCACATTCGTTTGTGCACGGCCTCCGACGTTGTGTCAGTGTCAGATATTATGGCGACCCATTTCGACCACATGGAGGAAGTTCCTGGGCCTTCTATGGAGGCAGCAGCAGCAACATCCCATTCCCCATCATCCAAAAAGCGGCGCTTGGGGACACAAGCTGCAACCAGCAGGAAGCGTAACCTTATGTGGACTCACATTAAGTCCCAGGTCCTTGTAAAGGAAACGCTTCCTTGCTGGATACAGCTGTGTGGCCCCCGCTCCAGGGATACCACTCAGGAGTGGAAGCGGGAGAAGTGGGAGGAGATCTTCAAAAAAGTTGAAGCAATGTATCGCCATTGGCGTGATCCGACTGCCTGTCGGAAAAAATTCAGCGACATTAAGCGGTAAGTAACATGTCTGATTAATTTTTTTTTTACATTTTAACCACTTCAGCCCCGGAGGATTTGGCTGCCAAATGACCAGACCACTTTTTGCGATTCGGCACTGCGTCCTTTTTTTCCCACAAATAGAGCTTTCTTTTGGTGGTATTTGATAATCTCTGCGGTTTTTTTGCGCTATAAACAAAAAAAGAGCGACAATTGTGAAAAAAACACAATTATTTTTTTACTTTTTGCTATAATAAGTATCCCCAAAAAATATATAAAAAAACTAATTTTTTCCTCAGTTTAGGCCGATACGTATTATTCTACATATTTTTGGTAACAAAAATTGCAATAAGCGTTTATTGATTGGTTTGCGCAAAAGTTATAGCGTCTACAAAATAGGGATAGTTTTATAGCATTTTTATTATTATTTTTTTTTACTAGTAATGGCGGCGATCAGCGTTTTTTATCATGACTGCGACATTATGGCGGACACATCGGACACTTTTGATGCCATTTTGGGACCATTGTCATTTATACAACAATCAGTGCTCTAAAAATGCACTGATTTTACACCATACACAGTTCATACAAGCGCATAATTAGAAAGGTGGACTGGACATCTATATTTAATCGGCACAATCCCAATCCTTTCTTTTATATTTTATTGTGCACCAAAAAAGCATACGTTTTTCTTAAAATAAATTAGGTTAATAAAAAAATGTGCAAATCTTGTGCTACATGAAAAAATGCGCCTAATTCAAAAATTTCATTTACATTGTTTCTTTCTACGGGTTCATTCTACATTTGTTTCATGTGTTGATGTCATTTTCAGATTACAATTGCAGTTTAATTATGGAACCTGTTTCTCTTCTCTTTTTGTTTTGCAGTTCCATAGCGCGTAAACGCCGGCAGTTGGGGCGCAGAGGGAAGCAGGTGCCTCTCCTCCCCCATGAGGCAGAGCTTTTGGCAGGTATAGGGCAGGATGAGATCACCCATCTCCTGGCTCATCAGGGTTGGTGTCAGCATTGCATTGTGCAGGACAATTTTTTTGTCAAGCATCCGACATTTACCATGTTGTGTTTGATTTTATTTAAAGATCACATCCAGTCCCAGCGCCGCCGGAGGCGGAGGGCGGAGGAGCAGGAGTCCTCCACGTCATCAACGCCCAGTAAGTAGTGTAGTAGTGACACTAATACAGTGGGTCCTTTTCCATTTGTCCAGCCTTCCATTGTCATTCCAGTGTCATTGCTTCTCGCTCAAGCAGTGACAGGTAGAGCCTCTGCGACGATCTGTCAGGTAACGCAAGCGCTTGCGTAACTTACGCAATCTGACAGAACGTCGCTGCTCTGAACTGAGGCACCTGATCAGTGGCGGTGCACCTAGCACTCGCCGCTGGAACCAGGACAGGTAAGTGCCTCGTTTTTTTTTTTATCGATTTTTTTCTAAATGGTTGAATGCATGTCCCTGCCTTGTAGATAAACGTTAGTGATCTGACCTGTATCGCCATGCTAATGGATAATTAATTTTATCTATATACAGTATTTATTTATAGTAATTTGAAGCTTGAACATTGTAACGTTCATCATTTCTCCTTTATATTAAATAGGTGTCATCCAATCAGAGGGGGAGACTCAGAAGGAGGAGGCTGAGGCGGCAACGCCCACATGTAAGTTAGTATAATCTTGCTGGTGTCTGCTGAGTGATCATACATGTTTCAATGTTCTTGTACTAATGTGTGAGATTGTTGTACACTGCAGATTGTAATATTCTTTTCTATATTAATCATAATCAACAGCTGCTGAGGCTGAGCAGGAGGTGAAGGAGACCTGCCCTGTAGAGGCTGCTGGGGATGCGGAAGATGGTGAACAGCCAGACGCGGCAGATCCAGGGAGTAAGTATAACTTTTTTTGTATTTTCCAGGCAAATATAGTATTTTAAATATGAAATGCTGATGGCAAACCTTGTCTAGAAATGGTTGTGATTTATTCTCCAAGGCTTCGGTTTAGCTGGAATTATTAATTATTAGTCCCCCTCTGCAGCTGATTCCAGTCATCCTGTTAGCGTGACCTGTGCTTGTTATTTCCTCAATGTCACTTACCTGATCACGCCACCTTCTTGCTGCAGTTCAGATTCCCAGTCTGAGCCAATCACTGTTAATCATCGTGAATAACACAGCAGGCTGGAAGGGGTGTGTCAGACAAGAATCTTCAGCTATTGGCTGGCAGTCCCTGGACTTGGTCAATCTCTGGCATGCCCCTAATGTATGCATTAACACTTTCCTCATGATGTCTGGTGCCTCCTCTTTGGCATCATCTAAAGCAGGGGTCTCCAAACTGTGGCCCGAGGGCCAGATGTGGCCCTTTGGTAGCCTTTATCCGGCCCTTGGGGCACTATTCCTCCCACTGACACCAACAATGGGGTATTTTTTCTTCTATGGATACTAATGATGGGATACTATTCCTCCTACTAATAGGGGCACCACTCCTATTGACCACCAACCCCAAGGCCATATTTATTCTCACTGATGATGGGCCCATGACATTTTCTGCCCCTGTGGGCCACAATCTGGCCCCCCTAAAGTCTGAAGGAAAATAAACTGGCCCTCTGTTTGAAAAGTTTGGAGACCCCTGATATGAAGCAAAAAATTGTAAATGACCTCGTAGATCTTTGTGCAGGCAAATATCTATAAGAAGTTGAGTCTTTAGGCTATAGTGCAGACTCCAGAGTGTATTGTGTTGCACATTGGCAAGGCTGTTTACTGATATATTTTACATGTATCTTGCAGTTTTTCTTTAACTGCTCCTTTTTGTCTAGTGGTTTTTGTTTTAGAAGTTTTAGACATACTGATCCTTGGATCCCCAGTGGTCGGACACAATTCCATGCACCCTCTCTCTCCTTCACTTACATGGTCTAGGCTTCTGAAGTTATTATAAGACCTGCACAGGTCTTGAAGGCTCAGGGAGAGACCAGACCACTGCAGTAGCAGAGGGGAGCAGATGAAGCACCGGATATCGAAGATTCAGTGATTGTAAATTCTCTGTTATACCTCCTAGCCTAGACCAGGAGTGAGTAACCTACCTAGCCTAGAACAGAAGTGGGGCTTATTCAATCAGTGGCTATATAAAATTATCAACTTTAAAAAGTAGCCTGCTATATTTTATTAAACAACTTTTTGTTAGGTCATCCCTAATGCAATGGCTTGAATGGCTTCTCGTTGGTGAGTGTAATGTTAATAGCTGGTATAGCTGATATGTTTTTCTGCAAGTGCAACTGATCTTCCATATTTGCGACAGTCAATCAGTCTGGATGAGGTAGAGTATTTAGTGGTCAGTGTGACGGATCTCAGATACCCCAGGTAGGCACATCCGCCAGACCTGTGTCTCCTGTCCTCCAAATGCACCTGCAGCCTGCAGATTTGCCATAACCAGCCCTTAACCCCTCAATCACGAGACAATCCACACAGGTGTTGAGGGTTAAACGTGCAGAGCATCAACAGTTTAATAAATCCAAAACATACACTTTTACACACAGTTAGGGACACTCCCCTTAGCCTTGTCATAGGGGGGGGTAGGGGACAAGGAAGAACCAATGGGAACTGAACATTGAAACAGAGACTACAGTTAAACATAAAGGGATTATGGTAAGCAGGCAGCCCTTCAATACACATCCCCTGCGGAGAGATGTCTGCAGTCCAGACCATTGTCTATGTGCCATGAACCAACACAATTTAGCACAGCAACAAGAGGGGGGGATGGGGGGGAGAAGGGATGTAGCATTACATTACATTATCTCAATACCAGCTTTCCCCAAGTCTCTCAGTCTCTTTTGGGCCATAATCTGTGGATAAGAGGCCAGCCCTCAGTCCCTTCCAAAACACACAGTGACAGTGGGTTCTGTCACAGTCAGCACTTAGGCGTTCATTACACCTTAAGATTTTCTCCAGCCGGCCGTGCGACCAAGCGGATAAAATCTTTGGGAGATTCTCCTTTACACTGCTCGATGTGTAGAGGGGAATCCCTTTGTACTCTGGCCGGGGAGGACACTCAGCTCCGCCCCGGTCAGAGTACAGTAAAGTACTACACCTTCCTGTACAGCTCAGCAAACCTGGGATGACGCAGCAAATTGACACAGACACCACTATCTCCTACACACAAATTGATTAGGTGCATCTCACTGAATATCAAAAATGGAAAAACTGGTATGTAGAAGTGAAAACATTTCAAGATGTTACATGATTGTCTACAAGCGTTTTGAGATAATTGTCTTTATATAATGTTGGGGTGAAGAAGTCATGTGTATTGTATTATCTATCTAATGTATTTTCTTTTCTTCACAGGTGAAGTCTTCATCCTTCACCTCCACCCGGTGGACGAAGGCCTGGACCTGCCCGCGTCTGGTGGTTGGGCTCACTGTCCTTCCTCCCCAGCGGTTTCTCCGGCGCATGTTCTCCTCCACCCTTCACTATCCCCCCAAGTGGACACACCCATTAGTGCCTCCAACCCAGTGCGTCCTGGTGAGGATTCTCCAGCCGCTCCAGTACACATCCCCCCTCCAGAGCCACATGTGAATGCGTATCTGCGACGCATTGTGGAGGTCCAAGAGAGACAATATGCCGAAACCAGGAGGCTATGTCACTCTTTGGCCCTCCACAATCGCCGGCAGCTCCGTCACTATGTGGCTCTGGAGAGGTACCAACGCAGCCTTAGGAGCCAACTGGAGGCTACTAGGTACCTTGGTGAACAGATGGCTGGCATCAATATGTCCCTACAGCGACTGGTCACCAGGTTGGGGGAGAATATTTTTTCAGAATTTTTTTATTTTATTTTTTATTTATGTTAAAAATAAAAATGTTTTTGTTCAGAACTAATTGTTTTCTTGAATCTTGCTTTCCTTGTTAGGTTCAATAATCATTATGTGATGTTTATCTAAATGAACTAGTCCATTTATTGTTACTAACTTACTAGAGGCCTTATAATTGTCTTTTCTACATTTAACCATCAGGCTGAACTTAGAAAATTTAGGAGATTTCTTTCTACACTATTTCAATGTGCAAAGGGTAATCCCATTTATCTTGTGTCCAGTCACGCCGTTCAGCTTTCCCCCCACCAGAATACTAGGGATGAGCCGAACACCCCCCGGTTCGGTTCGCACCAGAACCTGCGAACGGACCGAAAGTTTGCACGAACGTTAGAACCCTATAAATACAATGGATGCAAACGTTCTAAATCTAAAGTGCTAATTATAACGACTAATATGCATGTTATTGTCCTAAAAAGGGTTTGGGAACCCGGGTTCTGCACCAGGGGACATGTATCAATGCAAAACAAAGTTTTAAAAACGGACGTTTTTCGGAAGCAGTCATTTTAATGATGCATAAAGTGAAAAAAAAAAGTCAAATATTCCTTTATATATCGTACCTGGGGGGGTGTCTAAAGTATGCCTGTGAAGTGGCATGTGTTTCCCGTGTTTAGAACTGTCCCTGCACAAAATGACATTTGTAAAGGAAAAAAAGCCATTTAAAACTGCTTGCGGCTTTAATGTAATGTCTGGTCCCGGTAATATGGATGAAAATCTTTGAGAAAAATGGCATGGCTACCCCATCACCCCCCCCCCTACCCCAGCCCATTACCAGCCCCTTTGGGTCTTGTATGGATATTAAGGGGAACCCCGCACACAAAATAAAAAAGGCCCTATATACTCTGAACAACAGTATACAGGCGGTGCAAACAAGACAGTGACTGTAGGTTTGTTCTTAAGTAGAATCTGTTTGTAATTTTGAACAGTATTATTATAGAACAGCAATGACGGGTATATACAGGTGTATACTGTGACACTAACTCCTGCAGATGCCTGTATTTGAGAACAGCAATGACGGATATACAGGTGTATACTGTGCAGAAGGCTTAGCAAAAATGACACTGACACTGTCCCCTGCCTATCCTTCTCTGTCCCTGTATACCAACACACTGTAAATGCACAAGGTTTAGCAATGAATATCACTGACACTGTCCCTGCCTATCCTTCTCTCTCCCTGCACGCCAACACACTACACAAGGCCGCCGCGCTGGCAGCCTTTTATAGTGTGGGGCATGTACTAAACCCCCTGAGCTATAATTGGCCACAGGCATCCTGCCTGTGGCCAATTATGGCTCTCCTCGCTTCCGGCGCTGTGATTGGCCAAGCATGCGGGGTCACAGTGCATGGTTGGCCAATCACAGTGCCGGGATTGCACTGCGATGGCTCAGTGTATTGTGGGCCATTCGCGTCATTCAAGTTTGGTGCGAACGGCCCAAAACGTTTGCATGTATGTTCGTATGTTCGACTCCAACACGAAGCTCATCCCTACAGAATACACAGCAGATAGTAACAGCAGGGGTTAGCCATACAGTCCTCAACAGTTCACAGGGCATAGGTTGCAGGCTTGCAATCATGAGGGCAACAGTTAACCTGACAGAGGTTCCCAGGCGAGCGCAATCACAAGGGGCAACAGTTCAAAGGGCAGTCATCATTTCCAGGGCTTGAGTAACATGGCAGCAGGGTAGATTACTCACACTGGTGACTTCAGACAATTGCAGATGGTCATGAAACAGGTGGAGGATCAGAGAGGGCCCTGGTGTCCCCAGGGTCAGAGATGGCAAATGGGAGGGGTCCTGGGCATCTGGATGCAGTTCAGCAGTGACCAACTAGTCTATCTTGCATAGAATCACGTTTCCAGCTGTGTACTTCTTTGTTCTATGTTGTGTTGGTAACAAATTCTGATCCTTGAGTTGACAGTCTCTCCATCAAGAGGAACTGTCATGCTGTTGAGGTCATCTTTAATCATTGTCTCTTATTTCCAGACCATCATACAAAAATGGTTAAATTAGCACACGTTGCTATTTGTATTTACAAAGACAGCAACACGTGAGCAGTAGCGCCACGTCAAGGCTTCAACCCTTGCTACTGTCCATTCACACAACATTCATTCATACAATCACGCAAACTCTAGTCACTCTACACAACACTCATTACAAAAAAGGGTGATGGAAGGAATAAAGGGAAAAATTTGGATTGCTTAAAACAATATAATTCTATTTAAATCTTGGGGTCACACTAAAGACAACTGCTATTGTCAAGTAGTAAGAAAAAAAAAAAAGATTTTCCTCAACATTTGGATGGATCCTCTGAGTCCCATTTATCTTCACATGGTGATAATGATTCAGGTCTCACAAGTTAAGAGTAGGGTAACCCAGCTTGGGGAGGTTAAATTTGAGGAAAGTTATTTGTTCCATCAAATGGGGTGTCAGTTGTGCACGGTGTGGATTAAGGATGTTCCCAGTAATAGAGAAAACTCTCTCACTTTTCACAGTGGTTGGAGGACAGGATAGTAGTTGCTGGGCAACCAGACAAAGACCAGGCCACACACTTTTCTTACTATCCCAATAGGTCAAAGGGTCCTCTGTAGGAAGCAAAGGTGCTTCATATAGGTAGGCCCTGACCATTTCAGAGGCACTGCTCTCTTCTCGATTACCTGCTGCTTGACCTGCATCCACCAGATTGTCAAGTGCCTCTACCCAACATGCAGATTCTCCACTTGGTTGTTTTTGAGTGATGGTGCCAGGTCTTGGAATAGCAGACATGGCAGGTGAATCTTCCAAACTGGCCTCATCCGGCATACATCTCTGTTGCTGCAAATTACGGACCCTTTCAATCAATTTTTCTTTCCAGTAGGAGAGGCTGTTGTCTCTGAGTGCCAGTTTACCTTTGATCCTGGGATCACATAGGGAAGCCAGCATGAGTTCAGGGCTTTTGCGGACACGATCATTTAGCCGATCTTTTAAGTTGGCTTGTAGTTTTCTGATGAAAGACGCTACATCGGCATGAAGTGAGCTGCCACAAAGAGGCTCACTGTTTTCTAGGAACGATCCCATCTTATCTATGAGATAGGTAAACAAGGGTATGACCTGTCCTAGGCTGGCATTGCTCTGACTCAAGTTTTTCGTCACATTCCGAAAGGGTTTTAAGACAGAAACGAGCTGCCCAATTATACACCAGTCATCACGTCCCAGTGTGGAATAAATCCCAATGCTGTGGCGGGATGATAGATTGTGGATGGCTGTCTTTTGCTCCAAAATGCGTTCCAGCATTTCCAGGGTATAGTTCCACCGGGTGCTGACATCTTGTTTCAGTCGATGTATGGGGAGCCCTGATTGTTCTTGCTCCTCCCTTAACAGTTGACTAGCTCCTACACTGCAGTGGAAATGCCCTGCAATATTCCTGCAAAGGTCCAAGATTTGAGCAGTCTTGTTGTTTTTCTCCACTGGGATTGCACCCTTGACCACTAAATGCAGTATGTGTGCAGAACAGCAGACACCGACAAAATATCCATCTTGGAGCGCTTTAACCATATTTGAACCTCCGTCTGTCACTATGAACCCAACAGAAACATTGGTGACTGCCAGCTCTCCAAACCAATTGGCCAACATTGATCTAATTGCCCGCAATATGTTGGCAGAGCTGTGTTTATCATCAGGGACTTCTGTGTGGAGCAGGAAAGCTTGATAACCCTGCTGGTCTTGCGCTGCAGACTGTCCTGATGAAGTTTGAACACTTACACTAGTGCCACCACCAACAGGCACAGTGGCCTGCCACCAGTGTGCAGTTAAAGACAGGAAAGCGTGTTGACCGCTGGGAGCTGTCCAAAAATCAGTGGTCAAATGAATTGTCTGACCCTCGGCTTTGGCCATTTTTTCCTTCAATACTGCAATGCACGAATGGTATAGTGCTGGAATAATCTTTTTGCTGAAAGTTGTTCTTGCAGGAACAACGTATCGTGGAGCAAGGGCATGCATGAGCTGCTTAAATGGCTCCCCTTCAATCATGCGAAAAGAGGCTCCTCCAACAGCAATGAATTGGCCAATGAGGCGGGTGATCTTGTTGGCCTGCTGTTTTGACATGCCCTTGGAACTAAAGCCAACACAACTATCTAGTGTAGGCTGATGATGTCCTTGAGAGGATGAGGAGCCTGATTGGGTCTGCAGTGGAACTACTGAACGTGGACGGCTTGTCTTAAATGAACCCTCTCTATTGGCTGTGCTCTGAGTAAGTGGTGTGGTTGAAGAGGTACCACCAGTAGAGACAGAGTCCGTTATGCTGCTTCCTGCGCTACCATCTTCTTTTTCTGCCTCTGCCCGCAGTAAAGTAGAGTGGTGGTAATTTTTAATGTGTAGGTTCATACCAGAATTGGTTAAATGTCCCAACTTTTTACCCCTACTCACTTGCTTCCCACACAATTTTCACTTTGCAAAGAACCCGCCTTCCAATGTTTGAAAGTATTACCAAACGTTGCTGCGGCGGGATGAAGCCCCTTGACCCTGTTGATCTCTAGTATGGGCTGATATAGCTGCAGCAGATAGCACACCAGTGGTGGAAGCTGTTGCCACTACAGTTACACTTGGTGAACTAGTGCTAATGGCAGGGGTGCTGGGGAGGTCGGTGTTATCATCACAGGATTCTTCCTCCATAATAACAGAGGGAGAAGGGGAGTTAGCAGCAGATGAAAAAAGTGAACTGCTACCTGTCCTACTCCTCACAGAATATCCCTCTTGCACTTTCTCTAAGTCATGCTGTAAGTCTTGTGGGGTAAGACTGTATAAAACGTCTGCAGTGGTTGGGGAAAGAGGAGTATCACATTCAAAATCATTCTCTTGGGGCAATGAAGAAAAAGTCTCACACTCTGTCTCTGCTGATGTCTCCCTCAATTGCTTCTTTGGGGAGCTGGGCAGTGGCACTGGCAGTGTCATTGGTGGTGATGATTGTATCGGCAACTCCACTTGTTTTATACTATGTTTCTTGCCTATCTCATAAAAATAGGAAGCCATGACTCCTGTAGAAGAAGGCGCTGCACTGGCAGTGGAAGCGGCAGCAGATGTTGGTGGTCTGGCAGGAAAACTAATAGTAGAACTGGTGGTGGTGGAACTAGCTTTGCTGGTGGCAGTGGTGGTGACACTCACTGTTGTGGATAGCATGTTTGTGGCAGCAGAAGTGTCAGAGACACTAGTAGCAGAGACCTTGCCACTTTTTTTAGCAAGGCGTCCACCACGACCGCGACCATTACCTCTACCTGCCTTCACTTTTCTCTTAGAATGGTACATTGCTGTTGCTGTATATAGTTCAAACAGAAAATGGACTGGTGATAGTGATCACTGATCAGACAGGTAACAATATAGGGTATATAGAACCTATATAGAATCTCAATCTATAATATAGAATCTATATTAATAAATCCCCCCCCCCCCGCCACAACACGGGCAGCCTCTGAGGCTATCACAATACTAGCAAGTTCACTAGTAGTTCACAACACTAACACAATAGCAGCAGATTATTATGAAAAAGTGAACTTGATCTGTAGCTTGCTTCACTATTGTTCAGCTGCTGTGCTTAGGGTTAATTGCTAATAATTCAGGTTCTCTGAAAAACGGACCAGCAAGATTAACTGTCTTCTGAAATGATTCAGCGTGTGTGTGTCTTTCTCTGCTAGCAATTGTAAGTGAAAATAAGTTGGCTGTACATGTGTACTTAGTTCTAGCTATTTTACTGCTCCTCCTCTTTGGTTACAATCAGCCAATAACATTCATCATCATCTTTATTTTACTTCCCCCACCCAATTCCAGCAGCAAATGATCTTTTTTATCTATGTCGAATCTTTTCTCTCTATGTCGAATCTATTCTCTCTATAATGTCGAATCTATTCTCTCTATAATGTCGAATCCTTTCTCTCTCTATGTCAAATCTTTTCTCTCTATGTAGATTAATCTTGGAAGTAAAGGTTAGGCACATTCGACCACAGGTTCGATAGACACAGATTGTTATTGTTAGCGTTGTGTCGAATCTCCTATCTATATCGAACTGTTGTCACAACGAAAACGAAAATAAAGCATTTGTTTATGTCGGATCTTTCGGTTTTCGTATTCTGTGCTTTCGTTTTCGTTTGTTAAAACGATAACGAAAATACCTGAAATTCGGACGAAAATGCATTCGGACGAAAATGAATGCACATGTCTAATTCTCATCGCGAAGTTGAGCATGCCCAGCAGGGATTGCAGCTGTCTCTTGGTGCACCCTCGTGTGGTGGTAAAAGTATGAACGACTGTCCTGATGCGGGTCAACTTATCGAGGGGTAGGCTGGCCTGCATGGCGCGAGTGTCTAAGTTTACTCCCAGAAAGGTGATGAGCTGTGCCGGGCCCTCAACTTTCTTCTCGGCTATAGGTACGTTGAGGTTCTTAAAGACTTCTCTTAGACTATCTAGGTCTACAGGGGGCTTGCTGGGTGACTCGATGAGTAGGAAGTCATCTAAGTATTACCTTCTGACAACGTGCATGGTGTGAGAGAATCCAGGATAGGGCTTGAGCGAATGAGTCAAAGAGCCAGGGGCTACTTTTGGAGCCGAAGGTCAGCTTGGTTGCGAAATAGTAAAGACCTTTCCATTTAACCCTGTGCCACCTCCATAGTTGTGGTTCAATGGTTGGTAACTTAAAGGCATCTGAGATGTCGGCTTTAGATAGCCAGGCCCCGACCCCTGCTTTTATGATTGATTGGATAGCAAGATCAACAGAGGAATATTTTAGAGAGAACTCCTCAGAGGGAATGAGGGAGTTTAGACTGGGTATGTTGGAGGAATGAGGCGCGGACAAATCGTAGATTAATCGCAATTTATTAGAGAACTTGCCCTTGACAAGTCCAATAGGGCTGACTCTCCACACAGTAAAGGGTGACTGAGCAAAGGGGCCGATCATATACCCCGGTCCAATTTGACCTGTAGTAGGGTAGAGATGGCTTCCTCGTTGGCGGCTGCCGAGAGCAGGTTTCTGCACTCATAGGTGGAGTCGGGTAGTGCGATGAGACCGGTGTGGAACCCTGTAGTGAACCCCTGCACCAGGAAGGCTGCTAGGGATGGGGTTGGGTGGGAGGAGAGATAGAAGCCGAGCCACCCGACGTGCACTCGGCCTAGTCAGGATGGACCCAGCTGCTTGATGCTGCAGGCACTCTTCGGATGAGCCTTCTGGCACAGGAGGCAGATGTGCAGAAGTCTGCAGTGGGGGTAAAAGCAACCCTTAAAATTGAAATTGTTGCAGATGGATGCGCCCCCCAATGCTCGAATTGGTCGACCTAGTCTGTCTGCCTGGGACGACTGTGTGGCTGTTGGAAAGTTATGAGGTGCATTGGAGGTGGAAGGGAAGCTGGGAGGACGTCTGCCACTTAACTCGGAGCACCAATTAGCCGTGTGGGAGGCGGATTGGCAGATGGTGCAGAGTGGGGAGCGAAGGCCAGCGAAGTGGCGGCAGAACAGTTCAGTGTCTATAGTGCTCCAGTTAGTGTTGAGCTGGAACTGCGACAGTCTGGCTGCGGCTCTTGCTGAAAAGGAGCGATGGTAGTCGTAAAAAGAGCACCCACCGTATTTGTGGCCTAGATCAACTACTGTGTGGAGGTAAAGATCAAGTTCTTCCCTCCTGTTGGGGTTGGCCGAGCATATCACGTCTCTGAACATCCCAAAGGCCAGCACGAACTCTGACTGAGAGCTTGCGATTGAGCCTGGGATCCTTGGCTTTTAGGACAACAGAGACGTCCCCCCAGGAATATGATTTGTTCTCGGCCATGTCCTGTACGGAGATGAGTAAGGACGCTAGGTTCACGTCCTTGCCGTCCAGGATGTCCTTCCTGATGCCCGCTGGGACCAGGTGTGAAGGGAAGATGGTGGTGCTAACGTCGGGCGTACCTGTAAGTGGGGGTACGGAGACGACCGTGGAGACTAGGGCTGGTGGTGGCATAGCTGGACGGGTTTCCAGGGCCCCTACTCTAGTCTGAACATCAGTGACCGAAGTTGATAGCGAAGACACTAAATCGTGCAGCTGGACAATGGCGGAAGATATCGACTGTAGAGACGCTTGGGAATCCGGTGGAGCTCCGCTGGTGGTGGGAACAGCAGCCGAAACAGCTCGGCTTTCCTGGCTGTGGCAGGGTAGGGAATACCCCTACGACGTAATTCGGCCGTAAGCCTGGGGATGGTCCAAGCCCTGAGAGACCGCGTAGAGCCGTCCGCTGAACCCGCGAGGGGTGATGGTGGGACGGAGGTGAAGTCTTCGCTGTCGGCCTGCGACATGTTGTCGGCTAGAAGGAGGGGAATGCATATGTTTTAGAATAAGACACAAGGTTGGAGGGGACAGAAGAGTTTTAGAAACGGAGAGGAAGAAGGAAAGGAGGGTGGACAGGACAAGGAGTGATAGACGTAGACGACAGTTTAGTTTGCGTACGAGCGCTGTTGAGTGTAATTTAGAAAACTCAAAAAAATGCGTGGCAACTGAGGTGAGCCAGGAGGTGACTGGCTAGATAACCGATAGCTCAGGTGCCGTCTGTGCTCGGCACAGATTAATGAACCAGAAGCCCCCAGGGCGTACTGGGGAGGGTAGTTGAAGTCTGGTATACTAAGTAGGAATGTTACGATCTGTAGTTTGTTGACGTGTGGTCGGTCTGCTAACCCTTGCACTGCCAGCAAGGTGGATGTTAGGCAACCTTGTCTGCGTGGTAAAGGATCTCGGATCGCTCTTTCGAAAACAGAGTGTAGTGTACAGAGGTATGTGACAGTCACTAGAATATGTCGTGAAAGGGTGCGAGGAGAAGCAAGGGGGGCCTTGCATTTACGCACCTGTCTTGTGCCCTAGTAGTTGAAACTCGGTTGAGGTCGAGACGTGGGTCGACCGGGAACCTGTGATAAGGGTGACATGGAAATATATATATTTTTTTTATTTTGCGAAAGGATGGGTGCAGAGCTGTTTGGAGCGGTAGGTAGCTTCCAGGTGAAGAAATTTAAAACCCCTTTTTTTACCTGAGGGGAATACTGTCCAAACCTGGTGCAGGGTGGACCAACTGGAACTCAATCTCAAACTGATCTGTATGGGGAAAGTGACAGAGAAAAAGGTGAGTAGCCGTGTTGCTACTGGAGATGATGAGTGGCTGATTTAGAACCACTTGCAGAATGCTCGCCGTGATTGCGAGGGAAGCAGCCTTACTGGGAAGGCGAAAAAAGGAAAGTTTGTGAATTGTGAGTATGTAGGGATGACCGTCGGCAATAAAAAAATGGAGTATTTGAAGTAAGGCGTGTATGTAATACTGTGATGCAAGGTGAACATTTTATTATTATTTTTTTTCTCAAAAATTTTTCTTTTTTTTTTTATGTGTTCGCACTAGAGATGTGAGTCGTTTGAGCCTGCAGTGTGACTGGACTCGGATCGGTTGTGTTTGCCAAGGATTCAAATCTGCAAGCCGATGCTACGACTGGATTCGGACCGGTTAGAGAGGTTCGTTGCTAGAGATCCGAGTCGTTTGAGCCGGTGGTGCGACTGGACTCGGATCAATTGTGTTTGCCAAGGTTCCGAATCTTTGAGCCGATGCTACGACTGGATTCGGATCGGTTACAGAGGTTTGTTGCTAGCGATCCGAGTCGTTTGAGCCGGTGGTGCGACTGGACTCAGATCGAGTGTGTTTGCCAAGGAACCGAATCTTAGAGCCGATGCTACGACTGGATTCGGAACGGTTATGGCTGCAGCGTAAGGAGGGGGTTTGATGCGCCGGATCCGAATCGTAGCGCCGTAGATACGACTGGACTCGGATCGACTGAATGGTGTTTCGAAGATGAAGGGGCTTGTGATTGCCGAGGGTCTGAACTGTGGTGCCGATGTTTTGCGACTAGATTCGGACCGGCTGTTCGGTGTGTGTTGTGTGTAGTAAGAGGTGTAGGGCATCAGTTAGGTGAAGGGAGAGTATCGTAGGAGGTGTAGGGCGTCAGTAGAAGGGATGAGGTAACGACGGGTGGGCCGCCTGTTTTGCGACCAGCATCGTATGAGCGATTTGGTAGGAAGTGGCTTGTGTGCTGAATGAGTGATTCGTAGAACGGGTAAGCTCTAGGAGTCGTAGGGGCCGTTTAACGAATCGTAACGTGGAGCTCGACTGGGCTCGAAAGCCAACTGACCTAGGCAGTAAAACCTAGAAATGCAAACCGAGAACAAGCAAACTTATTGAGCTGTACGATTGTAAAAGAGGGAAACGTATACCGGCGCTACAATTTGTACGAACGGTAACAACCAGTCCTACCTGCGGCAGCGAGTGATGACCCGATCAACTGCGAACGATCTCGAAGTATGAGCGCAACTACACGGACGCTGTGAGTTGAGCGGTGTCGGGCTGGTGACGTCGTAATACCGTGCACTAGAGCCGACACAGACCATCGTGGATGGTCTGCTTAAGTACCCCTCGAACTCCTCCCATAATTTCAGGCCAGCATACTGGCGTTCCTATATATATATATATATATATATATATATATATAATCTATCTATCTATAACCATTTTCCGAAATTCGAATTTCATATAGAATTAAATCGAATTTGAATAGAAAATATTCAAAACTAATATAAAAAAATCATAAAAAAACAATAGAACAAATCAGAAAAAAAAATATAAACATATATATAATATATAAAACCAAACCATGTTCCGACATTCGAATTTCATATAGAATGAATTTGAATTCCAATTAGAAAAGATTAGAATAGAAATAGAAAATAGACTAGAAAAACAATAGAACAGAATAGAATAAAATATAATATATATGTATATCTATATATATAACCATCTTCTGAAATTCGAGTTTCGTATAGAATGATTTTGAATAGAAAAGATTAGAATAAAATAGAATAGAAAATAATAGAAAAGAATAGACTAGAAAAACAATAGAACAGAATAGAATAAAATATATTATATTTAATTTTATTATGTTATATTGTTTTTCTAGTCTATTCTTTTCTAATCTAAATCGTTCTATACTAAATTCGAATTTCGGAAGTTGGATATATATATATATATATAAAATTAGGGCTGTTACTGATTAAAATTTTCGTGTTCAATTAATCGTTTTTTTTTTTAATCGATTAATCGACTAATTTCGATCAATTATAACGCACATGGATATCCAACTACTTTTAGCTGATCTCCTTGCAGGCCGATTCCCAGTGCAGCTACCAACCACTGGAAAAATGGATAGCAGGATACAAAAAACACACAAAGGCAGCGCTCAATGGGAATAGCATTAAAACTTTTATAGTCTTCAAGTAGGTAACAAAATAAATATTGCACTGGAGATAAAATCGATCTAGCTACATAAACTGTAAAAATGGTGCGAGTAATACCAAACGGTAGCAAAAGCCGTCATAAAAACATGTAGCTAAGTATGATACTGGTATAAAAATGTGTACAACAATACCACTGCTGAATCCAGATGAGGAGGGGCTAACATCAGTCCGTCGGCATGTAGATGTCCCGTGAAGGGAACTATCACAACTCCCAGTGGATGGCTGTAGAATCCCAGGTTGATAGAGAGAAGTGATAGAGGGAAGTGTAACAGCCCATGCGTGTGGCAGATAGTAAGGTCCCGCCGGCATGCAGATATGAAGGCACAGCAAAAGGAGCCCTTCAGATGGACACGGCAAGCCCAAATAATTTTGATCGATCAAAGCAATTAATCGATTAATCGAGGAATTAATAGTTAATTTCCACAGCCCTAATATATATATATATATATATAT
This sequence comes from Rana muscosa, assembly GCA_029206835.1. Classification (NCBI taxonomy): domain Eukaryota; kingdom Metazoa; phylum Chordata; class Amphibia; order Anura; family Ranidae; genus Rana; species Rana muscosa. The sequence goes on along the minus strand of CM055125.1, from coordinate 86,538,555 downwards.
ATATATATATATATATATATATATATATAATTAGGGCTGTGGAAATGAACTATGAATTCCTCGATTAATCGATACATTTTTTTGATCGATCAAAATTATTTTGATCGGTACTCACCTCTCTGCCGGCTTCCGGGTCTTCAGGGAGTTCCGTCGGTGATCCGGTGACGTCACGGACACCGGTGGGGCTTACCGTGTCCATCTGAAGGGCTCCTTTGCTGTGCCTTCATATCTGCATGCCGGCGGGACCTTACTACCTGTTACACTTCCCTCTATCAACCTGGGATTCTACAGCCATCCACTGGGAGTTGTGATAGTTCCCTTCACGGGACATCTACATGACGACGGACTGATGTTAACCCCTCCTCATCTGGATTCAGCAGTGGTATCGTTGTACACATTTTTATACCAGTATCATACTTAGCTACATGTTTTTATGACTGCTTTTGCTACAGTTTGGTATTACTTGCACCATTTTTACAGTTTATGCAGCTACATCGATTTTATCTCCAGTGCAATATTTATTTTGTTACCTAGTTGAAGACTATAAAAGTTGTAATGCTATTCCCATCGAGTGCTGCCTTTGTGTGTTTTTTGTATCCTGCTATCCATTTTTCCAGTGGTTGGTAGCTGCACTGGGAATCAGCCTGCAAGGAGATCATCTAAAAGTAGTTGGATCTGTATGTGCGTTTATAATTAATCGAAATTAGTCGATTAATCAATTTATCGAACACAAAATTTTTAATCAGTAACAGCCCTAATTATATATATATATATATATAAAAACCATGTTCCGACATTCGAATTTCGTATAGAATGAATTTGAATTCCAATTAGAAAAGATTAGAATAGAAAATAGACTAGAAAAACAATAGAACAGAATAGAATAAAATATAATATATTGAATTTTATTTTATTCTGTTCTATTGTTTTTCTATTCGATTCTTTCCAATATTTTCGATTCTATTCTAATCTTTTCAATTTGAATTTGAATTCATTCTATACAAAATTCGAATTTCGGAAGATGGTTTTATGAATGAATAAATACTGTGTGATGTCATCACCCCCCCCCCTCCATCTATAGAGAGACAATCACCTCCATACACCATCCAATCAGAGCTCAGCATCTCCATCCATCCCCCACACTCACTAATACCCCACACATTATTTTAGCACATCTCCTGTAGTCTTTTAATAGCTATTTCATTTTTTTTTTGCAGATTACGATGCATTTCCTTTATTTCCGGCAGATCTCTTGCAGACTATTAGCATCTATTTCATTTATGAATGGAGGAACGGTTTGAGGAAGAGACAACATGAGAGACATCATCACCGCTTATATCTCTATACACAGGGAAATGGCTGCTAATAGTTTGCAGGAGACCTGCAAAAAATATGAAATAGATGCTTATAGTCTGCAGATCTGATGAGAAAATGAAATAGATACTAATAGTCTGCAGAAGATCTGCAAAAAAATTATATAAATGCTAATAGTCTGCAGGAGATCCGATGGAAATAAATAGTAATCTGCAAAAAAAAATGAAATAGATGCTAATAGTCTGCAGGAGATCTGCTGAAATAAAGGAAATGGCTGCTCTACTGCAAAAAAATAAAAATAAAATAAAAATGAACTAGATAATAATAGTCTGCAGGAGAGCTGCAAAAAAAAAGAAATAGATGCTAATAGTCTGCAGGAGATCTGGTGAGAAAACAAAATAGATACTAATAGTCTGCAGGAGATCTGCAAAAAAAATGAAATAGATGCTAATAGTCTGCAGGAGATCTTATGGAAACAAATAGTAATCTGCAAAAAAATAAAATGAAATAGATAGTATCTATATTCTATTCTGTTCTATTGTTTTTCTAGTCTATTTTCTATTCTAATCTTTTCTATTCAAATTCGAATTCATTCTATATGAAATTCGAATGTCAGAAAAATAAATAAATATATATATATATATATATATATATATATATATATATATATATATATATATATATAACCATCTTCCGAAATTCTAATTTAGTATATAATGATTTCGATTTTAATAGAAAAGATTTGAATAGAATATAAAAGAATAGAACAGAATAGCAGAATAGAATAAAATATAATATATTCTATTCTGTTCTATTGTTTTTCTAGTCTATTCTCTGTTTTTCTATTTTATTATAATCTTTTCTATTCGGTTGAAATAATTTGAAATAATTTCGAATCCGGTTGAAATATTATCGAATCCGGTAGAAATATTTTCGAATTTGGTTGAAATATTTTCGAATGCGACCGATTTTTCGAATTCGGTCGAAAACGAAACAAATTCCGAAAACGAATTAACGAATCCAACTAAACGAAATTAATTAATTAACGAATTAAAACGAAACAAAACAAAACAATTTTTTTCCTTTTGCATATGTCTAATGTGACTGGCCAATTTTCTACAGAATGTATAATTGTGTTTTTTAATTACCATTTTATGCCTTCAGTTGGAGTGGAGCTTGGTTTAACAGCCTAAGCCCAAACAAAATTGCACATAGTGGAGTTAATTTATTAAAGCTGAAGAATGCAAAATCTGGCACAACTGTGCATGGTAGCCAATCAGCTTCTAACTTCAGCTTGTTCAATTAAGCTTTGACCATAAAGAAAAAAACTGGAAGCTGATTGGTTTCTTTGCAGAGTTACACCAAATTTTGCACTCTCCAGTTTTAGTAAATCATCCCCATTGTGTACCAAAATCACTTTTGGACAGATGAGTGCTTTAGTTTGCACAAGGAAAACAAAAAAAAAAACAGAACTCTTGCACTGTCCATGGTGCTGCAACAATATATGACTTTCAAAGGCATCATGTACTGTATTTTCCACATTTGAGATACATTGAAACATTGCTTTACTTGAACACTGTTCCATTTATTTGTCATAACCAATTACACATACAGGATTCTCTTTTGTCAGTCACACAATGGTGGCTTTAACCGACCGCCGCACGAACATTTACGTTGACAGAATGGCACGGACAGGCAAATGGGCGTACAGGTACGTCCCTTTAAATTTGCCACCGTGCGGCGAAGCATGCGCGCGACCATGCCGCGAGCTCCGTGACCGTGCCCGCGGGACCCGCGGACTCGATGTCCACCGGTGTCCCGCGATCATGTCACGGAGCTGAAGAACGGGGAGATGTCAGTGTAAATACAATATCTCCCCGTTCTTCCTAATGACATGTCACTGATCGAATGCTCCCTCTCATCGGGAGCAGCAATCAGTGACATGTCATTTGTAGCCACACCCCCCCCCTAACAGTTGGAATCACTCCCTAGGACACACTTAACCCCTTCCTAGCCCCCTAGTGGTTAACCCCTTCACTGTCAGTCACATTTACACAGTAATCAATCCATTTTTATAGCACTGATCGCTGTATAAATGTGAATGGTCCCAAAATAGCGCCAAAAGTGTCCAATGTGTCCGCCATAATGTCGCAGTCATGATAAAAATCGCTGATCGCCGCCATTACTAGTAAAAAAAAAAAATATATTAATAAAAATGCCATAAATCTATCCCCTATTTTGTAGACGCTATAACTTTTGCACAAACCAATCAATAAACGCTTATTGCTATTTTGTTTTACCAAAAATATGTAGAAGAATACGTATTGGCCTAAACTGAGGAAAAAAAAATTTTTTTTTATATTTTTTGGGGGGATATTTATTATAGCATAAAGTATAAAATATTGCATTTTTTTTTCCAAATTGTCGCTATATTTTTGTTTATAGCGCAAAAAATAAAAACCACAGAGGTGATCAAATACCACCAAATGAAAGCTCTATTTGTGGGAAAAAAAGGACGTCAATTTTGTTTGGGAGCCACGTCACACGACCGCGCAATTGTCAGTTAAAGTGACGCAGTGCCGACTCGCAAAAAGTGCTCTGGTCTTTGGCCAGCCAAATGGTCTGGGGCTTAAGTGGTTAATATATATTACATTATCCTAATCTTAATAATGATTATGTAAAAAATGCAACCTTTAATCACTTATTTTTGGCAATAAAGGAAACTTGTCAGTCATTTTACATATTAAAGTGATTGTAAAGTCTTATTTTTTTTCCCTATAAAAATAACAAATATGTTATAATTACCTGCTCTGTTGCAGTGCATTTGTACAGAGCAGCCCAGATCCTCCTCTTCTCGGGTCCCTTTTCTGTGCTCCTGGCCCCTCCCTCCTGTTAAGTGCCCCCACAGCAAGCAGCTTCCTATGGGGCACCCGAGCCAAGCTGCAGCTCTGCGTGTCTATTCGGACACCGAGCTGTGAGCTGGCCCCACCCCTTCTCTCCCCTGATTGACTAGCTGACTTTGACTGATAGCAGCGGGAGCCAATGGCATTGCTGCTGTGCCCCAGCCAATCAGGAAGGAGAATCTTAGACGGCTGAGACACAAGGACATCACTGGACAGAGATGGGACTCAGGTAAGCGTTAGGGGGGCTGCTGCACACAGAAGACTTTTTATCTTCAAGCATAGAATGCATGAAGATAAAATAACCTTCTGACTTTACAACCCCTTTAAGATCTGATAGATCTACCCATGATCATATACTGCAAGATGTCTACTGTTACCTTTAATACCCTTAAACTTTTCTCTGCGTGTCTCTCTGATCTAGTTTCTCTCTGTTATTAGTGATTTTGCTGACTTCTGGGCTACCAAAAGATACAAACTACTACCATTCCCGATTGCAATGACAGCACTTCAATGCTCAGGTGTAAGGAGGGGTGTTTGTTAGGAAAAATGGTAAATTTCTAATGCTGTCTCCTAGATTATACTTTACTTTTAAAAGTATGTAGCGGGTACTCCAAATTTAGTGGGGTCTCTAGGTCCAAATTTAGGGGGATGGCCCGAGCACTAGTATGGCTCGGGCCTTCTAATTGTGCTGGACTCTGCTTTGTTGCTGTGTGCCTATGTGGAGTTCCCTGTGGCCTGCAGGTGGCGCTGCCATGTTGGGTCAAGGTTGAACCATAGGTTGCATTGGCGTGATTGGATGTCCTCTCTCAGCTACCATGCAGTGGGCTGGTTCTGCCTGCTGTGTATGCCGGGAGAGGATATAAAAGAGGCAGATGCCATTTGTTCAGGGAGAGACCCGGGGACAAGTACCCGGAGGAGTGCGCCCCCTAGGAGGGGGATGCGTACACCGACTGAAGAGTCTCGGGTACCTTCGGCCCGAGACCGCAACGTTCCGGGTAGGCCCAGTACCTTCGACTGGGTCTACAGGCAGAATTTTGGAGTCCTAGGATGCCCGGGTGAGGGTATCCGCTTCGACCAAGAGGAAGCCAGGGGAGGATTGGTCCCATAACAGGAGATGAGTGATAGTCAAATTGCTGTCTCGGGAAAGGCCTGGTGACCTGTCGGAGGGAAGGATCCTATGCTCCGCAGAACTGACCCTGCGGAGTGCTGCTGCTCTTCGAGGACATACTGAACTTGTCCTTGGAGGATTTGAATTGTTTGTTCAAGCTCCACATCGACTGCTAGGACCATTAAGAGACTATCTGGGTGAGCTGTACCCACTCTGGACCGAGTGGTGATAGATCTGGGAGTTCTGTGCCTGAATCTGCTATTATCTCTCATCTACTCTCTCTCTTACCTATCAAGCAAAGATACAAAATAAACGCAACGTTGGAGTTTAAGTGGTTTGGACATTAATAAAGTCAAAGAGGGAAAAGTACAGACTCGTCTCTTCACTCTAGAGATGGGAACCAGTGGAAGAAGGTAACTCGCTGCGGGACCCAGGTACACATACACCGCCTGACCTCTAAACTAGAGGACAGGGGCTTGTGGCATGGGTGCCTCTCCTTTCCCCTAAGAGGAGAGGGTGGTGCTACAAGTATAAAATGGATGACGGTCTGGGGTTGAATTACTAAAGGCAAATAGACTGCGCACTTTGCAAAGTTGCTCCAGAGTTTAGTAAATGAGCAGAAGGCTACCATCATCCAATCATATGTAAGCAAAAGTGCATTTCTTTTTATTTTCCTTGCACTTGATTGGGTATTCTGTGCAAAAGAATGAAGAGTGAAGCTTTACCTCATTTACTAAGCTCCGGAGCAACTGCACTTGCAGAGGGCAAATGCACTTTGCAAAGTGCACAGTCTGCCTTTAGTAAATATACCCCTCTGTCCTCTGTTGCCTCAGTAAAGAATGGCAAACATTGACCTCTTTTTTTTAAAACAGTGGATCATCATTACTTTTATTGCCTGCCTCTGTGTGAGTAGCCAATCAATGCCTCTGCTTCACACAAAACCCACCAGCAATGACCCCAAACCAGTAGCACCGACCAGTCAAATAGGAAGTATAAAGCTCCTAACCAGTAAGCAGTTCTACAGTCCCCTGGATTCTTAGTACAGTACAGGTATCTTTTATAACAATATTTTTATTGATTATCCCAAGATAATGTTAATCCTAATTTCACATGAAAGCATCTGGTGGTTTTTATTTTAGAATTCTGTAATGCTTTTAAAGGATTATGAATAAAACCTGTGGCTTTCAGCTTCCTACTGAAGTGTGCTGGACTGCATTTACAATGGTATAGTATTTTTTTATTCTCTTAACTTTACAATTGTGCTGGATTCAGGAAAGCTATTTCAATTTCTCTGACTCATGTGTGCATTTTATTGATTATGTAAACATCAAAATGGAAAAATGAGAACTGGCTTTACTGAATTGGAAGTGCAAGCTGTATTCTTTCATTCCTTCATTGCTTAGTAGACATGTGCATTCGTTTTAGTTGGAATGCATTTTTTTGTCCGAATTTCTGGGATTTTTCGCGTTCGTTTTAACAAACGATAACAAACGCGCCGAATCCGAAATCCGAAAGTCCCAACATAAAAAATGCTTTATTTTCGTTTTGTTGCGACAACAGTTTGATATAGATAGAAGATTCGACATGACAGTGACAATAGCAATCTGTGTCTATCGAACCTGCGGTTGAATGTGCCTAACCCAACTTTATTAGTCCAAGATTATTCGACATAGAGAGAAAAGATTTGACATGAAGATTCGACGAAGCAGCTAAAAACAAACGATCTTGGCGAGCGGACATTTATGGTCAAATGTTCCGCCCATAGACTATAGAAGAATTCTAATGTTAATTGACTAGTAATAATAATTAATAAATATAATTATTACTAGTCATACAACATTAGAATTCTACTATAGCTTGTGGGCGGAGCATTCGACCGGAAATGTACGATCGCGGCATCGTACAGTTTAGCTTCTTCGTCGAATCTTCTTAGAACATTCGACAGACACCATAAGTCTTCAATTGACAGATTCGACCTTAATTAATTCGGATTTTCGGACGAATGCATTTGTAGCGCCCTCCTCACTCCCCTCTTTCTCTCGTCTCGTCTCTTGTCTAGGGGTATCTTAGAGGGGAGGGAGCGGGGACACCACGCCTGGCTTCCACCACATGTGTCAGTGCGGTATAAGCAACGTTCTTGTATTACCTTCGGGTCAGTGTTGCGCACCTGGATCCTCCCTCCAAGAGTCACCTTGAACAATGTCTGTCAGGAAATGAGCCCCACACCATAAAAATTCAACACTCCTTTATTCTTCTGCGAATTAACACAATCAGTTGAACTCCCTTGGTTAACAGAACAGGAAAGGAGGTGTGGATGTGAATAGGCCCAGACACAATTTGGTTCTCCACTTTCCTTCCTGAAAGTGGGTTACGGTCTCCGCACAAGGGGGAATTTCCTTCCAGGCGGTCTCCGACGAGAGGCTCACCTGTCACCGGCAATATGCTGCACCGGGTCTTCAAGTGAGGAGCTCCCCCCGGTCCATTGCGCCTTCCGGATTCAGGTACCCACTCCTGGGGTTCCCTAGGATCTCCTTCCCTCGCGGAACTCAGTGTTGGGCACTGAGCTCCGGACCTCCATCTGAGTACCTCACCCCAGGCTAAAGGTGCCTGGGATGGAACACGACCTCCGGACGTCCTCTAGGCCTAGGACACCCAGAGGACCGACACAAACCACCGTCCACAAGCTGAAGGTGCTTGGGACTTCGAACCCACGACAAAGATGGCCGGCCCCTTTATACCCTCTCCCAGCAAGCACTGCGGGTTCCCCGCCCCACCATACCGCTGCCGAGGGAGGACTAAAAGGAGGCACAGCACACAGCAATGATTCAACCCCAGAGCGACAGCGCCACCCACCGGGCTGCAGGGAATTACACATCACTGATGTCTCTGCCAAGTTCAAATTTACACCCGGGAAAGTACATACCCGCTACACATTTTTTAACAAAACAAAATAAATAAAAACGAATTTCGGGAGTAACTAAATAAATGTATTTTTTGGACAAATATGAAATTTCGAAACAAAATATTTCAGTTAGTGATTCACTGACCTGTCAAAACACTCAACTTTCATTCTTGTTCCAGTTGTTTAAGTTGTTATGTAGTAAAGAAACAGTAAGAATAATAGTCCTGAAGTTATTCTCTGCATTTCTTCTGACAGGTTCCCTTTAAGAATCAAAGTATGATTTTGATGTGGTATTCTCTGGTACATATTTATCTGTATTGGACTTTGAATGATCATGCGAAAGACACATACCTTTCCATGTGTGTGACCATGTAAATAAGCTTGCTTCATAATGACCCTCATGATTCAACAACTGATTTTTATAACATGAATAGTTTAGTAAAGCATTTAAAATTAATATGGTAGAAAAGTTAGAACCCGTTTCAAGTTTTATTCGCTGTCTGTTTTTCCACTGGGGAGATTCACCCTCTTTATTTATCCTGTAAACCATTGGAACCAGACAAAAAGTGATGGCAAATCAAAAATTTTACAGCTGTCCCTGGAAGAAGAATAGAGGATAAATCCTCTAATGGGACACTTGTCTAAGGAAGAGATTTCCCCTCACTTTGGATAGATTTGCTCAAACTTTTAGCTGTGTCTCTGGGACAAGATGAGAATGGAAATCTAACTCAAAAGTATATATTGTAGAGGACAAAAAGAAAAACATTAAAATGTAGAACTACAGTATGGCCTCCACAAAAATATGTGCTGCAGCACTTAAATATTAAAGCCTCAGCACTTAAAGTGGACCTTCAGTCATTTTTTTTAACTTTCCATCAATTAAATCTTCTGCCCTTGTTGTTTTAACTTTGGATAGTAAAACATTTTTTTTTCTGCCAGTAAATACCTTATACAGCCCACTTCCTGTTTCTTGTCTGGTAAAAAGCCTAGGCTTATGACATCATTCACAGCTCCCTCTCTCAGTTTTCCAGGAAGGGAGGGGGGGGTAAGTCATAAGAGGGCCAATGAGAGCTGCAGAGCTGGAGGTGTGCCTCTGTGTAAATCCAGAAAGTGAACAGGCAGCAGCTTCAGCTGCCCACAGTTAAAATGGTTGCAGCCAGACTCAGTGGAGGGAGATTTCTGCAGCATATTTGGCAAGTACAGAATCACAGTATAAATAAAATAATATGCAAAGTGGTTGGAGGGAAGCTTCAGGATGGTAAAGATGTCTTTATTACAATCTATGCGAGCAGACTGCAGTTCCTCTTTAAAATTTTCTCCTAGTTTCCCTTCAATATCAGTCTCAAATTACCTAATGATCCTGCCAGTGAAGTCCACCTAATGCAGCTTTTTGTAAGGGTGTGGCAACAATGCTGCACTGCTCCTGAATTCAGAGCAGAGTTGTCACTCTCATGTAGGCTTTTCCTGCTTGCTCAACACATTATTTTACAAGCCTGTAACTTGTCAGTCAGCACATAGGCATGCCTAGTCCTCTTCACTGCTCTCTGGGTTGACAGCACTGCTTCTGTTGTTCAAACCCTTCCACTGTAAGCTGCAGTGTCTGGGAGAGGGAGCATGAGAATGACAAATAAAGGAGTATTTAGCTTAGTCAAGGAAGGTTTTTGTTTGCTTTTTGAGGTTTGTGAATCACATAGTAACTGGACTGGTACTTGTTTAGACTATCATACAGGAGCCTTAAGGCCCCTTTAAAACTGGTGGATTCCTCTGGCAGATCCACCTGCTCAGCGGGGGATCTCTCTACTGATTCCCGCTGAGCAGGTGAATGACAGTTCCATGCCCGCTCCACTTATGCAAAGCGGACACGGACACAGCCCACTTTCCTCTATGGGCTGACTGCCATCCGATCCGCCAGACGGATGGGGAACAGATCCCCTATCTGTCTGTTTTTGGTGGATAGGGTCAGATGTCGGTGCGTGTCAAGTGACACATGTTGGTTGACATCCGCCGCTTCATAGAGGGCAATGGATGGTTCAATTGGGTCTGCCTAAAAATCTGAGAGGTGGACCAGTTCAGTCTGCCCGCGTGAAAGGGGCCTTATTTGTACTTTATACGTTTTAACCATTCCATTCTCTAACCAAAACTAAGAAAAACTGATTTTGCATTTGATGATGATAATAATAATTAAAATAAATATATACAGTATGTTACAGTGCATTTTTTAGAGGCAACTTCACTCTTAGCTTACAATGAATTACATTGCCAATAACATTCATAGCTGAGTATTAGACTGAGTATTAGACTCTATACTAATGCTGTAAGATCTACTGTTGGCAGTGAAATGTCCATTGATTCAGAAACAGTAACTAGACTTTTCAGTTACCTTTTATTTTGAATAGCAAATTATGAACAAAACAAGACAAAAAGACTCAGAACGCCAAAGGAATACCAGTTCAGTTCCTGTTCTGTTATTTGTCTAGGTGCCAAATCATTACCCAGATCACTTTCACTGACACTGAGTTTGTTGCATTTGGACTTTCTTAATATGCAATTACTGCAACAATTATTGAAAACATTACATTTTGGGTCAATGCTAGTGGTTTAAAGTACTTGCTGGGTTCTAAGGGCTCTCGTAGGTTTAAAGTGTAATTCCACCCTGAAAAAAATATTTTCATCAAAAATCTACAAATAAATAAAATAAAAAAATGAAAATTTTTTTTTACTTACCAGAAATAGAGGTTGCTATGTGGAAGTCCCTAATCTGCCTCTTCATCCTCCGCGGTGGATCTTCTTCCTCCTCCTAAACTCGGTGTCTTCTTGTGAATGGGGCGCGCTGCCTTCTGGGAACTGTGTGTATCCCAGAGAGCAGCCGGCCCATTCACAAAGCGCCGATTTTCCCTTACTTTTGGATGGCGGCGCCGGGAGCTGCCAGGATCGAGGGATCGGCCTCGGCGGGGGCCGACATCGCGGGCGAGTAGGACAGGTAAGTGTCCTTATTAAAAGTCAGCATCTACAGTGTTTGTAGCTGCTGACTTTTAACCTCCCTGGCGGTATGATTCTGTCTGATTTTAGGTGCTGAAAGCGGTACAATTATTTTGCATGGAAATTTGGCGTTTTATATTATAGGCCTGCAATTCTTAGGAATAACTCACCTAAATCTGTCCAAACCATAGTCTAGTAGACATCCCGGGTATGATAAAGTTTGAAACACAAAATCATAAATTAGTGTTTGATAACTCACCTAAATCTGTCCAAACCATAGTCTAGTAGACATCCCGGGTATGATAAAGTTTGAAACACAAAATCATAAATTATATTATAATAAATAACTATAAATAATTATAACAAATAATATTATAAAAATAATAAAAATTATTCAATAATGTAATCAAATCAAAAACACTGAAATTTGCTCAGTTGCAGAATTGTCGCTGTCTTTACCTTTAGTGTTTGATGCCGAATTTCCCCACAAATCGCTATCGCTCAATTCTGCAAGTGATTCTAATTTATTATCGCTGTTTTCTAGCTGGTCTAAAACCACTTTTGACATAAAGGGACACTTTTTGGTTGCTATGGACAATCTTCAAATTCCAGGCAGAAAAAACAGTATTTACAGGTGAAATTCAAAAAAATTTAAATATCGTGCAAAAGTACATTTATTTCACTAATGCAACTTAAAAGGTGAAACTAATATATGAGATAGACTCATTACATGCAAAGCAAGATAGTTCAAGCTGTGATTTGTCATAATTGTGATGATTATGGCTTACAGCTCATAAAAACCCCAAATCCACAATCTCACAAAATTAGAATATTACATGCAATCAATAAAACAAGGATTGTACATAGAACAATATCGGACCTCTGAAAAGTATAAGCATGCATATGTACTTAGTACTTGGTTTGGGCCCCTTTTTCAGCAATTACTGCCTCAATGCGGCGTGGCATGGAAGCCATCAGCCTGTGGCACTGCTGAGGTGTTATGGAAGACCAGGATGCTTCAATAGCGGCCTTCAGCTCTTCTGCATTGTTTCGTCTCATGTCTCTCATCTTTCTCTTGACAATGCCCCATAGATTCTAAGGTCAGGCGAGTTTGCTAACCAATCAAGCACAGTAATCCCACGGTAATTGAACCAGATTTTGGTGCTTTTGGCAGTGTGGGCAGGTGCCAAGTCCTGCTGGAAAATGAAGTCAGCGTTACCATAGGGCTCATCTGCGGAAGGAAGCATGAGGTGCTCCAAAATCTCCTGGTAGACGGCTGCATTGACCCTGGACTTAATGAAGCACAGTGGACCAACACCAGCAGATGACATGGCTCCCCAAATCAACACAGACTGTGGAAACTTCACACTGGACTTCAAGCATCTTGCAGTGTGTGCCTCTCCATTCTTCCTTCATACTCTGGGCCCTTGTTTCAAAATGAGATGCAAAATTTGCTCTCATCAGAAAAGAGGACTTTGGATCACTGAGCAACAGATCAGGTCTGTTTTTCTTTAGCCCAGGTAAGACGCTTCTGACGTTGTTTGTTGATCAGGAGGGGCTTGACAAGAGGAATACGACATTTGAAGCCCATGTCCAGGATCCGTCTGTGTGGGGTGGCTCTTGATGCACTGACTCCAGCCTCAGTCCACTCCTTGTGAAATTCCCCAACATTTTTGAATGGCCTTTTCCTGACAATCCTCTCCAGTCTGCAGTCATCTCTGCTGCTTGTGCACCTTTTTCTTCCACACTTTTCCCTTCCACATAACTTTCTATTAATGTACTTTGATACAGCACTTTGGGAACATCCAACTTCTATTGCAATTACCTTTTGAGTCTTTCCCTCATTATGGAGGGTGTCAATGATGGTTTTCTGCACAACTGTCATGTCAGCAGTCTTTCCCATGATTGTGATTCCTACTGAACCAGACCGAGAGACCATTTAAAGGCTCAGGAACCCTTTGCAGGTGTTATGCCTTAATTAGATGATTAGAGTGGGACACTTTGAGCCTAGAATATTGCACCTTTTCACAATATTCAAATTTTGTGAGATTGTGGATTTGGGGTTTTCATGAGCTGTAAGCCATAATCATCACAATTATGACAAATCACAGCTTGAACTATCTTGCTTTGCATGTAATGAGTCTATCTCATATATTAGTTTCACCTTTTAAGTTGCATTAGTGAAATAAATTAACTTTTGCACAATATTCAAATTTTTTGAGTTTCACCTGTATAATATAAAAGTGCATGCAGGACACTGGACAGACCACTAGGGACAAAGGGTATGTGTAACTTTTTTATACAGTACTGTAATCAGTAAGATTACAGTGTACTGTATGTGTATTGTGTTTTTACTTTTTTTAATTTGGTGCCGATCTCCACCCCCGTGCGCCGCAACGTCGCAGGGAAGGGAGCTCGTGGCACTGTGTGTGAATCGAGCGAGGAGACCGCTCGCACACACTGCGGGGAGACATCGCAGGATCCAGGGGACAAGGTAAGTAACTCTGCCTATATCCTGCGATGCAGCCTGAGTCTGGCTCGGGGTTACCGCTTATGGTACTGAAATTCCACCCCGAGCCCGACTCTGGAATACCGCCAGGGGGGTTAAAAATAAATAAATTGTGGGTGGAACCCCCCCTTTAAGTGGTAATACAAATGACCATCACTTTCATTTATTGAACTGTTTCTGTTCCGCAAAATGGGCAATAATGAGCACTTTGTCATTGCACTGGCAGATTTCCCAAATCGTGATATCTCAGGATTAAAAGTACTGTGTGCATGCCATTGTCAGTGTTCTGGGTGGGTCTTGGTGTCCATGAGTCTCAGGCAAGGGCAGGCAGTCATCCCCCCACCATTGTTTTTTGAGAGCTATCTACTCATCTATTAAAGGATTCGTTTGTGTCTATACCCTATCATAAAACCATAATACAAGTTTAATCTTGTAGCTGGTGGCCAGTTAGCTTAGTAAGTGTTAAAACCAATGTCAGGTTTAATTAGCTGTCTGTGTCCTCTATGGGGAGATCATTTCCTATTCTGGCACCGGTAGTGAGGAAAAACTGGGACTGTCATAGCTTTAAAAAAAAATCTGCTGGTATGGGTGCCCAACTCAAGAGTGCAAAACAGAAGCAGTGCACTTATGGTACTTTATAATAGTTCATGCAGGAATTGTTCATCAATAGGGCCATTGTTAACTATGCCACATTAAAGTGGTTGTAAACCTCAGACATGAAATATAATAAAAAAGAAAAAATGGCGCAGAATGAGTTATAGGCAGAGTATATAATCAAAAGAGTCAATAAATATAAATCTTGTAAGCACCAGCGGCAGCTACCATGAGCAGAAGCAGGCTCTGTAAAATATGATGCAAAAGAGAAAGGTGGGCCAAACTAAGTGCAGTAAAACAGGCTTTAATGGCAAAATTATATAAAAACCAGCCAAATGGCTACTCACAGGATGCAGGACAAATTAGGGCATGTAAGTGTAAGGGGTTAATGGTGGTCCGGAGTCATCTAAGGCGGTCCTCAGGGGAGATGTAAGTTCCAGATGACAGAAGTTGCTAAAGATGGCTGAAGGCAGGAAGGCTGGAAGCAGGTTGCGGTGTCAGCAGGGGAAGTCAAGGCATCCGAGCTGCGGGTGGTGTGAGAAGCCCTGTATCACTGGGATAGACAGGAGACAACCAGGAAGCTGCAGTTCAGCAAGCGCTTCAGCGTGCGCTTCAGTGTGGAGCGCAGCGTGCCGTCGGACCGGAAGTGACGTGGAGATAGAACGGGCCAATGGGATGACGCGTTTCACAGCATCTGCTGTTTCATCAGATCCATGGAAGGCATTATCATAGGTGGATGTAATATAGTTGAGAGACGTGGCGTGATTGGTTGAAATCATACTAGCAGGAGTATATCAGCATTGTGATTGGTTGGAGGAGAGATGTAAGGGAAATAATGACACGGAGTTATGTGAGAAGTGCAGGGGGGGGGAAAGGAGGAGAGGGACCAGATAGGATGGTTGGCAAGGGATATTTATGTATGGAAGATTTATATTGTAGTATATGGGAGAACAAATAGAAATTGGAAATAAAGATATATTAAGAATTATTTGTGTGGTGGTGAACAGCGCTAGGATGGAAAAATTATATAATAATAAATCATCAGTGTAAGTATTGTATTAATATATAGGAGAAAAAGCAGCACTATGATGGGGAACATATATGGATATTATTATAAGATTATTATAGGGGAACAATTAGGGGGTACATATAGGATGGGAACGAATAGGGGTACAATATATATGGGTACAATATATATGGGATGGGAGCAAGAACAAATTGGTGTGGACAAAGGAAAAGGGAGGGGAATGGGGGGGTAAAAGGGGGGGTGGGTATGGAGGGGGGTGAAGGGGGGAGAAGGGGGGGGGAGGAGAAGGGAAAATTATGTATTATATTACGGGGGGGGGAAAGGGGGGGGGAAAGGAAAAAGGGGGGGGGGGGAAAGTGGAAAAAAGACATGATGGGACATGATCGGAAAATGGATGGGATAAATCAATGCAATGAATGATAAACAAGGCTATCATGTATAAGTAGTAAAGGGGTATGATCATTAAAAAAGTAAATATCTGATTCATTGTATCAAAAGTGCACATACATATATATACATATATACATACACACACACACACATGTAAAGAGAGAATATACATATATATATATATATATATATATATATATATATATATATATATATATAAAAATAACATAAGGTGCATGCAGAATGCGCACAAGAAAATACAATATAACAAGTCAAAGCTTATTTCTAAGAAAGGTGCATAACAAATAGTATAAGGGATATACCAAAGGTGCAAAGCAGCATGAATAGTTACAGATCTACACGAGCAACACGGTGTGCATATATGCATATAAATAGGCAAACATGCGAGTTGTGAATCAAATATATATATATATACATACATACACATATACATATGCATATATATACACATCTCCGATGGATATGGGATGGACGGGCAGCAAAGAGAAAAAATTGGTTGATTAGAAAATGAAAGCTTATTATAAAGAATTGTTATGTAAAACTTTGAAAAATAGAATAATAATAAAATAAAATCTGAATAAAATCTGAATAAAATCAAATCAAAATAAAAAAAAAATATTAGAATCGAATAGAATGGACAAACTGGTGTATGGGTAAGAAGACGCACAAGAAATCGCACAGATGAAAAATTGCGATTTATAGAATGGTGGTAATGCAGGAATATTAGATAATGTTGCTGGTTTCAATTTCTTCGTTAAGGCCATTAGGTGACATGGTATTCAAAGAATAAATCCAATAAGTTTCTGTCAAGGTCACCTGTGGCCAGGTGACAGATGCACACCGTAGGGGGACAGGAGTGCACCGCGAGGTAGTGAACCCTATGGCTGGCTTCTGCGGATAGGGAACTGGGTGGTTGTGGAAAGCGGGACCAGAGGAGCACAACCGGGATCCTAACGGAAGCTAGAGCCAAGATTCCCCAGGGCGCGGAGTCTAAGACCCAGCAGGTCTTCTCCAGGGCCTCTAGTGGTGAGGATGTTATGCTGCAGGCTGGGACCAGGTCGCGGCCCCTGGAGTTTCCTAGCTCACGCCCCGTAGGATAAGGGGAAAAGAGGGGAAGCAGCAGCACAAGATATGAGAGAACCGAATAACAAGCTGAAGGTCAGGGGCCACAAGCAGACAAGGATAACGAAAGGACGAGCCGAAGGTCAAGGGTCACGAGCAGACAGGGTTAGTCGGGGACAAGCCAATAACGTAACAGAGAGACAGACGTAGCACACGGCAGGCAGGAACCCAAACACACAATGCCTAACAAACACGTTGATCAGCAAAGCAGGCTTGCAGTGCACAGGTTAATATAGTGTTTGTGATAGGACCTGGGGTGGAGTCAGGCTGGGAGGAGATTATAAAGGAAGCCAGGTGAAAGAGTTCTGGCCTCTAAGATGAACACATGGGAAGGAAGGTAAGCTGACAGACAAACACTACTGCATATCCATGACAGTACCCTCCCTCTTATGGGCCCTCCCCCGCCTGGGCCCAGGCTTAAAGGGAAATCTCTGATGGAATCTCCTCAACAGATGAGGTGCAGCGATATCAGATGCAGCGATCCAAGACGCCTGCTCAGGACCAAAACCTCTCCAATGCACAAGGTACTGAAGAATGCCTCTGCAGAGCCGAGAATCCAGAACTTGTCTAACCTCGTACTTAAGATTATCCTCAGAGACCGAAAACGAGGTAGGGGGATGACAAGAAGATCTATTGAGGACCAAAGGCTCTCTAGGAATAAGCAAGGGCATGAGAGGATCAACAGGAATCTGAGGAGGGTCCCCTAGACCCTTAAAGGGGAACTGGTCATCTTGCGCAGGACCATCAGACTGGGCAGATGTCAGTGGGACCCTGAAGTCAGGTTGGTTAGAAGGTGACATGTCGCCGGAGTCAAGCTGAATAGCTGAAGGACAAGCAGAATGTCCTGAACAAGAAAAAGTAGGAGGCTCACTGGGCATGGGCTGGACTGGCATAACTAGTACAGAGGCAGAGTGAATAGCTGAGTCAGGTGTAGCGACTACCTGAATCGCATCGCAAGACGTAGCGACTGCAGGACTTGTAGACAAGCTAGCCTGGCTGTGCGTCCAAGGGTGGTTAGGGACAGAGAAATGTAAATGGTTATGCAACCTGGAATGAATGACCGGCTCAGGTTCACAGGGGGCAACCTTGGGTAGGCAGGACGAGGAACAGGAGGAACCCCAAGCCAGGATCTGTCCAGTAGTCCAGTCCACATGAGGAGAATGGAGCTGTAACCATGGGAGACCCAAAATTATAGGCGTTGAGGCCTTGGGTAAGATAAGGAAGGATATCCACTCCTGGTGGAGTGTCCCTACCGACATCTTAACAGGGAGGGTCTGGAAGCGGATAGGTCCCCCTGGGAGAACAGTACCATCAATCGCCAAGACCACCAATGGCGTGGTGAGGGGCAAAAGAGTAAGTCTCATGGACGATGCGATTTCCCAGTCCATGAAATTACCAGCGGCTCCGGAATCCAGATATGCTGAGACCGAATGAGAAGAAGCACCAACATGAAGGAACACAGAAAGCAGAAGACGAGAAGGGGAAGGTGATATTTCTGGGTCCAATACTCCACTTTCCAGATGAAGTGGACCCAAACGTTTTTCTGGACAAAGAGAGCAAGTGTCACGAAAATGACCTTTGCCCCCACAGTAAAGACACAGACCAAGAGTTCTGCGCCTAGCACGTTCCTCGGGGGATAGCCTGGTCCGACCCAGCTGCGTGGGTTCCTCAGCTGGTAGGAGATGCTCTACGGGTCGAAGAGAGGGGAGCTCAGGCTGACTAAGAACCAAGGAGTGCTGGCGTTGCTTTTCTAAGGTCCTCTCCTGAAAGCGAATATCGATCTGGTTACACAAGGAGATAACGCCGGCCAGATCAGTGGGGATGGTTCTTCCTGCTAATTCATCCTTCATTTTATCAGACAGGCCATGCAAAAAGGTTGCGACTAAGGCCTCATTGTTCCAGCTCAACTCAGCCGACAGTATGCGGAAATGAAGGGCATACTGTCCCACAGAAGCAGACTCTTGGCGGAGACGTAAAAGGGTGCTGGCCGCTGAAGAGACACGAGCCGGTTCTTCGAAGATATTCCAAAAAAGTTTCAAGAAGCCAGACAGGCTAGAAACCACTGGATCATTCAGTTCCCATAGAGGGGCTGCCCAGGCTAAAGCTTCACCAGAGAGGAGGGAAATTATATAGGCTACCTTAGCCCGATCAGACAGGAAATTTTGGGGCTGGAGCTCAAAATGAATCGTGCATTGGCTAAGGAACCCCCTGCAAGCCTTGGAGTCCCCAGAGAAACGGAACGGAGCTGGCAGTTGTAGTGAGTGTGTGGCTGCGACTGGTGCAATAGGTGCAGCCGCTGGTTGTATTTGAGGTTGCGGATTCGGGGTTCCCAAGGAGGCCTGAAGCTGCTCGAAGCCAGATCCTGGAGGAATCGCATCACCTGAGTCTGATTCGATTCCTGGGTTTCAAGTCTGCAGACTATGCCCTGCAATGGATCATCCGCGGGAAGCGGGATGTCAGCCGGGTTCATGGCTGATCAAACTGTCAAGGTCACCTGTGGCCAGGTGACAGATGCACACCGTAGGGGGACAGGAGTGCACCGCGAGGTAGTGAACCCTATGGCTGGCTTCTGCGGATAGGGAACTGGGTGGTTGTGGAAAGCGGGACCAGAGGAGCACAACCGGGATCCTAACGGAAGCTAGAGCCAAGATTCCCCAGGGCGCGGAGTCTAAGACCCAGCAGGTCTTCTCCAGGGCCTCTAGTGGTGAGGATGTTATGCTGCAGGCTGGGACCAGGTCGCGGCCCCTGGAGTTTCCTAGCTCACGCCCCGTAGGATAAGGGGAAAAGAGGGGAGGCAGCAGCACAAGATATGAGAGAACCGAATAACAAGCTGAAGGTCAGGGGCCACAAGCAGACAAGGATAACGAAAGGACGAGCCGAAGGTCAAGGGTCACGAGCAGACAGGGATAGTCGGGGACAAGCCAATAACGTAACAGAGAGACAGACGTAGCACACGGCAGGCAGGAACCCAAACACACAATGCCTAACAAACACGTTGATCAGCAAAGCAGGCTTGCAGTGCACAGGTTAATATAGTGTTCTGTGATAGGACCTGGGGTGGAGTCAGGCTGGGAGGAGATTATAAAGGAAGCCAGGTGAAAGGGTTCTGGCCTCTAAGATGAACACATGGGAAGGAAGGTAAGCTGACAGACAAACACTACTGCATATCCATGACAGTTTCCTGTCTGCACAGGCGTTGGAATCTTTATATGGCAGTTGGAGTTTCTGGTATTGCCTCGATAACCCAGACCTGGAGGGCGCTGGTATCTTGGTGATGGTGTGTTGCAAAGTGACGTGCCACGCTGTATTTGGGATTGTTCTTTTGAACTGCACGGCGGTGTTCTCCAAATCTGGTACGTAGGGCTCTGATGGTTCTGCCTACGTATAGTAGGCCGCATGGACAGGAAATACAGTACACTACATACGTGGTAGAGCAGTTGTAAAAGGAGCTAAGATTGAAAGTCTTACTGTTGGCCTTAAAAGTTTTTTGCCCATGGGTAACATGAGAGCAGGTAAGGCATAGGGCCTTTTTGCATTGATACATCCCTACAATGGGAATTAAGGTGAGCTGTTTGAGCATGTAATTTTTGTGATGATTAGATGTTTTGGTTTTGCTAGGGGCGATCTTGCTTTTGATATTGGGGGCCCTTCGGTAAGCAAACTTGGGAGTAGCTGACACAGATTTTGATAGGTAGGGGTCTTAGGTGAGGATGCTCCAGTGTTTCTTAAAGATATTCTCCATTTTGTTGTGTTTTGCGTGGTACTGGGTAATAAAACGAGTTGTAGGTTCAGTGTTGGATTTTTTGGGGAGGGGCAGGGACTCTTGTTGATAGGTAGTACGAGCTTCTTCAATCAAGTGGGGGGGATATCCTTTCTCGATGAATTTGTTTTCGAGTGAAGTACTTAGAGATGTATAATCTTCTAATCTGGTGCAGTTGCGTCGGAGTCGATTGAATTGACTCTTAGGGACATTGTTGATCCACATGGGATGGTGGCAACTAGAAAAATGTAAGTACGAATTTCCTGCTGTGGGTTTAGTGAAATTTTTTGCGAGAATGGAGTTATCTGTATGGAAGAGCTCGAGGTCTAAGAAGCATAATGATGCAGGGTCCATGGTTAAGGTGAAAGTTAGTCCAAAATTGTTGCAGTTGCAATAAGTTAAGAATTCTTTGACTGAAGTGGTGGGCCCATCCCAAATGATGATAATGTCATCTATATAGTGACCGTAAAAAATAAGGTTGGCTGCAAAAGGATTGTTTGTTGTCAATGAATCTGGACTCCCATAGTCCCATGGTGAGGTTAGCGTAGCTCGGGGCAAAATTGGCGCCCATAGCAGTACCTTGCTTTTGGAGATAAAATTCTCCTCCTGATAGGAAATAGTTGTGCTCAAGACAGAACCGGGTGGCCAAAAGGATGAAGTCTATTTGTATAGTATTGAGATTGGGGTCGTCTTTCAGAAAATGGGCAACTGCTTCGAGTCCTATGGGATGTGGTATAGATGTATAAAGAGAACATACATCTAGGGATACCCAGATATATGATGGTTCCCAAGTGTAAGGTTTCAACAAATCAATTAAATGAGTACCGTCACGAATGTAAGACGGAAGAGCTTGGGCTAAAGGTTGAAGAAAATGGTCGATATAGAGAGATAAACTGGTAGTGATGCTGTCCATGGAGGCAACGATAGGGTGGCCCGGCGGGTTGGAGATATCTTTATGAATTTTAGGTAGATGGTATAGGCAGGGAACTTGGAAGAACGGTTTCAAAAAGAAGGCAGCCTCTAGTTTGTTCAGTATTCCATCCGTGCAAGCTTGTTTGATAATGGTGGTGGCTTCTTCTGTAAATTTGGGCAATGGGTCAGTTTTCAGTTTTACTTATGTGTTTTTATTAGAGGGAAGTCGAGTGGTCTCTTTTGTATAGTTGTTTTTATCTTGTATCACTATCCCTCCTCCCTTATCGGCTGATCTAATGATGATATCAGGGTTGGCACTCAAAGCTTGGTATTCAGGTGGACTGAGGTTGTTATTGAACCGTTGAACTTTAGAAGATTCCGATGTGCATAGGTCGCTGAGTTCTTTAAAAACTACTTGATAAAAGGTTGACAGATATGAACCTTTCGACTGAGTGGGATTAAAAATGGATTTGGGTCTAAAGGAAGTGTGAACTATAGAAGGATTAGATTGGGTGTATTGTGACCAAACTATCAGGATCTGATGAAACAGCGGATGCTGTGAAACGTGTCATCCCATTGGCCCGTTCTATCTCCACGTCACTTCCAGTCCGACGGCACGCTGCGCTCCACGCTGAAGCGCACGCTGAAGCGCTCGCTGAACTGCAGCTTCCTGGTTGTCTCCTGTCTATCCCAGTGATACAGGGCTTCTCACACCACCCGCAGCTCGGATGCCTTGACTTCCCCTGCTGACACCGCAACCTGCTTCCAGCCTTCCTGCCTTCAGCCATCTTTAGCAACTTCTGTCATCTGGAACTTACATCTCCCCTGAGGACCGCCTTAGATGACTCCGGACCACCATTAACCCCTTACATGCCTTAATTTGTCCTGCATCCTGTGAGTAGCCATTTGGCTGGTTTTTATATAATTTTGCCATTAAAGCCTGTTTTACTGCACTTAGTTTGGCGCACCTTTCTCTTTTGCATCATATTTTACAGAGCCTGCTTCTGCTCATGGTAGCTGCCGCTGGTGCTTACAAGATTTATATTCATTGACTCTTTTGATTATATACTCTGCCTATAACTCATTCTGCACCATTTTTTCTTTTTTATTGTTGACTTTTGAAGCCTTTTAAATGTGCTGCATTTTTTGTTCCTGAAAGTGTATTTATCATATTCATTTATCTCATTTATTTATCTTACTCATGTTTATATCCGTTCCTTACGTTCTTACTGGTTGATTTTATTGATTGGTTATATCATCATCTTTTTATATTTTTTTATATCTTTTTATATATTTATATATATATATATATATATATATATATATATATATATTTTTTTTAATATATTTTTATATATATATATTTTATTTATTTTTTTATTTTTTTTAACCCCCCCCCCCCTTTTTTTCATTGAGACCCTTCATTTACCATTTATTGCATATTATTCTACTGTTCCCATCAAGTTACAGTGGAATTCCCCCCCCCCCCTCTCTACATACCGTTTTTAATATGGACATTATCGAACAAATAGAAAAACATAAATATGATTTATTGGATGATTTTTATACTTTATTTCCTCCCACACTTTTCAGTCCCCATGTCCACTCCCGTACATGGCCGGATGTAAAGTATAGGGACACATGCATGAGAATGAGACGTCTAGAGGATCTCACCATATCGGCCAATCAACAATGGTGGGATTGTTTCTTTCTCAAACAATATTTCTCATCCAAAATCTCCCCTCGCGAACTACGTGTTCTAAAGGGGTGCTCTTTCCTTGAGATTGAATCACGTACAGAATGGGAGAACATAGCTGAATTTTGCACCCAAAAGTGGATCACTATTCTAATTAATCATAGAGAACAACGCTACCAGATTCTTAGAGATAAAATCAAGGACAATATTTCTAAACTTCACTGCTCTTACCCCTCTTTGCCCCTTGAATGGTATAAAACTTTCAAAATAAATACCAAAAAAGTGAAGATTCCCTCATACAAAATAAATTAGGGAAATTCCGTAGAGATCTGGACGATTACAACAACAAAAGGGTCTTCAATTGGAAACGGAATGTCTCCCATCCATCCCCTTCCTTAATCCCGTCCCTTCTATCCTTATCTTTACCCAAGCCTAAATCTATCCCTCCCCTCTTGAGAGGTACTCCTGACCTCCCCTTACCCTGCTCTACTGCTACGGCCACTGCCTATTAGACATGTGCATTCGTTTTCGTCCGAATGCATTTTCGTCCGAATTTCAGCTATTTTCGTTATCGTTTTAACAAACGAAAACAAAAGCACAGAATCCGAAAACCGAAAGATCCGACATAAACAAATGCTTTATTTTCGCTTTCGTTGCTACAACAGTTCGATATAGATAGGAGATTCGACGTGACGCTGACAATAACAATCTGTGTCTATCGAACCTGTGGTCGAATGTGCCTAACCTTAACTCTATTAGTCCAAGATTATTCTACATAGGAGAGAAAAGATTCGACATTATAGAGAGAAAACATTCGACATAGGAGAGAAAGATTCGACATAGGAGAGAAAAGATCCGACATAGGAGAGAAAGATTCGACATAGGAGAGAAAAGATTCGACATAGGAGAGAAAAGATTTGACATAGGAGAGAAAAGATTCGACATTATAGAGAGAAAATATTCGACATAGGAGAGAAAAGATCACTGCTGGAATTGGGTGGGGGAAGTAAAATAAAAATAAAGTTGATGATGAATGTTATTGGCTGATTGTAACCAAAGAGGAGGAGCAGTAAAATAGCTAGAATGGCGAAGATTCGACAAAGCATCGAAAGTTAGAAGATTCGACGGTGCAGCAAAACTGTACGGCGCTGCAATCGTACATTTCCGGTCAAATGCATCCGCCCATAGGCTATAGAAGAATTCTAATGTTGGTTGACTAGTAATAGTAATGAATAAATATAATTATTACTAGTCATACAACATTAGAATTCTTCTATAGCTTGTGGGCGGAACATTCGACCGGAAATGTATGATTGCAGCGTCGTACAGTTTCACTGCTCCGTCGAATCTTCTTTGAACATTCGACAGACACCATAAGCCTTCAATGACAGATTCGACCTTAATTAATTCAGATTTTCGGACTAATGCAATTTCTAACGAAAAACGAAATAAATAAAAACGAATTTCGGGAGTAACTAAATAAATTTATTTTTCGGACGAAAACGAAATTCCGAAACGAAATATTTCAGTGTGCACATGTCTACTGCCTATGGATTTAAGCCACTTCCCACAGTGACACCCATTCCCACTCCTTTCCCCTCCCTTACCATCACATCCACAGACAGTCCTCTAATTATTGAACCAAAAAATACTCTTCCCCCTGCTATTCAGCTGTCTGTGGTCCCAGCCCCTCAGGATATACCAAACATAACACCTATTATGGATTCTCATGACTCAGCCCGATCTACACCTATAGATGTCACCACTACTACACTCCATGGTTCACCAACATCTGTCCCTGCTGTTCCTTCTTCTTTTTTAGTGCTGACCCCTCTGCTCAGTACATTTCCTCTAAAAACCAAAAGAAAGCACATAGAAGAGGAAAAAGAGGAAGAGGAGGGGGCAAACACAAATCTCAACCAATCCCGTCCGGACAAACAGAGAAAACTGTAAAAATCTACAATTTATCTTCTCTCAGTCTCACTGTTCATGAATCTTCATTATTAGCCAGAGGCTTAAACTTTGCTCCTACCACTCTCCCCAACTCCTTTACCATGTTTAAGGATCTCAATAAATTTATTCGCAACCTCACTCTCCAACGTCATTTTAACATGAAAGCTGCCAACACCATTTCCTCATCAACTACTCCCCTTGATATTACACCTGATCCAGCAGATTTCTCTGCGGACGCACAAGCTATCCAAAATGTATGTGACCTATGGAATGTAGATGAAGATGATGACCTGATAGTTTGGTCGCAATACACCCAATCTAATCCTTCTATAGTTCACACTTCCTTTAGACCCAAATCCATTTTTAATCCCACTCAGTCGAAAGGTTCCTATCTGTCAACCTTTTATCAAGTTGTTTTTAAAGAACTCAGCGACCTATGCACATCGGAATCTTCTAAAGTTCAACGGTTCAATAACAACCTCAGTCCACCTGAATACCAAGCTTTAAAATGTTTGAGTGCCAACCCTGATATCATCATTAGATCAGCCGATAAGGGAGGAGGGATAGTGATACAAGATAAAAACAACTATACAAAAGAGACTACTCGACTTCTCTCTGATAAAAACACATATGTAAAACTGAAAACTGACCCATTGCCCAAATTCACAGAAGAAGCCACCACCATTATCAAACAAGCTTGCACGGATGAAATACTGAACAAACTAGAGGCTGCCTTCTTTTTGAAACCGTTCTTCCAAGTTCCCTACCTATACCATCTACCTAAAATTCATAAAGATATCTCCAACCCGCCGGGCCGCCCTATCTTTGCCTCCATGGACAGCATCACTACCAGTTTATCTCTCTATATCGACCATTTTCTTCAACCTTTAGCCCAAGCTCTTCCGTCTTACATTCGTGACGGTACTCATTTAATTGATTTGTTGAAACCTTACACTTGGGAACCATCATATATCTGGGTATCCCTAGATGTATGTTCTCTTTATACATCTATACCACATCTAGGGATGAGCTTCGTGTTCGAGTCGAACATACGTTCGACTCGAACATCGGCTGTTCGATCGTTCGACGAAGATCGAACGATTTGGGCCGTTCGCGCCAAATTCGAGTGACGCGAACGGCCCACA
This sequence comes from Rana muscosa, assembly GCA_029206835.1. Classification (NCBI taxonomy): domain Eukaryota; kingdom Metazoa; phylum Chordata; class Amphibia; order Anura; family Ranidae; genus Rana; species Rana muscosa. The sequence goes on along the minus strand of CM055125.1, from coordinate 86,512,220 downwards.
ATGCACTACGCCATCGCAGTGTCATCCAGGCGCTGTGATTGGCCAAGCATGCACTGTGACCCCGCATGCTTGGCCAATCACAGCGCCGGCAGCGAGGAGAGCAATGATTGGCCACAGGCAGGATGCCTGTGGCCAATTATTGCTGAGGGTGTTTAGTACACGCCCCACACTATAAAAGGCCGCCAGCACGGCGGCCTAGTGTAGTGTGTTCCGGAGCAGGGATAGAGCAGCATAGGCAGGGACACTGACTGTTATTTCTTTCTTGCTTAACCTGGATTCCTTTAGTTTAGGGAAAGAGAAGGATAGGTAGGGAGAGTGTCAGTGTGTTTTGTGCTTGTGCTATAGTGTGCTTAAAAAAAACATTTATTCTAGGGACAGAAAACTGTAGGTAGGGACAGTGTCAGTTTCTTTCACTCTGCAAGTCCTTGTTTCCAGGGACCTGGAAGGACAGTGAGTGAATTGTCCTTGTGCTATATTGTGCTTAAAAAAACATTTATTCTAGGGACAGAAAACTGTAGGTAGGGAGAGTGTCAGTTTCTTTCACTCTGCAAGTCCTTGTTTCCAGGGACCTGTAAGGACAGTGAGTGAATTGTCCTTGTGCTATATTGTGATTAAAAAAAACATTTTTTCTAGGGACAGAAAACTGTAGGTAGGGAGAGTGTTTTTTTTCTTTCACTCTGCAAGTCCTTGTTTCCAGGGACCTGGAAGGACAGTGAGTGAATTCTCCTTGTGCTATATTGTGCTTAAAAAAAACATTAATTCTAGGGACAGAAAACTGTAGGTAGGGAGAGTGTCAGTTTATTTCACTCTGCAAGTCCTTGTTTCCAGGGACCTGTAAGGACAGTGAGTGAATTGTCCTTGTGCTATATTGTGCTTAAAAAAACATTTATTCTAGGGACAGAAAACTGTAGGTAGGGAGAGTGTCAGTTTATTTCACTCTGCAAGTCCTTGTTTCCAGGGACCTGTAAGGACAGTGAGTGAATTGTCCTTGTGCTATATTGTGATTAAAAAAAACATTTTTTCTAGGGACAGAAAACTGTAGGTAGGGAGAGTGTTTTTTTTCTTTCACTCTGCAAGTCCTTGTTTCCAGGGACCTGTAAGGACAGTGAGTGAATTGTCCTTGTGCTATATTGTGATAAAAAAAAACATTTTTTCTAGGGACAGAAAACTGTAGGTAGGGAGAGTGTTTTTTTTCTTTCACTCTGCAAGTCCTTGTTTCCAGGGACCTGGAAGGACAGTGAGTGAATTGTCCTTGTGCTATATTGTGCTTAAAAAAAACATTTATTCTAGGGACAGAAAACTGTAGGTAGGGAGAGTGTCAGTTTATTTCACTCTGCAAGTCCTTGTTTCCAGGGACCTGTAAGGACAGTGAGTGAATTGTCCTTGTGCTATATTGTGATTAAAAAAAACATTTTTTCTAGGGACAGAAAACTGTAGGTAGGGAGAGTGTTTTTTTTCTTTCACTCTGCAAGTCCTTGTTTCCAGGGACCTGGAAGGACAGTGAGTGAATTGTCCTTGTGCTATATTGTGCTTAAAAAAAACATTTATTCTAGGGACAGAAAACTGTAGGTAGGGAGAGTGTCAGTTTATTTCACTCTGCAAGTCCTTGTTTCCAGGGACCTGTAAGGACAGTGAGTGAATTGTCCTTGTGCTATATTGTGATTAAAAAAAACATTTTTTCTAGGGACAGAAAACTGTAGGTAGGGAGAGTGTTTTTTTTCTTTCACTCTGCAAGTCCTTGTTTCCAGGGACCTGGAAGGACAGTGAGTGAATTGTCCTTGTGCTATATTGTGATTAAAAAAAACATTTTTTCTAGGGACAGAAAACTGTAGGTAGGGAGAGTGTCAGTTTATTTCACTCTGCAAGTCCTTGTTTCCAGGGACCTGTAAGGACAGTGAGTGAATTGTTCTTGTGCTATATTGTGATTAAAAAAAACATTTTTTCTAGGGACAGAAAACTGTAGGTAGGGAGAGTGTTTTTTTTCTTTCACTCTGCAAGTCCTTGTTTCCAGGGACCTGTAAGGACAGTGAGTGAATTGTCCTTGTGCTATATTGTGATAAAAAAAAAACATTTTTTCTAGGGACAGAAAACTGTAGGTAGGGAGAGTGTTTTTTTTCTTTCACTCTGCAAGTCCTTGTTTCCAGGGACCTGGAAGGACAGTGAGTGAATTGTCCTTGTGCTATATTGTGCTTAAAAAAAACATTTATTCTAGGGACAGAAAACTGTAGGTAGGGAGAGTGTCAGTTTATTTCACTTTGCAAGTCCTTGTTTCCAGGGACCTGTAAGGACAGTGAGTGAATTGTCCTTGTGCTATATTGTGATTAAAAAAAACATTTTTTCTACGGACAGAAAACTGTAGGTAGGGAGAGTGTTTTTTTTCTTTCACTCTGCAAGTCCTTGTTTCCAGGGACCTGGAAGGACAGTGAGTGAATTGTCCTTGTGCTATATTGTGCTTAAAAAAAACATTTATTCTAGGGACAGAAAACTGTAGGTAGGGAGAGTGTCAGTTTATTTCACTCTGCAAGTCCTTGTTTCAAGGGACAGAGAAGGACACCTGAAGGTAGCCCTTATTGCTTTTTTCCCATCTCCCTGCAGGCCATCTATTAGAATGTCTGGAAGGCAAACAAGGAGAGGCAGACAGTCAGGAGGCAATAAAAGAGGGCAAGCAGGCTCTGTGTCTGGGGGCAACAGTGCTGGTCGTGGACGCGGTGCATTGTCATCAGCACATGGCCATGGGACACGCTTGTCCTTCTTTTCGGCAGCTGGACATGTTGAGCCACATCATGCCGAAGACTTGGTAGAGTGGATGACCAAGCCCTCCTCCTCCTCCTCATCCTCTCTCACCCAGGCTCAGGGTACTGGAAAAGCAGCTGCCAAAGCGTCGTCTTCCCTGGTATCAATGTCAGACAAATCATCAGTCACTCCTTCCCTAGACCCACCATGTCCTCCTCCTGAGGAGTCCCCCGAACTGTTTCAGCACAGTGTTGGGTACATGCTCCAGGAGGATGCCCAGCGTTTCGAAGGGTCTGATGATGAAACCCAGCTAGAGGAAGGCAGTAGCGTGAGAGCAGACAGAGGGGATGCTCAAGAAGGACACCAATCTGGCAGTCATGTTCCAGCAGCTGCAGCATACTGCCAGATTGGCTCCAGTGATGAGGAGGGAGGGGATGATGAGGTCACTGACTCCACGTGGGTGCCTAATAGGAGAGAGGAGGAGGAGGAGGATGAGGAGGAGGCACATCTCCAACGAGGCAGGATGCCCTTTGGTGGCCAGCGTAAGGGCAGTACACCGACGGAATCACACCGCAGAGCTCCGCCTGTGCAGGGCGCTGCCTCTGCCCGTCATTCAAAAAGTTCTTTGGTGTGGGCCTTTTTTGAGGCTAGTGCATCAGATCGCACAGCTGCTGTTTGCAACATATGTCTCAAGCGTATATCGCGTGGCCAAAACATCAGCCGCTTGGGTACCACATGCCTGACCAGACATATGTTGACCTGCCATGCAGCTCGTTGGCAAGCCTACCTCAAAGACCCACACCAAAGAACAAAGCGGACCTCTCCTTGCACCGCATCAGCTGGGATCTCCAACCCCACTATAACTTTAGTCCTCTCTGAAACATGCACTGAGAGGAATGAAGGTGTAGAATTAGGTGTGTCACAGCCAAGTACTTGCGGCCACTCTGCTAGCAGTACACCGACGTCCGATTCTAGCAGGCAAATTTCCCTGCCCCAGCTGCTGGACCGTCGAAAGAAGTTCACTCCCAGCCATCCACATGCCCAGCGGTTGAATGCTAGCTTGGCTAAATTGCTAGCGCTTCAACTGCTGCCTTTTCAGTTGGTAGACTCGGCCCCCTTCCGTGAGTTTGTGCAATGTGCGGTTCCTCAGTGGCAGGTTCCCAAACGCCACTTTTTCTCACGGAAGGCTATTCCGGCTCTCTACCGGCATGTGGAAGGCAATGTCTTGGCCTCGCTGGACAGGGCGGTCAGCGGTAAGGTGCATATTACCGCTGACTCATGGTCCAGCAGGCATGGACAGGGACGTTACCTTTCTTTCACGGCCCATTGGGTCACTCTTTTGGCAGCTGGGAAGGATGCAGGACAAGGTGCAGTAGTGTTGGAGGTTGTCCCACCGCCACGCCTCCAAAATGCTACTACTGGTTGTGACACACCTCTCTCCTCCACCCCCTCCTCTTCTTCTTCCTCCATGGCCTCTTCCTGTGGTTTGTCCTATGAACCAGCGGTGCTCCGTAGCCGTTCACGGGGCTACGCAAGTACGCAGGCAAAAAGATGCCATGCCGTGCTTGCGCTGGTGTGTTTGGGGGACAGAAGCCACACTGGGGCAGAGGTCCTGTCTGCTCTGCAGGGCCAGGCCGAGAGGTGGTTGACGCCACGCCAGCTTAAGCCAGGAATGGTGGTTTGCGACAATGGCACCAACCTCCTCTCCGCCCTCCGACAGGGACAACTGACCCATGTGCCCTGTGTGGCTCACGTCCTTAACCTGGTGGTGCAGCGGTTCTTGGGCAGGTACCCGGGCTTACAGGATGTCCTGAGGCAGGCCAGGAAAGTCTGTGTGCATTTCCGCAGATCTTATAATGCCAGTGCTCGCCTGGCTGAGCTGCAAAAGGAGTTGAACCTGCCCAAGAACCGCCTTATATGTGACATGCCCACCAGGTGGAACTCAACGTTGGCCATGCTGCAGCGGCTGCACACGCAGCAGAGGGCCATCAATGAGTACCTGTGCGACTACGGCACCAGGACAGGGTCAGGGGAGCTTGGTTTTTTTTCTCCACGCCAGTGGGGCATGATCAGGGATGCATGCACTGTCCTGGCACCATTTGAGGAGGCCACGAGGATGGTGAGCAGTGACAGTGCATGCATCAGTGACACTGTACCTCTTGTCCACCTGTTGGAGCACACGCTGCGTGGAATAATGGACAGGGCACTTGAGGCAGAACAGAGGCAGGAAGAGGAGGACTTCCTTGCCTCTCAAGGCCCCCTTTACCCAGACAGTGTTCCTTCTGTCCCACCCATCGCACAGGAAGAGGAGGAGGAGGAGGAGGAGGAGGATTGTGTCAGCATGGAGGTGGAGGCTGGCACTCAGCATCATCAGCAGCAGTCTTTTAGGGATGATTTACAGTCCCAAGAAACCAGTGGACTTGTACGTGGCTGGGAGGAGGTGGCTGCGGATCATGTCGTCCTTAGTGACCCAGAGGACTCCGGAGCGAATGCCTCAGCAAACCTACGCTGCATGGCCTCCCTGATCCTGCAAAGTCTGCGGAAGGATCCTCGTATTCTTCGGATCAAGGAGAGGGACCATTACTGGCTGGCCACTCTCCTTGATCCACGGTACAAGGGTAAGGTTGCGGACCTTATGTTACCGTCGCAGAGGGAGCAGAGGATGAGACAACTCCGGGAGGCCTTGCAGAAAGGTCTGTGCAACGCGTTCCCAGAGACTGGGAGGTTACAAACTCCTGGTCCTGGACAACGAGTTGCTGAGGCTTCGGCCAGTCAAAGAAGGAGCGGTGGGGAAGGTGGCCGTCTGACCGATGCGTTCAGACAATTCTTTAGTCCGCAGCCCCAAAGTATGATCGGTTCCAGCAACCATCGCCAGCGTCTGATAAACATGGTGCAGGAATATCTAGGGGCAAGGTCAGACTTGGACACCTTCCCCACCGAAAATCCTCTGGCTTACTGGGTCTTGAGGATGGATCACTGGCCAGAGCTTGCACAGTATGCAATTGAGCTACTGGCCTGTCCTGCATCCAGCGTTCTTTCGGAACGCACATTCAGTGCTGCTGGAGGATTTGTCACGGATCACAGGGTGCGCCTGTCCACCGACTCGGTTGATCGACTGACTTTCATCAAGATGAACCAGTCTTGGATCACCACCAGCTACCACACACCTGATGCTGATATAACAGACTAATTGATTTTAACATGTCACATCCCTTCAAGACTGATGCTGATGCTGAGTGCCTGTGCTGTTATGTTGACTGGCTATCCTCCTCCTCCGAGTCCTCAATGATACGATTGATGATGATAGCTTGGAAGATCATTTTTGTTTATGGGTGCCGCCACCAGTGGCTAAGGCCCAATTTTTCAGCCCCTGTTTTACAGGGGCGTGTAATTACAATTTTTTTAGCAATAATTTGCCATAGGGCTCATTGCTGTGCTCCAAGTACAGTATCTGTGAGGGGTTGGAGTGTTGTGGCACCAGTGCCTAAGGCCCAATTTTTCAGCCCCTGTTTAACAGGGGCGTGTCATTACAATTTTTGAAGCAATACTTTGCAACAGGGCTCATTGCTGTGCTCCAAGTACAGTATCTGTGAGGGGTTGTAGTGTTGTGCCACCAGTGCCTAAGGCCCAATTTTTCAGCCCCTGTTCAACAGGGGCATGCAATTACAATTCTTGATCTAATAATTCACAGCAGGGTCCATTGCTGCACCCACCAAGAGTAACTCTGAGGGCTTACAGTCTTGTGGCAACGCCACCACCACCACCACCACGAAAGGCCCAATTTTTCAGCCCCTGTTCAAAAGGGGCATGTAATTACAATTCTTGATCTAATAATTCACAGCAGGGCCCATTGCTGCACCCACCAAGAGTAACTGTGAGGGCTTACAGTGTTGTGGCACCAGCACCACCATCAAAGCCCCAATTTTTACTACCACTGTTCAACAATTATATGTAATTAAAATTCCTGATATAATAGTTGACAGCAGGGCGTTCCAGCACCAACCAAGAGTAACTGAGTGCTTACAGTGTTGTGCCAACACCAACAACTAAGGGGCCTATTTCTGCAGAGTATATACGGCAGGTCCCTACTTTCAAACATCCAACTTACAAACGACTCCTACTTGCAAACGAAAGAAGACAACAGGAAGTGAGAGGAAATCTACCCCTAGAAAGGAAAATTCTCTCCTGTAAGAATAAATATGGGAGAAAGGGCTCTCATCTGTACTGATGCTTTATCAGCAATCCTTGTTTCAAGAAAAACACCACATTTCAAAAACAGTTGTCATTGGGACGGAAAGTGAGGTGAAATGTTCGGAACAGGGGCACAGACAGCAAAACAAATGTTACAGGGGTGATAACCCTTACCTATGTTTCCCAAAAAGTTTAAAAATAGATTTTTGGGCTGGAGCTACACTTCAACAATGTACCTGTTCAAAATTACAAACAGATTCTACATAAGAACAAACCTACAGTCCCTGTCTTGTATGCACCGCCTGTATACGGCTGTTCAGAGTATATAGGGCCTTTTTTATTTTATGTGCGGGGTTCCCCTTAATATCCATACAAGACCCAAAGGGGCTGGTAATGGGCTGGGGTAGGGGGGGGGTCATGGGGTAGCTATGCCATTTTTCTTAAAGAATTTCATCCATATTACCGGGACCAGACATTACATTAAAGCCGCAAGCAGTTTTAAATGGCTTTTTTTTCCTTTAGAAGTGTCATTTTGTGCAGGGACAGTTCTAAACACGGGAAACACGTGGCACTTCACAGGCATACTTTAGACACCCCCCAGGTACAATATTTAAAGGAATATTTGACTTTTTTTTTTTCACTTTATGCATCATTAAAATGACTGCTCCCGAAAAACGACCGTTTTTAAAACTTCTTTTTGCATTGATACATGTCCCCTGGTGCACAACCCGGGTTCCCAAACCCTATTTATGACAATAACATGCATAATAGTTGTTATAATTAGCACTTTAGAATTCGAACGTTCGCATCCATTGTATTTAATAGGGTTCTAATGTTCGTTCGAACTTTCGGTCCGTTCGCGGGTTCTGGTGCGAACCGAACCCGGGGGTGTTCGGCTCATCACTAACCACATCCCATAGGACTCAAAGCAGTTGCCCATTTTCTGAAAGACGACCCCAATCTCAATACTATACAAATAGACTTCATCCTTTTGGCCACCCGGTTCTGTCTTGAGCACAACTATTTCCTATCAGGAGGAGAATTTTATCTCCAAAAGCAAGGTACTGCTATGGGCGCCAATTTTGCCCCGAGCTACGCTAACCTCACCATGGGACTATGGGAGTCCAGATTCATTGACACCAACAATCCTTTTGCAGCCAACCTTATTTTTTACGGTCGCTATATAGATGACATTATCATCATTTGGGATGGGCCCACCACTTCAGTCAAAGAATTCTTAACTTATTGCAACTGCAACAATTTTGGACTACTAACTTTCACCTTAACCATGGACCCTGCATCATTATGCTTCTTAGACCTCAAGCTCTTCCATACAGATAACTCCATTCTCGCAAAAAATTTCACTAAACCCACAGCAGGAAATTCGTACTTACATTTTTCTAGTTGCCACCATCCCATGTGGATCAACAATGTCCCTAAGAGTCAATTCAATCGACTCCGACGCAACTATACCAGATTAGAAGATTATACATCTCTAAGTACTTTACTCGAAAACAAATTCATCGAGAAAGGATATCCCCCCCACTTGATTGAAGAAGCTCGTACTACCTATCAACAAGAGTCCCTGCCCCTCCCCAAAAAATCCAACACTGAACCTACAACTCGTTTTATTACCCAGTACCACGCAAAACACAACAAAATGGAGAATATCTTTAAGAAACACTGGAGCATCCTCACCTAAGACCCCTACCTATCAAAATCTGTGTCAGCTACTCCCAAGTTTGCTTACCGAAGGGCCCCCAATATCAAAAGCAAGATCGCCCCTAGCAAAACCAAAACATCTAATCATCACAAAAATTACATGCTCAAACAGCTCACCTTAATTCCCATTGTAGGGATGTATCAATGCAAAAAGGCCCTATGCCTTACCTGCTCTCATGTTACCCATGGGCAAAAAACTTTTAAGGCCAACAGTAAGACTTTCAATCTTAGCTCCTTTTACAACTGCTCTACCACGTATGTAGTGTACTGTATTTTCTGTCCATGCGGCCTACTATACGTAGGCAGATCCATCAGAGCCCTACGTACCAGATTTGGAGAACACCGCCGTGCAGTTCAAAAGAACAATCCCAAATACAGCGTGGCACGTCACTTTGCAACACACCATCACCAAGATACCAGCGCCCTCCAGGTCTGGGTTATCGAGGCAATACCAGAAACTCCAACTGCCATAGAAAGATTCCAACGCCTGTGCAGACAGGAAACTTATTGGATTTATTCTTTGAATACCATGTCACCTAATGGCCTTAACGAAGAAATTGAAACCAACAACATTATCTAATATTCCTGCATTACCACCATTCTATAAATCACAATTTTTCATCTGTGCGATTTCTTGTGCGTCTTCTTACCCATACACCAGTTTGTCCATTCTATTCGATTCTAATATTTTTTTTTTTATTTTGATTTGATTTTATTCAGATTTTATTCAGATTTTATTTTATTATTATTCTATTTTTCAAAGTTTTACATAACAATTCTTTATAATAAGCTTTCATTTTCTAATCAACCAATTTTTTCTCTTTGCTGCCCGTCCATCCCATATCCATCGGAGATGTGTATATATATGCATATGTATATGTGTATGTATGTATATATATATATATTTGATTCACAACTCGCATGTTTGCCTATTTATATGCATATATGCACACCGTGTTGCTCGTGTAGATCTGTACCTATTCATGCTGCTTTGCACCTTTGGTATATCCCTTATACTATTTGTTATGCACCTTTCTTAGAAATAAGCTTTGACTTGTTATATTGTATTTTCTTGTGCGCATTCTGCATGCACCTTATGTTATTTTTATATATATATATATATGTATATTCTCTCTTTACATGTGTGTGTGTGTATGTATATATGTATATATATGTATGTGCACTTTTGATACAATGAATCAGATATTTACTTTTTTAATGATCATACCCCTTTACTACTTATACATGATAGCCTTGTTTATCATTCATTGCATTGATTTATCCCATCCGTTTTCCGATCATGTCCCATCATGTCTTTTTTCCACTTTTTCCCCCCCTTTTTTCCTTTCCCCCCCCTTTCCCCCCCGTAATATAATACATAATTTTCCCTTCTCTTCCCCCCCTTCTCCCCCCTCACCCCCCTCCATACCCACCCCCCTTTTACCCCCCCCCATTCCCCTCCCTTTTCCTTTGTCCACACCAATTTGTTCTTGCTCCCATCCCATATATATTGTACCCATATATATTGTACCCCTATTCGTTCCCATCCTATATGTACCCCCTAATTGTTCCCCTATAATAATCTTATAATAATATCCATATATGTTCCCCATCATAGTGCTGCTTTTTCTCCTATATATTAATACAATACTTACACTGATGATTTATTATTATATAATTTTTCCATCCTAGCGCTGTTCACCACCACACAAATAATTCTTAATATATCTTTATTTCCAATTTCTATTTGTTCTCCCATATACTACAATATAAATCTTCCATACAGAAATATCCCTTGCCAACCATCCTATCTGGTCCCTCTCCTCCTTCCCCCCCCCCCTGCACTTCTCACATAATTCCGTGTCATTATTTCCCTTACATCTCTCCTCCAACCAATCACAATGCTGATATACTCCTGCTAGTATGATTTCAACCAATCACACCACATCTCTCAACTATATTACATCCACCTATGATAATGCCTTCCATGGATCTGATGAAACAGCGGATGCTGTGAAACGCGTCATCCCATTGGCCCGTTCTATCTCCACGTCACTTCCGGTCCAACGGCACGCTGCGCTCCACGCTGAAGCGCACGCTGAAGCGCTCGCTGAACTGCAGCTTCCTGGTTGTCTCCTGTCTATCCCAGTGATACAGGGCTTATCACACCACCCGCAGCTCGGATGCCTTGACTTCCCCTGCTGACACCGCAACCTGCTTCCAGCCTTCCTGCCTTCAGCCATCTTTAGCAACTTCTGTCATCTGGAACTTACATCTCCCCTGAGGACCGCCTTAGATGACTCCTGGACCACCATTAACCCCTTACATGCCTTAATTTGTCCTGCATCCTGTGAGTAGCCATTTGGCTGGTTTTTATATAATTTTGCCATTAAAGCCTGTTTTACTGCACTTAGTTTGGCGCACCTTTCTCTTTTGCATGAAATATAAACAAAGCATATCCCACTATAGTTTGTACTTGTCTCGAACCAGAGCACTTCTTGTCATTTCTGTCTGCTGACTTGTTCCTCTGCTGTCAGAGCGAATCACTTCTGACTTTTCCTGACACCAAGAGAAAAAAGGTGATGGGAGGGAGCTCCAGCAGATTGACAGCCTCAGCTCTGTTCCTGTGTGCTGTGTGAAGAGGGGTGTGACCACGTCCGGATTGAGAGCATCGTGGGCCTGATGCTGGGAATTTTGGTGGACTTTTTAAAACTTTATCAATTTATCCATATGTGATAGCATGGGCAAGTGACAGGTACTATTAGAACCCCAGTAGCTATTCAAAGACATATTGTGTTTGAATAGCTGCATCCTCAGCTACAGTAGCCAAGGAATGATAGCTGTGACCCCCGAAAGTCACAAAACACACATCACTTCTGGGGCCATTAGTCACTTCTTAGGAGTAGAAGTGGCCGTAGCGGCTGCCCGCACCCTCATGGCTTCACCATCACTCTCATTCTGGCCTGCATGAATCCCTCTGAGCCTTCTCCCAGTGCTGCATCATCTATTTGCAGGAATATCATGGTTCCCTGCCTCCTCTCACCTTGAGCCTCCTCTTCCTTAGTAATAAAGCTGTGGGCACGTCCTAGGGTGGACTGAGCTTCTTATTAGGCTCCCTACTGACCTTGGGTGGTGGTGCGTGCAGAAAGAAATGAAAGAGGAGATCCCTCCCCGTCTGCCCATTGCTTTTCATGCATGGCCTGGTATTTTTGGGGGGCTGGGCCTATTTTAAGGTTGGAAACTGGAGCTGCAGCTACAATAACCCCTATGTTAATCTGGCCCTGGGGGTGACCCTTCCCTCCAATCAGTTGTCAGAGCTCTTCTCACTGAACTCAGCAGAGGGTAATTTCAGCTCTCAGACAAGCTTTATAAATTTAGCACTTTGAACGGATGTAGAGAAAAGAAGACTGCAGATAGACCGGTACATATGTAGGAGGATTTGTTTAATCTCTGTGCATCATCGGAGGCCCGTCACTTCACAGGGTATATGTAAGGGTTTACAGCCACTAACTATTGGAGTATAAGTGTTCTTCATCTGTACAACTGGAAAAAAAGAAAGGACGTGGCATTAGCGTTATATCTTCCAATTATGTGATTCATTTTAGTATAACATACTCAGTTCACAAACAAGTTATTTTAATGGATGATTTTTTTCCCTAAAAATGTTACATTTCCAAAAATAAAAATTGTTACTGGGTTGTATGAGGTTTTAAAGAGAATCTGTCACAAAATAAAAACACAAAACTTCCATTTTCTGAATGTCAGTTTCCATTCTAGGTACAGGGCAGTAACTTCAAGAGGACTCATGGACAAATGCAGCAAACTTTAAAGTGATTGTAAAGGCTTTAATGGAGGTTGTCATGCTATGTTCCTTTCCAAAAGGTATTTAGTAAAGGGTATTAAAATAGGTTTGCCCTCACAAATAAGGTGCCTATGGACCGGCACCGAGTTTTTCAAGCAATACTTTTGGGGCTGATATGTATCGTTCAATTATGATCAATATGGTGCGAGTTGGGGCAGGAAGTGACATCGGCATTACCCAGAAGCATAAACTCTAGACACATTTAGCATTTCAGTGTTTATTTATTTCAATGGCCACAATAGATTAAAATTCTGGTCAATGAAATAAATAAACTCCCAAACTCCAAACTTTGTTAAACTATGATAAACTCACCTAAACTGTTTTGAAAAAATGCAGCTTAGGTGAATTTATAACACTGATTATCTCCTGTCAGGATAAACAATATTTACAAGAAACCAGTGTGCTAGAAGCCTCACTGCGCTAGAGAGCTCTAAAGCCCTGTACACATGCTCGGTTTTCACGGCGGTAAAAAGTCCACCGTGAAAACTGAGGCGAAAGCTGAGAACCCGGCTGGAAAACTGCCAAGGAGCTTTGGCCGGGAACCCCGGCCATGTGTATGCTCCCTGGGCACTGCCTTGCAGTGTTTCCCATAGAGTATTAGTAAATCTGGCGGAAAAAAAAACGCTGGGAATCCCGACGGGGAAAATAGAGAGCAGGTTCTCTATTTTTCCCGAGCAGTTTTCCTGTCAGGAAAACTGCTAGGGAGCATACACACGACCGGTTTTCACGGCAAAAAGCTCTCCCAGCAGTTTTCTTGCTGGGAAAACCGGTCGTGTGTACGAGGCTTCACACTACCTTTCTTTAAACTCCTTCATGTTCACCCAGTGATCCCTATCTTGGAACAAACCTTCAATGCAGGGGCGTCCAACCTTTTGAAGCACGAGGGCCACTTAAGCGACTTGGTAACCGGTCGTGGGCCACAATTAATGGAGTAGGCGGATGGCAGGTCCATGTCTGCTCTGCATATGCGGAGCAGACACGGACACAGCCCATTATACTCTTTTTTTTAGAGGATCAGATTGGAGGTAGGACACAAGTCGGTTAACATCGGCCACTCCTTAGAGGTGAATAGAGGGTCCAATTGGGTCGGACTGACCGTGTGAAAGGGGCCCAAGGCTGCTTTCACACTGATGCGCTGTGATTTACCAACGCAGTGTACCTTTGGCTTTCCTGCACTTTGCAATAGACTTCTGTTATATTTTGCATGTTTGGTGCATTTTCAGTATGTATATGGCTCAGTGCAGGTAGCCCGCAGGTGCGCTGCTCTGCATCTTCGGGTCAGTTTGAAGGCAGCCCAGTAACCACTGCGGAACAGATATGCCCATATATACACTGTGATTTTTGTAATAAACTGACCTTTAATAACAGTATTCTATTCCATCGCAGAGCAGGAAGTCACAGGCCACATCAGAGGGCTCCGTGGGCCACATGTGGCCCCCGGGCCACTGGTTGGGCACCCCTGCTTTAATGCAATAACACAAAACAAACACAATAGGCATGCATTACAATTGTATCCTAGGAATCTAAAGAGCCCTCGTTTTGTGCTAGTTATAGACCAATTTTACATACAATGTGTAAATCATGATGCTAAAATCATAGTTGAGGGACTTAAAATCTATATCACATCCCTTGTCCTTCTCAACCAGGTGAGGTTTGTCCCCATCTCACTCTGATGGCTTATTCCAGAAAAAGCTGAATGCCCTTATACATTTTCTTTGTTGATTTTGAAAAGGCGTTTGCTCATCTCAGTTGGTGTTTTCTTTTTGCAGCACTCACCCAAATAGGATTTCCCCAAGTCTTAAATCCAAAATCCTAGAACTGTATTAGGCCCCAATAGCAAGAGGCAAGCTTAATGGAATTCTTGATCTGAAATTCTACATGACAGGGCTGTCCCCTGTCTTCATTTTAGTATATACTTGTGTAGCGGGTACTTGAATTTAGGGGAAGCATCTGGGTGCTAGTGTAACCCAGGTGCCTGATTGTTCGCACCGCAAGACTGTGACTTTTTGTCCTCCCCTGGAGCTGGTACAGCGGGGCGGGGAACCCGCTGTGGCGCGAAGGGAGAGGTCATAAAAGGGGCGGATGCCCTGACCTTGGGGTTCAGAGTTGGAGGACGCGGCCGCACCCAGGCACCTTCAGCTTGGGTGCTGGCGTTCCAGTGCTCCAGGCCTAGGTGCCCTTGGCCTAGCTGGAGCAGAGATGGAGTCCATCTCAGGCACCTTTAGCCTGGGGTGAGGTACTATGGCGGATGCCTGGGGCTCAGTACCTTCGACTGAGTTCCGCGAGGGTGGAGGAATCTGAGGGGGCCCTAACTCCTTGGGTGCCCGTGTCTGAGTTCGTGAGGACTGGTGCGCAGTAACTTCTCCGAAGAGTCCGGCGCTGCATCGCTGGTGACGGAGAGGCCTCCACTTCTCCCTTGAAAGGATTTCTTCCTCTGACAGGGGCAAAGTGAGCGAAGGTAATTCACGTTCTATATCACCTAGTCAGTGGCAATGACTATTCACCACTGGTGGCAGCAGCAGAAGGGAAAGGATTGTGCCTCGATCTGTCCCCATTTTCCAAAGAAAAGAGATTGTTTTATTGCTTGGCAAGAAGAATAAAACTGAGTTGGACCTATTCACTGTGTGGAACTCGGGTTAATAAAGCAAAGGAGTCAGGAACGAAGGACTGGACTTGACTCTAGGACACCTACACAAAAGCCCAATCTTCTGGCCTTCACCTCTTAGTTACGGAGGACGTGGGCCGTGGTGCGTCTCATCTCCCTCTCCCAGATACCCCTAGACAACAGCCATATAACAGATAGAGCAAGGGAGAAGGGGTGAGTCCACTACACTAGTCATGGAGCAAATGTAGTAAAGGTACAGCGCTTAAATATTAGTCCCAAAGAATTACCCAGGAGCAAATGTTCAAATGATGGTTCGATCTGTGATAGGCACAAGATAGGGAAACCCGTCACCAGCACCCAATAATTCAGCCTCTTACTCCATTTAATGGACCCCCATCACAGAGGTCACATCAGCCAATGTAAAATACAGGTGGATGGTGAATGAAGCAGAGCCCAGATATGCCTCTCCTTACTCAAGGTTCACTCCAAAGGCACAGCAATGTTTCTGTTAGGCTGACATTAGAATTGCAGCTGAATAGATGTGGAGTCCTCTGGAGAAGATAAATGGATGAAGAAGGAAGATGGCTACTGGGGGCTGTCTCTCAGACCTCATGGACAAGCCCATGAACAAGCTTGTCCATGAGGCCTGAGAGACAGCCCCTAGTAGCCATCTTCCTTCTTCATCCATGTATCTTCTCCAAAGGACTCTATGCCTATTCAGCTGCAATTCTAATGTCAGCCTACCGGAAACATTGCCGTGCTTTTGGAGCAAACCTTGAGTAAGGAGAGGCATATCCGATCTGCTGTCATAAGATATATGAGGAGTGATAAGCTTCCACCTGTATTTTACATTGGCTGATGTGACCTCTGTGATGGGGGTCCATTAAATAGGGTAAGAGGCTGAATTATTGAGTGCTGGTGACGGGTTTCCCTATCTCGCATTTCGAACCACCGTTTGAACATTTGCTCCTGGTTAATTCTTTGGGACTAATATTTAAGCGCTGCACCTTTACTACATTTACTTTTTATTGATTTTCTTCAATATTGTGCTGGCTGCTGTTGTTTTACTGATTTAGTTGTTATCAATAACTTGTAGCGCAACATATTTTTTTTTTTTTATTTACTAGTCATGGAGCACCTAGCTTAACAATACATAACCCATCTATCCAAGGAATCTCAATAGGAAAACATAAAAATAAACTAAGCATATAAACTAGGTGAATGAGCTTCTATTTTACATCATCAACACAGAAGTGGAGTTTCTGCAGTGGTCGTCTCTAATATTCAACAGTATTTTCCCTTCACTTGGCAGACCAGGGGTCTTAACTATTTAATAATCCTGCTGCCTCCTCATATGGATTCCCTCTACACTTACAATTAACCTGACACAGCAGAAACCTAGGAATTGGTTAATTCTGTAGCATGCCTGATTTGGTAGGATAGCCATATTTAAAGCAAAACTATACTCACCTTGAATCCAGTGATGTGCATCTCCGGAACTCCCAGCACAAATTTTGCAATGCTGAATCTGATGGAACTACTGTGCATGCGTGGGAATGACAAATCTTGGCCCGGCTAATGACAGCTGTTAGCGATCAAGATCCAGAAGCCTGCTGCCCGAAGATGTCAGAGGCGTTGTCGGATTTGTGCAGTGAGCTGTGCTTGCGCAGCATACTGTGCAGGGGTGCATAGAGAAGTAAGAAGCTTTAATGCAGAAGAGACAACACATGTCTCTTTTGCATTAAAAATCCTGTCTGTCCACCAATTTTAAATTTCTAGCCTAAAGTTCCACTTTAAACTGTACATCCTTGTGCTGTTTCTATATGTGTTTTAAACAGTATCAATTGATGTCTCAAGTACCTATTCTTGCATTTCATGTTCTTCCCTTCCTCATTACATATGAGCAGGCTCCGTGGCATGGCATCGGTATGATCTCCATATTAAACAAAAACAGGATGGAGTTATGGGCCTTCCCCATTTAGTATATGGGAACCCGCCGGGTCTGTCCTCCCCTAGACTGCTCTGATGGCCAGTGACTAATGTTTCTCCAATACATACAACATTGACAATGACTGGCTTTCAACCATTTGCATCCTTCATGGAAGGAGTATCTCAGCCAATGAGGCAATAGCTGACATACAGTACTGTGCAAAAGTTTTAGGCAGGTGTTATGAAATGCTGTAAAGTAAGAATGTTTTTGGAAATATATTTTAATTGCTTATTTCTATCAATTTTCAAAATGCAAAGTGAGCGAACAAAAGAAAAATCTAAATTAAATCAATATTCAGTGGAACCACCCTTTGGCTTCAAACCAGCTTCAATTCTTCTAGGTACAGTTGCACACGTATTTTTGAAGGAACTCAGCTGGTTGGTTTTTTCAAACATCCTGGAGAACTAACCACAAATCTTCTGGGGATGTAGGTTGCCTCAAATCCTTTTGTCTCTTCATGTAATCCCAGACAGATTCCAAGATGTTGATCATGGCTCTGTGGGGGCCAAACTATCACTTCCAGGACTCCTTGTTCTTTACACTAAAGATAGTTCTTAATGATATTACCTGTATGTTTGGGGTCATTGCCCTGCTGCAGAATACATTTGGGGCCAATCACATGCCTTTCTGATGTTATGGCTTGATGGATAAGTATCTGCCTGTATTTCTCAGTATTAGGGACACCATTGATCGGGCATCATTGAGGACCATAGATGCAGTGGTCGGCCAAGGAAACTTATTGCAGCAGATGAAAGACATGTCATGCTTGATTCCCTTTAACATCGGAAGATGTCTAGCAGTGCCATCAGCACAGAACTAGCAGAAACCAATGGGACCCAGGTACACCCATCTACTGTCCAGAGAAATCTAGCCAGAAGTGGTCTTCATGGAAGAAATGCAGCCAAAAAGCGATACTTCCAACACGGAAACAAGGCTAAGCGACTCAACTATGCACAAAAACATAGGAAGTGGGGTGCAGAAAAATGGCAGCAGGTGCTCTTGACTGATGAGTCAAAATGTTAAATATTTGGCTCTAGCAGGGGGCAGGTTGTTCGGTGAAGGGCTGGACATTGGTACAATAATGAGTGTCTGCAGGCAACATTGAAGCATGGTGGAAGTTCCTTGCAAGTTTGGGGTTGCATTTCTGCAAATGGAGTTGGAGATGTGGTAAGGAATCAATGGTGTCCTCAATGCTGAGAAATATAGGCAGATACATATCCTTCATGCCATACCATCAGAGAGGTTTGTGATTGGCCCCAAATGTATTCTAAAGCAGGACAGCGACCCAAAACATACAGCCAATGTCATTAAGAACTATCTTCAGTGTAAAGAAGAACAAGGAGTCCATGATTAAGCACCGGGAGCAAGGCAAAACATGTTGGGGGCATGGCCTGGATGAATCGAGCTAAGGCCGCTTTTACTTGCTAACCACTCGGGCCGGGCGAGGTGTGTGGGGGCCAGGCTATCTCTTCCTATTTCTGCAGCAGAGCCTGAGGAGGGACCACTAAGCATATTTATTGTGGGTCACTATGAATCCTAGTGTGAAAAAAAGGCCATCAACATTTTAAGAGTGAGCAGATGTACAGTGCAAGACAACCAATAGCAGGCCCCTAAACCCTTTTGGTGTTTTCCAAACCTAATGGATTATTTTGTCTGGTGGTGGGGGAGGTAATGATGCAAATGTTTCCGCAACTGGTTTATTGATGATACACAACAACAATTGGACAACGTCCAATCCAGCCTCTCTAATTGCTTTTCCCCAAAGGTGTTAGACCTCCCATCACCAAAACAACCAGATGGGAGGCTGCCAATTAATAGGGATGGGCACCTTTGAATATCAACAAAGTATTTTTATGTTTTATAAAAATATCTTTCCCTTACTGTCCAGTAGAAATAAAACAATACAATAAAGTTGTTATCAATAATATTTAAGTAAATAACATTTAAAAAACAATGAATGCGCAGGATTTTAAGCTTCTAGAGACAAAGTCAGCTGTAGTCAGAACCCATGTTTCAAGTCAGACCTTCTGCTTTTATCTATATTTTAAACCCCACACAAGGTATACAAGGCGAATAGTGCTGTTACTGTCTCAGGGACTTAAATAATATATGAAGAACAGAAGTTACTCAGAAAAAAGATGGAGAGAGAAAATAATAGAGAAAAAATGATATGGATTGAGAAACCCCCTCAGTACTGCTGGCTCCTTACACTACTCAACATGGACTCTGATAGACATGATTTATTGCTGCAATGATGACTGGAGTCACTTGATAAAATAATTACGACATGAAATGAGTAGATGGAATGATTAGCGTGAGAAGTTCTAGCATTAGGAAAATATATAGGCTTTATGTGTTATTCAACTGACTTATATGGTTTTGTCAAATACTGATTTATATATTTACCAATATATTTATTCACCTTCTATAGAAACACATACAGTTTTCTTTATTAAGTCGAAGAGTAACGTGCCAAGTGCAGTGACTCTGGGTAAGGCGTCAGAATACATATATTACTGATCTGTTTTCAATAGACTGAACCCTGATTGGTTGCCAGGGAATTTAAAAAGACCCTGTCCCCACCAAAAAACAAGTAAAAGCACAGAAAAAAATATGATTTTAAATGCTTATTGCATGAACTGGTGCAACCAGAACTGTGTGGACTGCAACAGATTGAACCAAACACGTGTAAAGTGAAAACGTAATATAATTTATTATAAGAAAAGTAAATAAACAAAAGTAACGCACCTCCAATATGACAAACAGTGATTAACCAGCAACCAACCCCAGTGACACACAACAAGTAACTGCCTAAACCAAAAGTATATACAGGAGTAAGATGTAAACGTAATCGTAAACAAGCCAGGATCATACACAGGAGATCAAGCAGATTGGGCTGGGAACAGGACAGGACAGGGAGAGGGTAACAGGAGACAGGGGGAAACAGGCAGAAAGGATCAGGCTGCAGGGCAGGGGTTCAGGAACAGATACAGGGATACAGGATCATGATCACAGGTTAGCAAACACAGGTCAGGGCTCAAGGAAAATACCAAGGCAAATGTGTGAGCATCTGCCGAGTATAAATACACACCTCCTGCAATCAGTCTCAGGTGACACCTGATTGCAGGAGATGATGTCGGCTTCAGACTGTCAGGAGACACCCGCTGGTGGACACCAGTACTGCGGCCCAAAGATCTGACAGTGCCACCAGCAGGTGAAACATTTTCTGACAGTGTGACGGACTGGGGTTTATATGGTCACAAAACAGACACCCCAAAGCAAAGTACATACTCATTTTTTTTATTTTATTTCTAGCAAAGAAATACCTTCCTACTATTCTAGCAAGAACCAGTAGATGGCAGAGAAGGTACACAAACAGAGTTTATATAAGGCCACCCACCATGTGACTGGAGTCAAACGATTTCCAGCCATAAAACCCAGTGGTCCTGTCTTATGCTGTTGTGTGATTCTTTGCAGGTATGTACCCTAAATCGTTCCTAATCTGCATTAAACTATAATAGAAAGATTCTTAAACATCTGTAGCAGATGCAGGGAAAGTTACAGCAGACTGTATGTTATAGTTTTACTGCTATTAGAAGTTAGAACAGCATGTGTGAGAAACAAGTGAAAAGGGCATAAAAACATGAAAATACTGCATTAGTCAGAATAAATGTCTATGAGAAGCACTAAACCGTTCTAAATAAGTATATTGAAACTTGGTTTATACAAGTTCCATAAAGTTAGAAGAGCACATGTTGAAAACTGATATTCTTAAGAAAAACCTATATGTAAAGCTATGCATTGCTTCATGTGCACCATCTAGTGGTTAAAAAAGAGAACTACCGAAATAATGTTTGTATTAAAGCAATATTGCACAGTTAAAGTGTACATCATCATCTATAACACGGAATACCATGAATATATATGTTATTAAAATATAACAATGTTTTTTGTGTAACTACGGTTTTAAAATACTTCAGTTAAAATCTGTATTATATATTGTTAATAGTTATAAACATGTGATTATAAAAATGTAAAAGATGTATTGTTATGTAAAAGTCAAACGATTTCCAGCCATAAAACCCAGTGGTCCTGTCTTATGCTGTTGTGTGATTCTTTGCAGTCCACGCCAAGCTGATCACCTTATCTCATCACGTCTACAATTATCGGCTCTCTTAATTCACATTTTGAGGCCGGTAACAACAGCTTACTTTTACGTATTTTTTTCCCTTTACATGAATTTTATGTTTTATTCACGTGCAATTTCCAGAAAAATGTAATTCCCCAGCACAGCCCTCTTTCCTTCATGCATATCATAGCTTTCTTATCTTCTGCCAATGTGCAATTACTCTCTGTGATGGCCCAGGTCTTTTGCCCCTCCCCTTTTAACCCAAATAAACTTTTATGTAGCTGAGGGAAGAGCAGAGGGGATTACTAACAATTAATGTTTTTAAATGACAGCTCAGAGTTTGTTGGGGCTCCTGAAATCATATCCAAGATGGTGCTGCCAAGAAGCAATCTTGGGGATTTATGGGAGGATTTTTGTTGAAATGAATGGTCTGATGACAGGGTCTCTTTTGAGCTCTTTAGTTATTATTACTAATCTTTGCAAAGCCTTATATGCCCAGTCTAATTTTTTAGTTTTGCTAAATTTTCCATATTTCCATTCAGATTTTTATTGTATCTATATGCTTTGATTCAATTTAGATTTTTGTAATCCAAATTTTCGTTAATTTTCAGTGGGGTTGTAGCATGTGTAATATAATACAGATGAACTTTCTGAATGAACTTAGAAAAAAGAAAATTGAGCAAAACCTTTGAGCTTTTGTCTTGCTTAAAGCTGAACTCCAGCTGGACAGATAAACACACATATTAAGTACACAGAAGTAAGCTATTTTACCAGCCAAATAATTTGTTATTCTAATCAACCAGTCTTGTGATTGAAACACCTCTGCCATACAGCACAGCCAGACCAGATGGACAACCACATTGCCCTAAACAATAACATTTGCTGCAAGACAGGAAGTGAAGGGAAATCTCCAGATAGGACATGCATGGCCAAACTATCCCTACTATATTCAAAATGTAAAAATAAGTGCATGTCAGATGCACTTTAACTTTAAGTACAAAAAAAAAAGCTTGGCAGATATCCCAGAGTGAACAGTTCTTGTCACACTGGCAAATTCACCACGGTTTTCTTCCAGAGCAAGAGTCTTCCTATAAACTGAGGGACCAATTATTAGAGAAAGTTTCCAAATATGTTAGAAATAAAGAAATTAATTCAGCAATGTTAATAGTTTCTACTGACAACAACCTCATTCATGGTGCATTTTTTGTTTGCTTTGTTTTATTTTTAATAAGCCTCTGCTATCACATCATGCTCAGAGGGAGGACAAAAGGTTGCATTGCATCATGGGAGACAATATTGTTCTTCTTTTCAGGTTAAAAAACTCAACTGGCATTTCATAGTGCCATTAAGAGCTGACAGTCTTTATCATGCCCTAACATAGGTCTCCTTTTGCATTTCATTGTGATTCTAATAACATCCACTGCTCAAGCCCTCAGGAAATGGGAGACATTTCCACCAAAATGCATTGGAATTATTTTGAAATAAATATGTAGCGCCACTCTAAGCCCCACTAATTCAGTCACCTTGTGACGTAATCCCTGTCGTGTGTAACACCCCAGGGCTCTTCTTTCCCGAAAGAAAGATGGAAGTGCACACTGAGAGCCGCTTAGTTGTAAAGGTGATAGGAAGGCTTCAGTTCCATCCCTTCCCAAACCACGCCCTCTAACAAGTTTCAACCATCATGGGCTTATCGTAAAGGTATTATTGGATGCTCTTAACCAATAAACATTTCAAAAAGACCTCTGAGTGATATGAACTTTTGTACTAGGCACGTCTGGATACCCACCCCAGAGATTGTCATATGCTGAGCATTCTTTTTGTTGCAACCAGAGAGATAGCACCTAGGACCAGAACAAGGTCCACCTACACTATAATTTCATTACGTATCAGCTCCATTGAAGAAAGACGCATTCCATTATATATCCATTAGTCCTAAGTCTCACTTCTTTTAGTCCAGCGCAACACACAGACACACACACATCAGACATTTTTCAGGTTAGACAAACTCAGCTATCAAAAGCAACAGTGTACCAATAGAAGGAGCACCAGATGACATGGTAAAAAGAGTCCAAATTGATTTATTGATTTGCACCAAAAGACAGCCAACATGTTTCAGGGCCAGAAAACACTCACCAGAAGGCATAGGTGGGACAAACACCCTTTCTTTTATGTACCTACACGGATAAAAATGGCAGGGGGTAAGGTCTGATGACCTGGGAGATGATGAACAAGATCTTGTTGTCCACCTCTTCCAAAGTATCAAAGCTCCAAGTGGAAGTGACGTGGGACATTCTCTTATATGAAAATGAAGTCATTAAAATCTTCTGCAGTAACTGCAACTTGTATGGCTTCATATGCAGATGGTCTTTAAGAACACACCATACCATTGTTTGAGGAATTCCAAGTTCAACGCTTGCCCATGTTGTGAATTTCCTAGGGCTCCATTTGAACGCACCTTGGATACGTTCAACATTTTCATCTGATGTGCGAGGATGACCAGTGCTTTCCTGTTTGCATATGCAACCATCTTCAACATATTTTTATGCCACTAGTACAATTTGCTTATGACTTGAACAAAATTTTGCAAACTGCAGCACACAAAATGACTTCTCCTGTGGCGTCACTATTTTCCTATAAACAAGAAACAGCGATGACATGTGACATTGAATGTGACTTCTAGGCGGGCTTTAATTTTGAACCTTCCTCTATCCAGCATCTGTATGAATTACAGTAGCAAGAGTGGCTGGACATCGGTTTAAAAATGAAAATCTCTACATGTGCATTTGTTAGTGAAATTTATAAACACTCAATAAAAAAAATGATGGCAAGTTTTTTTATTTTTCTAACATTATAGTGATAATATTTTGTGGCTATTTTAGATATTATCTTCAATACTAAATAATTCAGTTGGCTTCCTGGTCCTTTCATATTACAGCAACATTTTCAAGTGCAATACTTAGCTTTTACAGTATGTATCAGATTTTGTTTTACTACTCATATGAAAGACTATTTATTGTGTGCCATATTTCCTTCATGTGTTTCATTTCAGCTTTTCATTTTACATTTGGAACGTAGCCTAGTGTAACTTGCTGTGTTTGCATACTTAAAAGTTCCTGTAGATTACAATCTCAGTGGTGTAGAATATGTGATGAGACAGAAGACTGAACACCTGGAGCAGCTTCTAAGAGGAAAATGACTGCACACTATTATAAATACTGTAGTACAAGATTTGTGAAGGGAACTTATGTCTTAAAACAGTAGTAAAAGACTTTAAGGTAGATCTCAGCCCTAACTGGATGGCAATAATTTGCTAAAACATGGGGCACTAGGTGTCTCAAATATGGGTGTAACATTTTGCTAAGATTGAACGTATCCTTTAATCTCTTTTTATGTAAAGCTTGTATTTTCTCTATACTGGTGTGTATGTATATGCTTATGGATAGTGTTATATGTTGGTTGCAGTAGTTCCTCTGCTCCCAGTTACTTTGTTTAGATTACTGATTACCGTAATTTCCCAGGAAGGAAGGTGGTACCTCCACCTGTCCTGGGTGGAGGTACTACCAGCCTTATTATCAAACCCACTCTTCCACTTAGAGAAGGTTTTGGTGATCCAAATTTAACTACAGGTTGAACACAAAATCCTGTTTGGGAAGGGGCATTTCTCACAAGTGTTAGCTCCGTTTGGAACATGTGTACTCCTTGGATGAAATAAAGAGACATTTTATTCATCCTCACTCGGTTGGCAACTTTATCTACATGGAAGGACTTTTTTGTTGTGGGGTGGAGACTGCAAGTCAAGCACAGTGAGTGGAAACATAGAGCTCTTGCCGGCTCTGATTGCATGATTGGATTGCACTACCATTATCTTGCATTTCCATTCTCACAACTCCTCTTTCCAAAAAGAGGGCTACACTGGAATATAATTTTTTTTTAAACCAGGGTTAAGTGTCACTTTAAGGATACTTTGGAACATGGGCACTTACAGTGCAATTTACTTTTTTTTTTTTTGGAATAGAAGGGTCCATGTTCAAACATGCTGGGCTTGATTTATTAATACTGGAGAGTACAAAATCTGGTACAGCTGTGCATAGTAGCCATTCAGCTTCTAACTTCAGCTTTTTCACTTAACCTCCCTGGCGGTATTCCCGAGTCTGGCTCGGGTTGAGTTTTTACTACCAAAAGCGGTAACCCCGAGCCACACTCGGGATCGCATCGCAGTATCCAGGGAAAGTTACTTACCTTGTCCCCTGGATCCTGCGATGTCTCCCCGCGGTGTCTGCGAGCCGTGTGTCATGAGCTCGATTCACAGTGCCGAGTGCCGAGCTCCGTTCCCTGCGAGCGTTGCGACGCACGGGGACAGAGCACAGGGACAAATTCAAAAAGTGAAAAACACAGTATACATACAGTACATAAAATAATTACACATCCCATTTGTCCCTACTGGTTTGTCCAGTGCCCTGCATGCACTTTTATATTATAAATGCTGTTCTTTCTGCCTGGAAACTTGAGAATGTCCATAGCAACCAAAAAGTGTCCCTTTACGTCAAAAGTGCTAATGACAGCGACAATTCTGCAACTGAGCAAATTTCAGTGTTTTTGATTTGATTACATTATTGATTAATTTTTATTATTATTATTATTATACTATTTGTTATAATTATTTATAGTTATTTATTATATTATAATTCATGATTTTGTGTTTCAAACTTTATCATACCCGAGATGTCTACTAGACTCTTGTTTGGACAGATTTCAGTGTGTTATTCCTAAGAATTACAGGCCTACAATATAAAACGCCAAATTTCCATGCAAAATAATTGTACCGCTTTCAGCACCTAAAATCTGAAATAATCATACCGCCAGGGAGGTTAAGCTTTGACAAAAAATAAACTGGAAGCAGATTGGTTTCTATGTAGAGCAGCACTAGATTTTGAACTTTCCAATTTCAGTAAATCAACTCCACTGTGTTTGGCTGCTAGTTACTACTTTGTAAAAGTAAAGGTATTTTCAATATAATTTTTTCCCAATGATGAAGTAAAAAAAAAAACAGATGTATAATGTAACTATTCACATGTGCTAGAGTTATCCTAATCTCATTCCCCTTTGTTGCACAATTGGGATAACCTTTGTAATGTGTGTGATAGATAGATGATTTTGATCATGCTTACAAGTTGGTGATATTTGGTAAAGCATCCATTTGTTTGGTAAATGTTATTAATAACGAAGAGTAGCCATGGGGTCTGGGTTCATTTGTCTTTGCACTAGAAACCCTTATAGCTACAGCCCAACTACCACAGTAATTTATAAATGTCTCCCCAATTCACTGGATAAAAATCCACATTATTGTTGAATGTTTTTTCCCCCATTTTTTCATGTTTTAACCATGTTAACTGCAAAAAAATTGAAACAAAACATAAAATATACAAATTACAAGTTCTATTTATGTATAATTTACATATATACATGATTTGGGCTGTATGTCTCTTAGCGAAGATAAATTAACTAATGAAAGGCACATCAGGGTTTTCATATGTAAATGTTGGACTTTCATTATTTCCCTTGCATTTTCTTTAAGAATATGTAAATGGCCTTAAAAATGTTTTTCATGCACTGTACCCTTAAACAGCAGGGGGCTCTCAGCTTGGCTACAAGCTAGAGAGCTTCATCTCTAAGATCCCACAAAATTATCCCTGATCAAAGGGGCGTTTGTCAGTCTCAAATTTAATGTTATTAAATATGCAAGTGGTAAAAAAAAAAAAAAAAGGTCTTATTTTCTCAAAGTCACTTTAGTTAATTTGTTTCTGTTTGTTCATTATATTTATTTTATTCTTATATAAGAATGATATTTTAAATAATATTTGAGATTTTTGGAAAGGCATTTTTTAGATGGTAAGTAGATGGGCAGAACATTCATTAGCACCGATAGGACCTAATACAGTAAAACCTTGGATTGAGAGTAACTTGGTTTGAGAGCGTTTTGCAAGACACGCAAAATGTTTAAATAAATTTTGACTTGTATATCAAGACATCGCTTTTTTATCAAGTAGCGTCATGTCACAACTGAGTATAAAAGAGAAGAAAGGCGCCTCTAAGTGTAGCAATATGGTTACATTTAATGAAGGTAAAACATTTAGCAACTCACATGGTTGATGATTAAAAGAGGCACATCTAAGTATGCAGCCAAAGCTGTCCACATAGAGATGGCGGTGCGGAGGATGGTCTATGTGAACATCTTTACCCCGGATGGCTGCATACTTAGATGTGCCTGTTTTAATCATCAACCATGTGAGTTGCTAAATGTTGTACCTTCATTAAATGTAACCAGATTTGCTAAACTTAGAGGCGCTTCTATTTCATTCTCTGTAGTTCCTGCTGGATTTGGCTTTTGATCCCCTTGTGGAGGCTGCCATTTGTGGATGAAAATGTTGTTACACAACCTATCACATTGCTATAATCTTTTTATATGGACTATAAACCGAAAGACCTATAAATACATCGTTGTGGAACGAATCATTTGAGTTTCCATTATTTATTTTGGGGAAATCTGCTTTGCTATACCAGTGCTTTGGATTACAAGCATGTTTCCGGAACAAATTATGCTCGCAATCCAAGGTTTTACTGTATACAGTATTTGCCCACTCTAGTCCCAACCAGCCTGCTTATGCCCACTTGAGCAACATATCTATCTATTGGTAGAAAATAAATTCACAATAGAAATTGTCCAAAGTACTGGAAGCTCTTCAAGTGTTGATCAAAATGTCTGAGCTCCAGCACAATCTCCCTATAGCTCATAATCGCTACACTGCCAGATTATGACCTCTACGCTGCCATATTATCACATTTAAAGGCCTCTACTATGTCAGATTATCACAGAAATTGAAACCATCCAAAAGAACTCTTGCAGATATTGGCATGTTTATAAGTAACCATAATCATGCTGTTCAGCCATGTGTGGCTGTATGTTAGTGTTCAGGTGACGGGTGACCCCACCCCCCGCTGATGCAATGGGAAACCTGCGTTGCATCAGAGGGGGGCAGGGTCTTCCGCATGTCACTGGGAAAGCCCGGGTTTCCCCTTGCGTCAGAGGAGGACGGGGTCACATGACGGGTGGCCCCGTCCTCAGCTACATAAGACCTGTCAGGCTGCCGCAAAGTCATTCCTGGGGTGTCTCCGGTGGAGACAGGATCGTGTGCTGTTCCTCGCTGGACATCATCGCTGGAGCCTGGAGATCATCCATCGCTGGAGTGGATACCGACATCGCTGGAGTGGAGATCGAGAGTGGATTACCACTGCTGGAATATTTTTGTTTTTATTTTTTTATTTTTTTTAATAAAGGACTTACCCAAACTGTGTCTGTGTGTTTTTTTTTTTTACACTTTCTTTGTGAAATAGTAGGGGTACAATGTACCCCTTACCAATTCACATAGGGGGGGCAGGGATCTGGCGGTCCCCTTTGTTAAAGGGGTCTTCCAGATTCCGATAAGCCCCCTCCCGCAGACCCCAACAACCACCGGCAAGGGTTGTGGGGATGAGGTCCTTGTCCCCATCAACATGGGGACATGGTGCTTTGGGGTCCAGGTTGCCAGGTTGCGTGCATGGATAAGGGTCTGGTATGGATTTTTTGGGGGAACTCCACGCCATTTTTTTTTTATTTGGCGCAGAGTTACCCTTAAAATCCATACCAGACCTGAAGGGTCTGGTATGGATATTTGGGGGGAACCCCATGCATTTTTATTTTATTTTTTAATGACTTTCAATGACTCTTCTCTGTATTGCCGGGAGCCGACAATTCCTTATAGCCGCGAGTACTTTTAAATTACTTTTTTTCCTTCAGAAATGACATTTTGTGCAGGGACAGTTCTAAGAACGGGAAACAAGCGCTATTTTACAAGCATACTATACACTCCCCCCAGGTACGAAATTTAAAGGAATATTTCTCTTTTATTGTTTCACTTTAAGCATTATTAAAATCACTGCTCCCGAAAAAACTGACGTTTTTAAAACTTTTTTTTGCATTGATACATGTCCTCTGGGGCAGGACCTGGGTCCCCAAACACTTTTTATGATAATAACTTGCATATAAGCCTTTAAAATTAGCACTTTAGATTTTTCCCATAGACTTTTACAGGGTGTTCCGCAGCTTTTCGAATTTGCCGCGAACACCCCAAATTGTTTGCTGTTCGGCGAACGGGCAATGTTCGAGTCGAACATGAGTTGGACTCGAATTAAAAGCTCATCCCTATACAGGAGTAACGCATGCTTTATTTAAAAAAAAAAATTGATGAATTGCAACAATACTTTGAAAAACACTATGCATTCTCGTACCATAAAACATGAAATGATAAATAGCATGAAAAAAGCCCTCTGTCCCCTTCCTCCTTTTTTCCGAAGTGATGAAAATCACATGCTTTAGGCCTTGACATAGGTGGGATAATGGGATGCTCTTATATCAGCTGCTGGTCAATTACTGGCTTAGTGCTGTACCGCGCATCTTTTTATAGGTCCCTAAAAGCACAAGGGAAGACCATTACCTTCCATTCTCATGGAGAAACTGGTAATACAGGTAAGAACTACTACAGTGAGGCGAATGGACCATAGGACCTTTGAGGTTTGAGATCCCATGGGTGATAGTGACTCAGAACTGCTTCGCTCCCCACATCTTACAACAATTTCAAATATTTAAAAATGGTGCTAAAGTATGGGGTGCCTGTAATATATATTTTGTATTTTTTTAATGCTATTTTCCAGCAGCAGCATTTTAAGGACACAGCTCTTTTCAGAGTAGTGTTATTTCTTTTGGCACAGCTTGGAGCTCTTGTTGAATTAGCAGGCATTTGATGTTAACTGTTGAGACCAAAGTTTCCATATTGAGCTCAAGGATTTCTCTGACTTCCTGGTGTGCAGCGCCATACAGAGCTGTGTGTTTGTTGCTACTGATTGACCTCCTTTTGTGGTTCACTGTGTTCCAAGTGGATTTTTATTGAGCTTTTTTCTTTCACCATGTGGATTTTCTTTTTTATCTATCTATATTTTCAGTGAGATCTTTGAAACAAACATATTTTTATGATTTTCTTTGGATTAAAAAAATCAATACCATTTATTAAATTAACTAAACATAATTTTTTTAACCCTTTTTTTTAAATCACTGATATAGTATGATATACCATTTTAGAGTACATAACAATTTACATCAATCCCTGCCCCAAGGTAGCTGAAATTAGAACTTTACCCCTAAAATTATCTTTCATTTAAATGCCTTCTCTTACATACTGCTTACCATTTTGCCATAAACTAGTGAAAGTGAAGAGCACGAAACAGAGTCAGAAATATGATTTTATAAAGACTCTATTTATAGATAGCAAAAAAATGGAGCCAAAACGTTTAAATTCACCCCCGTATTCAGGCTATACGAACACTCTGCAATGCATTGAGTGCTGCACAGTTCATTCTATGTCCTGATTGGGCAAAGCTTTGCCCAATCAGGGCGCAGTGTAAATTGACTCTTAAGGAGCGGGGACAGGAAACTGGCCGCGGCATCCTTAACCCTCCTGGTAATATTCCTGAGTGTGGCTCGGGGGTTAAATTTCAGTACCATTAGCTGTAACCCCCGAGCCACCTTACGTTGTCATCAGTATCCTGCGATGTCCCCCCGCTGTGTCCTCCGCCGCATCATCCACCCAATGTATTACTGTTTCGGGCTCCAATCCCTGCGAGTGTCGCAACGCATGAGGGTGGAGCCTGGCGGCAAATTCAAAAAGTACAAAAAACATAACACATACAGTACACTGTAATCTGTTTCAAATCATTTCATCTCCCTTTTGTCCCTAGTACTTTGTCCAGTGCCCTGCATGCACCTTTATATTATATATACTGTTATTTCTGCCTGGAAACTGGAGATTGTCCATGGCAACCAAAAAGCATCCCTTTACGTCAAAAGTGGTTTTAGACCAGCTAGAAAACAGCAATAGTAAATTAGAACACTTGCAGAATTGAGCGATAGGGATTGGTGGGGAAATTAATTTTATTATTATTATATTATTATTTTTATAATTATTTATAGTTATTTATTATATTATAATTTATGATTTTGTGTTTCAAACTTTATCATACCCAGGATGTCTATTAGACTCTTGTTTGGACAGATTTAAGTGTGTTATTACTAAGAATTACAGGCCTACAATATAAAATTTCTATGCAAAACCACTTTGAGGTTCAAAAATCTGACATAATCATACCGCCAGGTCTGATTAAAGATCCACTTTAAGCAACTTTGCTGTTTTTGGATTAATACTTGGGCACATTACAATGGTGTTTTTTTTTTTTTATTTCCAAATGTATCTAATAATATATTTAGTCTTAAAAACATGCACATTGTACAATTTCCTTCTTGGCACTGCCACCATAAATTTTTTATTGTTAATATACTCCGAGTTCTGGTAATTCGTGAAAGATCAGTACGAGCTCAGTTAACCTACTACAAGGGTTCAAAACGTGGACTTCTTACAAAGGAAAATTACAGCGCTATCACTTCCATATATCACAGTATAAATAGCACAATACTATACAAGATATATGAAGAATTATCAATATATATATATATATGGTAAATAAATGCAGGTACACTGCTTCCTTTTTATACCAATCTGAGCATAAAAATTCAAATTGAAGAATAAAAAATAAAGTGAAATATATATACCGGTGTATAAGTATGTGTGTGTGTATATATATATATATACACACACACAGTGCTGTGAAAAAGTATTTTCTCCCTTCCTGATTTTTTTATTTTTTTGCATATTTCTCACACTTAAATGATTTAGATCATCAAGAAAATTTTTATATTACACAAAGATAACCCGAGTAAATCCAATGTGCAGTTTTTAAATTATTATTTAATTTATTAAGGGAAAAAAGCTGTTCAAGCCTGCCTGGCCCTATGTGAAAACGTAATTGCCCCCTCCCATGCTGAATCATGAATGAACTGTGATTAACCACAATTTTTTGGAAAGCTGAGTTAAATTTCACTTGCCACACCCGGGCCTGATTACTGCCAGACCTGTTGAATCAAGAAATCACATAAATAGAAGCTGTCTGACAAAGTGAAGCACGTTAACGGATCATAAAAAGCCACACATCATGCCACAATCTAAAAAAATCCAAGAACAGATTAGAAACTAACATGTATCAGTCTAGGAAGGCTTTCAAACCCCTTTCTAAGGCTTTGGAACTCCAGTGAACCATGGGGAAGAGCCATTATACACAAATGGAGATAATTTGGAACAGTGGTGAACCTTACCAGGAGTGGCCGGCCTACAAAAATTACTCCAAGAGCATGACGACGACTCATCCAGGACATCTAAAGAACTGCAGGGCTCACTTGCCTCAGGTAAATTCAGTATTCATGATTCAACAATAAGAAAGAGACTGGGCAAAAATGGCATCCATGAGAGAGTTCCAAGGCCAAAGCCACTGGTGACTAAAAAGAACACAAATGCTCATCTGATATTTACCAAAAAACATCTTGATTATACCCAGGACTTTTAGGCAAATATTCTGTGGACTGATGAGACATAAATTAAACTTTTTGGAAGGTGTACGTCCCGATACATCTGACATAAAACTAATACAGCATTTCATAATAAGAACATCATATCAACAGTCAGACATGGTAGTGGTAGCGTGATGGTCTGGGGCTACTTTGCAGCTTCAGGACCAGGACGACTTACCATAATTGATGGAATCATGAATTCTGAGCTCTACCAGAAATCCTAAAGAAGAATGTCCGGCCATCAGTTCGTGACCTCAAGCTCAAGTGCACTTGGGTTATGCAGCAGGACAATTATCCGAAACACAGTCCACCTCCAAATGGTTCAAACAAAGCAAAATTTAGGTTTTGGAGTGGCCTAGTCAAAGCCGGGACTTAAATCCAATTGAGATGCTGTATCATGACCTTACACTGGCCCTTCATACTGGAAAACCCTCCAATGAGGATGAATTAAAACAAATCTGCAAAGAAGGGTAGGCCAAAATAGCTCCACAGCAATGTGAAAGACTCATTGCCAGTTATCGCAATCGCTTGATTGCAGTTGTTGCCGCCAAGGGTGGCACAACCAGTTATTAGGTTTAGGGGGTAATTACTTTTTCACATAAAGCCAGACAGGTTTGGACAGTTTTTTCCCTTAATAAATGAATCCATCATTTGAAAACTGCATTTTGTATTTACTCAGGTTACCTTTGTGTAATAATAAAACTTGTTTGATGATCTGAGTCATTTAAGTGTGACAAATATGCAAAAATAAAATAAAATCAGAAAGCAGGCAAATACTTTTTCACAGCATTATGTGTGTATGTATGTGTATATATATATATATATATATATATATATATTGTGACAGCAGGAAGGTAAAGTCAACTGGTTGCATCCAGGGGGGTAGATATATTTCTCCCAGATTCAGGCTTTATGCCGACTTATACAACTAGGGAGGGAGTTGATGAAGCCCAGCTGAGGCTAGTGGGCTCATGGATGATTCATACCTCTAGGGAGAGTGCTGGGCGTCGTGCAGGCAGGGAGTTGATGAGACCAGCTGAAGCTTGTCAGCTCGTTTAAGGCCTCTATAAAAACTCCCAGCTTCATTAGGTGTTTGCTCATGCCTGGACCCAGACCTGTGTGGACTGTCTAGGGAGAGTGAACCCCTGTGCGGTGAGACAAAGCCTGTGTGGCTATTTGTTTGGACATTTACTAAACCAGGGACTTAGGGACTAGGACAGCACCAGGCTGATCCCAGTTGTTAGTTAGGAAACCTGCATGTTTAGTCAGAGGTCAAGCTCACCAGGGTTTATTTTGTTTATGTTTCTTTTTGCTTTGCTGTGTTTTTTTGTCACTGTAAATAGAGAAATAAACCGCACCTTTTTGATCTTGAAAACCACAACCTCCGTCTGCTGGGCCTGTTTTTGTGTGGGGAGCCCATCCAGGGGATCACACACACCCGCTGCCGAGCTAACCCCCCCCCCACAATATATATATATATATATATATACACACATATGTATACAGTATCTCATAAAAGTGAGTACACCCCTCACATTTTTGTAAATATTTTATTATATCTTTTCATGTGACAACACTGAAGAAATTACACTTTGCTACAATGTAAAGTAGTGAGTGTACAGCTTGTATAACAGTGTAAATTTGCTGTCCCCTGAAAATAACTCAACACACAGCCATTACTTTCTAAACCACTGGCAACAAAAGTGAGTACACCCTTAAGTGAAAATGTCCAAATTGTGCCCAATTAGACATTTTCCCTCCCCGGTGTCATGAGACTCTTTAGTGTTACAAGGTCTCAGGTGTGAATGGGGAGCAGTGTGTTCAATTTGGTGTTATCGCTCTCACTCTCTCATACTGGTCACTGGAAGTTCAACATGCCACCTCATGGCAAAGAACTCTGCGTATCTGAAAAAAAGAATTGTCGCTCTACATAAAGATGGCCTAGGCTATAAGAAGATTGCCAAGACCCTGAAACTGAGCTACAGCACGGTGGCCAAGACCATACAGTGGCTTAACAGGACAGGTTTCACTCAGAACAGGCCTCGCCATGGAAGACCAAAGAAGTTGAGGGCACGTGCTCAGCGTCATATCCAGAGGTTGTCTTTGGAAAATAGATTTATGAGTGCTTCCAGCATTGCTGCAGAGATTGAAGGGATGGGGGGTCAGCCTGTCATTGCTCAGACCATACGCCGCACACTGCATCAAATTGGTCTGCATGGCTGTCGTCCCAGAAGGAAGCCTCTTCTAAAGATGGTGCACAAGAAAGCCTGCAAACTGTTTGCTGAAGACAAGCAGACTAAGGACATGAATTACTGGAACCATGTCCTGTGGTCTGATGAGACCAAGATAAACTTATTTGGTTCAGATGGTGTCAAGCGTGTGTGGCGGCAACAACCAGGTGAGGAGTACAAAGACAAGTGTGTCTTGCCTACAGTCAAGCATTGTGGTGGGAGTGTCATGGTCTGGGGCTGCATGAGTGCTGCTGGCACAGGGGAGCTACAGTTCATTGAGGGAACCATGAATGCCAACATGTACTGTGACATAATGAAGCAGAGCATAATCCCCTCTCTTCAGAGGCAGGGCAGGGCAGTATTCCAACATGATAACGACCCCAAACACACCTCCAAGACGACCACTGCCTTGCTAAAGAAGCTGAGGGTAAAGGTAATGGACTGGCCAAGCATGTCTCCAGACCTACACCCTATTGAGTATCTGTGGGGAATCCTCAAACGGAAGCTGGAGGAGCGTAAGGTCTCTAACATCCACCAGCTCCGTGATGTCATCATGGAGGAGTGGAAGAGGACTCCAGTGGCAACCTGTGAAGCTCTGGTGAACTCCATGCCCAAGAGGGTTAAGGCAGTGCTGGAAAATATTGGTGGCAAAACAAAATATTGGCACTTTGGGCCCAATTTGGACATTTTCACTTAGGGGTGTACTTTCTTTTGTTGCCAGCGGTTTAGACATTAATGGCTGTGTGTTGAGTTATTTTGAGGGGACAGCACATTTACACTGTTATACAAGCTGTACACTCACTACTTTACATTGTAGCAAAGTGTAATTTCTTGAAAAAATGTAATAAAATATTTACAAAAATGTGAGGGGTGTACTCACTTTTGTGAGATACTGTGTTTACAGTACACTCACTGGCCACTTTATTAGGTACACCTGTTCAATTGCTTGGTAACACAAATTGCTAATCAGCCAATCACATGGCAGCAACTCAATGCATTTAGGCATCTAGACGTGGTAAAAGACGACTTACTGAAGTTCAAACCGAGCATCAGAATGGGGAAGAAAGGAGATTTAAGTGACTTTGAACCGTGGCATGGTTGTTGGTGCCAGACGGGCTGGTCTGAGCTTTTCAAAAACTGCTGTTCTACTGGGATTTTCACACACAACCATCTCTAGGGTTTACAGAGAATGGTCCGAAAAAGAGAAAATATCCAGTGAGCGGCGGTTGGTGTGTAGGAAAATGCCTTTTTGATGTCAGAAGTCAGAGGAGATGATAGAAAGGCAACAGTAACTCAAATAACCTTCTCGTTACAACCAAGGTATGCAGAATACCATCTCTGAATGCACAACACATCGAACAATGAAGCAGATGGACTACAGCAGCAGAAGACCACACCGGGTGCCACTCCTGTCAGCTAAAAACAGGAAACTGAGGCTACAATTCGCACAGGCTCACCAATATTGGACAATAGAAGATTGGAAAAATGTTGCTTGGTCTGATGAGTCTCGAGTTCAGCTGCGACATTCAGATGGTCGGGTCAGAATTTGGGGTAAACAACATAAAAGCATGGATCCATCCTGCCTTGTATCACCGGTTCAGCCTGGTGGTGGTGTAATAGTGTGCAGGATATTTTCTTGGCACACTTTGGGCCCCTTATGACCAATTGAGCATCGTTTAAACACTACGGCCTACCTGAGTATTGTTGGTGGCCGTGTCCATCCCTTTATGACTACAGTGTACCCATCTTCTGATGGCTCCTTCCAGCAGGATAATGCACCATGTCACAAAGCTCAAATCATCTCAAATGAGGTCACTGTACTTAAATGGCATTTACAGTCACCAGATCCCAATCCAATAGAGCACCTTTGGGATGTGGTAGAATGGGAGATTCTCATCATGGATGTGCAGCCGACAAATCTGCAGCAACTGTGTGATGCTATCATGTCAATATGGACCAAACATCTTGTTGAATCTATGCCACAAAGAATTCGTTCTGAAGGGAAAAGGGGGTCCAACTTGGTACTAGCAAAGTGTACCGAATGAAGTGGCCGATGAGTGTATATATATATATATATATGATATACTGTGCTGCCTGAAATGTGAATCCACCAGACCTTCTGCACATTAATATATAAACATAGTGTATCATATATATTAGTACCAAGTGTAAACAGCATAAATAACCAAAAAGATTCAACAAAAAATGAAAATAAATCAGGAAAATGTGTCTATGTGGATCTACTGCTTCCTCTTCACACCAATATATCAACAAAATAATCAGAAAAAAAAAATGTGTCAATGCAGATCTACCGTGGTCTTTTTACACCAATAGTATGTGAACAACAGTCTTTGCACTTATATTTGGATCCCAACTTGTGTGACAACATCTAATCAAACTGCTAAATAGTATTTTTCATCAGCGGTATATAGCAGTCTTGTGACTTCTAACAGTGTCTGGTTAAAGCTTGTGGGAGGAGTTTTCATTTTCCTCTGAAAGTCCTATGAGGCTGCAGGATACCTGACCCTCTGTCTGGACAGTGCTGATTCGCCCTGTGCTGATCACATACACACCAAACTGAGCATGTGCAGCTTGTCCCCAAGGCTCTGTTCAATCAGTAGATGGTTTGTGGACAGTGGAAGATGGGGAGGAACAGAGAAGACAGGATCAACCAGTCTTTTTACACAAAGCATAGGATTAACCACTTAAGTTCCACAGGGAGTATAACAAGCATGATTTACTGCATATACAGACTGATTTTACTGTTGTGGGTTTAGTAACACTTTAAACCTTGCTGTGGGCTGACAACGCACAGCATTTTTGTGGAGTGGTGTCAGCCCTGCCCAGTGTCTTTTGGTAAGGTACTCAACCACTCCCACTCTCAGGTCTCTATAACATGAAGGCCAGTCATTCTGGTTTCCCAGATAAAAACTAGGGGGGGGGGGGGGGCGGGGAGATAACATAGAAGGTGTGGAGATAACACATAACAGTTCTCAATTTCTGACATGTTGAACATTTTTTTTTATAACTTATCAAACATATATAACAAAATGCTAATATTGGCACTAATAAACGCAAATCGCACACCAATGTCGGCTTCTCCAAATGCATTTATTTGACAACAGCAGTATACACAACGTTCCAGCCCAGGGGTCGCCCCTCCTTTGACACGTTTCACCATGATAGGCTTAGATGTAAGAATAGCCTATCCTTATGACTAAGCCTGTCATGGTAAAACACATCAAGGAGGGGGCAGTCCCTGGGCGTGGATGTTTTGCATGCTGTAAAGCTGCTTGTGGTTGATTAAAGGTTTTTTTTAGGGGCTGACATTGGTGTGCAGTTTGCATGTATTTGTGTCTTTGGACTGTGAGCAGTAGCGGTATTCCAATGGGGGATTTATTTTTTTGAAGCACGTGATTAGAGCCAGAGTCTCTAAAAGGCTTAAAAAAAAAGGGTGGGCTCGGGGCGCAGAGCACTGCGCCCTGGGCCCACCCAGTTGTGTGACAATAGTAAATGAATATTTGCTATTTTCACACTGATTCTCCTCCCAGCCAATAGGGAAGCGGGTCGTGAGACCTGTTTCCCGATTGGCCAAAAGGAGAAGCAATCTTATTGGCCAAGAAGGAGGAGACACATGGCCGGAGGAGACGCACAGCCGAAGGAGAAGCAGGGGTAGCATGACCGACCGACCCACCAGCCGCCACTGTGACTCCAGGGATGGCTCATCTGCAGCAGCTAAGCCACCCAGCATCCAGCACTCCCCGGCTTGGACAGGGGAGGGAGGAGGAGGGGGAGATCGGAGTCATCCTGGGCAGGACATCTGCCTCCTAAGGTAAGGAGGCCGTCCATCTCCTTGCATACTGTTCCCCGCATTCATGTCCATCTCCCGGGGGGTGGGGCGACCCCAAATTATTGAGGATTAGCCCCCGCTGGCTGTAGACAGGCTCCTTGTGTGGGAACATGGGTGCCTGCAGAAGAGGAGAGGCACAGGTCTAGAGTGGTACCATTTGTTTTGTTTCAACAAAGTAATGGTATATTTAACAGACCAAATAGGAGAAAACAAGAGAAGTCGTTTTTTAAGGATTACATACACTTTGACCATGCAGATAGTCTTTGGCAGTCAATTCATTTCCTGATGTCTATTGAATGTTTTTGGTGAGGAAGCCTATACTTCATAACTCTTGAACACCTGAGCACTTAACTCCTGTCCAACTGCTGTCACCATTGAGAAAAGGTCTCACTCTTCCTGTTTTTTATATTGTTACTTCAGCTGGTGGAGGAGGGGAGAGTCTCTTGTTGGTACAGTAGAATTAGTAAAATGTAATTTCAGCATTGAGCAGAGAAGGAGATCTTACCAAGGAGAGCCAGGTGCAATATGAGGATCCTATGGTTGGTTCAACTTGGGGGTGTCCAACTAACTCTTCAACATCATCTGTGAGTGTACTGAACCTTTGACAATGCTATTTAAAAATAGAGCTAAACTGTGAAATCTAGTTCCGCAACATGAATCACAAAAGAAGATGTCGGCACTCAGAATGGCATCCAACAACGGTTATCCTATATTGCAAAAAAATGTATAACAGATGTAAAATAGCCAACGTGTTTCATCTGTCAGGCCTTAATTGGCTGTTTCACAGCTGTTATACATGTTTTTTGCAATATAGGATAACCATTGGAACGGAACCATTCCGAGTGTTGAATTCTCCTCTTATGATTCGTGTTACCAGAAGCTTTGGCAGCCTGAAGGTCTGAGTCCCTGGGCAGAGCTGGAATGTGAGAAGGTGGAAGTGCTTACACACCTGTATTCATCAGTTCTGCAGCATGCCAGCCTCGTGACCTGACTTTTATCTACTGTAATTAACAAGTACACATAACTCATCTTTCCGCCCCAGCCTTGTAATGGACAGTGATGGAGCAGCAGTAGACTGATGAGTTTCTCCTGCTGTCAGCATGGTTCTTGGAAGCACATGCTCATGTAGTAGGGCCTTATTATAAACAAA
The DNA here is from genome assembly GCA_029206835.1 of Rana muscosa. NCBI lineage: Eukaryota > Metazoa > Chordata > Amphibia > Anura > Ranidae > Rana > Rana muscosa. Next base: position 86,472,209 of record CM055125.1, on the reverse strand, counting down.
AAAGTTAGTGCTACTACCCATACATCACATAGAAAGCAGAGCTCCCAGGTGCTCGATCCACAGTCGCTGGCTGAGTAGAAGTCAATGAAAACAAGATGATCCGCACTCCGGTCGTTGCTCTTAAAAAATTGATGTATTTATTGACAAGCCACAGTAGACAATTGCAAATAGGAAAGGTTGACGCGTATCAGCCTTATTGGCCCCTAGAATTGCCCCAGTCTGAGTGCTGCTGTACAGAGGCTGACATCAAATTCATTGCATTCATTAGTGTCTATGGACACACACAGCCCAGCTTTGGAGTGTGCCCGCACGAGTGCCCATTAGCTTGTGGCTTGATATGGGGGCACTTGGAGAAGAGGAAGAGTGGACAGTGCGGGTGGGAGACCACCAAAGAAGAGATAAGGGACTGCTCAGAGCAGGCAAATATAAACGTCTTTATTTTATTATTTTATTCTTTAACGCCTAAGAAGCTGGGTAAAAAATTGCTAGTCGAATGGTGGCTGCATCCAATCAGATGCGAGCCACTGATTTTGTATTCTGGCAGCTGCTGCCACTGGCTGTCAAGATACAATATCCCAACTGGGGTATTCATTTATCTGTGTTGTATAATGTACATGAAGGCATCTGCTCAATCTTTTTTCATTCAGCCTATAGGCTGAACAAAAAAAAAAAAAAAATCTATCAAGGTATAGCGGGCCATTCAATGTACGTATTTTGGCCAGATCAGGAAGAACCAGCCGAAAACTGCCCAGTGGGTGGCCCTGTTAGCCACTTCTCGCCCAACATCCCTCAAATTAAAAATCAAAGGAGCTGGGTGGAAAGTAGACTTGTGCACAACGGAAAAATTAGTTTAGTTTCGGTTTGTTTCTTTTCAATCCTGTTGATTCGTAATCATTCGTAATTTTGCTAGACAGGATTTTTCATGTTCGGACTAATTCGTATTTTCGCAAGCGTAATTTTTCATTGAATTTTTAGTTGATTTATAATTCGTACTTTCGGTAGGGTACATTGTTTTTCGTTGATTCTGGACACAACTCCTACTTTCGTAACTTTTTTTGGGTTCGTTGATTCGTAATTTTCCGTGTCTCTCTCACAACGACGCTGCCTATTATGCCTAATGTGCTTCGAATGGATTTGTACTTTTCTAAATACATAGCGGTTATTTGTAACGATTCGAAATCTCGTATTTTACTTTAGTTTTTTACATGCGGCTATAGCCTCCGCCCCTGTACACCATTTTGAGAGGGAGTTCAGCACGGTGAGGGAGAAGCAGAGAGCAGAGTGAGTGTTATTGTGCTTCATATGGATTTGTACATTCGTAACTTTTTTCATAACGAATTATGCCGAAGACATTCGGGCATTCGCTATTTTGCGGTATAATTTATTTCGGATTCGGTTTTATTCGTAATTGCTTTGTTCGGAAATTCGAATGTTTCCGAATGTCCGAACGTTGCTAAATTCGGACGAATTTCGATTCGTTACGAAACGAATTGCACAAGCCTAGTGGAAAGCTATCAGCCAAAAAAGCAACTTTATCCAATAAGATGCAACCGCTGTTTGGGTATTTTGACCAGGATCAGCTGTCAGAATACAACAGATTTGTCCATGTATAACACCAATAGAGAGATCTGCTCACTCAGCCAAAATAAATCCTCATGGTCACGTTTATGGTCAACCTTAGCCTGCAACAGGAATTAATGATACAGGCAGGATCTCCAGGTAAGAAACTTCAGATTCCCAAGAAAAGATTTTCATGAGATACAATCTGCCTACAACTCTATAACCTGAGTGCTACCTATTATATCCGTTCAAGAACTGTCCAGCCAATGATTCCTCATTATGACAGCTCAGATCTGAAACAAACCATTTTTTTTTCTGCCTAACACCCAAGGAAACTTTCTCTATTCATTCTTTTAACTTTGGAAAATTGACTGAGCCCCGGTAATGAGTTGATGAATGGCTGCGTGAAACTCTGTTAAAAAAGCTGCGCTTGGATAAGTCTCAGTCACTTCTAAAGCTGTCATCCGCCTTGAAAGCTCTTGATTTGTCATGCAAATGAACAGCAACAAATTGAGCAGTGTGCTCTCTTTTCACCAGCAGCTCCCGCTTGGAGACACCAGACAGAACACTTGCCAGCCCTACACGATCACACTGCTATTCCATTCTGTTGTCATTTGTAAACAATTACTTTTTCCAACCCATCTCATCAGGCTGAGATGTTGGGATTCATTGGAGTGAACAGAATACGATGCAAAGCAGGTTCCTGTGCTGTCCAACTTTGTGATGTAAAGACAAAGTCCTGTATGTTTAAGTTTTGGAGATGTTTTAAAATACTTCAATCATACCTCCCAACTTTGTAAATGTCCACTGCGGGACATTATTTAACAATTTTCCCCCTCTGATCAAAGTTGTTGAGGGGGGGGGGCGCGGGACAGAGATTTTTTTTTTACAGCCTAATGCCCCATACACACGATCATTTTTCATGCCGTTAAAAATGTCATTAAAAAAAATGGCCATTAAAAATGATCGTGTGTATGCTCCAGAGCGTTTTTAACGACGTGAAAAACGGCCATTAAAAATTTTGAACATGCTCTCTTTTTTCACGTCGTTTTTCATGTCGTTTTTTTTAACGACGTGAAAAACGATAGTGTGTATGCTTTAACGACGTGAAAAAAAACGCGCATGCTAAGAATCAAGTATGAGACGGGAGCGCTCGTTTTGGTAAAGCTAGCGTTGGAAATCGATATGGTACATTCGTCACGGTTGAATTAATAGCATCGTTTTAATGCTGCGCATTCCGTTCTTCTTTTGAGAATGCTTCAACAATTACCCTCTTTTGATAATGACATTGAGAGTTATGCCAAACTTGTTTCTAAAGTAATTCCTAATTTTTTTAATGATAGAAAAATATTCTTTTCAAGCCACATCTCCCTCATAAATTCATGAAGAAATGTAAAGATCATTTTTTTTTATTTTGCTTCTTTTTGGAGTTTTTTTTAGTAATTAAGTTAGCCTCTTCATTTTTCTGGGCCTTTTTTGTTTTTTCCTTAAATTATATTTGGGTAAATGTCCCACACCAACCTTCAAAATTTGTCTCATTTTGCCTCAAGGAGGTTTGTGTCCCTTGTTAATAACAATAATATTATTTGAAATGTCCCTGCCTGCTCCCTAGCAAACTCTCTTTTGAAATAAAAATCACATAGTCAAGTATTTAAAGCCAAAAAAAAGGATCCTTTATTTCGGAACATAACAAATTAAAGGGGATGGCAGCACTGGAGAGCCTGCTTGCATTTGTTCATCCCTTGGACCCCACAACAACCATCCAAGATGTGAAAACCAAAAAGGAGGCCAATCTTGGCTTGAACTCCCAGAGGTCAGGAACCGCAGCAGCTAAGTCATATATGTCCCCAGTCTGTGGTACTACAGCAGGCATTATTTTTTTCTCTTCCTTGTAGCCTTCTCTCCAGCCTTCTCTGCAGCCTTCCCTGCAGCCTTGGTTGGTTTCTTCCTCGGAGGCTGGGGATCAGGAGGAGAGGTTGTGGCAGGAGGAGTAGTAGGAGGAGGAGGAGGTGGAGGAGTAGGGACAACCTCCGTGATGTCGGTGAACTTGGTGAGTTCACCGAGCAATCCCTTGTTGATCACCTTCAACAGGAGGGTCTCACTATACAGCTTTTGCCGCAGGTCCATTTGGGCTAGCTTATTGGCCAGGACTGCGGCAAAGCCCTCCTCAGCAGAGGGTGCCTCTCTCAGGGCCGCAGTAGCCTCTTTGATGAAGGCTCTTGTTTCCTCCTCCACCTGCCTACCTCTCCTTGGCCCTTGTGGTTTCATTATCAGGGGAGGCATCTGGGCTCTTGTGCTGGGCCCAGCCTCCTCCTGGGTGCCACTTGGCCCAGCCTCCTCCTGGGTGCCACTTGGCCCTGCCTCCTCCTGGTCTCCACCATCACCCTCTTCCTGGCTCTGCTCTGGCTGTAAAAAAAGAAAGGGACTTTATTATTTTTTTGCCACCATCAATCACACACATTGTTCACCTCCAGACATTTTTGAATTGAATGTGAAAATTTAGAAAAGGCTCACAGATTCCGCCTCCTGATATTGTTGCCTTGTCCACATCAAAATTGACCACTACTGTATCTTGGTCTTTAAATCCTTTTTTTTTTTACATTAAATACCTAACAATACTAACCTCATTTTAAATACATCACTTTTGTAACATCTAAATGGAGATATCAATACTTTACCTGGCTCCATATATCCAAATCTGCCTCCTCAAGGGCCTGATCTTGATCCTCAGAGGAAGCCAGAGCAGGGTTGCCAGGAAGGCTGGAGGGCTGGCTGCAAGGAAGGCTGGAGGGCTGGCTACAAAGAAGGCTGGATTGACCTCTGGGGGGAAGGGTGGAGAGAGATTCCCGCACTTCCAGCTGGTCATCCAGAAAAGAGAGCTTGCTGTAGTACCACAGACTGGGTTTATAAACCTTATCTGCTGCAGCACCTGACCTCTCGGACTTCAGGACCATATTCCTCTGGGTCCTGTATGTCCCCCTGATGGTAGCAATTTTGGTTTTCACATCTTGGAGTGTTGTTGTGGGTATCTGGGTTTGGACAAATGCAAGCAGGCTCTCCAGTGCTGCTGTCCTGGCCGTTTTGTTTTTATTGGACCCACTTTTGGTCTGCCACAGGATAGGGAGTTCTTTCCATTTGTCAATGAACTCCCCCATGAACTCCGGGTTTTTGAATGTATTCATTCTCTCTGTAAAATCAAGAACCAAGAAAAGACATATGTTTCAGGCAACAATCATCAAATCAGCATTTTGGACAGATATAAAAGCCCCAAATCTCCTCCTCAGCGGAACCCAAAATCCTTATAATGTTATGTACCTTGGTCAACACGTTCGTTGCGAACTCCCTCTCCCGCCAAATGAACGTATTTTCGACACATGGATCGGCACTTGATATACACTGCGCATGCGTGGAACTCCGCACGCTTTCCCCGCCCCTGACGTTTGATATTGTACTTTCCCCGCCCCTTCTCCCTCGTCGTAGTGCTTAGCAACATGGCGGAGACACAGGTGGCTGAGATTACCTCTACAGAGGATGAAATTCCTGAGGAGCCCAAATTCCGATCCAGGAGATATAAGGCATCTAACATGTCATTCGAGGAAATGGTGGAGATGGTCGCCATTTTAAAGAGGGAGGATTATGATGCCAAGCATGGGCCGTATAAAAGGCCGAATCTGGTCAAGTCAAAAATTATGGGCAAAGTGGTCAAAAGTCTTCACCAAAAAATTTGGGGTGTGCAGAACGAAGGAACAGCTCAGAAAACGATGGTCTGATCTGAAGTTGCGGGAGCCCGACCAATACAAACGAATCAAGAAAGTTATACGAAAAAGTACGTTTTTATTGCTATTTTCCCTGCTAGAGATTATTACTTGTATTATGTCGTGTATGTTTGTCTTTGATATCGTACAGTGAAAGATACCATCTTTCAGATTCATCCGCAAAGTAAACGGACATATTAAACCTCATTCTCCGTACAGTTCATCAAACAATGTTTTTGGATCATCCAGTGTGAACACCCATTTTAATTTTTTTTTTCGGGGTAGCAAATTTGGTCACCAATTAATTATTTTTAGGGATCAAATCCAAAAAAAAAAAAGTATATGCTATGTATTTGGCTATGTATCCAATCATGTGTTCCTGTTGTCACTGGGGGTACATTGAAAAATGGACCACACTTCAAAAGAATGTTTGCAAATTATTTGCTCATGGTTTATTTTTCTCCAAAAAATCGACATTAATAATGAAACTATACCTTTTCTTGCAATCTCCATAGGGCTTCAAAAAGCTACGTCAGATGAGCCTCGAAATCCAACACCTTCAACAATAGCCCCAGACCCACATGATGGAGAGGAACATGAGGTTGTGGAAGTGGAAAGTGGCACCTCAACAGGTCAGTGTCAAACCAGACAGATGCAGGTTAATAGATGTAGGCCTACATATTCTATACTACATGTTTTTTTTTTTAATGTAGGTGCAGCTCTGGCCGAAGACCCCAAAAATTTGACACATCACAGTGCCCAGATCCTGATCCAATACCTGATGGTCTGCTGTCATGACCTTCAAAAATTAAAGGGAGACTTGATAGAGATCAGGGAAAATACCAAGCGGGTGGAGGAAAGGCTACAAAATATCATGGCTGTGCTTGGGCGTGTCTAATGTTTTTTGAAAAATTAATGTTGAACTTGCTGTGTTTTGGCAGGTATGTTTTTCAATGAACCTTTTAGGACTAGTAAATGAAAATTTTCCCTATATATTTTTTAATATTTTTTTTGTATGCATGGCTGTTCATGCGTTTTAACAAGCAAAAAATGTTTGGGACATCTACATTTAAAAGGATTTGTCCAATACAAAAATAAAAAATGGTATTTTGGTATCAAGAAGTTGTGGCTTCATTATGTAAATGTTGTGCAAAGTGAACTAAGCAATGTTTTGTGTTTACACTGACAATGAAGGCTAATTAAGAATGCACAATACACATGGCAATACAAGTCCACTAGGTAAACCTCAGAAAAACATAAACCATTATTAAAATTATACACGAAACCAATCTTTGAGAAAAATAATGTTTTATTTTTCTAAATTAAAAGGTTAAAAGTCATCAGGCATTTCAATGGCCCCTCTACCCACAAAATAATCCACATATTTGTCACGGACCTCACGTCCGGTTTGGGGGGCCAAGCCTGGACGGCCAGCTTCCAGGGCCACAAGATGTTCTGCTTCCATTAAGGTGGCCTCAGGCCCAGTCAAAGTCAGATAATTTGTGGAATGCACCCGGAGATAATTATTAGACTTGTGCACAACGGAAAAATTTGTTCCGTTTCGGTTCGTTTCTTTCCGGTCCTGTTGATTCGTAATCATTCGTAATTTTGCTAGACGGGATTTTTCGTGTTCGGACTCATTCGTATTTTTGCAAGCGACATTTTTCGTTGAATTTTTTGTTGCTTTATAATTCGTACTTTCGGTAGAGTACGTTGTTTTTCGTTGATTCTGGACACAACTCCTACTTTCGTAACTTTTTTTGGGTTCGTTGATTCGTAATTTTCCGTGTCTCTCTCACAACGACGCTGCCTATTATGCCTAATGTGCTTCGATTGGATTTGTACTTTTCTAAATACATAGCGGTTATTTGTAACGATTCGAAATCTCGTATTTTACTTTCGTTTTTTACATGCGGCTATAGGCTCCGCCCCTGTACACCATTTTGAGAGGGTTCAGCACGGTGAGGGAGAAGCAGAGAGCAGAGCAGAGTGAGTGTTATTGTGCTTCGAATGGATTTGAAATCTCGTATTTTACTTTTGTTTTTTCATGCGGCTATAGCCTCCGCCCCTGTACACCATTTTGAGAGGGAGTTCAGCATGGTGAGGGAGAAGCAGAGAGCAGAGTGAGTGTTATTGTGCTTCGAATGGATTTGTACATTCGTAACTTTTTTCATAACGAATTATGCCGAAGACCTTCGGGCATTCGCTATTTTGCGGTATAATTTATTTCGGATTCGGTTTTATTCGTAATTGCTCTGTTCGGAAATTCGAATGCTTCCGAATGTCCGAAAGTTGCTAAATTCGGACGAATTTTGATTCGTTACGAAACGAATTGCACAAGCCTAATAATTATGTAGGACACAACACGCCATTACAACATGGTTCCATTTGTAAGGGGCAAGGTGGATGGAGGTGAGGAACAGGCGGAAGCGGCTGGCCATGATGCCAAAGGCATTTTCAACCACCCTTCTTGCTCTGGCCAGCCGATAGTTGTACACCCTCCTCTCAGGGGTGAGGGTGCGCTGCGGGAATGGCCTCATCAAATGGGGACCCAGGCCAAATGCCTCATCCGCCACAAACACAAATGGGAGTCCCTCCACATTCTGCTCCGCTGGTGGCAAGGCCAGCTGATCCAAAAGGAGCCGTTCCCCAAACTCCGTCTGTGCAAAAACTCCTCCATCAAACATCCTGCCATTCTTGCCAACGTCCACATAGAGGAATTCGTAGGTGGCCGACACCACTGCCATCATGACGATACTGTGGAACCCCTTATAGTTATAATAAAAGGATCCCGAATGGGGTGGTGGGACGACCCGAACATGTTTGCCGTCGATGGCCCGTCCACAGTTTGGAAAGTTCCATCGTTGGGCAAAGTCCGATGCCACATTCTGCCATTCATGTGGCGTAGAAGGGAACTGTGGAATGAAATCAAAAATAAATTAATACTTTGAGACTGAAACATTGAAAGCAGATTTAAGAAAATCATTCATGGCCAACATTGGGGGAAACAGAAAAATTAAAACATTAGTAGTAAGCAACAAAAACAAAAAAAAAACCACAAAAAAAAATGGGGGGGGGTTGAAGATGAGTTGGGGAGATCACAAATGAAGGCTGTAGCACTCTGTCTGAATTTTGGACAAATGTTACATGGAAAGGACTAGGCAAGGTGGTTATGGCCCCAGGATAGCATGCTGGAGAGGTTAGGTAAGGCAAATGTTAATGTAGGCCTAATGAAAAAATTCAAAAACAAAAATTAGCATGTGGAGAAAGGGGAAATTCCCTGCAGCTAAGAATCATGGGAATTAGGGACTGCTAATAAACCCCCCCCCCAAAAAAAATCATTCAAATAAATACATACAATGTGATGTTTGAAATAAGAACACTTACCTTAATATAGTCCTCCTGCAAAACTTGGAGGATGGCAGAACACGTCTCTGGTATAATGATACCCAGAGCCTGGGGGGATATGCCTGTGGAGAACTTTAAGTCCTGCAGGCTTCTCCCAGTCGCCAGGTATGGCAACGTGGCAATGAGCCTCTGCTCAGCACTGATGGCTTCACGCATAACAGTGTCCTTCCTGGTAATGTAGGGGGACACCAAAGCCAACAGATGCTGAAATACGGGGTCAGACATCCGGAGAAAATTCCTGTAGTCCTCAGGAGTATTCTTCCTGATCTCCCGCAACAAAGGCATATGACAGAACTGGTGCCGCTGGAGCAACCAATTCTTGGTCCATGAACTCCTCCTGACCCTGCTCATGGCATTGAGTCGGGATACAGCATGAACCCCTGCACCAACTACAGCACGAACTCTACGACGAGTACGTAGCCGCAACATGGCTAGATAATGGTCGGCAGATCAGAACGAACTAGAAGAACGCACGGAAGAACAGCAAGGCCTATGAAGAACAAGCTGAAAAACAGGAACGAGCAGACGAGAACGCACTGAATAAACAGATACAAACTGACTACAAGCCCTGCCAAACAGATACGAACCCACAAGCACAAACTGAACTCCACAAAACGATCTTCAAAGCACGAAGACTGAAAAGCACGAATCGTCTCTCACCAAACTTTTACTAACACGCGGTAACACGGAATTAGCAAAAGCGTCCCAAAGGGTGGCGTCATTAGAACGGAACTTCCCCTTTATAGTGCCGTCGTACGTGGTATACGTCACTGCGCTTTGCTTGATCGTTTTTTAAAATGATCGTGTGTACGCAAGACAGGCTTGAGAGGAAACATGAAAAAAAACAATGTGAAAAACGGCAAGAAAAAAAATGGCAAGAAAAACTATTGGGTGTACGCAGCATAATGCTTCTAGTTGTTGAGGGGGGGGGGGGGGCCGCGGGACAACAGACTAGTGCTGCTTGTTGTTGAGCGGGGGGAGGACGGATGTGTCAGCCATCCTTCTCCCCAGGACCTCCTGCTCACATCGTTATGCGGGAACAAAACAACTTGTGCGGGAAGGAGTTGCCATTCCGGGTAAGTCCCACCCAATCCGTGCCAGTTGGGAGGTATGCTTCAATTCAAGTGGTAGTACACCCAAAAGCAAACATGTATTATATTGCAAATGACCAGATCTTGAATGTGATGGCTGCATTACTTACATTTTTTAGGCTTTCTTTCTTTTATTTTCAGTTGGTGATCTGGCCAGTAAGTCTGTTTTTTCAAAAGAACAAGCTTTATTCCAGCTGTATCATTTTACATGAATGAGACAAACCAAATAACACTAGCAAAGTTTTCAAAAGAACAAGCTTTATTCCAGATGTACCAGTTTACATGAATGAGACAAACCATGTAAAACTAGCAGAGTTTTCAAAATAACAAGCTCTATTCCAGATGTATCAGTTTACATGAATGAGACAAACCATATGTAGCGATACCCCCAGTTAAGAGGGCTGCCTTGTTTGTTTTGGGCCCCGTAGTGCACCGCTGTCAACCCCTGGCAATCGGCTCTAACCTCTCGTGGCACAGTTAGTAAAGGGGATGATAGAATTGCAATCACTCTAATATTCTCTATGACACAATCCCACAATAAGGCACACATGGTATATATGGTATAGCACAGTAAATGACACTGACAACCAATATACTTAACTCTAATATTTTACTGTTGGTAAAGGTTAGAATGATAAACAGTATGCAATGTCACATGCAGAGCCCTGCAATATGGGTATACTTATTAAAACATCAAAACGTTCAGCAATATGATAGACAGTTTAACAGACCCCGCTGTAGCTATCCTCCCTCGTGGACAATATGGCGCCCAGCAATGTCCTATACTACCCAGTCAGGCCTGACTATGATTTGGGTATAGTTCTGTGGAAGAAATCTTCGCTAGCAAACACGGTGGTGCACTTTAAGAACAATTGTAATCCAACAAAGTAACGATGATCGGTAACTTTATAATGCCAGAGAGACTAATAACTCAGTTCTGCGTATAGTCTCCCCAGAGTGTAACTGCAATCACTGTGATGGCCCTGAATAAAGTTAATGGGCCAAGAGATACTGTGGTGTAGCTCTGAGCAGGTGCTCTCTCACCCGACCGGACTTGTCCTTGTCCGTTACTTCCGTTACTGTGACTCGATTCACAGTGTCTATGACATCCGGGTCTTCGGTCCTCCTGATAACAGCACTCTGCAACAGGATCAGGCGCTCCGCAGGCTCCTCAATGGAGCGGAAGGCTCTTTGGAAAAGCACAAGGCCCAGGCTTCAGGCCTTGTACACACAGCAGGTCAGCACAGGAATCTTCTTCCTGGGAGGGCGGTGTCCAAAGAGAAAGAAGCCGGCTCCGCCTCTCCCTTATAAAGTCCACCCCAGCAGTCCTTGCATGGGGCAATGCACCCTGGGTGCCTCAAGGTGTACTGGGTACTGTAGTCTCTTGGGAATTAAAGGGCAATACCCCACACTCCCCCCACTTAGAATCTTTGGTCCCCAAAGACAGCATTAACATTATGTACAGACAAGGTAATTGAGGGCTGCAAAGGAGCCCGGTAGGGGAAGCTCCCACCAAGCATGGGAAGGGAGATTGTCCTGCCCACAGGTCACGTCAGTGAGGGTGGCCTGCCTAACTGTGCCAGAAAGTGAGCTAGGGTTTCCCTCCACCAAATGCACAGTGGAGGGACCAGGTGTTTGTATTGTCCTTCTTGCAGTAGTTACTGTGTCCTCAGAACTTTCCCCTATTTGGGCATAGGTTAACTTCCGTGGAGGACGAATGGTTCTCTTTGCTCTCTGTTCTCTTGGGGTAAATGTCTCAGTCACCACAGGCTCCTCCTCTGGGGTAAATGTATTGGGTTCCAATATTTCTGGAGCATCCAGATCAGGTGCAGGGAGACCCAAAGAGTTCCTTTGACCTTCAGCATGGAGCGGATCTATGACATTCTCCCAATCAGATTGAAAACTGGATGGGACAAACTCGGTGGCTTCTACATTCAATGTACTATCGAAAGTATCTTCAGAGGGCGTAAGGTCTATGGACAGAGGCTCCGGGGCCTGGGATGGCCACAACCATTCAAGCTCTTTTCCTTCATCTTCACTTTGATCAGTGACATCCATTCCTCCAGACTGAGGTGCCTGAGACCGAGTATTGGGCCTAGGTGTATTCAGACTTGAGGATGGTCCAGGGGAATCCTCTACAGGAGGTATCCGAACTGCTTCTGAAAGTGAAAGTAAGTGGTTTCTGTGCCAGGTCTTCAGCGGCCCTATCTTCCCTTTTGGCTTCAGCTGATACACTGGCAAGCCTGGTAACCTTTTGCAGATCACATAAGGTTCGGGTCTCCATCTGTCTGCTAATTTGTGCTTCCCAGGGACTCCCAAGTTCCGCAGCAGCACTCTGTCTCCAGGTTGCAAGTCCTGGATTCGAACTTTAAGATCAAAGCTCCTCTTGTTCCGGGCTCCTCTTTGCTCTGATGCCGCTTGGGCCTGTTCAAACGCCAGTTTCAGGCTCTTCCTCAGCCTATCTACATATCCCTTGTGCGAGGTGGCTGATGTGTGATCCATCGATATGCCGAAGGCCAGATCCACAGGCAGTCTTGCTTCCCTGCCAAACATTAATCTGTAGGGAGAGTACCCTGTGGCATCACTGGTTGTGCTGTTATAGGCATACACTATTGCTGCTATATGCTTGCTCCAATGCTGCTTCTTCTCGCTGCTCAGAGTCCCCAACATATTTAACAGAGTCCTGTTGAATCTTTCCGGTTGGGCATCACCTTGGGGGTGATAAGGGGTAGTACAAGTTTTCTGTATACCCAAAGAGTCCAGCAATTTCCTAATCAATCGACTCTAAAAGTCTCCCTTGGTCTGAGTGCAGGCGCTGTGGTAGCCCGTAATGCACAAAGTATTTTTCCACCAAGATTTTGGCTACGGTGGAGGCCTTCTGGTCTTTAGCTGGAAAGGCCTGGGCATAACGGGTGAAATGATCGGTTATCACCAGAACATTCCCATGTCCACTCAAGTCAGGTTCTAGACAGAGAAAGTCGATGCATACCAAGTCCAAGGGCCCTTGACTCTGCAGATGGCCCATTGGGGCAGCTTGACGTGGTAATGTCTTCCTTTAAACGCAGCGAGCACATGAGTGACAGTACTCCTCCACTTCAGCCCGCATACAAGGCCAGTAGAATCTACTCCTCACAAGCTGGATGGTTCGTTCGGCCCCCAAGTGGCCATGGTTATCATGTAGGGCAGCCAAGACAGTTCTTCTGTGTTTCTCCGGTAAGAACAGTTGCCACTTCTCTTCTAGGTCATCAGAGGGGCCCCTTCGGTAGACCACCCCTTGATGCACCTGCAACTTGTCCCATTCTTTGTGGACCAGTCGAGCCACCTTTGAGGGGTCCTGCAGGAGCCTGCCTGGATCCTGGTCTTCCAGTGCCTTCAAAGCCAATCTTCCCCAGGGGTCTTCCAACTGGTCTCTTCTTATGTCCTTCTTAGACAGCTTTGGCAAGTCGTCCTCGCCAATCTGGGTCACGTCACAATAACACTTGGGCACCCCCACTACCGAAACTCCAATCTCTTCTGCCCTTGACCCACCACTAGCTTGAAGTTGTGCTCCTTGACACAAGGCCCGCACCCCATCCGGGGTTACCTGGGTCCAGTCTTCTGTGTGGTGGGTGGGTGCATGAGCCCTTCTGGACAATGCATCTGCATCACGATTCCCAGCCCCAGGCCTATACTTGAGATTGAAATTGAATCCGGCCAGGGCTGCCAACCAACGATGGCCAGTGGCTTCCAGCTTGGCCGTGGTGAAGAGGTAGGTGAGTGGGTTATTGTTGGTCTTTACTGTAAAGTCAGCTCCATACAGGTAATCTCTGAGCTTATCCACGACTGCCCACTTTAGGGCCAGGAATTCCAACTTGTGGGTGGGGTAGTTATTTTCTGCTGGTGTTAGACTTCTACTGACATAGGCAACTGGCCTTAACTGTCCTTCATACTCTTGGTACAGCACACCTCCCACACCATCATGGCTGGCATCCACATGCAGTTTATATGGTTTCTTAGGGTCACCATAGGTCAAGACCGGGGCAGTGGTCAGACTTTTCTTCAGCATTTTGAAGGCTTCTTCACACTTCTCTGTCCACTGGCCTTCCACAAACTCTCCAGGCTTTCTGGGGCCAGTATCATCCTCCTCTCCTTCCGTCTTCAGTAGCTCATTCAGGGGTTTGGCAATTTTCGCGAACACTTCCACAAATCTACGGTAGTAAGAGCTGAACCCCAGGAAGGATCTGAGCTCAGTCACTGTAGTTGGTCTGGGCCAGGAGGTAACTGCGTCCAGTTTGTCGGGATCTGTAGACACTTCTTCTTCAGACACTATGTGTCCCAGATAGTGGACCAAGGATTGGTAAAACTGACACTTCTTCCTGGAGAGTTTTAGTCCCTCTTCACTGAGTCTCTTCAGGACTTTCTCCAATCTCTCTTCATGCTCCTCCAGAGTCTTCCCGAAGACAATGATGTCATCTAGGTACACCAGGACTTCGATAAGATTCATGTCCCCCACTGTCTTCTCCATCAATCTCTGAAAAGTGGTGTGGGCCCCCGACAGGCCTTGCGGCATCCTATTGAACTCATAGAATCCCACTGGGGTGATAAAGGCTGTCTTCTGTTTGTCTTCAGGGTGCATTGGGATTTGGTAATACCCACTCTTCAGGTCCATGACACTGAACCACTTAGCCCCAGACAGACTCTGTAAGGCATCTTCTATCCTGGGGGTAGTGTACTGGTCGGTTATGGTCCTCCTATTGAGAGTCCTGTAGTCTATGCAGAGTCTCAACGACCCGTTCTTTTTCCTGACCACCACGATGAGGGAGGCATATGGACTCCTGGACTTTCGAATAACCCCTGTTCTCTTAAGCTCTGTCAACTGTTCACGCAAATCTTCCAAGTCAGCCAGGGGGACTCGCCGGACCCTCTCCCGGAAGGGTTTATCTTCCTGCAGACGGATCTTATGGGTGGCACTCCTCGCACACCCCACGTCAAACTCGTCTTCCGAGAATATTTTTCTCCATCTGGTCAGCTGGGCCTTGGCTCTCTCCTTCCACTTTGGTGGTAAGGCAGTGTCTTCCGGGCAGAGTCCCTCCAAGGTGAGCTCCCCTCCCTCAGCTTTCTTCAAGTCAGACAGGGCCACTGGGGTAGCAGGATTTACTTTGCCCAGTAGTACCCGGGCTGGAATCTTCATGGGAGAACTAGTGACATTCCTGATGCTCACTGGAATCTGGCCCCTCGTCTTCTTCAATGCCCTCAACGGGACCACTTCAGGGATCACTTCCAACCCTGGGTGGGTGTCCAAGGGGTCTGGCTCCAGGACCACAAAGGGGCCGGGCTGCTCCCAGGAGAGTTTCACCGTAGCCTGAAGGCAGGTCATCTCACCAGGCTGCAATATCCTCTCCTTTCTTGACAGTCTCCAGACTTTTCCCACCCCCTCTTCTGGGGCCTTCTGTTCCAGGACCAACTTCTGGTAGACCTGTTGCAGCATGGGGTGAATCTGGTCTGTGCTAGTACTCTGCTCCTGCACTAGAGGGGTCAGCAGCCTCCTGACCAGGTCAGTGTTGGTCCCTATTAGCATGGAGCTTGTGTTGGCCCCTGGTGGGCGAGGGCAAACCACCGCCAGGGTGTCAAAGACTTCCGCCTTTCCTGTCACCGAGGGATCAAAGGCCAGCCTGATTGAGACATAACCGTCGTAGGGAAAGCTATGAGTACCAATTCCCCCTATCTGTAGGTCTTCCAGCTTCTGTAAGGGCACGTGACTCAGATGTTTCCGGTAAAAGTCTCTGTACAAAAGAGTCACTTGGGCTCCTGTATCTAGGAGGGCCTTGGTGTAAACTCCCTCCACTTGAACAGAGACTAGAGGGGAGGGTCCTATTAGCTTGTCTGGAAACCTCTTCTGGGGTGTCTCCTTCTTTGGACTCCTTGATTTTCCTATTGTTGTTTTCTTTTTCTTCCATTTTTCTCTGGACCTCAACCCTTTTTGGACCTGGTATGCATTGATTTCCCTCAGATTGTTAAATTTCAACTCCCCGACAGGTGGTATGGAGGGTTTTAGGAGGGGCATAGTTTCCCTTCTCTTTTGCCTCTGCTTGCTTTTGAAGTGGGTGCCCGGCTGACTCCTTCACCGGGGCCCTCTGAAGTTTTCCGCCGGCTAGTAGTGAGTGCCTCGGTTCTTCCTTGGACTGGGGCACACTTTCCCAACGTGGCCGGCTCCTCCACAGTTGAAACAGAAAGTTTCCTTCCTTGTCAGCGGGGATGTTGGAGTGGAAACATTCTGGCGTGGTTCACTCCTGATCTCCCCTTGCTCCTGAGTTCTTGGCCAGTAAAGAGGTCAATAAATCCAGCACTTGGGCCATCTGGGACTTCAAGGTCTCTACTTCTGAATCACGCTCAATAGCTACTGCTGTTCTGACTCCCACTGAGGTGGGAGGAGTGGTCTTCTCAACCGCCTGTTGATCCTTCAGCAGGGCTTCTTCATCCCTTATGATCCGCACAAGGTCTGGGTAACTCAAAGCCATGACTCCGTCCGAGGTCTTCAAGTGAAGCCAAACTGGATCCGAACGTAAGGATCCCCTCAGGATCTGCTTCATCCTGGTTGCCTCTATGACTTGTGGCAGCATTCCTTTTTTTAGTACAATTTGGCACAGCATTCTATTTAATCTCCGGACATATTCAGACAACTTCTCCCCCGGCTGTTGGAGGGTATGTTCAAATTGATACACCAGCTCAGACACCTTCTCCAGCTGGCCAAATTCCTCCTGCAACATAGACAGATAATCCATCGCAGTACAAACAGTATTGCTGCACCTAAGATTTTTCACAGCCTCAGCAGCAGCACCCTTCAAACTTTTACTGATGGGTTGCTTCTTCTGCGCTTCTGGAACTTCCCATCCTTCTACTGCCTGCATTGCCTGCTCAATCCAGGTGTCAAAGTCTTCTTCCCCAGGTGGCACAGGTTGTTTTCCTGAAAAAACCCGGAGCTTCCGGTATCCGGCCTCTACATGTACCGTATTGCTTTTCTGGCACTTAGTAACAAAGTCTCCCAGAGCAGTCAATAGTTCCGGCCCTTTGGCGGCCAGGGGTGACCCCGGAGTTATCGTCTCGGTTGAATCAGCGCCAACCCCTGTGCACCACTGTGTCATTGCTGGCGGGTCCATGCTGGTGCTTCTGACCGGCTTGATTGCAGGGTGCAATATACAGGGATCCCGGAACTGAGCCCCCACGTGTAGCGATACCCCCAGTTAAGAGGGCTGCCTTGTTTGTTTTGGGCCCTGTAGTGCACCGCTGTCAACCCCTGGCAATCGGCTCTAACATCTCGTGGCACAGTTAGTAAAGGGGATGATAGAATTGCAATCACTCTAATATTCTCTATGACACAATCCCACAGTAAGGAACACAGTATGGTATAGCACAGTAAATGACGCTGACAACCAATATACTTAACTCTAATATTTTACTGTTGGTAAAGGTTAGAATGATAAACAGTATGCAATGTCACATGCAGAGCCCTGCAATATGGATATACTTATTAAAACATCAAAACCTTCAGCAATATGATAGACAGTTTAACAGACCCTGCTGCAGCTATCCTCCCTCGTGGACAATATGGCGCCCAGCAATGTCCTATACTACCCAGTCAGGCCTGACTATGATTTGGGTATAGTTCTGTGGAAGAAATCTTCGCTAGCAAACACGGTGGTGCACTTTAAGAACAATTTATAATCCAACAAAGTAACGATGATCGGTAACTTTATAATGCCAGAGAGACTAATAACTCAGTTCTGCGGATAGTCTCCCCAGAGTGTAACTGCAATCACTGTGATGGCCCTGAATAAAGTTAATGGGCCAAGAGATACTGTGGTGTAGCTCTGAGCAGGTGCTCTCTCACCCGACCGGACTAGTCATTGTCCGTTACTCCCGTTACTGTGACTCGATTCACAGTGTCCACGACACCCGGGTCTTCGGTCCTCCTGATAACAGCACTCGGCAACAGGATCAGACGCTCTGCAGGCTCCTCGGTGGAGCGGAAGGCTCTTTGGAAAAGCACAAGGCCCAGGCTTCAGGCATTGTACACACAGCAGGTCAGCACAGGGATCCTCTTCCTGGGAGGGCGGTGTCCAAAAAGAGAAAGAAGCCGGCTCCGCCTCTCCCTTATAAAGTCCACCCCAGCAGTCTTTGCACGGGGGCAATGCACCCTGGGTGCCTCAAGGTGTACTGGGTACTGTAGTCTCTTGGGAATTAAAGGGCAATACCCCGCTACACATATAACACTAGCAAAGTTTTCAAAAGAACAAGCTCTATTCCAGATGTATCAGTTTACATGAATGAGACAAACCATATAACACTAGCAGGGGTGCTTACAATGATCAGCTTTTATTTATTCATGTAAAACCTTTATCCCAAAACTGTAACTGATTATAAAGTGTGAGCTGGAGTTTGGCTTCAATTTGTTAGTGTATTTAAATCTTCTAGTACATTTAACGTTACCCTCCCCCAGACTGGCAGTGCTGCTTTTTACCAGTGTTAATTTTGTTAACTAAAATATTTTCATCAACTAAATTAATACTATTTGAGTCTTCAAAAATACGACCAAAACTAAAACAATTGAGTTGACTAAAATATGACTAAAACTAAAATGGCATTTTAGTTCAAAGACTATGACTAAAACTAAATTGAAATTCAACGTCAAAATTAACACTGCACTACCACATACAAATATGTAGAGGGCATCTGCTAAGCTGCTAAATGTTGATAATATATTCAGGTAATATGTGCAATGGCATTACAGCCAAAAGAGTTTACAGTTTTTTGTGTTTTTTATATTTTCAAGTTGTACTTCTGCTTGTCAAAAAGCAATATTTTTGTTTGTTTATGAAACTCAGTATTATTTGTAAAGACGTTATATATCACAACGGCTAAATCTGTGGTTGTAGTGCATGTTCAAATCTTAAGCCCTGGTTCACACTGGTGCGATTTGACATGTCATATCGGCGAAATTTGCCGCAAATTGCGGGCAATGGCACCGTCCTAACCGGTGCGACGCCGCATCTGCGGCGCTGCACCGATTACAAAAAGTCATTTCTGTACTACTTTTTGCGATTTCAGCCGCGATTTACATTGACATCTGTGTCAGATGTCTCTGTAATCGAGCTGAAATCGGGACTGACAGGCAGGAGTGACATCGTGCGAGTTCAGCTGAACTCGCACGGCTTCACTCCCGCAGCCCCAGTGTGAACCTGGGCTAAAGGGGGGTTCCACCCGCGTTTTTTTTTTTTTTAAAGTCAGCAGCTACAAACACTGTAGCTGCTGACTTTTAATAAGGGCACTTACCTGTCCTACTCGCCCGCGGCGATGTCAGCCCCCCCCCAGGGTGACCCCTCGGCGCTGGCAGCTCCCGGCGCCGCCATCCTCAGTAAGGGAAACAGGCAGTGAAGCCTTGCAGCTTCACTGCCCGTTTTCTACTGCGCATGCGCGAGCAGCGCGGCGCTTTGTGAATGGGCCGGCTGCTCTCTGGGATACACACAGTTCCCAGAAGGCAGCGCGCCTCATTCACAAGAAGACACCGAGTGTAGGACAAGGAAGAAGATTCACCACGGAGGATGAAGAGGCAGATTAGGAACTTCCGCATTGCAATCGCTATTTCTGATAAGTAAAACATTTTTCTTTTGTTACTGTGTAAATGTGACTGGCAGGGAAGGGGTTAACACTAGGGGGCAATCAAGGGGTTAAATGTGTATCCTAGGGAGTGATTCTAACTGTAGGGGGAGGGGACTCATAAGCGGAGGAGACCGATTGGTGTTCCTCTGTACTGGGAACACACATCGGTCTCCTCTCCTCTGCAGTGGCGGCCCATCCATAGGGGGTGCCCGGGCGCCGCCCCCCCCCCCCCTCCTGAAGTCACAAAAGCAAAAAAAAAAAAACGGGCCCTTTAAGAGTTTTTTTTTTTTTAATGTCCTTTTTTTTCACATTGGCGGTGCGTCCATAGTGGGCGCAGAAGCGCCGCCCCCGCTCGCTCCTGCGCCCGTCACTCACCACAACGATACATAGGTTCATGCATTGCATGAACCTATGTATTGCTGCCGCCCACTATTCAGATGGCCGGCCCCTTGAGCGCCGGCCATCTGAATTACAGCGTCTGGTTGGTCTGTAGAAGTGCCTATCAGAGCCAGCGGCTCTGATAGGCTTCCCGACTACAGCCTGAGGGCTGTAATCGGCTTCTAAACAGCTAACCAGGGGACGCACGGGGGGTGCGTTCCCTGGCCAATCAGGTTCACCGGGTCTGGTTACTGGTAATCTGATTGGCTGAAGCGACATCGAGGGCGGGAGAAGACATCGAGGACAGAAGAAGGACGGCGCTGACCCGAGGAAGGTAAGTGCAGGGCTGGGGGGAACAAACTGGCTGTATTTGGGGGACAAACTTGCTGCATTTGGGGGACAAACTGGCTGTATTATGGGGGACAAACTGGCTGTATTTTGGGGACAAACTGGCTGTATATTGGTGGGAAACTGGCTGCATTTTGGGGACAAACTGGCTGTATATGGGACAAACTGGCTGTATATGGGACAAACTGGCTATATATGGGGGACAAACTGGCTGTATTATGGGGGACAAACTGGCTGTATTATGGGGGACAAACTGGCTGTATTATGGGGGACAAACTGGCTGTATTATGGGGGACAAACTGGTTGCATTTGGGGGACAAACTGGCTGCATTTGGGGGACAAACTGGCTGCATTTGGGGGACAAACTGGCTGTATTATGGGGGACAAACTGGCTGTATTATGGGGGACAAACTGGCTGTATATGGGGGACAAACTGGCTGTATTATGGGGGACAAACTGGCTGTATTATGGGGGACAAACTGGCTGTATTATGGGGGACAAACTGGCTGTATTATGGGGGACAAACTGGTTGCATTTGGGGGACAAACTGGCTGAATTTGGGGGACAAACTGGCTGCATTTGGGGGACAAACTGGCTGTATTATGGGGGACAAACTGGCTGTATTATGGGGGACAAACTGGCTGTATATGGGGGACAAACTGGCTGTATTATGGGGGACAAACTGGCTGTATTATGGGGGACAAACTGGCTGTATATGGGGGACAAACTGGCTGTATTATGGGGGACAAACTGGCTGTATTTTGGGACAAACTGGTGGCGTTTGTGCACAGTGGCCGCGTTTAATAGGCACAGTGGCGGCAATTGGTGTTTTTTTTTTTTTCAGTTTGTTTGCACCCCCCCCACGAGCCGCCACTGCTCCTCTGACAGGACGTGGATCTGTTAACCACTTGCCGACCAGCCGCCACAGTTTTACTGCAGCAGCATGGCTCAGCTGGGCCAAACGACATTATGTTAAAATAATAATAATAATAAAAATGCCATAATTCTATCCCCTATTTTTGTAGACGCTATAACTTTTGCGCAAACCAATCGCTTATTGCGATTATTTTTACCAAAAATATGTAGAAGAATACATATCGGCCTAAACTGAGGAAAAAAAAATATATATTTATTATAGCAAAAAGTAAAAGATATTGTCGCTGTTTTTTTGTTTATAGCGCAAAAAAAAACGCAGTTGTGATCAAATACCACCAAAAGAAAACTCTATTTGTGAGAAAAAAAGGATGCAAATTTTGTTTTGGTACAGCATTGCACAACCCCGCAATTGTCAGTTAAAGCGACGCAGTGCCAAATTGTAAAAAGTGCTCTGGTCAGGAAGGGGGTAAAATCTTCCGGGGCTGAAGCGAGGAAATAGTCAAAAATTTGAAACGCCTGTAAATGAAATGCGGCTAGACGCGAGTTACTGCGTTTACACACGTACACGTTTACAAGTTGCTACAGGCATTTGGCGTTTCAAATACCTCTGAACGCATTTATTTTTTTGCCTTCCAAAAAATGCTTCTAAACTCAACTGCCTAGAAACGACCCTGTGTACATGTACTGATAAGATAACGACTAAAACTAAAATGGCATTTTAGTCAAAAGACTATGACTAAAACGAAATCGAAATTTGATGTCAAAATGAACACTGCTGTCTGCTGTGCCCCCTGTTCTCTTTCATCCAGAGTGTGGGCACTCTAATACAGGAGGTGTGCTACTGGCTAGATCACCGGGTAAAAACAGAGGAAAAAAAGTCTAATGCCGCGTACACACGGCCGTTTTTCTCGTTGAGAAAAACGACATTTTTCCCATTCGACGAGAAAAACGATCGTCTGTGGGCTTTCTGTCGTTTTTTTCGACGAGAAAAACGGCATTAAAAACGACGAGAAAAATTAGAACATGTTCTAATTTTTCTCGTCGTTTTTTTCGACATGTTTTCCGCGGCAGTGTTTCCCATAGGGAAACACTGCCGTGGAGCCCACACACGGTCGTTTTTTTTCGACCAAAAAAAAAAATGACATTTAAAATGGCCGTGTGTGGGGGGAACAAGCTGTTCCTCGTTTTTAACGTCAATTTTCTCTACGGTGTTTTCACCGTCGAAAAAAATCGATCGTGTGTACGCGGCATAAGCTAAGAAAACAAATGCAGCCACCATATCTAATGATTGGAAAGCTGCAATATATTACATAGAAGGTATTTGTTTGTAATGGGGGAGTTGTTAAAATGATCATGTATAGCTGAATATCTACTTTCCTTGTAATGGGAGAGAAGCTAACATCGGAGACCCCTAACATTAGTGTAAATTAACACCTCCTCTTCTTCATTGGGCAGACCTCACATGGCAGGGATGTTCCTATTGGGGGTAAATGGCTTGAGCAGGCTTTGAATACCCAATCATGTTTAGATAATTATACTTTTTAACGTAAATCCAGTGGGGCTGATTAATTAAAGGGGTAGAGAATTATCGTTTTGCAAATTAAAATTAACCCAGCCACCACATCTAAATAAATGTTAAGCTGAAATATATAAAAAATTTGATTTTGGGTTTAATACTGCTTTAAGCTAAAATAAACACCCAATTGAGGTGAAAAAAAACTGTCTTGCGTATGATTAGTTGATTGAACGCAATCATTTCACTAAAATAAAGTAGAAGAAAACATTGAATTTGCTAAGTGACAATTATCTACCCTCTTAGTAATTTAACCCTATTGAGTCATTTGAACTAAACTTTCATTTTCCTTATTCTGGTCTACTCAGCCGTGGTGTTGCTAAAAAAAACAAAAAAAATTCACCATCTCTATGACCCTCGGAGGCCGGAAGCGACGTCATGGCAGCGCCTGAAGATGTAAACAGTGCCATTTTTTATTTTTTTTGATGATCTCAGGCTTTCCAGCATAAAGGTGAGACATATAGACCTTAGATCTCCCCGAATAGAGGACCTGTCATGCCCTATTCCTATTACAAGGGATTCCTTGTATTAGGAATAAAAGTGATCAAATATTTTTTTTTTTAAAGGCAAAGTGTAAAAAAAATAGAAAAAAAATAAAATAAACAATAAAATAATTTTTTTTGAAGCGCCCCCCCCCCCTGCCTTGTGCTTACACGCAGAAGCAAACGCATATGAAGGTTGCGCTTGCATATGAAAACTGTGTTCAAATCACACATGTGAGATATTGCCACGATTATTACAGTGAGAGCAATAATTCTATACCAAACCTCCTCTGTAACTCTAAACTGGTAACCTGTAAAAAAACATTAAATGTAGCCTATGGAGGTTTTTAAGTACTGAAGTTTGGCTCCATTCCAGGAGTGTGCACAATTTTAAAGTGTAACATGTTAGGTATCTATTTACTCAGCATAACATCATCTTTCACAATATACAAAAAATTGGGCTAACTTTAGAGTTTTTTTTCTTTAAGTCATGAAAAAATTGTGTTTGAAAAATTGCTGTGCAAATACTGTGTGACATAAAAAACGACTGCCATATTATTGCCAGAACAGGCCTGGGCTGGAAGTGGTTAAAATGTAACTAAAGCAGTGGCAGCTGGTGCTCAATATTTTGGGGGGAGCGGCAAACCAAGGCCACCCCCCCATGAGAAATGTAGGGGAAGGTGGTAATACCCCCCCCCCATGGGAGACAGTTGGGAAGGCGGCGATCAGAGGCCTCCTTACCTAGGAGGTAGCTCCTTGCTCCAGCTACTTCTCGCTATGGGGCCGTTGCTTCTCCTCCCGGCTGAACAGGAAGTGGGTCCTGAGACCCGATTGCTGCTTCCTGATTGGCTGGGAGGAGAATCAGCGAATATTAATTTGCTATTGTCACACAACTGGGTGGGCTCAGAGCTCAGTGTTGGAAAAAAAAAACATTGAAATCCATGCGTCTGGCGCCCTGCATTAAGATTAGGGGTCGGGCGCATGGATTAGGGGGCAGCCCATGGACCGGCCACCACTGAACTGAAGTCAAAACTTCCTTTTTCATTTTGAAGAGAGGGATGGAGAATTAGAACCCCTTTATTTATGCCATCTGTGTCTCACTGGGGAGATTTCCCCACTATAAGTGTTCGATGTCAACCCAAAATGTGTGAATTTATTTTATTTTCACTTTTAGTGATAAGGAGAAACAGTGAATTTCCCTAAAGCCCTGTACACACGATCGGATTTCCTATGGTTTTTAAACCGATGGATTTTTCCATCGGAAAACCGATGAAGCTGTCTTCCATCAGTCTTGCCTACACACCATCAGTCAAAAAACCGACCGTTCCAAACGCGGTGACATAAAACACTCCGATGAGCCAAGAAGAATTAAGTTCAATGCTTCTGAGCATGCGTCGACTTGATTCTGAGCATGCTATCGTTTTTTTAACCATCGGATAAATTTAAAACATGTTCTATTTTTAAACACTGATGGAAAAAAGACCGATGGGGCCCATACACGATCGGTTTGTCCAATGAAAACAGTCCATCGGACTGTTTTCATCATTAAAACCTATCGTGTGTACATGGCTTTAGGCTCCATGTACACTGGACGCTAAAAAAAAGCTATAAAAAACGCCAGTAGCTTTGCAGGGAGCCTTTCAACGTTTTTTAGTGTTTTTGCAATAGTGTTTATTAGCGTTTTTCAGTGTTGCGTTTTTAGCTTTTTTTTTTTTTTCAATGGCGAGCTGCGTTTTTGAGCATTTTTGAGCGTTTATTAGCGTTTTGCACTTTTTCCCGCCGAAAAACGGCACTTTGAACGCAGATTTCTTGTGCTCAGAAAAAAGCCCATTAACTCCACTGCTCATTAACGCTAAAAAACGACCATGTGTGTGTAGCGGGCATGCACTTTCCCTGTGTATTTAAAGCTGGCAGAGACACCAGTAATGTGCAGTTCCCTGCAGCCCAGCGGGTGGCGCTGTCGCCTTGGGCTGGGGTTGAACCATTGCTGTGTGACGTACCCCTTTTTGTCCTCCCTCGGCAGTGGTATGGTGGGGCGGGGAACTCGCCGTGCTTGCTGGGGGGGGGTATAAAGGGGCCGGCCATCTTTGTCATGGGGTCGAGTCCCGGGCACCTTCAGCCTGAGGGCGGTGGTTCGTGTCGGAGGTCCTAGGCCTAAAGGACGTTCGGAGGTCATGTTCCATCCCAGGCACCTTTAGCCTGGGGTGAGGTACTTGGATGGAGGTCTGGGACTGAGGGTCCCGGACTAAGGCTCCGCGAGGGAGGAACTTCCTAGGGGACCCCGGGAGTGGGTACCCGAATCCAATGGCGTAAGGGACCAGAGGGGGTTACTTACCTGAAGACCTGGTGCAGCAAGTTGCCAGTGACGGGTGAGCCTCCGGAGACCGCCGGGAGGGATGTCTTCCTCGATCGGGAGCAGAAATCTACTTCTGGGAAGGAAGTAGGAGAGTTCATTGTGCCTGGGCCTACTCGCATCCACACCCCCCCCTGTCTGTTCTGTTCTTGGAGGGAGTCCAACTGATTGTGTTCAATTTTGCATTGAGAAGAATAAAGGAGTGCTGGACTTTAATGGTGTGGGGCTCATTTTCTGGCAGACATTGTTCAAGAAACCACCAGGAGGAGGCTCCAGATGCAGAACACCGACCCGAAGGTAAAAGAGGATTGTCTCTCACTGCACATACATCTGCAGAGGGAACTTGGCGTGGTGACCCCGCACTCTCTCCTCAGAGGTACCCCTAGACAAAAGCCAGAGACAGAAGAATTGATACATAGAGGGAGAGAGTGGAGGCCGCTACATGTGCATGAACACATAGGCTAACATAGAGTGCAGTTAATGGGCTTTTTTTTAAAACGCTAAAACGCCAATAAACTGCAGTTTATTAGCTTCAGTGTACATGGAGCCTAATAGGGACACAGACAGCAATAAAAACTGACAGGTATTCTAATCCCTCTCCACTTTATCCATTCCACTAGATATGACATTGCATGAAATAAAATACCAAACAGTCTCATGAGATAAATACTGCACAGCTCGCTGAAATAACACATTCCTTATTTTAGTTGCGTTTTTTTAGTAAATAGCAAAAACATTTTTGAAAAACGCTATGAGCTATTTTACCTCTGATCCTAAAGCTGAAAATACCATTTTGTGATTTGAGTCCAATATGTTATAAAGTTTAAACAAAATATTCAAACTCCCGGTACAATTTCCTTCTTCAATGCTGTACTCTAGTAAACACTCGGGCGGTTATAACTATTTGCTGAATGAGACAAATGTTCTTGACATGCTGTCGGGAGCTGCGCTCATCAGGTCAAGAGATCTGGCTGAATTTCTCCTGACTTGGAGGAATTTCAAGTCCCAAATGCTTGTCAGTGTTAATCTAGTCCAAAGAAATCCTTTTTCTATATTCTCAGCCACCGAGATAAAACTGCCCATTGGATCTGTGTAATATTGGCTGAAAGGACAGACGATGCAGGACAGTTTTTATGTGGCTGACAAATGTCATTGGATAAAGAGAAAAAGTAATATGGAATTAAATCTTCCAAACCTTGTTTTTTGCACTGGCACAAATATTTCAGTATCTAATAACCTTCATAAAAAGCAGTATATTCGTTTTAAAATGAGAAGCTTGTGAGATCATTCATGTAATTATTTTATTATTTATTATTTTAATTATTGTTTGTGTGTATATATATATATATATATATATGTAGCGGGGTCTTTAAATTTAGTTGGGGTACACCTGGGGGTAGTGTGACCCAGATGTATAATTATGAAAGGTTCTGGACCCCTTTTTGTAATTCGTGGAGGATTGAGTGATGTATTACTCACCTTGGCCTGTGGGTGGCGGGGTACCTACAGGCTCAGGGTGGAATCACTGCCACAGTGCTACCCTTTTTGTCCCTTTCCGGAGATGGTACGGTTGTGGCGGGGAACCCGCCGTGGTGTTGATGGGAGGAGATAAAAGGGGGAGACTCCCTCGCCACGAGGTTGTTCTTTGTTGGAGGAGTTCTCTTCACGCACCCAGGCACCTTAGGTCTGGGTGCGGGCGGTTCAAGGTTCCGGCCCAGGCGCCCTAGGCCTGACCGGAATGAAGTTGGGGTCCATCCCAGGCACCTTCAGCCTGGGGTGAGGTACTATATCGTAGGCCTGGGGCCCAGTAAGTTCGACTGGGTCCCGCAAGGGCGAAGTGATCTCAGGGTGCCGCCTTGCGAGGGAACCCGCATCTGAGGTGAGGAGGCCGGGGAGGTCACCCGTCCGGAGACCCGGAGCAGCATCAACCCGGTGACGGATGGGCCTTCGGTAACTCCCTTGGAGGGACATCTTCCCCTGATAGGGGCCGCAGCGCAGCGAAGGTACTCCCATCTATGTTCTATGGAGTTGCTGGTAGAGACTCACAAGTTCTATGTTCTATGCCAATCAACGTTGCTATAACCCCTGGTCAAAGCACAGGGGTTTAGATTGAAATCAGGATAGTGCCTCGGCCTGCTCATCCCACCGTTTGCTCTATGTTATGGGTCGCAACTAATCGGCTGTGAAAGAACTGTTTGTTGTGGAGATATAATAAACAAGTGTTGGACCCTGCATCGGTGTGTGGACTCTGGTTAATGGGAGCAAGGGAGATTCCAGCATAGCAGGACTGAGTTTTAAGACTAATGCACATTGGCCCGAGGAAGATACTGATACTGGCCTTCACCTCACCCACAGCTATGGGGAGGACATGGGCCGTAACGCATCTCACCCTGTCATGTGACATACCCCTAGCAAAAGGAGATGGGGTGAGGCCGCTACATATATATATATATCTATATATATATATATATATATATATATATAGATAGATATATATACACTGTATATACAATATATAGCACATAATACCCTTTCATCCTCTACTTTACAATATTAACTAGTAATATTCATCATATTCAGGAACACCGCAGTAAGGACATTACAGTGCATCTTTGCTTTGTCCATGCATTCAAAGCAACCGGTCAGGATCACACCTTTGCACTGCATCACATACAACTCATTCATTTAAACCATGGTGCGCTGCAATGCAGGGGCATTGCCTTAAATTGATCGTAAAGTCTATTTTTTTTTCTATAAAAATAACAAACATGTTATACTTACCAGTATTTTTGCACAGAGCAGCCCAGATCCTCCTCTTCTCGGGTCCCTGGCTGGAGCTTCTGGCCCCTCCCCCCTGCCAAGTGCCCCCACAGCAAGAAGCTTGCTATGAGGGCACGCAAGCTGAACTGAAGCTCCGTGTATCCATTCAGACATGGGGCCAGGGTTCGGCCCCGCCTCCTCTCTCTCCTGATTGGCTAACTGAGTTTGATTGACAGCAGAAGGTGCCAATGGCGCCGCTGCTGTGTCTCAGCCAATTAGGAGGGAGAGTCCCGGATGGCTGATTTACTCATGGACATCGCTGGATAGAGATGGGCTCAGGGGGCTGAGGGGGCTGTTGCACACAGAAGGCTTTTTATGTTAATGCACAGAATGCATTACGATAAAAACCTTCTGCTTTTACAACCACTTTAAAGCAGAGCTCCAATCAAAAGTGGAAGCTGATCTGCTTCCTCCCCCCCCCCTCTCCGGTGCCACATTTTGCACTTTTCAGGGGAGAGGGGGGAACGGGAACCTGTTTTTGACAGGTATCAATCCCTACTTCCAGGAGACTGCGCCACGGCCCTATCACTTGGAAGTTCGCCCCCTCCTCCTTCCTCCGCCACCGGGCCAGTTATAAAGCGCAGCACGCCAAAAGGCTTCACTGCCGGTGTCCCTTATCACGAATGACGGCGGCAGCACCCGTGAGCCTATCTGAATATTGGCTGGGGTGCCAACACCGTGGGCTGCCTGAACAGGTAAGTGTCCTTTTATTAAAAGTCAGCAGCTACAGTATCTGTAGCTGCTGACTTTGAAAATTTTTTTCCAGGCTGAAACACTGCTTTAATCTGGGTACATACCATCATTTTTTTTTTCATTCAACCAGGGGGCTTAACAAAAAAACTTACAGATTGTCATACTAGCATAGGAGATGTTAGTGTGCGGATCTCCCCCCTCCCTCCAGGACACACTATTCAGTGCTCTCAGCCATTGGCTGCAATCGCTGATTGGAGGCAGGTTTTCCAGCATGCTTGTTCAACAGAAGCCGGTCGTGAAACAGGCTTTTGCCAGACAAGGAGCTGTATACGCAGGCCGAAAGTCAGCCAGTTCCTGCTAAACCTACCGTTTTCGGATGATTTTCAGCTCGTGTGTACCCAGCCTAAGTGTGTTGGGTTGTCATTCAAAAAAAAATG
Organism: Rana muscosa; assembly: GCA_029206835.1. Lineage (NCBI taxonomy): Eukaryota > Metazoa > Chordata > Amphibia > Anura > Ranidae > Rana > Rana muscosa. The sequence continues at coordinate 86,442,799 of CM055125.1, read as the reverse complement.
CGCTCCACACATCAATGTGTGCATGGTGGAGTACCACACATTATGGTAATGCACTTGGTAATGCAGGAGTGATCATGGCCTAATGCTGGCTCCACCGCCTGCACATGCTTTCTTTTTCCTTTTCCTCTAATTCTACATTTCTCCATCCAGCTGTTGTGAACAATGGAAGTTAGTGGATTCTCTACTTGCTTGTATTTAAAGCTGAACTTCAGAAATGTGGCAAAAAAACTTTGCAGTAGGGCCTCCTGCACTTAGGGTGACCACATTTCCAAACTACCATTCAGGGACATCCTCCCTTCCCAAAAATCAGCTTGTGCTGTAACGAATCACAGCACAGTGATTGGACACAAGAGGTGGGATTTATGATTTCTCCAATCGCAAGCAGGGGGTGGGGATTGTGCTCCTCCAGGCATTCCTGGCCAGGACAAGTACTGTCAGTGAGTAAAGTGGTGATGTGGCGGCCTTTTTTGGGGGCATCAGATTGGCCTGGGAGGTGGCTGTGTCAGTTTCATTCCGGGACACTGTATTGTCCTGGAATGAATGTGCCCGGGACAGACCTGCAAAATGCGGGACTGTCCCGGGCAATCCGGGACATGTGGTCACCCTACCTGCACTCCAAGAATTAAATGCTTGTTTCTGTTAGGAGGCGCTGAACAGGCATTACTACTTACCGGTAGGGATGAGCTTCGAGTTCGAGTCGAACTCATGTTCGACTCGAACATTGCCTGTTCGCCCGTTCGCCGAACAGCGAACAAATTGGGGTGTTCGCGGCAAATTCGAAAAATCTATGGGAGAAATCTAAAGTGCTAATAATAAAGGCTTATATGCAAGTTATTGTCCTAAAAAGTGTTTGGGGACCTGGGTCCTGCCCCAGGGGACATGTATCAATGCAAAAAGAAGTTTTAAAAACGGCCGTTTTTTCGGGAGCAGTGATTTTAATAATGCTTAAAATGAAAAAATAAAAGTGAAATATTCCTTTAAATTTTGTACCTGGGGGGTGTGTATGATATGCATGTAAAGTGGCGCATGTTTCCCATGCTTAGAACTGTCCCTGCACAAAGTGTCATTTTTGAAAGAAAAAAAGTCTTTTAAAACTGACTCGCGGCTATTAATGAATTGTCGGCTCCCGGCAATACATACAAAAGTCATTGATAAAAATAAAAAAAAAGCGTGGGGGTTCCCCAGAATTCAATTACCAGGCCCTTCAGGTCTGGAATGGATATTAAGGGGAACCCCGCCGCAAATTAAAAAAAAATTTGACGTGGGGTTCCCCCAAATATCCATTCCAGGCCCTTCAGATCTGGCATGGATTTTAAGGGGAACTCCGCCCCAAATTTTAAAAAAATGGCGTGGAGTCCCCCTAAAAATCCATACCAGACCCCTTATCCGAGCACGCAACCTGGCCGGCCGCAGGGGAAAAGGGGGGGACGAGAGAGCGGCCCCCCTCCCTCCTGAACCGTACCAAGCCACATGCCCTCAACATGGGGAGGATGTCCCCATGTTGATGAGGACAAGGGCCTCATCCCCACAACCCTTGCCCGGTGGTTGTGGGGGTCTGCGGGCGGGGGGCTTATCGGAATCTGGAAGACCCCTTTAACAAAGGGGACCCCCAGATCCCGGCCCCCCCTATGTGAATTGGTAAGGGGTACATTGTACCCCTACCATTTCATGAAGAAAGCGTAAAAAAATGTTTAAAAAAAACACACAAACACCTTGAAAAAGTCCTTTATTTAAAATAATTAAAAAAAAAAAACATTCCAGCGCTGAAATCCAGTGTCCCGCGGCGATCCCGATGTCCAGCGCTGTCCTTCATTGGTTGTGCCTGAGCGGACCTGATGGGGAACTCCCTCTCAGTATTTTAAATGTATAGACCCGCCCCTTCTAAAGTTCCCCATCAGGTCCGCTCCCTCGGTATGTCGGACCCGCCTACGTCATTGGCTTGAGCGGGGAACTTCCTTCACTGTGTAATTTAAATTTACATAGTGAAGGAAGTTCCCCGCTCAAGCCAATGACGTAGGCGGGTCCGACATACCGAGGGGGCGGACCTGATGGGGAACTGCTCTCACTTTGGCAATACATGTATAGACCCGCCCCTTCTCATGTTCCGCATCTGGTCCGCTGAGCGGACCTGATGGGGAACTTTAGAAGGGGCGGGTCTATACATTTAAAATACTGAGAGGGAGTTCCCCATCAGGTCCGCTCAGGCACAACCAATGACGGACAGCGCTGGACATCGGGATCGCCGCGGGACACTGGATTTCACCGCTGTTTTTTTTTTTTTTTTTAATAAAGGACTTTTTCAAGGTGTTTGTGTGTTTTTTTTAAACATTTTTTTACGCTTTCTTCGTGAAATGGTAGGGGTACAATGTACCCCTTACCAATTCACATAGGGGGGGGCCGGGATCTGGGGGTCCCCTTTGTTAAAGGGGTCTTCCAGATTCCGATAAGCCCCCCGCCCGCAGACCCCCACAACCACCGGGCAAGGGTTGTGGGGATGGGGCCCTTGTCCCCATCAACATGGGGACATCCTCCCCATGTTGAGGGCATGTGGCCTGGTACGGTTCAGGAGGGAGGGGGGGCCGATCTCTCGTCCCCCCTTTTCCCCTGCAGCCGGCCAGGTTGCGTGCTCGGATAAGGGGTCTGGTATGGATTTTTAGGGGGACTCCACGCCATTTTTTTTTTAAATTTGGGGTGGAGTTCCCCTTAAAATCCATGCCAGATCTGAAGGGCCTGGAATGGATATTTGGGGGAACCCCACGTCAATTTTTTTTAAAATTTGCGGCGGGTTTCCCTTAATATCCATTCCAGACCTGAAGGGCCTGGTAATTGAATTCTGGGGAACCCCCACGCTTTTTTTTTTTTTTTTATCAATGACTTTTGTATGTATTGCCGGGAGCCGACAATTCATTAATAGCCGCGAGTCAGTTTTAAATGACTTTTTTTCTTTCAAAAATGACACTTTGTGCAGGGACAGTTCTAAGCACGGGAAACATGCGCCACTTTACATGCATATCATACACACCCCCCAGGTATGAAATTTAAAGGAATATTTCACTTTTATTTTTTCATCTTAAGCATTATTAAAATCACCGCTCCCGTAAAAACGGCCGTTTTTAAAACTTTTTTTTGCATTGATACATGTCCCCTGGGGCAGGACCCGGGTCCCCAAACACTTTTTAGGACAATAACTTGCATATCAGCCTTTATAATTAACACTTTAGATTTCGAACGTTCGAGTCCATTGTATTTAATAGGGTTCTAAAGTTTACACGAACATTTTGTCTGTTCGCAGGTTCTGGTGCGAACCGAACAGGGGGGTGTTCGGCTCATCCCTGCTTACCGGACTACTCAATCAGGCTGGCTCCTGCGCTCTCCTCCTTTTCCAGAAGCACAAGTCTGTGGGTGAGCCTCAACATCAGTCCATAAAATGCAAAGCTAATAATAATGTATTGTAAGTTGTTGGGGCAAGTAAGGGACTGTAGCTCAAAGAACCTTAAAGAGGAGGTTGCGGGTGACCATTCCCATGGATCCAGGTAGCCTACCAGAAAAAGGAGTAAGGTTTCCACCTTGTCTATGCACCCCTAGACTAATGCCGCGTACACACAATCGGAATTTCCGACAACAATTCTGACGGATTTTCTCTCAAAACTTGTCTTGCATACACACGGCCACACACATGTTGTCGGAAATTCCGATTGCCAAGAACGCGGTGACGTACAACACTACAACGAGCCGAGAAAACTGAAGTTCAATGATTCCGAGCATGCCTCGAATTGATTCCGAGCATGCGTAGGATTTTTGTGCGTCAGAATTGGATACACACGGTCGGAATTTCTGACAAGAACTTTTGTTGTCCGAAAAATTGAGAACCAGCTCTCAATCATTTGTTGTCGGAAATTCCGACAGCAAATGTCCGATGGAGCCTACACACGGTTGGAATATCCGACCAAAAGCTCACCTTGAACATTTGTTGTCGGAAATTCCGATCGTGTGTACGCGGCATAAATGTGCATTTACCCCTTGCAATGCAGGGGGCTCAGTGCAAGGGTTAGTTTTTGTTACATTCCCGGAGTTCAGTTTTAACAAGAGGGAGCACTGAGTGGCCAATTGCCAAGCCTCATCCTGTCACAATTGTGGGAAGAGAGTAAGTCATATAATCACCCATACCTGGTAATATTTACGCTACCTGTAACTTAACAAAGGGTGAATCAAGCAAAGAGAAAATATAACCACGTGAAAAAATAAGTACTTCTCATGGAAATTGTTGCTTTTTGCAAGAACGGGCAAATATTAGATCTTCATTCAAAAAGTGCCTACAGATAAAGCTGATGTACTTGAATAAAAACACAAAAAATTGTCTTTTCAATTTTTGATTTAACAAAAAATACCAATAGACATAATGGTGTACTGTGGAAAAAAATAAGTACACTCTTAAGCCTCATACACACAATCAAATTTTCCAACAACAAATGAGTGATGGCAGGGTTTTGTCGGAAAATCCGACCGTTTGTACGCTCCATCGGACAATTGTTGTCGGATTTTCCGACAAAAAATGTTTTACAGCATGCTTTAAAACTGTTCGACAACAAATGTGTGATGTCGGATTATCCGATCATGTGTTCACAAGTCAGTCGGAAAAAATCAAAAGTACAAACACGCATGCTCCGAACCAATGCTAACCATAGCACAACATTAGCAGAAGTTGCCCAAAGGGTGGCGGTAAAGAGCTGAAAAACCACAGTTTTGTATATGTTGGCAAAAAAGTTCTGCCGTCTGTATGCATACCAAGTTCACGGCCAACGCCCTTCGTACAAAATTCCACGGATTTGTCAGATGGAAATCCAATCGTGTGTACGAGGCTTAAGCCTCATAAGCTTAATTCCCTCAGGCGTGTTAGATAAATGTACATAATTGGATGCAAAGTGAATTTTCATTGCATTCACTAAGATAAGGTAAAATTCCCTTACAAAGGTAACAGCATATTTGCCTTTAGTAAATCAACCCCAATGACTGAAAACTGTCCAGGTCCGGAAGCAGCACAGCAACCAGAACCTGCAAACGGACCGAAAGTTTGCGCAAACTTTAGAACCCTATTAAATACAATGGACTCGAACGTTCGAAATCAAAAGTGCTAATTATAAAGGGTAATATGCATGGTATTGTTCTAAAAAGGGTTTGGGGAACCGGGTCCTGCCCCAGGGGACATGTATCAAGGCAAAAAAAAGTTTTGAAAACGGACGTTTTTTCGGGAGCAGTGATTTTAACCACTTAAGCCCCGGACCATTTTGGCTGGTTAAAGACCAGGTCCCTTTTTGCGATTCGGCACTGCATCACTTTAACTGACAATTGCGCGGTCGTGCGACGTAGCTCCCAAACAAAATGTCCTTTTTTTCCCACAAATAGAGCTTTCTTTTGGTGGTATTTGATCACCTTTGCGGTTTTTATTTTTTGCGCTATAAACAAAAATAGAGCAACAATTTTGAAAAAAATTCAATATTTTTTACTTTTTCCTATAATAAATATCCCCAAAAAATATCTAAAAACATTTTTTTCCCTCAGTTTAGGCCGATACGTATTCTTCTACATATTTTTGGTGAAAAGAAAAATCGCAATTGCCGTTTATTGATTGGTTTGCGCAAAAGTTATAGCGTTTACACGGAGCCGAGATCAGTGTCATTGTCCCTAGGCAGAGCAGGGAGATGATTGTTTACACAAGCATCTCCCCGCTCTATACCTCCGTGAGACGATCGCGGGGATCTCCGCGGCGATCGAGTCCACAAGACCCACGGGGAAGGCGGCAGGGTCGCAAGTGTGCCGCCGGCAGGGCGTGCACGTGACCACACGGCAGGCATTTAAAGGGCCATGTACAGGTACGGGATTATGCCTGTCCGTGCCATTCTGCCGACATATATCTACAGTGCGCGGTCCTGCACGGTCTTGCGCAGTGCGCGGTCCTGAAACATTCCTTTAAATATCGTACCTAGGGGTGTCTAAAGTATGCCTGTGAAGTGGCACGTGTTTCCGGTGTTTAGAACTGTCCCTGCACAAAATGACATTTCTAAAGGAAAAAAAGTCATTTAAAACTGCTTGCGGCTTTAATGTAATGTCTGGTCCCGGCAATATGGATAAAAATCATTGAGAAAAATGGCATGGGTACCACCCCCCCCCCCCCCAGCCCACTACCAGCCCCTTTGGGTCTTGTATGGATATTAGGGGAACCCTGCACCCAAATTAAAAAAATGCCCTATATACTCTGAACAGCAGTATACAGGCGGTGCAAACAAGACAGGGACTGTAGGTTTGTTCTTAAGTAGAATCTGTTTGTAATTTGGAACAGGTACATTTTTTAAGTGTAGCTCCAGCCAAAAAATCTATTTTTAAGCTTTTTGGAAAAAATAGGGAAGGGTTATCACCCCTGTAACATTTGTTTTGCTGTCTGTGCCCCTGTTCAGAACATTTCACCTCACTTTCCGTCCCAATGACAAATGTTTTTTGAAAATTTGGGGTTTTATTGTCTGCCTCTCCTTGTTGGCCTTCCAGACATACTAATGGCCTGCAGTGAGATGTAGCTGCACAAAGGTGGGATGTATATATATATAAATATATATATATATATATATATATATATATATATATATATATATATATCTGTACTGATTATAATGCAGCTATCAGCTAACTGCCTGCTGTGGTATTAGTATGAGAAAAGCAGCAATTGTCTTCAGTTAGTTTTGGGTGAACACTGTGCACTAACTGAAAATACTTGCAGCTCTCTGCCTGTGGCTTTATTATGAGAACACCACTAACCGTATTCAGGTAAGCTTTAGGTTAACGCTATGCAAAGCACACAGTACACTTAAGTGAAACACTGACTGCAGCTAGCACAATCACCTGCCTGCCTGCCTGCCTGTCACAGTATAGAGAATAACAGGAACGGATCTAGCTAAACTGAATACAGTGTATAAATATATATACAACACCTAGGATGCATATATATCCTCTACACACTGTAACAGCAGCTAACTGACTCGCCTGCCTGCTCTATCTAACTCAATATAAATGACACTGTCTCTCTCTCTCTCTATAAGCTCTCTCTTTAAGCAACGCCAACACACTACACAAGGCCGCCAAGCCTTATATAGTGTGGGGCGTGAACCTACTCCTCTGAGCCATGATTGGCCAAAGCCAGCAATGCACTGCGATGCCGCAGTGAATTATGGTGACGCGCCACTCGAATTTGGCACGAACGGCCCATAATGTTCGAAATTCGGCGAACAGGCGATGTTAGAGTCGAACATGGGTTTGACTCAAACTCAAAGCTCATCCCTAATAGTTAGTATGAAGTGCTGTCTTCGATTTGTGCCAAACATGTCTACGTTAAGGCTGGGTTTACACTGTGCGGTGTGGGGCACAGCAGGGGGTCTGGTGGGTCCCCGTTCACCATTTCAGGTCCGAATTAGGTATAAATTTTTGCCTGAATTCAGACCTAAACAGAGCTAAAGATGCACAGGACCCTTCTGTTGTGCGCATTGTGGCCGCCCCGGAGATGTGTGAACCGCCTCCATTGAGAGCCGGTCACATTCTCCTGTCATACGAATTGGATGCAGGAAAACCAATTTGCATAAGTGTGAACCCAGCCTTACTGTGGACAGACAACTCTAACTTTGATTCAGCACATTGTTCTGGGAGGCCTCGCCTTTGAATATATGTTCAATAGCAAACTGTAGTTTTGCTCTAATGTCCTTTTTGGACAGCAATTATTATTATTTTTTCCTGGCACACCCCACATTTTGGTTAAATTGATGCAATCTCTTTATGATAGTAGATGTATGTACTTTGATTAACTGTTGCAATAATGACATTCAGACCCTGTGCCTAAATGTTAGGGCATTTGGTGACTTTTATTAGCATGAGACATTCAGCTCTTGGATAACTTAACAGTTACTTGAAATCCAGATTATATTCCCTACAATTGAATGATTCATTTTAAATCATTTGCAATCTTTTTAAATGCCTTGGTAGAATCATAGGTCTTAGAGAGCCCAAATGATCTTGGCTTGACAACAACATACTGTACATGTCAAAAGCAAAGAGAAGACCAGACCCTAGATATCTGAGGTTTAATAAGACAGGTTCTACCACCAGGACCAGGAGATTCCCTGCCATCTAATTTGGAACACCCGATGCTAACTTCATGATTAACAAGTGGTGGTAAATGTAAGGGTGCACTTACTTTTTTAAGCCTGCAAATTTTCCCGGACTGTGGCCAGTGGGAGTAAAAAATGCCCAAGCATCAGTGGAAGTAAACAATGCACGTTGTTGGTTTTAGTGGAAGGAATATTGCCCTATTGTTGATATCAGCGGGAGGAATAGCACCCCATCCTTGGTGTCAGTGGAAAGAATAGTGCCCCATAATTAGTGTAAGTTGTGTATGAAACAGTGCCCCAAGGGACAGACAGAGGCAATCAAAGGGCCACATCCGGCCCCAGGGCTGCAGTTTGGAGACCGCTGATTTCGATTAAGAGAACAAATACACCATGGCAACTTTTTTCGCAATTCGTTCAAATTCATCACCTTTTTCTGTAGACACTGTTTGAGTAAAGATCTAATGTTTGGCTATTCAAATATGTTGAAAAAGTCAAGTAATTTCCATGGGGTGTTTTTACTCTTTCACATGATTGTATGTGCTGTTGGTAGGGCCAGCATTAGAATGAACCTGCTTTTTTCTAGTTTAGTCTTTCTCGGGTGTGACCAAAAAACTAAGAGGAGATTGAATCTTCTTTTAGAAAGAATCATAATCTACATCAAAAACATTGTATCTTGGGACCATCTATAGAATTATGCTGAAAATAATACCTTCTCTGGATAATGACATTACCGTACATACTCGAGTATAAGCCGACTCGAGTATAAGCCGAGGTACCTAATGTTGCCCAAAAAAACTGGGTAACCTTACTGACTCGAGTATAAGCCGATGCCCCACTGTTCCCTAGCTCGCTGTTCCCTGTAAATAGAAATTTTTACATTGTAAATATTACCTGTAAAGAAGTTGCGGCTGCGGCGTCCATTGTTCGAATTCCGCGGCGTCCATCGTTCAAAATTCTGCGGTCTCTTCCTGTTCCTTACTTGATAGGCGAGTCTCAGCAGACACTCTCCGCCTATCACGATCATTCTCTCATCCTTAGTTTTCCCAGCAGACACTGTGTTGGGTGTTCCGCCAATCACAGACGTCTGCTAGAAAACTGAGGATGAGAGAACGTTCGTGATAGGCGGAGAGTGTCTGCTGAGACTCGCCTATCAAGTAAGGAACAGGAAGAGACCGCGGAATTTGAACGATGGACGCCGCGGAATTTGAACGATGGACGCCGCAACTTCTTTACAGGTAATATTTACAATGTAAAAATTTCTATGACTCGAGTATAAGCCGAGGGGGGGGACTTTCAGCCCCAAAAAAAGGGCTGAAAATCTCGGCTTATACTCGAGTATATACGGTATGTCCTCAAATACGGTATAGTTTACAAAATAACCAGTGTATTCAAGGTACAGTATATTTTGTTTTCTTTCCTAAAACTATTGTATTTATTATCCTTAGCAATATATCCAATACCAGTGACTTTTAATGTTATCCAGCTATGTCTAAAACAGGACGTTTGATGAGTTTTCAGTAATTCACTGCAGAGAGATTGCTGGGATATGTTCTCAAATCCTGTGCTATGTAACTTACTCAACTTATTCTTACGCAACTCAACATGATGTACCACCTATCAGATTCAAATTTGAAGTTAAGCCTAGCACACACAGGGAGAATATCAGGTGGCATCAGCCAGTTCAATAGAAACCGGCCAACATTCCGCCCATGTGTACGGCAGCCGGTCTGACAGAAACTGACCATTCGGACTTCGGAGGGTCATGACCGATAAAGGTCTGCCATCCGGCTCCTGATCGACGCTCTCAGCCAATGGCTTAGAGCACTGACTTGAGTGATCTGGCGGGGGGGGGGGCGTCAGAAAACAATAGCACAGCAGGGGAGATTTCTGCACTAACACTGGATTGTTAGTACAGCGGCTCCGACCTGAGCTGTCAGTTTTTTTTTTTTTAAACCCACTAATAGTGTGCACAAGGCTTTTAGCTTGAATGTGTTTGGTGGTTCTGAAACACTTTTTAGCAAAATATACATGCAGAGCTGTCTTTGTATAAGGGATAGCAAGAAGGCTACAGTGGATGTGTGTGGCAGAACCTCTACTGCATACGAATAGATGAGAAACTTTTGTTCCCAGATCACCAGATTACTGACAAATGGGAATGAGATCACCTTATGCACAATGGAGGGATGGAAAATACTTTGGGGTTGATTTACTAAAACTGGAGAGGGCAAAATCTGGTGCAGATCTGCATAACTTCTAACTTCAGCTAGTTCAATTAAGCCTTGACAAAAAATAACCTGGAAGCTGATTGGTCTCTATGCAGAGCTGCACAAGATTTTGCACTCTCCAGTTTAAGTAAATCAACCACTTTATGTTTTTCCCCATAGTTGATTTTCTCAAAGCAGTAACGCTTAAAGTGGTTCTAAAGGCAGAAGGTTTCTTATCCTAATGCATTCTATACATTAAGACAAAAAACCTTCTGTGTGCAGCCCCCCTAATACTTACCTGAGCCCCATCCCGATCCAGTGATGTTGCACGAGAGACTCGGCTGTCCGAGCGTCTCCCTCCTAATTGGCACCATTGAGTCAATGAAGAGAGAGAGGGGGTGGGGCCGAGCCATAGCTCAGTGGCTCCGTGTCTGAATGGACACACAGAGAATCGGCTTAGCTCGGGTCCCCCCATAGCAAGCTGCTTGCTGGGGGGGGGGGGCACTTAGCAGGAGGGAGGGGCCAGGCGAGGGAACAGAGCAGAGGAGGACCTGGGCTGCTCTGTTCAACTACACAGAGCAGGTAAATATAACATGTTTGTTATTTTTAAACCAAAAAAAAAAACAAGACTTTAAAGTGATACTAATTTATATTTATTTTTTTCTATAAAAATAACAAACATCTTATACTTACCTGATCTGTGCAGTGGTTTTGCACAGAGGAGCCCAGATCCTCCTCTTCTGAGGTCCCTCTTTGGTGCTCCTGGCCCCTCCCTCCTGTTGAGTGCCCCCACAGCAAGCAGCTTGCTATGAGGCACCAGAGCCACAGCTCCATGTGTCCATAGCTGTGCCTAGGCCCTGTCCTCTCTCTCTCTCCTCATTGGCTAAATTCATTTTATTGACAGCAGCAGGAGCCAATAATGCCGCTGTTGTGTCTCAGCCAATTAGGAGGGAGAGTCCCATATCACCAAGACATTCATGGAAATCGCTGGATCGAGAGTTGGCTCATGTAAGTTTTAGGGGGGCTGAGGGGGGCTGCTACACACAGAAGGCTTTTTATCTTAAAGCATAGAATGCATTAAGATAAAAAAAATCTTCTGCCTTTACAACCACTTTAATATCACTTTAACCACTTAAGCCCCGGACCATTACGCAGCTTAATGACCAGGGGTGTTTTTACAATTTGGCACTGCGCTGCTTTAACTGTAAATTGTGCGGACATGCAATGTTGTACCCAAACGAAATTTGCGTCCTTTTCTTCCCACAAATAGAGCTTTCTTTTAATGGTATTTGATTGCCTCTGCGATTTTTTTTTTGTGATATAAACGGAAAAAGACCGAAAATTTTGAAAAAAAATAATATTTTCTACTTTTTGTTATAAGAAAAATCGAAAAAACTCAATTTTAGTCATACATTTAGGCCAAAATGTATTCAGCCACATGTCTTTAGTAAAAAAATGTCAATAAGCATATATTTATTGGTTTGCGCAAAAGTTATAGCGTCTACAAACTAGGGTACATTTTCTGGAATTTACACAGCTTTTAATTTATGACTGCCTATCTCATTTCTTGAGGTGCTAAAATAACAGGGCAGTACAAAAAAAAAAACAAATGACCCCATTTTGGAAAGTAGACACCCCAAGGAAATTGCTGAGAGGCATGTTGAGCCCATTGAATTTCAATTTGTTTGTCCCAAGTGACTGAATAATGACAAAAAAAAAAATTACAAAAAGTTGTCACTAAATGATATATTGCTCACACATGCCATGGTTATATGTGGAATTTCACCCCAAAATACATTTTGCTGCTTCTCCTGAGTACGGGGATACCACATGTGTGGGACTTTTTAGGAGCCTAGCCGCGTACGGGACCCCGAAAACCAAGCACAGCCTTCGGGATTTCTAAGGGCGCAAATTTTTGATTTCACTCCTCACTACCTATCACAGTTTTGAAGGCCATAAAATGCCAAAATAGCACAAAACCCCCCCAAATTACCCCATTTTGGAAAGTAGACACCCCAAGCTATTTGCCGAGAGGCATGGTGAGTATTTTACAGCTCTCATTTGTTTTTGAAAATGAAGAAAGAAAATGTTTTTTTTTTTTTCTTTTTTCAATTTTCAAAACTTTGTGACAAAAAGTGAGATCTGCAAAATACTCACCATACCTCTCAGCAAATAGCTTGGGGTGTCTACTTTCCAAAATGGGGTCATTTGGGGGGGTTTTGTGCCATCTGGGCATTCCATGGCCTCCGAAACTGTGATAGGCAGTGAGGAGTGAAATCAAAAATTTACACCCTTAGAAAGCCTGAAGGCGGTGATTGGTTTTTGGGGTCCCGTACGTGGCTAGGCTCCCAAAAAGTCTCACACATGTGGTATCCCCGTACTCAGGAGAAGCAACAGAATGTATTTTGGGGTGTAATTCCACATATGCCCATGGCATGTTTGAACAATATATAATTTAGTGACAACTTTGTGCAAAAAAAATAAAAATAAAAATTTATTTTTTCCGCAACTTCTGTCAACATATAAAATATTCCATGGACTCGACATGCCTCTCAGCAAATACCTTGTGGTGTCTACTTTCCAAAATGGGGTCATTTGGGGGGGTTTTGAACTGTCTTGGCATTTTATACACAACATTAGGAAGCTTATGTCACACATCATCCACTCTTCTAACCACTTGAAGACAAAGCTCTTTCTGACACTTTTTGTTTACATGAAAACAAATTACGTTGAACCCCCAAAAATTATATATTTTTTAACGCAAAGGCTCTACAGATTAAAATGATGGGAGTTGAATTTTTTTTTCTCACACAGTATTTGCGCAGCGATTTTTCAAACGCATTTTTTTGGGAAAAAATACACTTTTTTTTAATTTTAATGCACTAAAACACACTATATTGCCCAAATGTTTGATGAAATAAAAAAGATGATCTTAGACCGAGTACATGGATACCAAACACGACATGCTTTAAAATTTTGCACAAACGCGCAGTGGCAACAAACTACATACATTTTTAAAAGCCTTTAAAAGCCTTTACAGGTTACCACATTAGATTTACAGAGGTCTACTGCTAAAATTACTGCCCTCGATCTGACCTTTGCAGTGATACCTCACATGCATGATGCAATTGCTGTTTACATATGACGCCAGACCGACGCTTGTGTTCGCCTTTGCGCAAGAGCAGGGCGGGACAGGGGTGCTTTTTTTTTTTTTTTTTAATGATTCATTTTGCTTTTTTATTTTATTTTTAAACTGTTCCTTCCATATTTTTGATAGCAATAGATAGTGACAGGTACTCTTTTTTTTAAAAAAACTGGGGTCTATTAGTCCCTAGATCTTTCCTTTGCCCTCAAAGCATCTGACCACACCAAGATTGGTGTGATAAAATGCTTTCCCAATTTCACAATGGCACTTTTAATATCCGGGGGGGGGGGCATTCCCTCCCACTGCTTGTAAAAGCAGTCCAGAGGCTAATTATCTGCTAGAATTGCTTTTACATGAAAGCCGGCCGCTGGCTGAAAATAATGATACCAAGATGATACCTAAACCCACAGGCATCATTCTGGTATAACCATTCAAAGTCCAGCAATATACCAGTACGTTGCTGGTCCTTGTTGGACATGTATTGTAATCTTTTTTTTCCAGCGAAAAAAGAGATTGATCGGTGGGTATGCCCACCATTAGAATACCTCCCTTCATTCACCCACTTCCAATGATGGGCATACATGCACCATTTATATATGCCGAAGCATGGGGGCATCCTCCCGCAAAAGTTATGCCGCGTACACACGGTCGGACTTTTCCACGGGCAAGCCTCCGTCAGAATTTCAACCATATGTACAAGGCATTAGGAGCAAAATCGCTCCTCTGCCCCTGCTGCCTCCATGCCTCGGCATATATGCTCTTTTTTTTAACTGTGGTGGTGAAATCACCTCCTACAGCCAGTAGTGTATTTAGGTTTTGTGCTGCCCTAGGCCTGACTAAAATCGTGCACCCCCTAATTTAAATATGACCCACCCCTTCCTGTCAAGGCCACACCCCTTTCTGTTTAAGACCCGCCCTGAAATTTTCCAATGGGGACACTAGTTCTGAGGGCCTGGGGGGGGAATGGATTCCCTTAGTTTGCATAGATTTCCTCTCACTTCCCGTTTGGCTATGGGGCAGGAAGTGAAGGGAAATCTCTGCAATGCGACAGGGATGGTAAAAAATAAACTGATAGGGGCTATAACCCTCCCTTACTCTATCCAAAATGAAAAAAAAAGCGTATAGTTCTGTATTTAAGCACAAATTTCTGATAATTTTATGGAGAGGACTAAGAAGATATAACCATGGCAATGGTGCAGCAGAAAATATATAGCACAGTGAGGAAGGTTTGTGATCCAGGATGATAGGACAGTCAAAATTATACGCAGCGCCCCCCCACACACACACACAGTTGTGGAATGCTGGCCGCCCGCATACTAGAAGCAGTGCGGCCGCTTTATGGGGGCGCTAGGCCCAGTCCGCCCCATATGACTGGCGCTACACTAACAGTGTAGCGCAAGCCGGCGGGGACTCTTTCTGTGCTGCCCCCCTGCAAAGTGCTGCCCTAGGCCTGGGCGTTTCCTACAGCACTGGAGTCGCAGGGATCAGGCCTGTCTCTGCGAACGCTGCAGTTATGTGTGTTGTGTTTTGTAAGTGACAGTGATCGATCGATACGGCACCTGGGTGGCCTGGGCTGGACGGAGGGGCAAAACGCAGGTGCTAGCAGGTATCTGGGCTGATCCTGCTAACACTGCATTTTTGGGAACCCTAAACTGCTGGGGACGCTAGTATAGATCTGATCTGATCAGATATTGATCTGTTCAGATACTATACCACTAAGGGAGGTGTATGCTTCACGCGTGGGTGTTAGCGCTACTGGCACTAACCTGACGCTGCCTGGGGTGTGACGCAGACCCTCTCTGACGCTAAAACCTAATTGATATCACCCGCCGGGCGATCAGGGGGTTAAACCTTTATTGGATTATATACTGCGGGTGCCCTGACACTATAAAAAGCAAACTAACTAACCAGCGTCACCCGTAACACTTATACAGTGATTACTGGTGAAAGGGTTAACTAGGGGCAATCAGGGGGTTAAAACCTTTATTAGGTAATATATGGGGGTACCTGACGCTATATAAAAACCTGACGGGGAACCTAAATAACGAAATAACTAACTGGCTAACCTGTGTCACCAGTGACACTTATACGGTGATCACTGGTGAAAGGGTTAACTCTAGGGGCAATCAGGGGGTTAAAACCTTTATTAGATAATATATGGGAGTACCTGACGCTATAAAAACCTGGCGGCGAACCTAAAAAAATTACAGACTACCTAGCGGCACCAGCATACCTAATACAGCGATCAGAAAAACGAGTGCTTAGTGACACTGGCAAAAGTGGGTGAAAGGGTTACCTGGGGGGCGATCAAGGGGTTAAACCTTTATCAGGTAATATATGGGGGTACCCGACCCTATAAAAACCTGGCGGCGAACCTAAAAAAATAACAGACTACCTAGCGGCACCAGCATAATGAATACAGTGATCAGAAAAGCGATCGCTTAGTGACACTGGCAAAAGGGGGTGAAAGGGTTACCTGGGGGGGCGATCAAGGGGTTAAACCTTTATTAGGCAATATATGGGGGTACCCGACGCTATAAAAACCTGGCGGCGAACCTAAAAAAATAACTGACTACCTAGCGGCATCACCGACGCTAAAACAGCGATCAGAAAAACGATCGCTTAGTGACAGTGGTGCTAGGGGGTGAAAGGGTTACCTGGGGGGCGATCAAGGGGTTAAACCTTTATTAAGGGGGGTTAGGGGCTACCCTGGACCTAAAGGGACCTACACTAACTGCCCTGACACTTTTACAGTTACAAATGTCACTGTTTGCAGTGATCAGTAAATAAATGATCACTGCAATCAGTGACACTGTGGCTGGGGGGTGATCTGGGGGGTGATCTGGGGGTGACTGGGGGGGGCGATCGTGTTCCTATGTGTGCCTGTGTGTCAGTGTAGTGTTTGTGCACTAACCTGACATTTTCTCTCCACGGCGCTCGGTATATGTGAGCGCCGCAGGGAGAGATGACATCACTTCCTCTGCCTGTGTTTCCATTACACAGGCAGAGGAAGTATTTCATTCGCCGGGAGTGATCGTGAGGGGGTGGCCGGAAACCAATGGCCGTCCCCTCATCACTGATCGCTCCCGGAGCGATACCGACCGCTCACTGTACCGGAGGGGGGTCCGATCGGACCCCCCACCCATACGAAGGCAGTCACGTACAGGTACGTGATTGTGCCTGTCCGTGCCATTTTGCCGACGTATATATACAGTGAGCGGTCGTTAAGTGGTTAAAGAGATTGTAAATGATCACCTTGTAAAACAACCCATCAGTTTAAGATAGAAATGAAAGGCAAAACATTTGTGTACAGATATGAAAAAAAAACAACAACATTATACTGTAAATACCTTTTTTCCTTTTTTTTTATAAGTGATCACATTCCCTCTGTTCTCAGCTGCATAAGAACTGGGTGAAGGAGAAGGAACAGTACACTGAGCTTCCCAGTGAAAGATTGAGCAGAGGGGGGCGTGTCTGATCATTGGAAGTGCAGACTGAGTTCCCAGCATAGCTAGAGAACTGACCACAGTGTGCTCTCCTGCTTAATGTGGTCAGTTTTTAAAAGCAAAGCAGAGGGACTGGCAGGAACACCAGGGATTTTACTCAAAGGAAACAATACAAAGAGAACAGGATACTTTTTCATACAAGTACATGGTACAGCAGGCACATATCAGGAATATGAAGTATTGAATTTAGATACTCTAAACAGACCATAGATGATATGATTTTCTTTCCTTCCACTTCCACTCGATTCCTCTGTTAACACAGTCAGTGTTGATGGGGGAATGTCTTCCGCAGCGCTATTGTATCCTGCCAGTGGGGGACATGGAGAGCCTTCCCGAATGGCAGAATACAACGAATACTGCTAGCGGTTAAAAAAAATCTGACAGGCTGGTTCTACCCAAGTCGATTCCTGCTGAACCGGCCAAATTTTGATCCATATATACTTCAAATACATGTTTTTCAGCCGTGTATTTATTTTCTTGTCTGGGGTTCATGTTTTGAGGTTTATCTAAAGCCCTACGTTTTTTTTTCTTGGATACAGTAGGAGTTGGCTAGATTTTTTTTTGGGTTGTTTTATTTATTTAGTTATTTATTTGCTGTCCCATTGGGGAGACTTCACCTCATCTAAAACATTTAGGTAAGAAGTATTAAAAAAACAAAAATTTGAGGGCAGATGGGTTAATGCTATGTGAATGGGAATACATAATTAAAGGGGCTGTAAAGTCTCATTCTATGCATTAAGGTGAAAAACCTTCTTTGCTACAGCTGCCCCTAGAGCCCCCCCCCTTTCTTGCCTAAACCCATCCATTCCAGCGACGTGCACAAGCCCAGCGGCTCTAGCCGCTGTCTCTGTCCTCATTGGCTCCCGCTGCTGTCAATCGAATCCAGTGACATGTAAGCGGAGCGGGGCCAAATCCTGCTTTCTGTGTGGGCACCCGATGAAGAGGAGGAGCCAGGAGCGCTAATGGGGCACCCCAGAAGAGAAGGATCGGGGCCTCTCTGTGCAAAACACTTGCACAGAGCGGGTAAGTATAACATGTTTGTTATTTTTATTAAAAAAAATGCAAACCTTTACAACCACTTTAACATATAGAGGGGGTTTCTCAAATTTGACTGCAAAAGTGGAAATACACTTTAAAATTGAACCCCAGACAAGCAAATAAATACACAGCTGACTTGAATTTTCCGAGGCCAGCAGCACTGCTCTAGACCTGCAACTCTCACCTGTCCAAGAAAAAACGGGTTAGCTCAAAGAAGCCTGTCCTGGCTCCCTATCGTAGGTAATAAACAAATAAGAGCCAAACTCCAATCCCCACTCTTCCAATTACTCCTATTCAAGCCTCAACACTGCCTCCTTAATGTGTTTCACCACAAACGGCTTGATCACAAGGTTCCTTATGATTAAGCCATTTGTGGTGAAATGCGTTAAGAAGGCGGTACTTTTTTGGGTGGAGACACTATGCTTGCAGCTACATTGTTGATGCTTGAACAAAAGTAATTCGTAGAGTGGAGATCGGAGCGCAGCTCTTATTAATTTATTAAACAAACAGTTAAAATAGAAAAAATAAAAATATTAAAAATAAAAATCGAACAGGTTCCCACCCTACTTCACTCTATTTGAAAATAGATAAAAAATTGATTTATAATACTTTAGGAAATCATGTGACAGAAAAAAACATAAAAATGAGAAAGACATGCCTTCACGTAAATTATACCATAATAACACTAATGAGTGCTCACTGGAAGCACATGACACATTATGGGTTTTTTATGTGCTCCCATCCCATATGAATGTCATGTCATCTTCTAAAGGAAAGAGGCTGGTAAAATCGAACAATCAATGAGGAGATAAAATGCTCTTTACAAACTGGTGTCCTGCAAACCTATAGTAATGGATCACATTTGCACCTTATATCCAGGCACTATAAACATTCCATAGGGTTGATGAAGACCCTTTTGCCTGAGTAGTGAGCAGTAAACGTGGTTGAAATTGTTTTATACCTACCACAGTGATCACACAATAGTTAATTACTTAAATGAGTCTTGTTATTAATAGAGACGGCCTGATACATGCACTCTTTGGAACATTGATTTCTGAACTAATGCATCAGCAAAGTAGAAACCATTTGCACTAATTCAGTTGTAGCAGAACTTTTTCTCCTGAATGCGGCACTTCATCCCCAGAAAACATACACTCACTTCTTGTTGCCTTAAGGGGCCTTAGAGCAAAGCCAGTCAGCAAATAAGCTTTAGAATAAACTTTGTAAAATCACAGAGAACTAGGATTAAAGGGAACCTGTCACTATAATACATGGGAGCTGCCATTGCTGGCTTGTTTTTGAAGGAGCAAGCTTCCAAGATGCCATCCTAATCCTTTTTTCACTGCCCTAATGAGTCACCTATCCGAAACAAGCAAGGATTTGGTAACGTGATGGAGCATTTCATTTCTGCACTTGATCCAGATCAGTGATTTATAAGTAATGCAGTGGGGATACAGACTACTACTGTAGTTTGGAACTTGCCTCTTAAAAACAAGTCAGCAATAGCTTACTCTCTGTATATGTTTTATTTCTGATAAGATCTCTTTAAAAGTGACCTTTACCTAAATAACAAATATATATATATATATATATATATATATATATATATATATAGATATACAGGGCTTTTTTTCTTGGAAAATAGGTACAGGAACTCAATCACGACCCCCCGTCCATCCGTCCGTCCCTTACACACACCCTCCAAACCACATCAAATAGTGGGTGTGGTCAAATTGCAACAGTGGGAGGGTCTTAACAGGGTCATTAAATACAAGGAGTGCATTATGTACAGAGTGCAGAGTTCAGGGAGGGGGTTACACACAAACTGCAGAGTTCAGGGTGTGTTACGTAAATAGTGCAGAGTTCAGGGTGTGCTGTATACGGAGTGCAGAGTTTAGCGGTACACTACACACAAATGCAGAATTCAGATTTCTTCTACAGCTGCTTACCTCTGCATCCCCCATCCACGTCACGTTAACCCCTCTTCAGCTTTGACCTCTGCATGCATCTTCTCCCCATCTCCTTAAAAGCTCCACCATCTTCCACATGTCATATTTTTGTTGTTGTATTAAGCTGAAGCACCCAGCCAGTTCTAGTACCTTCCCACATACTGTAGTTGGCTCCACCTCTCTCACTTGCGGGGAGATCATCCAGTGGTGATGTTGGCATTTGCACTGCACCCCGGGTACCTGTGCAGCACACAGACCCTTTATTCCTGCCTACCTTCACTCGCAGGTTTAGGGCACATCATGTCACATGCCCGTATCCCCCTGATATAAGAGGTTGAATGGTGTTCTTGCAATTTTTGGGTCCTGCAGTGAGTTACCCCCTTCCACTGGTTCTCGTCCCTAGAGTGTAGGGAAAAGTCTATCTTTCCTGCTTGAGAAGGCCACTGTCCAGACAGCATGCACAGCAGGCAGAACCCGCCCACTGCACGGCAGCCGAGAGAGGACCCCCAATCCTGCAACGCCACCTGTGGTTCAACCCGAGACCTAGACAACAGCGCCACCTACAGGTCAAGGGGAACTACACTCCAGGCAACACCACAGCAGAGCAGAGTCCAACTAACAGAATTAGAGAACCTGAGCCAAACTATTGCTCAGGCTACCCTTAAATTTAAAGCATAACAACCCCAAATTTGGAGGGTCTGCTACACCTGCATCTCCCTTTTCCCCATCCTTCACTCACTGGGAGCCCCTCAGGAGATCTGATCTGTGGGAGCCGTTGAGGAACAAGCTGTCACTTGTAAGCATAGAAGCCGGACTTTTGTGTTTTCATGTAATAGTGGTCAGCAAGGAGCAGAGGGCCTGAGCCAGGAGGTGGAAAATTTGGAGGGTCCGCTACACATACCCCTCCCTGGAAAAGCAACTGTCCCCAGTGGCTGGAAGAGATCAGAAAGACCCCTCAATCCTGAGTGGGTTCCAGTCTTTTCCAACTATGTACAGTATTTAGGCTTTAGTTGAACTGGTGCCTGAACCAAGATTTCTTTGGACAGCAGAGGGAGAAGAAAGAAGGAGAGCATGTAAAAAATATACAACACATTTTATATAAAACACACAAAAGTCTATCTTTCCTGATTAAGAAGGCCAATGTCCAGACAGTGTCAACTCCAACAAAGAGTTTATTTTTCCTTTGCTTGATAGCAACAGGGGGAGGTTGAAGAGAGAAATAAGTTGGATAGGGAGGTAGATTCAGGCACACAACACCTATCGTTACACTTTGCCACTCAACCCTGAGTGGGCTCTGCTCACCCGGATAGTCCCCTCTCACGGTTCTAGCAGCCGGAATGAAGCACGAGCGGTTACTTTGATTTCGTCCCCTTCACGGACAAGTTCAGGAGATCCTCTGCCACAGAATTCCTCCCCTGGTTTCCTCTATTTCAGAGCGGGCCACCCTCACTCAGGCTCCCTGGGACTCCAGTGGTTGGTTGTAGACCCAGTTGAAGGTACTGGGCCTACCTGGAACTCTATAGCCTCGGGCTAAATGTGCCCGAGACTCCTCGATTAGTTCACGCCCCCCCCCGGCCAGCAAGGCCAAAGGGCACGACTTCGCCACCTGGGGGTCCTCCTTGGTATCCCCCCGGCACACCATATCAGATCATGGCGTCTGCCCTTTATGTACCCTCTCCCGGCATGCACAGCAGGCAGAACCCGCCCACTGCACGGCAGCCGAGAGAGGATACCCAATCCTGCAACGCTACCTGTGGTTCAACCCGAAACCTAGGCAACAGCGCCACCTAGAGGTCAAGGGGAACTACACTCCAGGCAACACCACAGCAGAGCAGAGTCCAGCTAACAGAATTAGAGAACCTGAGCCAAACTATTGCTCAGGCTACCCTTAAATTTAAAGCATAGCGACCCCATATTTGGGGGGTCTGCTACACCTGCATCTCCCTTTTCCCCATCCTTCACTCAGTGGGAGCCCCTCAGGAGATCTGATCTGTGGGAGCCGTTGAGGAACAAGCTGTCACTTGTAAGCATAGAAGCCGGACTTTTGTGTTTTCAAGTAATAATGGTCAGCAAGCAGCAGAGGGCCTGAGCCAGAGGTGGTGGAACTGAGTTCCACCAAGTTCCAGCTGACAAAAAGCCCTGTATATATATATATAGTGACATGACATATATATATATATATATATATATATATATATATATATATATATCTATTTATATATATATATATATATATATATATATATATATATATATATACACAGTGCCTTGAAAAAGTATTTATGCCCCTTGAAATTTTGCACATTTTGTCATGTTACAACCAAAAACGTTAATGTATTTTATTGGCATTTTATGTGATAGACCAACACAAAGTGGCACATAATGAATATGTGAAAAGTGTGGCATGCATTTGTATTCAGCCCCCTTTAATCTAGTACCCCTAACTAAAATCTAGTGGAACCAATTGCCTTCAGAAGTCACCTAATTAATGAATAGAGTCCACTTGTGTGTAATTTAATCTCAGTATAAATACAGCTGTTTTGTGAAGCCCTCAGAGGTTTGTTAGAGAACCTTAGTGAACAAACAGCATCATGAAGGCCAAGGAACACACCAGACAGGTCAGGGATAAAGTTGTGGAGAAGTTTAAAGCAGGATTAGGTAAAAAAAATGTCCCAAGCTTTGAACATCTCACAGAGCACTGTTCAATCCATCATCAGAAAATAGAAAGAGTATGGCACAACTGCAAACCTACCAAGACATGGCCGTCCACCTAATCTGACAGACCGAGAAAGGAAAGCATTCATCAGAGAAGCAGCCAAGAGGTCCATGGTAACCTTGGAGGAGCTGCAGAGATGCTCAGGTGGGAGACTCTGTCCACAGGACAACTATTAGTCATGCACTCCACAAATCTGGCCTTTATGGAGGAGTGGTAAGAAGAAAGCCATTGTTGAAAAAAAAGCCATAAGAAGTCCCGTTTTAAGTTTGCAATAAGTCATGTGGGGGACACAGTAAACATGTGGAAGAAGGTGCTCTGGTCAGATGACACCAAGAACTTTTTGGCCTAAAAGCAAAACGCTAAAGCTGGATACACACTATACAATTTTCTGCGGATGTTTCCTTTCAGATTTACCAAATCCATATAATATGAGTTTAAGAGTGTAAACCTTAAGAGTTTAAATTTGTATTAAATCAGGCAGGCCCTTGTACTACATGGTTTTGGTAAATCTAAAGGAAATTAGACAACAAAAGTTGTATAGTGTGTATGGGGTCTAACACTGCACATCACCCTGAACACACCATCCCCACCGTGAAACATGGTGGTGGCAGCATTATGTTGTGGGGGTGATTTTCTTCAGCAGGGACAGGGAAGCTGGTCAGAGTTGATGGGAAGATGGATGGAGCCAAATACAGGGCAATCTTAGAAGAAAACCTGTTAGAGTCCACAAAAGACTTGAGGTTCACTTTCCAGCAGGACAATGGCCCTAAACATACAGCCAGAGCTACAATGGAATGGTTTAGATCAAAGCATATTCATGTGTTAGAATGGCCCAGTCACAGTCCAGACCTAAATCCAATTGAGAATCTGTGGCAAGACGTAAAAACTGCTGTTCACAGATGCTCTCCATCCAATCTGACAGAGCTTGAGCTAGTTTGTAAAGAATAATGGGCAAAAATCTTACTCTCTAGATGTGCAAAGCTGGTAGAGACTAGGGATGAGCTTCGAGTTCGAGTCAAACATGAGTTCGACTCGCACATCGGCTGTTCGACCGTTTGCTGAATTTCGAACATTATGGGCTGTTCGTGCCAAATTCGAGTGGCACGTCACGGCCCATAATTCACTGCGTCATCGCAGTGCATTGCTGGCTGATGATTGGCCAAGCATGCACTATGACCCGCATGCTTTGGCCAATTACAGCGCCGTCAGCACAGAGAGCCATAATTGGCCAAAGGAAGGGTGCCTTTGGCCAATAATGGCTCAGGGGAGTAGGTACACGCCCCACACTATATAGGGCCGCCTGCGGGTCGGCCTTGTGTAGTGTGTTGCGGCGTTGTGAGAGAGATAGAGAGAGAGCCAGAGTGTCATTTCATTTTAGTTATATAGAGCAGGCAGGCGATTCAGGTAGCTGCAGTCAGTGTATTTAATATATATATGCATCCCAGGCGTTGTGTGTGTATGTATATATATATATATATATATATATATATATATATATATATATATACACTGTATTTAGTTTAGCTAGATCTCACTTCAGAGTGTTCCTGTTATTCTCGCTGCAGTATATTAAGTCAGTGTACTGTATACTGGGCTCAGTGTGCAGGTAATGCTGACAGCAGACCATCCCTGTTCTCTTCCTAATAATACAGGCAGGCAGTTGATTGAGCTAAGCTGCAATATATTAAGTCAGTGTACTGTATACTGGGCTCAGTGTACAGGTAAAGCTGACTGCAGACCATCCCTGTTCTCTTCCTAATAATACAGGCAGGCAGTTGATTGAGCTAAGCTGCAGTATAATAATTCAGTGTACTGTAAACTTGGCACAGTGTGCAGGTAAAGCTGACTGCAGACCATCCCTGTTCTCTTCCTAATAATACAGGCAGGCAGTTGATTGAGCTAAGCTGCAGTATATTAAGTCAGAGTACTGTATACTGGGCTCAGTGTGCAGGTAAAGCTGACTGCAGACCATCCCTGTTCTCTTCCGAATAATACATGCAGGCAGTTGATTGAGCTAAGCTTCAGAATATTAAGTCAGTGTACTGTATACTGGGCTCAGTGTGCAGGTAAAGCTGACTGCAGACCATCCCTGAGTGAGTGAGTGAGTGAGAACTTGTATAGCGCTGCAATTGCGAACTAAATTGCCTCAAGGCGCTTGGCATCCAGTGTAGTTGAGATCGTTAGAAGAGATGGGTCTTTAGTTTTTTCCGGAAGGCCCAATGGTTTTCTTCCATGCGGATGTTCATGGGTAGCGCATTCCAAAGCCTTGGTCCTTGGACAGCAAACCTTCGTTCTCCCTTGGCTTTGTAGCGCGTCTTGGGGATGTGGAGGAGGTTTTAGTTGGTTGATCGAAGGTCGCGAGTAGTGGTGCAGTGTTTTATTTTTTAGCATAGATATTGAGGTGCTTTTCCTTGTGCACATTTGTGGGTGAGGCGAAGGGTCTTGAATGTGACCCAATCCTTTACGGATAGCAAGTGGAGGCTTCTCAGGGATGATGTGATTGATTTCCAGGGTTTTTTCTGAGTTACCAGTCTGGCCGCTGTGTTTTGGATGACTTGTAGACGTGCAATCTGGTATTTGGGTAGTCCTAGGTAGAGGGAGTTAGCGTAGTCAAGTCGGGAATTGATGATGGTTCCAACTACTACTGCTCTGTCTTTTTCTGGGATGAAGAGGATAAGTCTTCGTAGCAGGTGGAGAAGGTGGTGCCATCCGCTGACTACTGATCCTATTTGTGCGTCCATAGTCATTTGAGTTAAAGGTGACTCCCAGGCTTTTAACTTTGGTGCTTGGGGTTATGTTTTCCTAATAATACAGGCAGGCAGTTGATTGAGCTAAGCTGCAGTATATTAAGTCAGTGTACTGTATACTGGCACAGTGTGCAGGTAAAGCTGACTGCAGACCATCCCTGTTATCTTCCTAATAATACAGACAGGCAGTTGATTGAGCTAAGCTGCAGTATATTACGTCAGTGTACTGTATACTGGGCTCAGTGTGCAGGTAAAGCTGACTGCAGGCCATCCCTGTTCTCTTCCTAATAATACAGGCAGTTGATTGATCTAAGCTGCAGTATATTAAGTTAGTGTACTGTATACTGGGCACAGTGTGCAGGTAAAGCTGACGGCAGGCCATTCCTTGTGTACCTATTCCTTTCCAATACATCAAATACAGTATGTCTGGAAGGCCAACAAGGAGAGGCAGACACTCACAGGCTAATAAAAGAGGGCAAGCAAGCTCTATGTCTAGAGGCAACAGTGCTGGTCGTGGACACGGTG
Organism: Rana muscosa; assembly: GCA_029206835.1. NCBI lineage: Eukaryota > Metazoa > Chordata > Amphibia > Anura > Ranidae > Rana > Rana muscosa. The sequence continues at coordinate 86,416,822 of CM055125.1, read as the reverse complement.
CATCCTCATCAGCACGTGGCCGTGGGGCACGCTTGTCCTTTTTTTTCGGCAGCTGGCCGTGTTGAGCCGCAACATGCAGAAGAGTTGGTAGAGTGGATGACCAAGCTGTCCTCATCCTCCTCATTCTCTGTCACCCAGGCTACCTAGGCTGGCAATCCAGGTGCCAAAGTGACCTATTCCATCGGCTCAAGGTCATCAGTTACTCCTTCGCTAGCCCCACCATCATGCACGGAGGAGTCCCCCGAACTGTTCGACCACAGTGTTGGGTACATTCTGCAGGAGGATGCGCAGCGTTTTGAAGGCTCCAATGATGGTAGCCAGCTTGAGGAAGGCAGTAACGTGAGCCCAGAGAGAGGGGGTGCCCAAGAAGGACAGCAAACTGGCAGTCATGTTCCCCCAACTGCAGCATACTCCTAGGTTTGCTCCAGTGACGAGGAGGGAGGGGATGATGAGGTCACTGACTCTACGTGGGTGCCTGATAGGAGAGAGGAGGCACATCTCCAACAAGGCAGGATGCCCTCCAGGGGCCAGCTTAATGGCAGCCAACTGACTGCATCACACCGCAGAGCTCCGCATTTGCAGGGCGCTGCTGACTGCACGTTTTTCCAAAAGTTCTTTGGTGTGGGCCTTTTTTCAGACGTGTGCAGCAGATCGCACCGTTGCTATTTGCAACATATGTCTGAAGCGTATCAAGTGTGGCCAAAACAGCAGCCATTTGGGCACCACATGCTTGACCAGACATATGTCGACCTGCCATACAGTCAGTTGGCAAGCGTACATAAAAGACCCACACCAAAGAACAAAGCGGACCTCTCCTTGCTCCTCATCAGCTGGGATCTCCAACCCCACTATACCTTCAGTCCTCTCATAAACCTGCACTGAGAGGCATGAAGGTGTAGAATTAGGTGTCCCACTACCAAGTACTTGCGGGCAATCTGCTGGTACACCAACGTCCGATTGTACCAGGCAAATTTCCCTACCCCAGTTGCTACACCGGCGAAAGAAATTCGCTCCCAGCCATCCACATGCCCAGCGGTTGAATGCTACCTTGGCTAAATTGCTAGCACTTCAACTGCTGCCTTTTCAGTTGGTAGACTCTGCCCCCTTCCGTGAGTTTGTGGAATGTGCGGTACCTCAGTGGCAGGTTCCCAAACGCCACTTTTTTTCACGGAAGGCGATTCCAGCTCTCTACCGGCATGTGGAAGGCAATGTCTTGGCCTCGCTGGACAGGGTGGTCAGCGGTAAGGTGCATATTACCGCTGACTCATGGTCCAGCAGGCATGGACAGGGACATTACCTATCTTTCACAGTGCACTGGGTGACTCTGCTGGCAGCAGGGAAGGATGCATGACAGGGTGCAGTAGTGTTGGAGGTTGTTCCGCCACCACGCCTCCAAAATGGTACTAATGGTGATTCTGTCACACCTCTCTCATCCACCCCATCCTCTTCTTATTCCTCCATGGCCTCTTCCTCTGCTGATTTGTCCTCAGATCAAGCGGAGCTCCGTAGGCGTTCAAGGGGCTACACAAGTACGCAGGCTTAAAGATGCCATGCGGTGCTTGAGCTGGTGTGTTTGGGGGACAGGAGCCACACTGGGGCAGAGATTCTGTCAGCTCTGCAGGGGCAGTCTCAGAGGTGGTTGACGCCACGCCAGCTTAAGCCAGGAATGGTGGTTTGCAACAATGGCACCTACCTCCTCTATGCCCTCCGACAGGGACAGCTGACCCATGTGCCCTGTTTGGCTCACGTCCTTAACTTGGTGGTGCAGCAGTTCTTGGGCAGGTACCCGGGCTTACAGGATGTCCTGAGGCAGGCCAGGAAAGTCTGTGTGCATTTCCGCCAGTCATATAATGCCAGTGCTCGGCTAGCTGACCGCCAAAAGGAATTTAACCTGCCCAAGAACCGCCTAATCTTGACATGCCCACCAGGTGGAACTTAACGTTGGCCATGCTGCATCGGCTGCACACACAGCAGAGGGCCATCCATGAGTACCTGTGCGACTATGGCACCAGGACAGGGTCAGGGGAGCTTGTTTTTTTTTTGCCACGCCAGTGGGTCATGATCAGGGATGCATGCACTGTCCTGTCACCATTTGAGGAGGCCACGAGGATGCTGAGCAGTGAAAGTGCATGCATCAGTGATACTGTCCCTCTTGTCCACCTGTTGGAGCACACGCTGCATGGAATAATGGACAGGGCACTTGAGGCAGAACAGAGGAAGGAAGAGGAGGACTTCCTTACCTATCAAGGCCCCCTTTATCCAGAAAGTGTTCCTGTGGGCCCGCCGATCACACAGGAAGAGGACAAGGAGGAGGAGGAGGAGGATTGTGTCAGCATGGAGGTGGAGCCTAGCACTCAGCATCAGCAGCAATCTTCAAGGGATCATTTACAGTCCCAGAAACCCATGGACTTGTACGTGGCTGGGAGGAGGTGGCTGCGGATCATGTCGTCCTTAGTGACCCAGAGGACTCTGGACCGAATGCCTCAGCAAACCTACGCTGCATGGCCTCCCTGATCCTGCAAAGCCTGCGAAAGGATCCTCGGATTCGTGGTATCAAGGAGAGGGATCATTACTGGCTGGCAACCCTCTTTGATCCACGTTACAAGGGTAAGGTTGCAGACCTTATCCAGCCCTCGCAGAGGGAGCAGAGGATTAAACATCTTCGGGAGGCCTTGCAGAAAGGTTTGTGCAACACGTTTCCAGAGCCTGGGAGGTTACAAATTCCTGGTCCTGGACAACGTGTTGCTGAGGCTTCGGTCAGTCACAGAAGGAGTGGTGGAGAAGGTGGCCGTCTGACCGATGCGTTTAGACAATTCTTTAGTCCGCAGCCCCAAGGTATGATCGGTTCCAGCAACCACCGCCAGCGTCTGATTCACATGGCGCAGGAATACCTAGGGGCAAGATCAGTCTTGGACACCTTTCCCACCGAAAATCCTCTGGGTTACTGGGTCTTGAGGCTGGATCACTGACCAGAGCTTGCACAGTATGCAATTGAGCTACTGGCCTGTCCTGCATCCAGCGTTCTTTCAGAACGCACATTCAGTGCTGCTGAAGGCTTTGTAACCGATCACAGGGTGCGCCTGTCCACCGACTCAGTCGATCGGCTGACCTTCATAAAAATGAATGTCATGGATATGCAGCAGTGTTTGTCTGTCAGCTTACCTTCCTTCCCATGTGTTCATCTTAGAGGCCTGAGCCCTTTCACCTGGCTTCCTTTATAATCTCCTCCCAGCCTGACTCCACCCCAGGCCCTATCACAGAACACTATATTAACCTGTGCACTGCAAGCCTGCTTTGCTGATCAACGTGTTTGTTAGGCATTGTGTGTTTGGGTTCCTGCCTGCCGTGTGCTACGTCTGTCTCTCTGTTACGTTATTGGCTTGTCCCTGACCATCCCTGTCTGCTCGTGACCCTTGACCTTCGGCTCGTTCTTCGTTATCCTTGTCTGCTTGTGGCCCCTGACCTTCGGCTTGTTATTCGGTTCTCTCTATCGTGTGCTGCTGCTTCCCCTTATCCTACGGGGCGTGAGCTAGGAAACTCCAGGGGCCGCGACCTGGTCCCAGCCTGCAGCGTAACATCCTCACCACTAGAGGCCCTGGAGAAGACCAGCTGGGTCTTAGACTCCGCGCCCTGGGGAATCTTGGCTCTCGCTTCCGTTGGGATCCCGGTTGTGCTCCTCTGGTCCCGCTTTCCACAACCACCCAGTTTCCTATCCACAGAAGCCAGCCATAGGGTTCACTACCTCGCGGTGCACTCCTGTCCCCCTACGGTGTGCATCTGTCACCTGGCCACAGGTGACCCTGACAGTTTGATCAGCCATGAACCCGGCTGACATCCCGCTACCCGCGGATGATCCATTGCAGGGCATAGTTTGCAGACTTGAAACCCAGGAATCGAATCAGACTCAGGTGATGCGATTCCTCCAGGATCTGGCTTCTCGCTTCGAGCAGCTTCAGGCCTCCTTGGGAACCCTGAATCCGCAACCTCAAATACAATCAGCGGCTGCACCTATTGCACCAGTCGCAGCCACACACTCACTACAACTGCCAGCTCCGTCCCGTTTCTCTGGGGACTCCAAGGCTTGCAGGGGGTTCCTTAGCCAATGCACGATTCATTTTGAGCTCCAGCCCCAAAACTTCCTGTCTGATCGGGCTAAGGTAGCCTATATCATTTCCCTCCTCTCTGGTGAAGCTTTAGCCTGGGCAGCCCCTCTGTGGGAACTGAATGATCCAGTGGTTTCTAGCCTGTCTGGCTTCTTGAAACTTTTTCGGAATATCTTCGAAGAACCGGCTCGTGTCTCTTCAGCGGCCAGCGCCCTTTTACGTCTCCGCCAAGAGTCTGCTTCTGTGGGACAGTATGCCCTTCATTTCCGCATACTGTCGGCTGAGTTGAGCTGGAACAATGAGGCCTTAGTCGCAACCTTTTTGCATGGCCTGTCTGATAGAGTGAAGGATGAATTAGCAGGAAGAACCATCCCCACTGATCTGGCCGGCGTTATCTCCTTGTGTAACCAGATCGATATTCGCTTTCAGGAGAGGACCTTAGAAAAGCAACGCCAGCAGTCCTTGGTTCTTAGTCAGCCTGAGCTCCCCTCTCTTCGACCCGTAGAGCATCTCCTACCAGCTGAGGAACCCATGCAGCTGGGTCGGACCAGGCTATCCCCCGAGGAACGTGCTAGGCGCAGAACTCTTGGTCTGTGTCTTTACTGTGGGGGCAAAGGTCATTTTCGTGACACTTGCTCTCTTTGTCCAGAAAAACGTTCGGGTCCACTTCATCTGGAAAGTGGAGTATTGGACCCAGAAATATCACCTTCCCCTTCTCGTCTTCTGCTTTCTGTGTTCCTTCATGTTGGTGCTTCTTCTCATTCGGTCTCAGCATATCTGGATTCCGGAGCCGCTGGTAATTTCATGGACTGGGAAATCGCATCGTCCATGAGACTTACTCTTTTGCCCCTCACCACGCCATTGGTGGTCTTGGCGATTGATGGTACTGTTCTCCCAGGGGGACCTATCCGCTTCCAGACCCTCCCTGTTAAGATGTCGGTAGGGACACTCCACCAGGAGTGGATATCCTTCCTTATCTTACCCAAGGCCTCAACGCCTATAATTTTGGGTCTCCCATGGTTACAGCTCCATTCTCCTCATGTGGACTGGACTACTGGACAGATCCTGGCTTGGGGTCCCTCCTGTTCCTCGTCCTGCCTACCCAAGGTTGCCCCCTGTGAATCTGAGCCGGTCATTCATTCCAGGTTGCATAACCATTTACATTTCTCTGTCCCTAACCACCCTTGGACGCACAGCCAGGCTAGCTTGTCTACAAGTCCTGCAGTCGCTACGTCTTGCGATGCGATTCAGGTAGTCGCTACACCTGACTCAGCTATTCACTCTGCCTCTGTACTAGTTATGCCAGTCCAGCCCATGCCCAGTGAGCCTCCTACTTTTTCTTGTTCGGGACATTCTGCTTGTCCTTCAGCTATTCAGCTTGACTCCTGCGACATGTCACCTTCTAACCAACCTGACTTCAGGGTTCCACTGACATCTGCCCAGTCTGATGGTCCTGTGCAAGATGACCAGTTCCCCTTTAAGGGTCTAGGGGACCCCCCTCAGATTCCTGTTGATCCTCTCATGCCCTTGCTTATTCCTAGAGAGCCTTTGGTCCTCAATAGATCTTCTTGTCATCTCCCTACCTCATTTTCGGTCTCTGAGGATAATCTTAAGTATGAGGTTAGACAAGTTCTGGATTCTCGGCTCTGCAGAGGCATTCTTCAGTACCTTGTGCATTGGAGAGGTTTTGGTCCTGAGGAGGCGTCTTGGATTGCTGCATCTGATGTCGCTGCACCTCATCTGTTGAGAAGGTTTCATCAGAGATTTCCCTTTAAGCCTGGGTCCAGGCGGGGGAGGGCCCATAAGAGGGAGGGTACTGTCATGGATATGCAGCAGTGTTTGTCTGTCAGCTTACCTTCCTTCCCATGTGTTCATCTTAGAGGCCTGAGCCCTTTCACCTGGCTTCCTTTATAATCTCCTCCCAGCCTGACTCCACCCCAGGCCCTATCACAGAACACTATATTAACCTGTGCACTGCAAGCCTGCTTTGCTGATCAACGTGTTTGTTAGGCATTGTGTGTTTGGGTTCCTGCCTGCCGTGTGCTACGTCTGTCTCTCTGTTACGTTATTGGCTTGTCCCTGACCATCCCTGTCTGCTCGTGACCCTTGACCTTCGGCTCGTTCTTCGTTATCCTTGTCTGCTTGTGGCCCCTGACCTTCGGCTTGTTATTCGGTTCTCTCTATCGTGTGCTGCTGCTTCCCCTTATCCTACGGGGCGTGAGCTAGGAAACTCCAGGGGCCGCGACCTGGTCCCAGCCTGCAGCGTAACATCCTCACCACTAGAGGCCCTGGAGAAGACCAGCTGGGTCTTAGACTCCGCGCCCTGGGGAATCTTGGCTCTCGCTTCCGTTGGGATCCCGGTTGTGCTCCTCTGGTCCCGCTTTCCACAACCACCCAGTTTCCTATCCACAGAAGCCAGCCATAGGGTTCACTACCTCGCGGTGCACTCCTGTCCCCCTACGGTGTGCATCTGTCACCTGGCCACAGGTGACCCTGACAATGAATCAGTCTTGGATCACCATCTACCAAGCACCTGATGCTGATGTAACAGAATATTTTTTTTTTTAATGTGAGATCCCTTCAAGACTGCCTATGCTGATGCTGAGTGACTATCCTGTTATGCTGAGTGACTATCCTCTTCCTCCTCAATGTTCATGTTGATAGCTTTTAAGAACATTTTTGGTTCTGGGCACCGCCACCAGTGGCTAAGGCCCAATTTTTCTACCCCTGTTTAACAGGGGCGTGTAATTAAAATTTTTGCTGCAATACTTTGCAGCAGGGCTCATTCCTGCGCTCCAACTAAAGTATCTGTGAGGGGTTGCAGTGTTGTGGCATCAGCCCCAGTGCCTAAGGCCCAATTTTTCTGCCCCTGTTTAACAGGGGCGTGTAATTAAATTTTTTGCTGTAATACTTTGCAGCAGGGCTCATTCCTGTGCTCCAACTAGAGTATCTGTGAGGGGTTGCAGTGTTGTGGCATGAGCCCCAGTGCCTAAGGCCCAATTTTTCTGCCCCTGTTTAACAGGGGCGTGTAATTACAATTTTTGCTGTAATACTTTGCAGCAGGGCTCATTCCTGCGCTCCAACTATAGTATCTGTGAGGGGTTACAGTGCTGTGGCACCAGTGCCTAAGGCCCAATTTTTCTGCCACTGTTCAACAATGGCATGTAATTACAATTATTGATATAATAGTTCACAGCAGGGTGTTCCAGCACCCCCCAAGAGTAACTGTGAGGGCTTACAGTGTTGTGGCAACACCAACACCTAAAGCCCAAATTTCTGCAGAGTACATAGGGCAAACATCCGACTTTCAAACGACTCCTACTTACAAACAGAGGGAGACAACAGGAAGTGAGAGGAAATCTACCCCTAGGAAGGGAAATTCTCACCTGTAAGAGTTAATATGGAAAAAATGTGTCTCCTCTCCACTGATGCTTTATCTCCAATCCTTGTTTCCCTAAAAAACCCAAATTTTCTAAATCCAATTGTCATTGGGACAGAAAGTGAGGTGAAATCTTCTGAAAAGGTGCACAGACAGCAAAACAAATGTTACAGGGGTGATAACCCTTCCCTATGTTTTCCAAAAAGCTTAAAAATAGATTTTTTGGCTGGAGCTACACGTTAATAATGTACCAGTTCAAAATTACAAACAGATTCTACTTAAGAACAAACCTACAGTCCCTGTCTTGTTTGCACCGCCTGTATACTGCTGTTCAGAGTATATAGGGCCTGGGGGCCCCACGCCTTTCCTTTTATTAATTTGGGTGCAGGGTTCCCCTAATATCCATACAAGACCCAAATGGTCTGGTAATGGGCTGGGGTTTTTTTTCTCAATGACTTTCTCAATGATTTTCATCCATATTGCCGGGACCACGCATTACATTAAAGCCGCCGGCAGTTTTAAATGACTTTTATTCCTTTAGAAATGTCATTTTGTGCAGGGACAGTTCTAAACACGGGAAACACGCACCACTTTACAGGCATACTATAGACACACCCCCAGGCACGATATTTAAAGGAATATTTCACTTTTATTTTTTCACTTTAAACATCATTAAAATCACTGCTCCTGAAAAAAACTGCCATTTTTAAAACTTTTTTTTGCATTGATACATGTCCCCTGTGGCAGGACCTGGGTCCCCAAATCCTTTTTAATACAATAACTTGCATATTAGCCTTTAAAATTTGCACTTTTGATTTCACACGTTCGAGTCCCATAGACTTTAACGGTGTTCGAAAGTTTGCGCAAACTTTCAGTCAGTTCGCATGTTCTGGATGCGAACCGAACCGGGGGGGGTGTTCAGCTCATCCCTAGTAGAGACATCCCTAAAAATACTTGCTTCTGTAATTGCAGCGAAAGGTGTATCTACAAAGTGTTGACTCAGGGGGGCTGAATACAAATGCACTCCACACTTTTCACATATTTATTTGTAAAAAAAATTGAAAACCATTTATCATTTTCCTTCTACTTCACAATTATGGCCACTTTGTGTTGGTCTATCACGGGCATCACTAAATGGCGGACCGCGGGCCACATGCGGCCCGCGGCACTCTGCCTTTCGGACCGCCGCGGTACCGCCATGTAGAAGCCTTTTCTTCCTCCTGCCGTTGCTCTGTAATCCTCACAGAGCCGACAGTGGGAGGCGGAACAATTCTGGGTGGAGGGCGGAGCTGCCCGAGGTTATCAAACAGGCGATTGGCTGCTAGGACTGTCCTTCATCCTAGCAGCCAATCACCTGTTTGTTACCTCGGCCCTCCATCCAGAACTGTCCCGCCTCCCTCCCTGCAACTTCTCTCCTGCCCCTATCCAGACACGCTGTGCCTCCCTCTGATCTGCCTGTGTTAAGGTAGGACAGTGAAGTCTAGAGCTAACAACTGAATGTGTGGGGAGGATGCAGAGCCTCAGGATTGCAATGATGTGGGGGGGAGGGGCTGAGGACTGTAATGTGGGGGGAGCTGAGGACTGTAATGTGGGGGGAGCTGAGGACTGTAATGTGGGGGGAGCTGAGGACTGTAATGTGGGGGGAGCTGAGGACTGTAATGTGGGGGAGCTGTGGACTGTAATGTGGGGGAGCTGTGGACTGTAATGTGGGGGAGCTGTGGACTGTAATGTGGGTGAGCTGAGCATTGTAATGTGGGGGGATTGAGGACTTTAATATGGGGGAGCTGAGCACTGTAATGTGAGGGGACTGAGGACTGGAGTGTGGGGGAGCTGAGGACTGTAATGTGGGGGGGGGACTGAGGACTGGAGTGTGGGGGAGCTGAGGACTGGAGTGGGGGGGTACTGAGGACTGGAGTGGGGGGGGACTGAGGACTGGAGTGGGGGGGACTGAGGACTGGAGTGGGGGGGGACTGAGGACTGGAGTGGGGGGGAGACTGAGGACTGGAGTGGGGGGGAAACTGAGGACTGGAGTGGGGGGGGACTGAGGACTGGAGTGGGGGGGACTGAGGACTGTAATGTGGGGGAGCTGAGGACTGTAATGTGGGGGGAGCTGAGGACTGTAATGTGGGGGGAGCTGAGGACTGTAATGTGGGGGGAGCTGAGGACTGTAGTGTGGGGGGAGCTGAGGACTGTAGTGTGGGGGGAGCTGAGGACTGTAGTGTGGGGGGAGCTGAGGACTGTAGTGTGGGGGGAGCTGAGGACTGTAATGTGGGGGGGACTGGAGTGTGGGGGAGCTGAGGACTGGAGTGTGGGGGAGCTGAGGACTGGAGTGTGGGGGGAGCTGAGGACTGTAGTGTGGGGGGAGCTGAGGACTGTAGTGTGGGGGGAGCTGAGGACTGTAGTGTGGGGGGACTGTAATGTGGGGGAGCTGAGGACTGTAGTGTGGGGGGAGCTGAGGACTGTAGTGTGGGGGGAGCTGAGGACTGTAGTGTGGGGGGAGCTGAGGACTGTAGTGTGGGGGGAGCTGAGGACTGTAGTGTGGGGGGAGCTGAGGACTGTAGTGTGGGGGAGCTGAGGACTGTAGTGTGGGGGAGCTGAGGACTGTAGTGTGGGGGAGCTGAGGACTGGAGTGTGGGGGAGCTGAGGACTGGAGTGTGGGGGAGCTGAGGACTGTAGTGCGGGGGAGCTGAGGACTGTAGTGTGGGGGAGCTGAGAACTGTAGTGTGGGGGAGCTGAGAACTGTAGTGTGGGGGAGCTGAGAACTGTAGTGTGGGGGAGCTGAGGACTGTAATGTGACGGGACTGAGGACTGTAATGTGACGGGACTGAGGACTGTAATGTGGGGTGGGGAGCTGAGGATATTAAAGTGGAGAGGGGAGGAATGTAATGTGGGGGGGGGGGCTGAGGACTGTGATTTGGGGGACTGAGGACAGGGGTGTGGAGGGGGGACTGAGGAGAGTAATGTGGGGTTATGATGTTAATAGGGGCAGAGGACAGTACTGTTAATGGGGGTTGATGTTAAGGAAGTGTGAGGACACTACTGTGGAAGGAGTGGAGGGGGATGATGTAAAGGGGGAGCTGAGGACACTCATTAAAGAGGGGATCTTGATGTGAAGGGGGAGGGGACTGTGATGTGCACTGGGGACTAAGGAAGCTGATATAAGAATGGGTTAAGATCTGTGCATTAGGTGCACACGTCGTGGGTGGATCAGCCTAGTTTAATGGGCTGCACTACCCACATGAAAACCGAGAGAAAGAAGTCCTTGACCTTTTTTTTAAAAAGAAAATTGCGCCGTACCAAGCCACATTGTGCTGCAGCAACATGTCGTTTGGCGCATGCGAAAATGCATGACAGGGAACCGAAATGATATTCGGACCTCTGCTATAAGAAAATTTTACTGACCGGACCTCGGCGAATTGTAATTCAATACCCCTGGTCTATCACATAAAATCACAATAACATAGAATTACGTTTTTTGTTGTAACGGGTATGAGTACTTTTTCAAGGCACTATATATATATATATATATATATACCATATCTCACAAAAGTGAGTACACCCCTCGCATTTTTGTATATATTTTATTAAATCTTTCATGTGACAGCACTGATGAACTGACACTTTGCTACAATGAAATATGTACAGCTTGTATAACAGTGTAAATTTGCTGTCCCCTCAAAATAACTCAACACACAGCCATTATTGTCTAAATAAACTGCTGGCAACAAAATTGCGCCCAAAGTGTCAGTATTTTGCGTGGCCACCATTATTTTCTAGCACTGCCTTAACCCTCTTGGGCATGGAGTTCACCAGAGCTTTACAGGCTGCCACTGGACTCTTCTTCCACTCCTCCATGATGACATCATGGAGACCTCGTGCTCCTCCACCTTCCGTTTGAGGATGCCCCACAGTTTCTGAATCGGGTTTAGGTCTGGATACATGCTTGGCCAGTCCATCACCTTTACCCTCAGCTTCTTTAGCAAGGCAGTGGTCATCTTGGAGGTGTGTTTGGGGTCGTTGTGAATACTGCCCTGCGGCCCAGTCACTGAAGGGATGGGATCATGCTCTGCTTCAATATGCCACAGTACATGTTAGCACTCAATGAACTGTAGCTCCCCAGTGCTGGCAGCACTCATGCAGCCCCAGACCATGACACTCCCACCACCATGCTTGACTGTAGTCAAGAAACACATGCACGCTTGACATCATCGGAAACAAATACGTTTATCTTGGTCTCATCAGATCACAGGACATGGTTCCAGTAATCCATGTCCTTAGTCTGCTTTTCTTCAGCAAAATGTTTGCGGGCTTTCTTGTGCATCATCTTTAGAAGAGGCTTCCTTCTGGGATCACAGCCATGCAGACCAATTTGATGCAGTGTGCGGCGTATGGTTAGAGTATTGACAGGCTTCCTTCTTGGATGCAGCCATGCAGACCAATTTGATGCAGTGTGTGGCGTATGGTTCAAGCACTGACAGGCTGACCCCCCCCTTCAATCTCTGCAGCAATGCTGGCAGCACTCATACGTCTATTTCCTAAAGACAACCTCTGGATATGACACTGAGCACATGCACTCAACTTCTTTGGTCGACCATGGCGAGGCCTGTTCTGAATGGAACCTGTCCTGTTAAACCTATGTTCGGCTAGGGATGAGCCAAACATCCCCCTGTTCGGTTTGCACCAGAACATGCGAACAGGCAATAAATTTGTTCGAACACGCGAACACCGTTAAAGTCTATGGGACACGAACATGAAAAATCAAAAGTACTAATTTTAAATGTTAATATGCAAGTTATTGTCATAAAAAGTGTTTGGGGGCCCGGGTCCTGCCCCAGGGGACATGTATCAATGCAAAATAAAGTTTTAAATACTGCCGTTTTTTCTGAAGCAGTGATTTTAATAATGCTTTAAGTGAAACAATAAAAGTGAAACATTCCTTTAAATTTCATACCTGGGGGGTGTCTAAAGTATGCCTGTAAAGTAGCACATGTTTTCCGTGTTTAGAATTGTCCCTGCACAAAATGTAATTTCTGAAAGAAAAAAAGTAATTTAAAACTTCTCGTGGCTGTAAGGAATTGTCAGATCCCCGTCAATACAGAGAAAAGTAATTGAATAAAAAAGCCCCGACTTTCCCAATAAAGTGGGCGGGTGACCCCCCCCCGTGACGGCATGGGGCGGGGTCACCTGAGCCCACATCATTGGAAAAGCCGGGGCTTACCCAATGACGTGGGTGCGGGTGACGGGCCCCCTCTTACGCATCATGGGGGTTTCGTTCCTCGCTGGAGAATGAACCGGGGGGTGTTCGGCTCATCCCTAGTAGAGACATCCCTAAAAATACTTGCTTCTGTAATTGCAGCAAAAGGTGTATCTACAAAGTGTTGACTCGGGGGGCTGAATACAAATGCACTCCACACTTTTCACATATTTATTTGTAAAAAAAATTGAAAACCATTTATCATTTTCCTTCGACTTCACAATTATGGCCACTTTGTGTTGGTCTATCACAAAAAATCACAATAACATAGAATTAAGTTTTTTGTTGTAACGGGTATGAGTACTTTTTCAAGGCACTATATATATATATATATATATATATATATATATATACCAGAGCAGAACCTGTCCTGTTAAACCTATGTTTGGCTAGGGATGAGCCGAACATCCCCCGGTTCGGTTTGCACCAGAACATGCGAACAGGCAATAAATTTGTTCGAACACGCGAACACCGTTAAAGTCTATGGGACACGAACATGAAAAATCAAAAGTACTAATTTTAAATGTTAATATGCAAGTTATTGTCATAAAAAGTGTTTGGGGGCCCGGGTCCTGCCCCAGGGGACATGTATCAATGCAAAATAATGTTTTAAATACTGCCGTTTTTTCTGAAGCAGTGATTTTAATAATGCTTTAAGTGAAACAATAAAAGTGAAATATTCCTTTAAATTTCATACCTGGGGGGTGTCTAAAGTATGCCTGTAAAGTAGCGCATGTTTTCCGTGTTTAGAATTGTCCCTGCACAAAATGTAATTTCTGAAAGAAAAAAAGTAATTTAAAACTTCTCGCGGCTGTAAGGAATTGTTGGGTCCCCGGCAATACAGAGAAAAGTAATTGAATAAAAAAGCCCCGACTTTCCCAACAAAGTGGGCAGGTGACCCCCCCCGTGACGGCACGGGGCGGGGTCACCTGCGCCCACATCATTGGAAAATCCGGGGCTTACCCAATGACGTGGGTGCGGGTGACCGGCCCCCTCTTACGCATCATGGGGGTTTCGTTCCTCGCTGGAGAATGAGTGGAGAGACTGCAGCGTCGCTGGAATGGAACATCGTTGGACATCACATTTGTTAAAGGGGGCTTCCAGATTTTGATAAGCCCTCTGCCCACAGACCCCCACAACCAACGGGCAAGGGTTGTGGGGATGGGGCACTTGCCCCCATCAACAAGGGGACAAGGTGCTTGGGGGTCACAGACCCCCAAAGCATCCTCCCCATATTGAGGGCATGTGGCTTGGTACGGTTCAGGAGGTCCCCCCCTCTTTTCCTACGTCCTGCTAGGTTGCGTGCTCGGATAAGGGTCTGGTATGGATTTTTGAAGGAAAAAAAGTAATTTAAAACTACTCGCAGCTATTAATGAATTGTCGGTCCCACAATACAGATAAAAGTCATTGAAAAAAACTTCAGGGGTTCCCCTTAATATTCATACCAGACCCAAAGGACCTGGTAATGGACTGGGGGGGACCCCTGTCGTTTTTCTCAATGACATTTCTCTGTATTGCCGGGAACCCGACAATTCATTACAGCCGCGAGTAGTTTTAAATGATTTTTTTCCTTCAGAAATTACATTTTGTGCAGGGACAATCCTAAACACAGGAAACATGCGCTACTTTACAGGCATACTTTAGACAGCCCCCAGGTACGAAATGTAAAGGAATATTTCACTTTTATTGTTTCACTTTAAGCATTATTAAAATCACTGCTCCCGAAAAAACGCCCGTTTTTAAAACTTTTTTTTGCATTGATACATGTCCCCTGGGGCAGGACCCGGGTCCCCAAACACTTTTAATGACAATAACTTGCATATTAACCTTTAGGCCTCATGCCCACTGGCGTTTTTACAGCTGCGTTTGTTGCAGCTTAAAAACGCCTGTCCATGTTATTGTAAATATATATATATTTTTTTTTTTTGAAAAAAAAAAACGTCGGAGCTAAAAAGCGACCGCGCGTTAGTGCGCGTTTTTTGCGCGTTAGTGCGCGTTAGTGCGCGTTTTTGCGCGTTTTTTGACGCTCGCGTTTTTTTCTGCCTAATTCTGACGCTGAGGAACGCACTGGTCCTGGGTTTTTTTTACAGCTTAAAAACGTCTATGCTATTTACAGCTCAAAAACGCCTAGGTGGGCATGAAGCTATAGACTAACATGGACAGGCGTTTTTAAGCTGTAAAAAACGCTCAAAAACGCGGCTGTAAAAACGTCCGTGGGCATGAGGCCTTAAAATTAACACTTTTGATTTCTCCCATAGACTTTTAAAGGGTGTTCCGTGGCTTTTCGAATTTGCCGCGAACACCCCAAATTGTTCACCGAACGGGCGAACAGCCAATGTTCGAGTCGAACTCATGTTCGACTCGAACATAAAGCTCATCTCTAGTCTTGGCCACCGTGCTGCAGCTCAGTTTCAGGGTCTTGGCAATCTTCTTATAACCTAGGCCATCTTTATGTATAGCAACAATTATTTTTTTCAGATCCTCAGAGAGTTCTTTGCCATGAGGTGCTATGTTGAATTTCCAGTAACCAGTATGAGAGTGAGACCAGAGACCTTGTAACACTAACGAGTCATATGACACCGGGGAGGGAAAATGGCTAATTGGGCCCAATTTGGACATTTTCATTTAGGGGTGTACTCACTTTTGTTGCCAGCGGTTTAGATTATTGGCTGTGTGTGGAGTTATTTTGAGGGGACAGCAAATTTACACTGTTATACAAGCTGTACACTCACTACTTTACATTGTAGAAAAGTGTAATTTTTTCAGTGTTGTCACATGAAAAGGTATAATAAAATATTTACAAAAATGTGAGGGGTGTGCTCACTTTTGTGAGATACTGTATGTAGAAAAGCCTCTCACCTGCCAGCATTCTACAGAGAAGGACCCTTGCTATTTGTGTAGAAGCAGTGGTCTCTCTTCAGAGGTCCAACACTCCCCCTGCTGGGCCAGAGCTAAAGCTCTCCAATCAGCAGAAAGCCTGCGATTTGGAATCACAGACAAAAAATAAAAAATGTTTTACCTTTACTAACTGTGCTACACTGTATGCCATCCATGTCCCCCAATTAATAGCCTAACATAATTTCCTCTATTGTATAAGCATGTTGCTTTATATGCTTTATATGCTGGTCACTTCAGTACATCTCTTAAGAGCCTGCAGATAAAATGGAGACGGTGTCTGTATATTTCTTAAGCTATAGTTCCTAGAAGCCCCCGTAGCCTCTGCAGTTTTGCATGTGGATATTCTTACTAATTTCCAAAGGGGTACAACATGATAAATATATAATAAAAAGGAAATGTAAATACTATATTTTGATGCTTCCTCCAGGGGCGCTTTCACACTGCTCCTGTCCGTTTTTTCCACAGCGGGGGTGCAGTGTAGTGTATCAGTGGTTTTCATGCAGTTTACCCATACTTTCTCATATACAAAGAGACATGAATTGCCCGTGGGACTTTAGATGAGGTACAACACACTCAATTATAAAATCAATAAGGTAAAGATGAATATTGGTAAATACAATTTTCAACAGATCAAAAGTGACATAATGCCATATAGTCAAGCAGATTGATCAATGTGTACATATTCATTCTGTAGCCAGGTACAGTGTTTCAAAGATCAATCCATAATAGGTGTGAACTTGCATCTGTGTAACCGACGCATTTCGTGACAAAGCATGACTTCCTCAGGGGTTGATGCACACAATTGTCTATAAAATATAAATAGTTTAGGTATATATGACACACATAAGAAAATGTATTCTGTTAATGTAAACATTGGGTATCAACCTAAAGGGGACCCATACTTACAAATCTGCAAGACATCGCAGTAAAATCCCGCAAACAGAACCGCGGGACGCCTCTCGCCAAAAAGATTGTGTGATTTTACTGCGATTCGTCGGGCGACAATTGCAGCAACATCACCCCTTTGCAATGGGGGGCATGCAGTTTTTCGTGGGCAATTTGTCGGGACAATGGCTGGTGTTGGCGCTTGAATCATCACGGCACCATGGTTGATATGGTGTCAGGATGATTATTTATATTATTAAATTATAATATAATATGAAATAATTTAACTCACCATAATTCAGGATCAGTGGGAGCCCTGAGTGTGTCACTTGCCACGTCGCCAGCCACCAGAGGCAGCTTGTCACTTGTCACGTCACCTGCCTTCGGATGCAGCTTGTCACATCACCTGCCTTCAGATGCAGCTTCTCACTTGCCACGTCACCTGCCACCAGATGCAGCTTGTCACTTGTCATGTCACCTGCCACCAGATGCAGCTTGTCACTTGCCACATCACCTGCCACCAGATGCAGCTTGTCACTTGAAACGTTGCTGCCACCAGATGCAGCTTGTCACCTGCCACCAGATGCAGCTTGTCATATTGCCTGCCACCAGATGTTTATCGCCACTTGCCACATTGGCTGCCACCAGATGCAGATTGTCACTTGCCACGTCGCCTGCCACTAGATGCGGATTGTCACGTGCCACGTCGCCTGCCACCAGATGCAGCTTGTCACTTTTTAAATATAAAGGCAATTTTGTGGCAGGCAACAGTGACAGCAGAGAAAGAGGCTTCTCTCCCCAGCTTTTCAGCACATGTGCATTGGCTGGGTCTCAGAGTAAGGTCGGGCAGTAGGAGATGATGTAATCTCTCGGCTGCCTGTGGCTGCACAGTGAGGGCGGAACTGCGGTGATGCAGGCCAGGTGGTAAGAGATGATGTCATCTCTCTTCTCTCCAGTCTGCCCGTCCGCCCTCTGGCTCTCTCATGCCGCCCGCCCACCGCCGTCTCTCTCACCCGCTGGCCTGCCACACTCGTGGCCCAGCTGCAGAGAGACCATGGCCCGGTACTAGTTGGGGACCCCCGATCCCAGGCAATGGTCTCCAATGCGACCCTTTGCTTGCCTTTATCCAGCCCTTGAGGCACCATTCCATTCATTGACACTAGAGATGGGATAATATTCCTTTTCCTGACACCAATGATAGGGCACTATTCCTTCCACTGACACCAATTATAGGGCACTAATCCTACCACTGATAGGTAACTATTCCTCTCCTTGACGCCAATGATAGGGCAATATTCCTTCCAATGGCACCAATAATGGGACATTTTTCCTCCCTAACTACCAAAAATAGAGCACCATTTCTCCCTCTGATAGCAACAATGGGGCTCTATTCCTCCCACTAAAACCAATGGGAAGGCACTGTTTACTTTCACTGATGCCAAGGCGTTTTCTAATCCCAGTGGCCAATGGCCATAGTCTGGCCCACCTAAAGCCTGAAGGACAAGTTAGTTGGTTCTTTTATTTTTTAGAAAGTTTGGGGGCCCCAGATCTAAGAAGATGAGAGGGAGATGCAAGAGCTAAAGCGCAATTCAAGATTTATATTTAATTTCTAAATTCAAAAGCTCCGCTGTAGAATTAAAAAAAAAAAAAAAACAACCCTCACAGCACTGTTCCCTGCATGTAGTCATCAAGCGCCAGTCCTTTTTCTGGGTTGTTTGAGCCCCTTACTGACAGTACAATGATGCAGAGAACAGTGCCGATGTTATCACATTAGCAACGCTCTTGCCTTCATTGAAAACCACACAGTGCCAGAGAAGAAGTAAAGCAAAGGACAATGCATGTCATGTGATTGGCATAAGAAATAAAAAAAAGTAAATATAAAAAAATACATGTGTGGGAAGGGGAACTCTAATGCTGCGTACACACGATCAGAATTTCCGACAACAAAACCGTGGTTTTTTTTTTCCAACGGATGTTGACTCAAACTTGTCTTGGATATACACGGTCGCACAAATGTTGCTTGGAAATTCCGATAGGGCCAAGGACGCGGAGACGTACAATACTACGACGAGCCGAGAAAAATTTAGTACAATGATTCCGAGCATGCGTCAAATTGGTTCCGAGCATGCGCAGCACTTTTGTGCGTCGGAAATGGCTACACTCGATCGGAATTTCCGACAAGAACTTTTGCCGTCGGAAAAATTGAGAACCTGCTCTCAATCATTTGTTGTCGGAAATTCCGACAGCAAATGTCCAAAGGAGCCTACACACAGTCGGAATAAGGGGAGAGGGACAATGTTGTTTGAATTTTTTCATTCAACAACCCTTGTTTCTCTCAAAACAATAAATGCATTGGGATTTTAAACTGTACTTCACCCCCCTCAGACACTGTGTGATCTGAGCATGAATGATACTGAAATTATTACATTCTGGTTGGTAGAACTGTTATGTAATGCCTACAGCTTAGTTAACTTGTGGCTTAAAGACTACAGTATGTTTATCTTTTCCAGAAATTAGTCTATACAGTCAAGGGGCCCCAGTAGATATTAAAAACCAGTGGAGCTTTGTAATGTGCTGATTAATGTTATTGTCACAACTGAAGGTCATTTGGGAGCCACTGGAAGCCTGTACAAAACACTCCCAGATAACAAGCCCTGTGCAACTGCATTATGAGAGTGAAAACCAACAGTTTTTATGTCCTAGCATCAAGACGGGACATGAGGCCACTGGACTGCATGGGATATTTTCTGGAAAAAGCTTTGACAGATTTAAGATGTCTGCAAGATATTAACCAATTAACTAATTACTAGGGTTGAGCGGACCCGAACTGTAAAGTTCGGGTCTGTACCGAACTTTTGGGTTTTTGGGTCCCGGAACCGAACCCGAACATACAGTACTGTATGTTCGGGTTCGGTGTTCGGCAATATGCATGTAAAGTCGTGCTTGTTTCCCATGCTTAGAACTGTCCCTGCACAAAGTGTAATTTCTGAAGGAAAAAAAGTCATTTAAAACTCACTCGCGGCTATAATAAATTGTCGGCTCCCGGCAATACATAGAAAAGTCATTGATAAAAAAAATTATTAAAAAAAACGTGGGGGTTCCCCCAAATTCAATTACCAGGCCCTTCAGGTCTGGTAGGGATATTAAGGGGAACCCTGCCGCAAGTTAAAAAAAAAATGTGTGCGGTTCCCCCAAATATCCATACCAGGCCCTTCAGGTCTGGTATGGATTTTAAGGGGAATTCCACCCCAAATTAAAAAAAAAATGGCATGGAGTACCCCCAAAAATACAGACCAGACCCTTTATCCGAGCACGCAACCTGGCAGGCCACAGGAAAAAAGGGGGGGACGAGAGAGCGCCCCCCCCTCCTGAACCGTACCAGGCCACATGCCCTCAACATGGGGAGGATGTCCCCATGTTGATGGGGACAAGGGCCTCATCCCCACAACCCTTGCCCGGTGGTTGTGGGGGTCTGCGGGCGGGGGGCTTATCGGAATCTGGAAGACCCCTTTAACAAAGGGGACCCCCAGACCCTGCCCCCCATGTGAATTGGTAATGGGGTACATTTTACCCCTACCATTTCACAAAGAAAGTGTAAAAAATTGTAAAAAAAAATCGAAGGGTCTGGTCTGGATTTTTGGGGGGACTCCACGCGATTTTTTTTTTATCTGGGGTGGAGTTCCCCTTAAAATCCATACCAGACCTGAAGGGCCTAGTAATTTAATTTGGGGGAACACCACACTTTTTTTATTTTTTATTAATGACTTTTCTATGTATTGCCAATTCATTATAGCCGTGAGTGAGTTTTAAATTCCTTTTTTTCCTTCAGAAATGACACTTTGTGCAGGGACAGTTCTAAGCACGGGAAACAAGCGCGAATAGTCCTCAGAAGTTTGGGTCCCCATTGACTTCAATGGGGTTCGGGTTCGGGGTCAAGTTCGGTCCCGAACTCAAACTTTTTTCCGAAGTTCGGCCGAACCCGTCGAACCCGAACATCCAGGTGTCCGCTCAACTCTACTAATTACCAAATTTTAGATTATGTTCCCAGCAGGGCATGGATATGCACATTCATATCTATGTGTACTCAGACACCTCAAGTGCTAACCTTGTCATTGGAAGAGAATATGTTAAAATGCACAGAATCCAGAGTTTCCCCCCTCAAGATTTGTTTACTGAAGGCGTTTGTGAAAGCTTGTGCCACTCCATATACATTCTGATGATCATTTTCAGCAGAAATAGTCAACAAACATTCGATTTCTTCAAATGTTAGGTGTGCCCAACATGGCCCATTATTAGCAGCTGATATGACTGATTATCACTTGCTAAAAAAAAAAGGGGTCAATAATAACCAGTACTTAAATTTCAACCTCCCTGGCGGTATGATTCTGTCAGATTTTAGGTGCTGAAAGCGGTACCATTATTTTGCATGGAAATTTGGCGTTGTATATTGTAGGCCTGTAATTCTTAGGAATATCTCACTTAAATCTGTCCAAACCAGAGTCTAGTAGACATCCCGGGTATGATAAAGTTCAAAAAACAAAATCATAAATTATAATATAATAAATAACTATAAAATAATTATAACAAATAATAATATAATAATAATAAAAGTGTTTTTCAGTGTTTGATGACGAATTTCCCCACAAATCACTATCGCTCAATTCTGCAAGTGATTCTAATTTATTATTGCTGTTTTCTAGCTGGTCTAAAACCACTTTTGACATAAAGGGACACTTTTTGGTTGCTACGGACAATCTCCAGTTTCCAGGCAGAAAGAACAGTTTTTATAATATAAAAGTGCATGCAGGACACTGGACAAACTACTAGGGACAAAGGAGGTGTATAATTATTTGATACAGTACTGTAATCAGTAAGATTACAGTTTACTGTATGTGTATTGTGTGTTTCACTTTTTGATTTTGGCGCCGAACTCCGCCCCCGTGCGCCGCAACGTCGCAGGGAACAGAGCTCGGCGGCACTCGGCAGTGTGGATCGAGCGAGATGACGGCTCGCTCACACAGCGGAGACACATCGCAGGATCCAGGGAACAAGGTAAGTAACTTCCCCTGTATCCTGTGATGCGATCCCGAGTCAGGCTCGGGGTTACCGCTTTACGTACTGAAATTCCACCCGAGCCAGACTCGGGAATACCGCTAGGCAGGTTAAGTAAGCGTCAGAACTGCTCTTTGTCAAAATGCAAAACTGTTTCGCAATATCAATGAAAGCAAAGCATTTCCAGTTGCTGTTAGTAATACCAAATTAGTCACTCACATCTTCAATCTGTCCCTCTCTTCTGGCATCTTCCCCAACTCTCTAAAACAGGGGTCTTCAAACTATGGCCCTCCAGTTATTCAGGAACTACAATTCCCATCATGCCTAGTCATGTCTGTGAATGTCAGAGTTTTACAATGCCTCATGGGATGTGTAGTTCCGCAACAGCTGGAGGGCCGTAGTTTGAGGATCCCTGTTTAAAACATGCAGTAGTAACCCCCATACTTCAAAAGCCTTCCTTGGACCCCCCAATCCTAACCACTTGCTGACCGCCGCACGCAGATATATGTCGACAGAATGGCACGGACAGGCAAAAGGGCGTATATATACTGTACATCCCCTTTAAATTGCCGCCGTGTGGTCGCGCGCGTGCCGTCGCGAGCTCCGTGACCGCGTGCGCAGGACCCGTGGACCCGATCGCCGCTGGTGTCCCGCGATCGGGTCACAGGGCTGAAGAACAGGGAGAGGAAAGTGTAAACAAACCTTTCCCCATTCTTCCTAGTGCCATAGGGAACAACGATCAGTGATGTCACACACCAAGCTACGCCACCACACAGTAAGAATCACTCATTACGTCACACTTAACCCCTTCAGCGCCCCCTACAGGTTAACCTCTTCACTGCCAGTATAATTTTCACAGTAAGCAGTGCATTTTTATAGCACTGATCGCTGTAAAAATGACAATGGTCCCAAAATGCTGTCAAAAGTGTCCAATGTGTCCGCCATAATGTCGCAGTGATGATAAAAATCGCTGATCGCCGCCATAACTAGTAAAAAAAAATATATTAATAAAAATGCCATAAAACAGTCCCCTATTTTGTTGAAGCTATAACTTTTGCGCAAACCAATCAATAAACGCTTATTGCAATTTTTTTTAATCAAAAATATGTAGAATAATACATATCGGCCTAAACTGAGGGAAAAAAATTTTTAAAAAAATTTTTGGGGGATATTTATTATAGCAAAAAGAAAAAAATAGTAGGATTTTTAAAACAGCTTGCCTGTAAAATCCTTTTCTTGGAGTACATCACGGGACACAGAGCGGCATAGTCATTACTATGTGGGTTATATAGAATTACCTTCAGGTGCTGGCACTGGCAACTTCCAAAACAGGAAGTACCCTCCCCTATATAAGCCCCTCCCATCCGGGAGCACCTCAGTTTTGTAGCAAAGCAATACGTGTCCCCAAAAGAGGGGTGGGAGCTCTGTGTCCCGTGATGTACTCCAAGAAAAGGATTTTACAGGTAAGCTGTTTTAAAAATCCTACTTTCTTGTTCATACATCACGGGACACAGAGCGGCATAGTCATTACTATGTGGGACGTCCCAAAGCAATGCCAAATGAGGGGGAGGATACACCATACATAAGCTGGGCGCCATCAGGCATGAGGATCTTTTGCGGCCTGCAACACACTGCGCCCAAAGGCGACATCCTCCTGACTTCTAACGTCCACCTGGTAGAACCTAGTAAACGTGTGTACTGAAGACCATGTTGCGGCCTAACAAATTTGAGCCAGGGAGGCCTGGTGATGCACTGCCCATGAAGTTCCAACTGCTCTCGTGGAGTGCGCCCTAACTTTGAACGGAGGCGGTCTACTTCTCAAGCCATAGGCTTGTATTATGACCTGTCGAATCCACTTGGCTAAAGTAGATTTTGATGCTGCCTGACCCTTTCTGGGGCCTTCCGGCAGAACAAACAAAGAATCCGTTCTACGAATCTGAGCAGTGGCTTTTAGATAAGCTTTAACTGCTCTTACTACATTCAAAGAATGCAATAACTTTTCCTCTACCGAGCTCGGTTTGGGGAAAAAGAAGGAAGAACCACATCCTGGTTCAAGTGAAACCTCGATACCACCTTAGGAAGAAAGGCTGGATGAGGACGTAACACTACTCTGTCCTCATGAATAACCAGACATGGCTCTTCACAGGACATGGCGGCTAATTCCGACACTCTTCTAGCCGAGCATATGGCTACTAAAAATATCAATTTTCTGGTGAGTAGAACCAAGGAAATGTGCCGCAAAGGTTCAAATGGCTGCTTCTGCAGAACCGACAGAACCAAATTTAGATCCCATGGACATATGGGAGCTTTAATCGGTGGAATAATACGAGTCACCCCTTGCATAAAGGATTTGACAAGTGAATGCATAGCCAGGGGCCTTTGAAATAGTATTGATAAGGCCGAAACCTGACCCCTGATAGTACTTAAGGCAAACTTCCTGTCTACAGCCCACTGTAGGAAGTCCAGAATTCTGCCTATAACGTACTTACGTGGATGCCACTTTCTGGCCTCGCACCAAGTGATGTACGCCTTCCAAACTCTATAGTAGATCTGCCTGGATACAGGCTTCCTGGCATTGATTATAGTTGATACCACAGAGTTAGAGAGACCTCTCTTCTTTAGGATGTGGGATTCAATAGCCAGGCCGTTAAACTTAGAGTTAGTAAGGAAGGGTGGTATATCGGCCCTTGCGAAAGCAGGTCCGGACGACGTGGAAGGGTCCAAGGACTCCCCACAGACATTTTGATGATCTCCGCGTACCAGGCCCTTCGGGGCCACGCTGGAGCCACCAAGATCACCGGCTTCTTTTCCAACCTGACTCTGCGAAGGAGTCGAGGCAACAATTGTAGCGGAGGGAATGCATATATCAGTCTGAACTGATTCCAAGGGAACACCAGAGCATCCGAGCCGCAAGCGAGGGGATCCCTTGTCCGGGAGACAAATCTGTCCACCTTTGCGTTGAATCTGGATGCTAGCAGATCTACATCCGGTGTTCCCCACCGCTGACATATTGCTCGGAAGACCTCGGGATGAAGGGACCATTCCCCTGGGCATAACTGTTGGCGACTCAGAAAGTCCGCCTTCCAATTCTCCACCCCTGGAATGAAGACAGCTGATATACATGGGACATGCTTTTCTGTCCATTCCAGGATGTGACTTACTTCCCTCTGGGCTGCACAACTCCTGGTGCCTCCCTGATGATTGATATATGCCACTGCCGTGGCATTGTCTGATTGAATTCTGACAGGGGACCCTTGGAGTCTGGATGCCCAGGCTACTAGGGCATACCGGGCTGCTCGTATCTGTAAGAGATTGATGGGCAGGGTTTTTACTACATTTGACCATCTGCCCTGGAGAGACCATTGCTCCAGTGCTGCCCCCCAGCCTATAAGGCTGGCATCTGTAGTGACCACCTTCCAGGATATCGGACTGAAGGGTTTTCCCTTCTGGAGATTCTGGGGGATCAACCACCAGCAGAGACTCTTCCGAACGGAAGGGGACAAAGCCATCGGGAAGTCTAGAGCCTGAATTTTTCCGTTCCAGGCTGACAATATGGCCCTCTGTAAATTCCTTGAGTGGAATTGGGCGTATGGCACAGCTTCGAATGATGCTACCATCTTTCCTAGCAGCCTCATGCACAGGCATATGGACGGCTGTCTTTTTGCACAAAGTAGGCGGACCAAGTCCCTCAAAGAGGATACTTTGTCTTGAGGTAGGAAAATCCTCCTCTGGTCTGAATCCAGCCGTAGCCCTAGATATACCAGGTTTTTCACTGGCTGTAGGGCTGACTTGTCCAGGTTGATGACCCAACCGTGAGATTCTAGATACTTGATTGTATCGACAATTACCACTTCTAGCTTGGCAACTGAGTGGTCCATCAACAACAGGTCGTCTAGGTATGCCATTATCGTTACACCTCGTGTTCTTAGATCGGCCAACAGTGGGGCCAGAATTTTTGTGAACACTCGTGGTGCTGTGGCCAGACCGAATGGTAAGGCTCTGAACTGAAAATGGCGCCCTTCTACTGCAAAGCGTAGAAATTTTTGATGACCTGGAAAGATGGGAACGTGCAAGTAAGCATCTTTGATGTCGATCGAGGCTAACCATTCCTCCCCCTGTAGGGCAGCGGTGACCGATCGGATCGACTCCATCCGGAAGGACCGGACGTTTAGAAATTTGTTTAGACTCTTTAGGTCCAATATGGGTCTTATGTCCCCGTTTGGTTTCGGGACTGTGAAAAGGTTTGAGTAGAAACTCAACCCCCACTCTTCCATAGGAACCTCCATAATTACTCCTTGGAGCAATAGTTGTTCTAACGCCACTAGGAGACACCTTCTTTTCAGAGGGTCTTTTGGCATGCCTGACCACATAAAATGGGAAGGAGGAGACTCTTTTAACTCCAACTTGTATCCCCGAGTTACTGCGGAGAGCACCCATCTGTCTTTGATCGTCTCCCGCCAGGTCTCTGTGAACAACTGAAGTCTTCCCCCCACCCGTTTGAGTGGGGGCAGCCCTTCATAGGCTTGACTTGGAGGCTGGTTTAGTACCTCTTCGGATCCAGGGTTTTTTATTACCCTGTGACTGTCCCTGATTTTTACCTCCTGAGTTTGACCGAGGAGGCCGTCGGAACTGCTTAGTAGCAGACGTCCCAGGGATAGGAGAGGTAGTCCTCTTAAAAGATGGACCCCTAGACCTCTTTTTAATTGGTAAGAGAGTACTTTTACCACTGGAAATCTTCTGGATATATTTATCCAGGTCTTCGCCAAAAAGGCGT
This sequence comes from Rana muscosa, assembly GCA_029206835.1. Lineage (NCBI taxonomy): Eukaryota > Metazoa > Chordata > Amphibia > Anura > Ranidae > Rana > Rana muscosa. The sequence continues at coordinate 86,390,477 of CM055125.1, read as the reverse complement.
TCTCCATGAAATGGGAAGCTAACTAAGAGCTTCTTACAGGGAGCCTCAGCAGACCACTTCTTGAGCCACAGAAGCCTACGCATATGTACCAAAGACAGCGTGAGGCGGGAGGCCTGATGGATAGAATCCTTGATGGCGCCAACCGCAAAGCATAATGCTCTAGGCAGATCAGCCAGAGCCTGGGCCTGCTGGTCTGGCAAATCCCTCAGGACCATTTTCATTTGATCCTTTAAAGCTTGGCAGACCCCAATAGCTCCCACTGCTGGCTGTGTAACAGCCCCTGCTGTGGAAAAAGCAGATTTTAATAAAGATTCCAATTTTTTATCTACTGGATCTTTGAACATTTGAACATTATCTACTGGACATGTCAGTGATTTGTTCACAGAAGAAATGGCTGCGTCCACCGTAGGAACATTCCATCTCTGGGTGAATTTTTCCTCCATGGGATAGATCACCTGAAATTTCTTAGGTGGAACAAATAGTTTATCAGGATGTTCCCAGTCCTGGTATATAAGTCCTTCCAATAATGGATGAATTGGAAAGGAGCAATTAATCTGGGGAGCTTTTAGCGACCCCAACGAGGAGACAGCAGTAGTTGATGGTTCAACAAGAGGCATTTTAAATGCAGATCGAACCATGTCAGTTAGGGTCTGGACCCACAATCTTTCAGTCTGTGATGCTGAAAATGGTTCATCTACTGTCGATTCCTCAAAAACAGAGTTAACCTCCTCCTGATCCCCTTCAGGTAGGTCAGTCCCTTCCTGGGACTGTTGCTCTGCCAACAGGCACTCTAATGGAGGGGATGGAGATCTGGCGCGCTTTCTTTCCTGTAAAGAAGAAGCGATCAATTCTGCCAATCTCTGCTCCAATCCCTCCAGAGTTGAGGCAAAAACCTCCTCTGTTATATATGCAGGAGCAGGTGGACTGAGGACAGCCGCAGTACCTGGCACTCCCGGGGGTTTCTTTTGGGTATTAACCTCTGATTTCTCAGGGGAGGAAGGTGCAGATGACTGCTCCAGATCCTCAGAGCCCGATGGAGACCCCCTACACTTCCTGAGAGGTATATCTCAGAGTTTTTTAGGCGGCATATTCCTTAGTTCAAAGCTGAGGTATTCCAGCCGCAATACACCCCTTTACTGAAATAGTCTAATGCAATTTGCTGCTATGTACATCAGTGGGTGTCTACTAATGCGTCTTTCTGGGGATGCCTGTATCAACCGCCCGCTGTAAGCCCCTATACCATGCTACCAGCTCCTTTTCATGCTCTGTGTCCATAGCAAGCAGCGTGGACTGAGTCCTTTTATCTTGCTGGGACGCCCGCACATGCGCCGAAGCGCTGGGCGCACAGAGCGCGTCATCCGCCAGGCTCCGCCCCCTTTTTTGAAGCTAAATCTATAAAAAGAAAGCGTGTGTGCGCGCGCACGCGCGCATGCACGTGTGCGCTCTTGGCGCCATGTAGGGAGAGGAGCCAGGGTCCCTGTTTCACCAGGACTCGGGGATGGAAGGAAACTACTTGGCAGCATGACAGAGGAATGCAGCTTCCCTGATAGAGAGCTCACTCATCTGCCTGGACTTTCACCATGGAAGGAATAGTCCCAAGAAAAAAAGACGTTCCACAGCGGCCTCTAGTGGACAAACACAGGTACCGCACTTTTGTCTTTTTTTTTTTTTTTTTTTAAAACCTCCTTTATGAAAAACATTTCTAGGTTTACAGTTTTTAAAACTTCCTTTATGAAAAGACATTTCTAGGATTTCTTAGGCATATACAGCTATTAGCGGGAATACCTTTAGGTAACAGGCAGAAAGACATATTAGGCTTGGGGGTCCCCTCAATAGAACCAAGTTCCTGAGGGGCCCCCACTTACCTTTTCCCCGCCGCAGGACTTTGTTTGGTCCACAGAAGCCCAAACTTCACCTCTCACGGCAGGCATTGTACTAGACCTTCAGGGACCGGGTTCCCAAGGATTCCACTCCCCTGGACCTGTATAGCACCCTGCACAGATAGCCTCTTGGTTTTGGGTATGACCAGAGCTCTGGATCCCAGGGTCCAGCCCTCCTAAGAGAGGCATTACAGGCAAAACCTTGTTCTTCTCTGCAAGGCCCGGGTACCGACCGTTTAGCTATGAAGCTTTTTTGGTCGGATCCGGAATAGCTTGCTAAGGCCCAGAGAACCTGTACACAAGCCCAGATGAATACATGTTAACCTTGGCCAACACCTTAGACACTGGCAAAAAACTGAGGTGCTCCCGGATGGGAGGGGCTTATATAGGGGAGGGTACTTCCTGTTTTGGAAGTTGCCAGTGCCAGCACCTGAAGGTAATTCTATATAACCCACATAGTAATGACTATGCCGCTCTGTGTCCCGTGATGTATGAACAAGAAATTGCATTTTTTTTCCAAAATTGACGCTCTATTTTTGTTTATAGCGCAAAAAATTAAAACCGCAGAGGTGATCAAATACCACCAAAAGAAAGCTCTATTTGTGGGAAAAAAAGGACGTCAATTTTGTTTGGTAGCCACGTCGCACGACCGCGCAATTGTCAGTTAAAGCGACGCAGTGCCGAATTGCAAAAAGTGGCCAGGTCTTTAACCAGCCAAAATGGTCCGGGCTGAAGTGGTTAAAGTGATTGTAAAGGTTCGATTTAAAAAATAACAAACATGTCAGAGTGGCCCTGAACGCTGTCTTCTGGGGTCCCCCGGCGGCTCTCGCGGCCCCTCTGCACATCAGATAACCCCCTAGGAGAAGCGCTCTCCCGGGGGGTTACTTTGCGGGCGTGCTACCGGGTCCAGCATTCGGCATCCATAGCCGCCGAATGCAGGACTCGGCCCCGCCCCCCCGGTGCCCACGTCATTGGATTTGATTGACAGCAGCGGAAGCCAATGGCTGCTCTGCTATCAATCTATCCAATCAAGAGCCGAGAACCCCGGGCAGAGAGACAGCGCGTCCTCGTCGTGGGACATTCCAGGGCTCAGGTGAGTAAAACGGGGGGCTGGGGGGCCTTTGACGGCCAGAAGTTTTTTCACCTTAATGCATAGGATGCATTAAGATGAAAAAACAGGAGGGTTTACAACCCCTTTAACAACCTACGCCCCAACCTCCTTGCTCCCTTTTTTCTCCAAACTTGAACGTCTGGTCTACAACCAACTGACTAACCACCTCCTTAAGAATACCCTTCTTGACCTCCTCTGGTCTGGATTTCACCCTCAACGCTCAACAGAAACTGCTCTCCTAAAAATCCCAAATATTTACTAACAGCTAAAACCAATGCTCACTATTCAGTACTTCTACTCCTGGACCTTTTGACTGCCTTTGATATGGTTGACCACCCCCTCCTCCTCCAAAAACATTACTTCTTTGGTCTCCATGACTGTGCTCTTCATTGGTTCAGTGCAGTGTCACTTACAATTCTACTTGCGTTTCTTCTTTTCCTATCTCCATCTGGGTCCCCCAAGGTTCTGTTCTTATATCTTTCCTATTCTCAATCTACATCTCCTCCCTGGGTCAGCTGATAGCCTCCTATGGCTTTCAATATCATGTCTATGCTGACAACACACAAATCTTTCTCTCTACCACTCAGCTCACAACATCAGTCTCCTCACGCATCACTAATTTACTGACGACATATCAGTCTGGAAGTCATATCATTTCCTCATCTCCACCTGTCCAAAACCGAACTCATAATATTTCCTCCCACACATGCCCCCTCCCCTGACTTCTCTGTCAGGATCAATGGCACAACCATCAACCTATCCCCCCATGTCAGGGTGCTAGATGTAATCCTGGTCTCTGAACTTTCCTTTTGGCCCCACATCCAATCACTTTTGAAAGCTTGCCACCTCAACCTTTGCAACATCTCCAAAATATGCCCCTTCCTAACTTATGACACCGCAAAGCTCCTAATCCACTCCCTGATCATCTCCCGCCTCGAGTACTGCAACTTCCTCCTCATTGGCTTTCCTCTGCATAGGTTATTCCCCCTTCAGTCTATTATGAATGTTGCTGCTAGATTAATCCATTTTACCAACCATTCAGTGTCTGACACCCCTCTCTGCCAATCCCTCCATTGGCTTCCATTCTCCCATAATGCATTTGCAGTATATAGTCAGTTCATAAGCAACTTTCCTAGTGTACTTTTCCAACACCCCCTTCTCTCTACCCACTACAGGACACACCCTCTGCCTTGAACTCTTCGATCTGCTAAGCAGCCTGTATCATATCAAGATCACCCACTAAAACTCTGCCTCTTCTGCAGGCCCTAGTCATGCTGGCCCTCCTCCTAGTTTCACTCAGCTCCAGGTTATATAATATCGCCTACTCTGTCCACTTGTAGGAGATCTCTGAAAACTTTTCTCTTCAGAGAAGCCTATCTTGCCTCCACTTAACAACTGTACTTTTGTGTTTCCCATCAGCTCACCCCCCACAGTTATTACTTTTTGTACACTTGACCCTCTCTTTTAGATTGTAAGCTCTAACGAGCAGGATTCCTCCTCTATTGAATTGTATTGTAACTGTACTGTCTGCCCTCATGTTGTAAAAGCGCTGCACAAACTGTTGGTGCTATAAAAATCTGGTATAATAATAATAGTCAATAATAACTTTGAGCTGGTCATTAATAACTAGTGGTAACTAGCTAACTAACTACTATACTAATAAATGTCAGAAACTCTGCAAACTTTTTGTCATATCAAGGAAAATTTTAGTTCCTCTGTAACTTTGAATTTTTTTTTAATAGGAAGGGAAATAATATCTCGCCACACACAAGCCTTCTACATACACCAGCTGAATTTGAAAAAGTAAAACCCTCATCACTTATCATTCTTGGTTGGAGATCTGTCAGCCATTCAAAGTCTTTGAAACTTTCAAGGGTTTTCTATTTGCCTTAAATTACCATATGAGTGACCAAGGAAGTCATTCATGTGGATTTTGAGCTTTGTTTTGGAGTAATGCTCTAGGACAGCAGACATGGCTATAAATAGGTTTGCCCAGATAGAAGCCTTCTGACTGTAAATGACCTCCAATCATTTTTAAAGATTCCCATGCATAGACTTTGTTGGATGATATTTTTTCTTGAACATTAGTAAGGAAATACTGTAAAAGAGTTCCTAGACTATTTAGTTTTGTGAGAGGATAATGTGGACAGCATTGGCCTGCAACTCCCATGTATTTGGTCCTCCATGCAACAACCGCCATGCATAATTGCTATAAAAGTTTGGTTAGGCTAAAACAGTCATTCTCTACCAGGTGCTCCATGGAAGGATTTGTTTAAGGGTTCCTTTGGGGTAAAAAGGTTGAGAAAGGCTGGTCTAAAAAAATTGCCCCTCTGAATAAATTACACTTTTTTGGGAAAATTATCACATAGATTTGACCTTGACTATCTTTTCTTCTCAAAAAAAAAAAAAAAAAAGAAAGAAAAACAGCAACAGATGAGAGAGAAGCCAGGGAACTTATGGTTGAATTAAAATTCGATAAACCTTTGATTTCTATTGTACCTCCCTTTGATACATGCAGAGCAAACACTTGTTAAATGTTTATTTTGATACATAAGCTTACCTACATAGCATACACTACAATTAAGGGGATGATTCCGTGTTTGTATTAAGCAGCCAGTCAGTTTAAGAAAAATACAGTTATACTAATGTCCTGATGGTCTTCCCATCTAACTTTATAACCTTACGAAAAATATTTTATGCCAATATTGCACCAGCAGTTTTCTATTTCCCTTTCTTTTTAGAAGGGTTATATTGTGTTGGTTCTAAATTAAACATGTCTCTATATAGGCTTTTATAAAAATACTCTGTTGGTTGTGCTATTTTTATGGTATAATAATGTTTTCTTTTGGCCAGGTCTTCTAAGCAGTCACTATAGGTGATTGGTTGCTTGGGATTTGATTCCTGCTGCCGTCAGGGTGGTTCCCTCCACCCCAGTTCCGTGGGGTGGTTCCTGCTGTGGTCCCCCCTCACTCCTCTCATAATTCCATTCAGGGACTCTAGATCCTCTGGTGGTGAGTTGTTTCTTTCTTTCATTTGTGGACTTGCCAACAGGTGGACCTCTAATCTTAAAAACAAATTGCTATGATTGTTGCCCTTAATGTGGTAACTTCTATGTTTTTTTCTATATTTATTATATTGGCTACCACATTAAATGGCCGAGACATACCTCCCCTGACGAAGCCCAAAGGGCGAAACATGTTGGGACCTGTATGACATTCTCGGCTTTCATTTGATGTAACCACCTTGGAATTATCCTGTTAAAACCGACCTTGTGACAATGTTTTTTTCTCTTTTTTTATGACATTTTGTATAATGAAATAATAAAATTCTTTGTATAATTTTTTTACCTAAAGATGTATGAGTCTTCCATTGTATTCCATTGTATTTAACTCCTAAACTTAATAAGCACTGATATAGTCCCGTTTCCTCTTTTTCGCTCCTTTAATTTAAGTTATACTAATGCCTTCTCTTAAACTTGCTATCATGTTTCTCCAGCAAAAGCAGTCGGTATGGTTGTTTTTTTTTTAAGGAAATATGGGCCTTTCACTTAGCAAAGTGTATTTTACCTTGCAAAATGAATATTAGTAAATAATTAATGTGAATATGTGAAACAGCTATGGGAGCTATTTTACCTGCCCAATGATTTTTTATTTCTGTCCATCCAGCCCTGAGATTTTCACTTTCTCTTTCATTAAAATGGAAGGACTGCTTTGCAGACCCCCCCCCAAGAACATTTTGCCTCAAGAATACTGCCAAAAATAAACTTTTAGGAAAAAAGGAATACTTACCTTGGCTCTGGCTTTTAGTGCTTCCAAGTGGAGAAGGTGATGTCACCATGCCTCTCTGCTCCCTCACAGGAAAGCTTAGCACTTGAAATCTCGTAATAACATGCGCCGGCACTTCGTACATTTTCATTTTTTTCTTTACTCAAGTTATACTTTCATGCCTGTAGAAGCATTAGAATTATCCTCTGTGCTTAATAGAGACAACATTAAAATTTTGCTGATGAGTGTGTTGTCTGTGTTGTCTTTCTGCAAGTACAGGTGACTTAGCATTACATTTTTCTACAGTTCTATCACAGCAAAAAGCAAAAATTGAGCAATGACAGCAAGTGATAATTAGAGAGTCTGTGCAGGTATAAAGGAGTAGATATATCATGAACATTCACAAAATGCACTAGTTTCCTGTCCTGCCTAAAGATGAATTCCAAGCTTGAGAAAAGGTAACGCTTACAAAGGGGTTCCCTCAGCACTGCATGCATTAAATGCTCTTTCTGTCTAGGGGATAATAAATTACATGAACTACTTTATTCCTCATTCTCCTGGAAGCTGGCACTCTCCTCCATTCTCCAACAGTCTCAGGGTGTGGGCTAGCCCTCGGTGTTCTCACATACAATGCATATTCACTGGTCCTGCATTGTAGGTGATAATTTCAGAGAGCTATGACTGGTTAGACAGCGAAGGGAAGTGGCTTCCAGTCAATGGTACTAAAAGGTGAAGAAGCCTGAGGGAGCGAGAAATAAGGTAAGTATTTCACCTTAGTGCTATCTTCTAGACAAAATCAGCATTAAACACTTATGCCACGTACAGACGATCGGACATTCCGACAACAAAACCATGGATTTATGTCTGACGGTTGCTGGCTCAAACTTGTCTTGCATACACACGGTCACACAAATGTTGTCGGAAATTCCGAACTTCAAAAACGCGGTGACGTACAACACGTACGACAAGCCGAGAAAAATGGCGTTCAATAGCCAGTGCGGCTCTTCTGCTTGATCCCGAGCATGCGTGGAATTTTGTGCATCGGAATTGTGTACACATGGTCGGAATTTCCAACAACAAGTTTTGTTGTCGGAAAATTTGAAAAGCAGCTCTCAAATTTTTGTTGTCGGAAATTCCGAAAGCAAATGTCCGATGGAGCCTACGCACGGTCGGAATTGCCGACAACAAGCTCCCATCGAACATTTGTTGTCGGCAATTCCGACCGTGTGTACGCCGCATTACAGGGTTATTTTTTGCTCCAGCCTGGAATTCAGCCTTAACCATGTCAGATCTTTTAAGAAGGATGGGGAAAGGTTGCGGTACAAACCCACCAGGCTGTTTTATGCAAATGTGGGACAGAAGTTGATCTGCCATGTTTGCTTTGACAAATGAAGGCCAGCAGAGAATTATGGGTAGATTTGCCAAACACGTAGGGGATTTTTACTTAGCAACATAAAGCTGCGAATATCCAAATATGCATAAGTGAATGAAAAAAGGATTTTGCCTGTACCTGATTGAACACAACTGCACTTTGCTGAATGAGCTTTAGCTTCTCTGTTAGTAAATCAAACCTACCGGGAGGGCTGCCTGAAAGTTAGGCAATATGGCAGTGAAGAGTTCTGAAGTGCCTACAGCATATCATTTTTTGATTGATTTGCTGGCCCAACATAAACATTGATTTTAGTATGCCACACAATGGATTTTAGGAAGGAGAAACAGTTGTGAATATTCCTACAAGAAGATAAAGCCACCACACCATCACAGCATTCCTCTCAAAAAGTTACTAGAACTGTCACTCCTCCACTCCATTAAAGTGTATGTAAAGTCAAAACTTTTTATTTCTGTTTTGGATAGAGTAGAAAATGGTTAAGAGGTTTATGTAGAAGATTTTCCTTCACTTTCTGTTCAGAGACACAGCAGGAAGTTAGAGGATACCTCTTGAAAGTGCTGAATATGCTCTCTTAGACAACTGTCACCAGAACAGGTTTAACCAATGCAAGATTTTCCCTTACCGTCTGTTACTGTGATATCTTAAAGTTTTAGATTTCCCATCAATATGTTCACCAGGACACAGCCAGCAATAAAAACCTGGTAGAAGTTCTAAACCTTCACTACTTTATCCAAAACTAAAAAAAAAAGGCTTTCCTTTACTTACATTTTATTATGTAATAAAATTACATAGTTATTAATATGAAAATAAATGCAAACAATATATTACACCCTTATTAATCGGTGACAATTTACCTATTTCACTGTACCTGAATCTTAGCTCAGAGATTGACTAACAGATTACAAAAGTGAGTCCCAAAACAGCTTAATTCCAAAGTGGGCTTTTAAAAGTATCACTGAATTCTGAATGATTTCAGTTGATGTGAAATTTTGACTAAGAAGCTGGTTCCGCATGTTTTTTTATGAAACACTTTTATGGTCAACATACAAAGATTAGTATGAACGAAGGCATAGGAAATATTTTAATTATCACAGAAGCATAAATAAAGGTAAAACCTATCTTGTACTAAGTTATCGGCAGTGTCTTAAAGCCACGTTAACTGTCAGCAAATTTATGTGGGAAGAATCCAAAGAAAGGTGTTTTAACAAGTTCAGTTCAGTTGTATTATTTGTTTGGGTAAAGAGGTGATATATTAGAGGTAATGTATACCATTCAGTATTTACTAAAACATTGTTTTTAAAGTTCAATAATTAGTCGCCCCTGTAGAAAATTCATCAAACCCAGCTCTCCAACTCTGTTGAGACTAATATCCCAACCTACTGGGCCTTGCCGTTCCCAAACTACTGAAGATACAAAGTTACCTTTTATAATACTACAAAATATTTGGATTAATCAAAATATGATTTCTATTTAAGTATATGCATACATGACAAAAAAGGAAGCCAGTATACTTGAAATTATAGTATAATTAAATAATAATGATACCAGAAAGACTCAGTGTTTACTATCTCATCAATTAAATTATCTTGCAATTTTATGTGTGTGCCACACATTTCTTTTAATATTATCATGTGGTCAAGATGGGTTTTTTTTCCCTCAAAAGAAACAGGTGAGGTTAGAAAATGACACTTTTCAGTACACTTGTGCGGTGTATACTAAAAAAATTAATTAAAAGTTTTCATATCTGAGTATCTTGCATGGGGGAAAAATGTGAAATACATGCACATATAAGGTCTGATTTACTAAAGGAGAAGGGAAGGTTCACTAAGCTTAGTGAATAAGGTAAAGTTGTTTTCACTTTGAATACCTAATGATATGCAAGGAAATAAAAATTAAAAAAAAGGTTTTTGACTTGCATAATGAGGTAAAATAATATTTTATTCACTAGGCTAAATCAATATTTTCTTCTACTTTAGTAAATCAACACAAATACATCCTAGAATAGTAATGTATTGTTCAACATAAAGTAGAATACCTACATTTTGTCTGTCTATCTATAATTTTTAAATAATTTGACATTAGTATTTTAAAATACAATGCAGAAATGTGCGTACTAATTTTTTTTTTCTGCTAACATTTTATGTTCAATAATTTACACAACCTTATATTAGTAATAAATCATAACAGTAAGCAGTTTAGTGATTCAAACATTTTCATGGCACACTAAGGTTAAATGTATTTTTTTTTTTTTACCAAATTGATATTGCCTTTGTAGAGTGACATATGTCAAGATTTTGTCAAGTAAGGAAGGTTATTACTTTTAAGCATTAAAGAAAGTCATTTTCAGGAGTCTTCATCGAGGGATCTTATGTGAATCATTCTATAGTAGAACATACTCTGTGCTATCTAGGCAAGGACTTTTGTTCCACAGGGCTTATTTGTCTAAGACTTGAAGAGGATCAAAGATTGATGAGTAATCATGCTAATGACAATCTACAGGCAATTGCAAGATTTCATAAGTTAGTTTTACTAAGTATGTCTCCAATCCTGTGTCTCAGGTGTTTTAATTTTTATAATCATGTTGTTATTTTTAAATTAAAGATTTATTATCCATGTATACTTGGCAACGGTTTAAAAATTGCTCATGTATTATTTTAATTACATAAAAAAAAATAGTGCTAGTTAAAATAGTACAAGTTGCCAGACAACCTCTGACAGGCAGTAAGAGTTTATATAAATGGGCTTACCTGGATCTTTCCATCAGATCAGTTCTTAAAAAGTAGCATAAACAAAATAAATAATTGGTAAAAAGAATTAATTAAAAAAAATCTTCTTAAAAGAATTCAAAAGGACTCTTCATCTTAGCATTTGGTCAAGCTGTTGAATTTGTGAGGAGGAAATACTGACTCGCCTTTTTATTATCTCAGGTGATAAATATTGCATTGCCTGCATTTAAAACTTTTAATACTAGGGGTGTGAGTTGTGGCACCTGTTTTTTTAATGTTCAGGTCAGTCTACTCTCTTATTTTTCCCGTTTCTACTGAGCAAAAATGAAATGAGATGTTACCCCTGTTTGCCCCATTGTTTTTGGGGATCAGTTCTCTTGGAAATAAGGGGGCTGGTAACGCTTGATTGTCTGGCGTGTCTGGAAAGTAAGAGAGAGAGAGAAAGAGAGAGAAGAAGGGCCCTGCTAATGTTGCACTGAAATGATTCTCAAAGGCCCCCCAGGCTGCACTCAGCATCCAGACTTCATTAAATTTTCATATCAAGCACTTGGCCAAGGTCTATTTATGAAAATGTGCTTTCCGCTTCATGGAAAAAAACACGGGAATTAAATAAAAGAACAAAGAAGAATTCATTAATGCAAAGTATGTATGTGTGTGTCTGTTTGAGTATATATATATATATATATAATTGGGATTACTTTCTAATTTTGGGGTGATATACTAGAGACAACCCATGCTCAAAGTAAGAGAAATTTCAAGAGATTGCTAATTTATTTCAATCTAGCTGTATGTTTAAAGCCAACAATCCAATCTATAGTATTTTATTTTATTTTTATATTATTATTTACAAAGTTAATGTTGGTACACTAGAAATAGAAATACATATTTAATTCCTTATTTTTTTCTCTTTTATTCTCTCTGTTTGTCTGTCTGTTTCTCTCTCTCTCATTCTCTCTCTCTCTATATAATAAATATATATTTCTAAGTTTCTCGTATATATGAGGGATAGAGCACCTATATGTTCCAGGAAACATCTTAAAAGATCTATGCAGTTATTGCATCTGGTCCTAACAGCCTGTTCAGAAAAGTTTCCCTCAATGTCTTGGGTGTACACACACATCCTCAACACAACGCACTCTTGCAACAACAACACTACATAATTTAAAAGGGCAGCCAGCACAAGGACCTCAGAGATGCTAACGTGATTAAAAACAAGTCCCTCATTCATTGGAAAAGTGTACACAATAAAATATATTCCCTGACTAATGCCCTCAGAAAAGGATTAATGTGGTCCCAGGCGAAATGCCAAATTGTGAATTTGAGGGAGTCTGAAACCATACTGAGTGATGGTTCTGGTGGATTGAAAGATGGACATATTAATGAGAGCTGGATATAATTCTACAAAGTTTACTGCAAACTTAAACCATTCTCACAGTGCTTCATTGATTTCTAATCACTTGACAAAACTCAACTAATTGTTTCAGTGGCAAACAAATGTTGCAGTCTCTATATATGGGAAACAGTTAATACAGATTTAAATCTGGAATATGAACCTTTAATCAATATGCTTTTATTTATTTTTTTCACTAATTTCTGCAATAACACCAAATAATATCTTTACTCATCGGCCACCTTCTTGCTTCAGGAATTGGGATTCTCTTTACACTTGTTGCTTTAAAAAGACTTAGAAATAAAAAATGAACTTGTATTTTTTTTTGAGCCTTTACTAATGATTAAAAATAAGAATTATTTAAAATATACTTCTTTTTCTTTTTGTATTTGTTCAACATGTCAACAGAAACATTATCTGCAAAAGAATAATAATGATTCTAGTACAACACTATTGGTACTACTACTACTACTACTACTACTACTACTACTACTAATAATAATAATAATAATAATAATTACAATAATAATAATAATAATAATAATAATAACAAGAAGAAGAAAAAGACAAATAAGAAAACCCTTATTATTCATTACTTATTTTGAGCCTGTAATCTATAACTGGAATAAAAAAATATGTTTAAAAAAAAAATATATATATATATATATATATATATATATACACACACACACACACACATATTAAATTTCCTCAGTTTTCATAGAAATGGCATTCAAATTCTATTAGTCACACTATGACCTTAAATGCATTTATTTTATGTTAATAGGATATTGATTATTCTTTTATTAATATTTATTTTATAAGCTTAAAATGCATGTCTTCAAGGACTTTCTGCAATTTTGTATGTAAATGTTTTCACATTGTTCCCATTTTGGAAGCAGAACCTGTGATATGTGTAATAAATTGCATATCTGATAATTTCTTCTGTTCCCAAGTATACAAAGCAATCAATATGTTTGTATCTGGCATTTATTATTTATTATATTTGGGATTTTATGTTGGAAAACTGCCATGGCAGCTTTTGAAATCCAGGAACAGAATATGAAAGTGGAGAATCATTTTATAATTTCACTTTTTTTTTTTTTTTATCTGTGGGTTATTTTTATGCATCACATATTTTATTTTATTTCCCTCCTTTCTACTTTAATCTAGGATACAATGTTTTCCAGAAATTACTGCAATATTCTTAAATTAGTGACAGACTGGATGTATTTTAACTACTTTTAATCAATATTTTGCCGTGAAAAAGTTAGCACTCCATAAGGAAACTATTTTCAGATCATTAATATCGGTTTGTTTTGCCTGTTTACAAATTATAATATTGGCTCATGCACCATATTTTCATCTGATAGTATAGAATAAAGTAATTATATTAGATCTATGTATCTATGTATGTATGTATGTATGTATGTATGTATCCATCTATCTATCTATCTATCTATCTATCTATCTATCTATCTATCTATCTATCTATCTATCTATCTATCTATCTATCTATCTCTCTGCCCTTCAATATGTCCATCTATGTTTTGCATCCTAAAACATTTTGATGATAAGCGACTAGTATTGCATTGCCATGAATTGTAAAAATAGGTGCAATTTAGGTTGGAATTTATATAAAGATCACTGTGCTTAAGGCTTTTATATATATATATATATATATATATATATATATATATATATGTATATATATATATATATATATATACTTTTATGTCAGTATATGCCTTCAAATTTTATGTCCAAATTATGCACAATTTAGATCATATTAGGTATTCCAATGCCTTATACATGTTTGATTATTTTGTTTTTTCTTTTGGGTGATAGATGTGCATTTATTTGTCTTTGAATGATTATTCAGCAGCCATGACTTTCTACCACCATCCCATCCTCTTATGGACACCTAAATATGGGTGCCAAGCTTGAGCTATTAAATAAAGAAATAGATCTTATTAATATTTTGCTCTTGTGTCTTTGTATTTGTTATGTCTTGTCTTTTCATTTAAATTACAAAGTGTTTTGAATCAATTTTGGCTATGAGAATACATGAGGGATAACCTTCTGATCTATGTTTTGATCCTTACTAAAGCATCTTTGTTGGGCACTTAGCTTTAGTCTTTATTGACATTTCTTCTGTTAATGAAATATTTCTTTGATTTTATGAGGTTCCTTTTACTTACTGCAATCCATGTTGATTTAAAATACAGAAGTAAGGAAAAACTGTCTTCCAGTTTTCTATAAATATTACTACTCTAAGTATCTATATTATATGCTAATACACATAATTAATATATATTTTCAAACAATCATGTGTACAATAAAATATCATTTTTTCTACACTCACTTACATTTAATGTAATAAAAATTTAATTAAGAACGAAAAGTACAATAATATGAGGTGGATATAGGTGCTTACTTTTTACACTGAATCAGCCTATCTGTCTGTTTTTAATATAGTTAATGAGGATTTCAAACATTAATTTGTTCCTGAACCTAATTTTACATGAACAAAGGATCAGTGTGAAAATTACTACATTAGTAAATAATTCCGTATGTGTATTATTTGTAATACACATTATAGTTCTTAATTGATATTATGCTTTTGACAGCGATATTGATCATAAATGTTTTTTGTGTAAAAATACATGAAGTGTAGCCATCTGTGGAGCACATAAATTATTTTAATCTCAACATATTTATTTAAGAAAAAAAATATAAAAAAGATCTGTTTATTTCTTGCTTTCTCTTCATGAAGATATCACTGCAATTCAAAAAGCTGACTCAACAGACTGTCTAACCTAATTCAGTGTATGACTGATGATATCCAGAAAATGGCAAACTACAGTAGGATACAGTTATGAAGAGTTTGTGTATGTTTTTACCTAATGTAAACAGACAAACTAACATAGCCCTCTGAGAGTTCCCTGTATCCCATCTACCTTTTCTGATGATAAATAAATATACTGGCCAGTGGCCAGACTTTATAGCCTACAAAATAATCATATGGAATTTTTAAAACATGTATTTTCCATTTATTATTTTACATGCGGTCAGACTCAATGCAAGTTTGTACTACTACAACCTTAATGAGAATATAAAATGAACAGTCCTTGTTAGAAAACATGCCTGTTTTCTAAAATATACATTGTCCAATTTATATAGTTACATAGTTAGTCTGGCTGAAAAAAGACACAAATCTAGTTCAACCAATAAATTTGTCAAGTGTTCTTAAAAAAGTTTGCTGATAATTTCCTATTCTTTCAGATAAATTTAAATGTAGACAGGTGTCTTGCCAGACAGTAATTATTTTAACGCAGCTCATAAACATTTAACATACGTTCACGATCATACAAAAAAAATGGCTTTTATTGCATAATAGCATCTTTTTTGTGTTGACAATTGCAATTTTATGTATTACTCAGTTTTTTTTCTTTATTTTTATATTTTTACTGTTGTACAATAAAGGATATAGCATGTAAAAAAAGCTTGTGTTCACTCTTTACCAGGACAGTTAAAATGTGTTTTTTTTTTTTTACACATGGTGAAAAATACATAATACTAACTTAATATGTTTAATTTTCAAACATTTATGTAGAGGAAAGCTCTAGCTAGTACAGATTTATACTTCTAAAATGTTCTGGAAATTTAATGAAATATACCAAGTTTTCTTAGTAAAAGTAAAAAATGCTACAATAGCTGTAAAACAGTTTTCCGCAATTTACGTTCACTAGTATGCAGATCTACCTCTGCATAAACATACACACTCATACACAAACACATACACACTTACACAACATCTTTATGTTTAAAATGAAATATATGGTTGTTTTACAGGCACACTCTATTAATTCCCTAGCACAGGAAGCTGGTGGTATTATATAAATAATTGATAAATATAGAAATACTGTATTCATGTAAGCTGTCAGTACTCTAGTACAGAATACCCTTGTTGCCCAAGGCAAATTTGAACATTAAATTCAAATATAACGTGTTCCATTTTACAAAGCATTAAAAAAATAACATTTTATAGATTTAAGCTTACATTAAAAAATGCTTTTTTTTTTTTCTATTTTCATCATTTCTCTGCATTTATATTTGTGTCGTTTGGCCATTTTGTAAGGAACTTTTACTTTTAGGCAACTTTGAACCTTTTCTCCCCATACAATGTTCCCCTACAATTTTCAGAAGTACAGTAAATTGACTAATTTATATAAATAGGGAGGCCAGTTGTATAGTAGTGTGAATAATCTATATATTATATGTACTTTAGTATGGTATAAGCAAAACATATGTTATATGAACACATGTACATATCAGTTTTTGCAGCTTAACAATAAACAGATAATTACTCCAAATATGCACAGCAAAAATACTATAGAAAAATTTAAAAACTTTAGCTCAATGATGTCATGAGCTTTTGGTACACTCTTTTATGTTTTGCAGAGGCATATTACAAATTAAATGACATAGTGATAGGTCTGGTATAAAAGGTTCTTACTCAACTAAAATAGCCATAAAGTTGCCTCATTGTTTTATAACCTACAGAAAACCTAAACCTGGAAATTAAATTTAAATCTTGCAGTTTGCCCCATCTCAGTTAACAAATGTATCATATTTCTTTTGCAGATTTTTTTTTTTAACACAGGAATTATGAAGTTTGCAAAGCAGTCCATGTTTATAGCTAGAAAACAAAGTACAAAATGAACTAATTTTCATTAGTAAGAAAAATTGCATCAAAATAACAATACAAGAAAGAATGAGGTAAATCGTGCATGGTTTATTTGAAATTCTGTAGCATACACAGACACAAAAAATTCATTGGGTACACACATAGAAAATTAAATACTCCATAAAAATAAAAAAATTAAACAAGTGGAAAAAAATTTATATGCCAAGCAATGTGTGCCTTGCCAAAAAAGTGCAACATTAGACGTTTTCAAAATAATTAACTTTACCAATCCAATGAGAAATTGATTACATATAAGTTAAACTTTTTTTTAAAACTTTTAAAAATAAAACTCTTGCCTGTGTAATCAGTCATTTGCATTAAATTAAAATAACGCACAAAACTTGGTGAGATTGTGCTAAAATGTTTGAGAAGATATGTACTTTCACATACACTGTCATATCCATTTCAAGAGAAAAAACCTAGGGGGGAAATGTGAACAAACTCATTTGATTGTCAAAGCATCTTTGTAGTGAGATAGCAGGGTCATGACTATTTGAACTCAGTTGCTTCCTACAGAGTTTATGGATCTGAACATGTGCTTTCTAGCAGATGATGAGGTAGAAAAAGAAGAGTTATTGCAAATGCAATGGGAATTCATTTTGGAGAGAAAGGTAAAGCAAACCATGCAACGGATCAGACTGCCTTTTCGTCAATGGGTGTCAAGTTTATTAAATTAAATTATATAATATTTAAGGTGTGTGTGTGCTATACAGAAAATTAAATTAGTAATAACTTAAAACTTTAACCATTGGTGCAATTTCATCACAGATTAATATTTACAATAATAAATATAAAAGGGTAGTTCAAACTGAGAGAAGCAGATTAATAATTCAAGTTTTGTTAGCTTTGTTTGTCATTCCTTTTAGATTTTCGTGTTTTAATATTTATTTTTTTAGTTTGACAAAGTCGCATGAAATTTTTTCAAAGAAGTCAAACCAAAGATTATCCCAAGCTTTCCACTCACCATTACAACTTTACATGTGGTTATTTTTACTGTATGTCCAAATTCTTTTCAATTCATTTGTTTGCCCAGGTATGAAGACAATTGCAGGTTGAAGTGTATCTACATTTCCTTAGACTGGAACCAGTTAATAAGTCAGTTTAAAATAGTGCTTTGATTTTTCAGTATGTTGCAGAAAATTTCATTCTTTTCTGTTTCTGCCTTTGATTACAAAACCAGACGCGAACTACATTCTTTTTTAAGTCTAGTTTTTCAGCTATTGCTGCTATCTTCTCTGAAGAAGGTCTTGGCTGGACAGCAAAATAAGCTTCTAATGATCGTTTTTCTGGGGCAGCAATGGAAGTACGTTTGCGTTTTTTGTCTCCCCCAGTAAAGATTTCAGGTTTTGTCATTTTTTCCCTCTGTGCTCTTTCGGCCTCCTCTAGCCAAGCTTCCAAAATGGGCTTTAAGGCCACCATATTGTTATGAGATAATGTGAGGGACTCAAACCTGCAAATAGTGCTTTGGCTGAGACAACCAACACCTGGGATCTTCAGGTTGGCCAAGGCAGATCCAACATCAGCCTGTGTCACACCAAGTTTTATTCTCCTTTGTTTGAATCTTTCAGCAAAGGATTCAAGTTCTCTTGGGTCTGTTTCACTCTCAGAGCAGGACATTGATGTGTGAGTTACCAGTGTATGGTTATGGGAAATGTTCATAGATTGATTGTGGTGGGCCATGTGGTTCATGG
Organism: Rana muscosa; assembly: GCA_029206835.1. NCBI lineage: Eukaryota > Metazoa > Chordata > Amphibia > Anura > Ranidae > Rana > Rana muscosa. The sequence goes on along the minus strand of CM055125.1, from coordinate 86,371,775 downwards.
CAGACATATGGGTGTGTTGATGGGAGGGTGTCGTTCCAACATCTGGTCCCGGGACGCCTCCTAAACCAAGGGCAGGATTTAGGTGATCTAGAAGGTCCCCATCTAAACCCTGGGAGGACTGGTGATGATGATGAGGATGATGATGATGATGATGTGAATGGTGGGTTGTTAAGACGGAAGGGTGATGCAGATGCACTGAGGAAGAGGTCGGAGTGCAAGAGACGCTGCTCATGGTGTGGTACGTGGCATCTGGTTTAAACGGATGTGTTTTCTGTGCAACAATATCCACGGCTGCCAAAGCTTCAGCTCCTCTAAGTAAAGTTTCATCAAAACCAGCAAAGATATTGCTTTGAAGCTGAAAACAAAAACAGAAGAGGTGTAAAGATCTTAATACAATCATTCTGCTTGGTGTTTAACAAACCTAATGCACACATGTGTCATGCTAGCTGCTGCAGATTCTATGCATCATTTATCCATCATTTATTACATTTGTGCAGCTGAATAAGCATTAAAAAAAAGCATTTAAAAAAGCAAACACTAGATAGAGGTATGCCAAATATGAAAGTAAAAAGAAATAAAATCAACTTCTATTTCCAACTAATTTCATTTAATTTTTTTAATTCAAGCTGTCACAAACTGAAGCTGCAAAAGATCTAACAAGAATACAAAATAGTCTGTTACAATTATAACTTTTTACTTGACAAAAACTCTACGTTAATCTGCCTTTTTTTGTAGTCTAAGCTTATAAGCTAAAATGATCCAAATAAATTGACACTTACCTGTGGTGCTTGAAGACAAGCTCTGCGGATGGCTTCTGAGCTAGTATGGAGTGGACCATATTTAGGCTCATGTAGGATCGGATGCATGCTGAACGCCTGCTTGCTGTTCATGGACATCATTTTGAAAAAGGTCCTGGGGAAAGCTTCGTAGCTAGTGCATGAGCAGATTGGAATTTGGTTTAGCTTCGCTCTTTTTGGTGTGTTGTTATTGTCTGAGTTCTTATCACAGTATCAGTGGCAGTGACCCCTCCTCCTGATTTTTTGATTGGAGCAGCTTGAGAGCAAAGAACTCCTCCCTAATGAAAGATGAGCTGGAGGCAGTGAGATCACTCCGAGCATCATCAACCACTCCTTTAGCCTTCCCTTGAGTCCTAATGAACAGCAGGCAGTCAGGTGGCTAAGGATGTATCCTGATACCATTGTGTGCATGAACTGTTACATTGCACAGCATGCAGCTCACAGTAAGAGGATCTTCTTAGCCTCTGCTTGTGAGACAATGAAAGAGAAGGCATCCAGGAGAGGAAATTACTAGCTACAAGAATTACAGCTGGCAAAGCGTGACTACAAGACTCTATTCATTGATACAAAGTAGCCTGTTTGCAGATGCAGATCTGACTTTTATTTTATTGCACTGCTCTATCTTGATATAAATATTTATACATTTTTTTATTTCTTTTTTTGGACAATGTAAAAATGAAAAAAACATTTTTAAAAATTCAAATGTGTGGATAAATTGTCTAAAGTTTCCCTTCTGTTATCCAATAATGTAAAAGCTCTATATAAGTACCTAAAATAAATGTAAGAAGAACATTCTTCATTTCATGATTGGATAGTTGAAGTGAATATTACACAATTTATTTTGTAAACAAACTCAACTCCTTTAGTAAATCAGCCTCAATGACTGTGGTCAAATCCAAATAGTGTATATATATTTATATATATATATATATATATATATATATATATATATATATATATAGATATATATAGATAGATATATATATATATATATATATATATATATATATATATATATATATCTATATATATATATCTATATATATATATATATATATATATATATATATATATATATATATATATATATATATGAGAGAGAGAGGGAAAGAGCCCATAAAGTGCTTGAAGGTGTTAACTTATTACCTTACCACTTGTTTTTTATATAAATATATTTATATGTACAAAAAGAAGGAAAAAAATTGGGACTTTACAAGTCCTCTTAGAATAACTAGTCATACACCATATGGATATAAAACATTATTTTATTACAATCCTTAAAAATGTGTCTCATAGAAAGATAGACACTTCATAAAACATATTATACCAGTATCATACTACTGAACCCCATACACTCCCCCCTCTCCCCAATAAGTGGTATGCCCTCTGAAAACCAGTAGTGAATAGCATTGGTCAAGATCCTACGATACAGGAATATCAACAATCTATGGAATACACAACCAAAGACACACACACAACCCCCGTATCTTATTTTTATATACCCTTACATACTTTTATCAAACTTTTGCATAGAAACAGGAATTTTTGGTTTGCATATTTTGCCTGATCCTAGCTGAATCCATTTCAATTTGGCTCTTCCATCTCTCTTTATTATCTATTTGAAAACATATATGCACTACGTTTTATGTTTGAAATTGCTAGGTTGCTTTATCCGGTTTGAGTTTCGGCTAATTCTTGTTTAATTGCCCCCAATTCAAGCCGTAGGTGCACTTGTCTGCACCAGCCAGCTTCGAAAAACGTCAATTGTTTAATTTACTTTTGTTGAAGGAGTGAACTGAACAGTGACTGCATCCAATCAGATGCAGTCACTGTTCAGGTATTCTGACAGCCAAAGGTGGTGGCTATCAGAATACCATAGTCAGCAGGGGAGATTCATCCATCCACACTAGCCTGGATGGAGAAATTTGTTAGATTTCCTTTGTTAAATTTGAGCTTCATAATTTTTGTGTTTATTAAAAGTTAGCAGCTACAAAAAGTGTAGTTGCTGATTTTTTATAAACACACACTCACCTGTTCCAGGATCCAGCAATGTGGTCATGGCCCATTGCTTCTCTCCCTCTCCTGTCCCCGCATTTTAACTGTAGGCACCTAGCTGTAATGGCTTGCGGCTTCACAGCCGGGTGTGCACTGCGAATGCGCAAGTCGCACTGCAGCTGCTAAATGATCTGGCATTCTAGAAGACTGCAGGGAGGGAGGTGGAGAGGAAAACTCAAAACCAGGTACCTGCTCCAACCCCCAAAAAATTGCATGCCAAATGTGGCAATGGAAAGTGGAGGAGTACGTAAAGTGGAACTTCCCATTTTGGGTGGAGCTCCACTTTAAGTCTGCAGGCTGAACGAAAGAAATCTTTACGTGTATGGCCAGCTTTACATGAAAAAAAAAAATACTGTGGTCAAGTTCAGTATCTATCCAATGTCAGGTGTACATTAAGCATTTTCTGCCTTGATCTCTGTGTTAGGACATGTTGGCAGCATTTGTTTCCTGAGTGCACTTTAATTGCTGCATGTATTAAATTCTACAAGTGTTTGTCCTTTAAAGTCCATCTTCTCTCTGTGTTGTTTCATTCCATTCTCACTTTGGAAGTTCTAACTATCTGGGAGACCTACATCTTTACTACCAAACAGTTTTACAAAGGTCAAACTTACTTTACTTAAGGGCCATTTCACACCATAGAAACGCAATCCAGATGCGTTCCAGGTGCTTTTTCATGCTCGTTTTTTACGCATTTTTGATGCGTTCCATTGCGTTTTTGATGCAGTCCAGTACTTTTTTTACCTCTCTTTTTTATTAACCTTAGATAAGGACAAGTGTGTTCCTGTGCGTTTTTGGTGCATTTAGGTGTGTTCCAGTGCGTTTTTGATGCGTTTTACACCGTTCCAGTACAGTCCAGTGCAGGTAAAATGCGGCATGTTCTACTTTTTTTCTGGAACTGGAACGCACTGGAACTGCAAGCACTGGCGAGAACTATGCCATTGAAAACCATATAACCAACTTTCCATGCGTTTTTGATGCAGAAAAATAACGCACTGGACTGCATGTGGTGTGAACTGGCCCTAAATGTCAGGTAGACACGTAGGTAAGTGAAAACATCAAAGGCACTTCTTGCAACTTTTTGTAAAAAACATTATATATATGTATATATATATATATATATATATATATATATATATATATATATATATATTACATTATTCTATTCCACTTGAAAAATTCTATCCAAGGTATATGATCCGCATGCCTGTTTTGAAGTGTGAATCCTTGAATCTTGGGGTGATCCTGACTGACTGTCACCAGAACAAGAGGTGAGGGTAAATCTTCCAATTCTGACATCTTGTCTCCCTTTGTAGTCATTTCCTCTTACTTCCTGTTGCATCATCAAAAAGTAGAGGGAAATCTCCCCAATGGGACATAGACAGTAAAAATTAACCCCTGATTGGGGCTTTAACCCTTCCTGACTCTATGCGTAACTTACATTCTTTTTTTACTATACACTTTCGAAAACATGGACTTTTTGTGTATTCATGAATGATGGAGGTGGATATAGCTTCTACTTATTCACTAAGAAAAAGTGAACATTCACTTTCCAAAGAACAAATCCTCTGTAACTTTAGTAAATGAACCCTATTGTTTGCAAAAACTTGCCTATGATGTGTGGACAGCACGTGTAAACGAGTGCCTTGAGGGTCTGATAGGACAGCTTGAAGCTGAAAGGATTGGGTGCTCTTTGATTGGGTACACAAGCCACAAGACAAATATTAACCCACTCTACAAAAATGCTTTTCAGCCTAATTCTGTGGGATTGATTTACAAAAGAGGTAGAGAATATTCACTCTGAAGTGAACAAGATGACGCTAAGATAAGGTGACGTTCAGAAAAAAATCGGAGACATATATTGCAGGGCGTGGGACCACATCCAATGATAATTGAGCAAAAACAAGAAAAATAAAAAAGGGGAAAAGGGACTTTAAAGGCTGCCACTAAGATTCCAAAATAGGAAAGAAAAATGGTCTCAAATTATAATAAAAATATTTTAATTTATTATAATCACATTAAAAACACATGATATAAGAAAAAACATGAACATATCTGGAAAATACACTGTCCCATGTATAAGAACAGATATAATGCTCATATATGAAAATCGCATGGGTGGCCTGGAAAATGGTTACAAAGTAGTCCTAGAAGGTCCCTTCTGGCTGAAGGCCACACATACAAGATCACAGTGTCAGCGCCAATGGATCGCTCTAAGGTGACATAAGGTGACGTTCACTTTGATTTTTAAGCTGGTCATGCACTGAATGGAAAACATTGAACAGATTCCTCCATCCACTCTACACAGTGCAGATGAACGAATCTCCTGCTTCATCTACAGCAGGGGTCTCCAAACTTTTCAAGCAAAGGGCCAGCTTACTTTCCCTCAGACTTTAGCGGAGCCGGATTGTGGCCAGTGAAAAAATGTCTTGGGCCCAGCATCAGTAAGAGTATGCATGGCTTCAGGGTTTGTGGTCAGTAGGACAGTAGGAGGAGGACTAATTCTCAATCATTGGTATTATTGGGAGTAATATTATCCCATCATCTGTATCAGTGGAAGATATAGTGCCCTATTGTTGGTGGCAGTAGGAGGAATATAGCCTCATATCAGTGGCAGAAATTGTACTCCAAGGGCCAGATAAAGGCTAGCAAAGGGCCACATCTGGCCCTTGGGCCGCAGTTTGGAGACCCCTGGTCTACAGCATTCTGACAGCTGCCGCTGCCGGCTGTCAAAATACCAAAACAGTGTCTATAAATGTTCTGATTCAATTTTTCATTTGATGGGTGTTTGGCGGGATGGGGCCAACAGGGCCATCCACATAGCGAATTTCAGCTCGTTCATCGGGAACCAAATGCAATTTGTGGCGTGCATGGCCAGCTTTAATTATGTGCAAGGGAAGTTGAAAGGGAAGTTTTGATTTCACATGATTGGTTGATTGAAGTGAATGTAGCTTCCCCTTACTCACTAAGTTAAGTGGACATTCACCTTGCAAAAGTAATGCCCTGTACAAACGGTCGGTTTTTCCGATGAAAAAAGTATCGGTGTTAAAAAATAGAACATGTTTAAAAAATTTCTGATGGAAAAAAAAACAATAGGAAATTCTGATCGTCTGTGTGGAACTCCAATGGAGAAAAAACCCACGCATGTTTAGAATCAAGTTGACGCATGCTCAGAAGCATTGAACTTCATTTTTCTTGGATCGTCAGAGTGTTTTACGTCACCGCGATTTGGACGGTCAGAATTTTGTCTGATGGTGTGTAGGCAAGACTGATGAAGACTTGATGAAAGTCAGCTTCATCGGAATTCCGACGGAAAATTCCTTCGGATTTTATTCCATCGGAAATCCAATCGTGTGTACAGGGCATTAGAAGTCACTACTCCTTTAGTAAATACGTTCCAACGATTTTGTATAATAGCAACTCCCTTTTCTATAGGGTTAACTTAGCAAAATCAAAATTAGCCCTGGTTCACACTGGCGCGATTTGACATGCGATTTGACATGTCAAATCGCATGTCAAATCATCGAAATTTGCCGCAAATTGCGGGCAATGGCACCGTCCTAATCGGTGCGACGCCGCATCTGCGGCACTGCACCGATTTCAAAAAGTCATTTCTGTACTACTTTTTGCGATTTCAGCCACGATTTACATTGACATCTGTGTCAGATGTCTCTGTAATCGAGCTGAAATCGGGACTGACAGGCAGGAGTGAATTCGTACGAGTTCAGCTAAACTCGCACGGCTTCACTCCCGCAGCCCAGTGTGAACCTGGGCTAAAGGAGACCGAAGCCTTTTTGCCCATTGAAATGCTGTTAGATACGCCAGGTAACCCCTGCTGTAAGCTTAGGTTTCTGTGATCCTCCTCATTCACAAGGACGTGGGGAGGCTTCTAGGATACATACAGGTTATGGCCTATGGCACTCATGATAATGATGTGGTCACCCTACCTCTTTGATGACATCATTTGGGACTAGCTATAGAAAAGATCTTACTTGCAGGACATTGCTCCTGACTGCAATAGATGAAATGTTGCTGAAAAACTGCAAATACACAGGAAAATATTGCTGCATTGAACCAACATGTTAGACAGCAATACAAGATGCTCTTCCCCTGTATAGCATGCAAGCAATCTTATCATGGACTACCAAAGTCATGCAAGATGTTGCAAAACTCAGCCTGGAATGTTTTGTTAGATTTTTCTCTGCTGTCAATACATACCAATGTTTTCCTACCTATAAGGAATAGTGGGGGATCTGATCCTTTTACATTTATTTCCTGAATGATTAGAGTCTTCTGTGTATGGCCAGGTTTAGATTAAATACTGACAACCTATATCAGTGTTTTCCTGCCGATGAGAAATAGTGGAGGATCTGATATTTCTGGTATTGCTTCCAGAATGATTAGTGTCTTTTGTATATGGAGTGAATCGATTCAATGACAATGCAAAGAAATGCACCCCTTTATCCAAAATAGTAACACAATTATAGTGGGATTGTTTATTAAATAAGTAACAATACTGTGAGACTTTGTTCTTCTGAATTACTTTTCATTATTTACCTCCACTTTCCAAATTCCTGTAACACAAACAAATATTTTCTTTGCGAAGCGCTACTTTTTGCAGGCCCTCATTGCAGGTCTTCTCGCCTTCTTCCCCATGCCTGAAGCCTCCTGGGATAATGGTGTCACACATCTTAGTATGCTTTAAAGGGGTTGTAAAGGTTTGTTTTTTATTTTCTAAATAGGTTCCTTTAAGCTAGTGCATTGTTGGTTCACTTACCTTTTCCTTAGATTTCCCTTCTAAATATTTGTTTTCTTTGTTTACTTTGTCTGAATTTCTCACTTCCTGTTCCTCCTCAGTAAGCTGTTCAGTAAGCTGTTCTGGCTGACTCAACACCACTCGGATGATGGTGTGAAGTTTAGTGAGGAGAAACAGGAAGTGAGAAATTCAGACAAAGAAAAAAAACATTTAGAATCAAAGGAAAAGGAAAAGGTAAGTGAACCAACAATGCACTAGCTTAAAGGAACCTATTTAGAAAATAAAAAACGAACCTTTACAACCCCTTTAAGTCTCTGCTGTAATGCACATGCATGGGGCAATTGCTGACAGACTGTACATGCGCAAATGTCATCAGGGGGGCAGCATAATGAACTCCGGAAGAGACAGCCAGCTCCTTGATGTCAGAAGAACAGCATGGTGGCTTATTGGCTGGCACTTGGGCCTTGCAGCACTAGGATCATCGTTTCAAATGCCAACCAGTACATTACCTGCACAGTGGAGGTGCGTCCATAGGGCGCACGGTGCCGCCCCCTCTCTCCAGACACGCCCTCTATGACCAATGGATAGATTCATGTCTTTCAGGCGCCGGGTGCCTGAATTACAGCGGCGGGGGGTGTTTTTGAAGCACCTGATTAGAGCCATAGGCTCTAATACGCGTCAAAAAAGATGACCTGTGAGCGCCATGCTTCACAGTTCACCCAGGTGTGTTAGAACAGCGAAATAATATTCGCTTTCATAACACTGAACCGCCTCTCCACCAATCAGGTGCTCGGGTCTGTTACCCGTCACCTGATTAGCTGAAACGACAGGTGCTGTGATTGGACGCCTGACTGGAGGAGAGGATGGGAGGAGACGCATGGAGGACACCGGTCGCCATCACCCGCCGCCCCACCGAGACAGGGTAAGTGCCGGGCAGACGGCGAGCGGGCGGGGGGGTCACAGTGGCAGAATTTGATAGCACAGTGGCGGCGTTTGATGTGCACAGTGACAGCATTTGATGGGTAGAGTTGTAGCGTTCGATGGGCACAGTGGCAGAATTTGATGGGCAGAGTGGCAGCGTTCGATGGGCAGAGTGGCAGCGTTCGATGGGCACAGTGGCAGCATTCGAAGGGCACAGTGGCAGCATTCGAAGGGCACAGTGGCAGCATTCGATGGGAACAGTGGCAGAATTCGATGGGCACAGTGGCAGCATTCGAAGGGCACAGTGGCAGCATTCGAAGGGCACAGTGGCAGCATTCGAAGGGCACAGTGGCAGCATTCGAAGGGCACAGTGGCAGCATTCGATGGGAACAGTGGCAGAATTCGATGGGCACAGTGGCAGAATTCGATGGAACAGTGGCAGCATTTGATGGGCACAGTGGCTGCATTTGATGGCACAGTGGCAACATTTGATGGCACAGTGGCAACATTTGATGGCACAGTGGCAGCATTTGATGGCACAGTGGCAGCATTTGATGGGCACAGTGCAATTTATGTGTTTTTTTTTCAGTATTTTTCAGTTTGTTTGCACCCCCCAAAAATTTTGATCACCAGCTGCCACTGTACCTGCATGAAATTTGCATGTTCTCCCTGTGCTTGTGTGGATTTCCTCCGGGTACTCCGGTTTCCTCCCACACTCCAAATATATGCTGGTAGTTTAATTGGTCCTACTATGTCTGCATGTATGTATGTAAGGTAGAGGAGACCTTTAAAGCTCAATGCACACGGGGCTTAAAAAAACGTCTGTTCTCTTGGGAGTACAAAACGCACATATAGAGCATTTTTTGTACAAAGACGAGTTTAGGAGAGTTTTAATTTTTTTCTGCCAGTGAGCTCCAATCAGAAACACGAACTAGAAGGTTTTTTTTTTTTTCTGCCTCTAAATGTTGAGCTCAAAATATGCCTGTAATCGTCCTGATGTGTATGGACACATAGGATAACATGGAGCTGCTTCTACAGGCAGAACACAAAACTCCTGTAGGAGTAACGTTTTTATACCAGTGTGCATGAGCCTTAGCGTAAGGTTATCCAGGACAGGGACTGATGTGAATGTACAATATATAGGGTCAGGGCCGTTTTAGTGTCAAAAGGGAACCTAATCAATATTTGGTGGGTGGTCATAAAGTTATGGCTGATCAGTGTATGTAAAGTGCTGCATAAACTGCCAAAACTATATAATACCTGTAATAAATACAGAGGAGATGGCAGTGTGAGACCCAGCATGTGCAGTGTAGGGTGACCACATGTCCCGGATTGCCTGGGACAGTCCCGCATTTTGCAGGTCTGTCCCGGGCACATTCATTCCAGGACAATACAGTGTCCCGGAATGAAACTGACACAGCCACCCCCCCCCCCCCCCCGGGCCAATCTGATGCCCACAAAAAAGGCCGCCACATCACCGCTTTACTCACTGGAAATGCCTGGAGGAGCACAAACCCGCCCCCTGCTTGTGATTGGAGAAATTATAAATCCTGCCTCTTGTGTCCAATCCCTGTGCTGTGATTCGTTACAGCACAAGCTGATTTTTGGGAAGGGAGGGTGTCCCTGAATGGTAGTTTGGAAATGTGGTCACCCTAGTGCAGTGGCTCATAAGAGATTATGTTTTTGGAAGACAACCCAACAGACCAGGTAAGAGGGGAGTAAAGGGGGAGTGACGTTCCTATTTAAAATATTAAACCCCCAACCAAAAATGTAATATAGTGCCATTTACAAATCACATTTTAAGCTTTTTTTCCTGTCTGTTTTCCTCTGGTAATCTGGGCAGTAACACACCTCCTGTATTACCCTCTGAATGAAGGAGCAACAGAGTCACCTTTAGCATTGTTAATCTGAGGGGGGGTACTAACAGATTTAGATACACTAACAAATTAAAGCCAAACTCCAGCTTACACTTTTTAAGCAGTTACAGCAACAGTGTTTTCATTTTTGGATAGAGGTTTTACATAAATGAATAAACACTGATCATTGGAAGCACCCCTCTCAGTAGTAAATGTTTTTTCTCAACCCTGTAACTGCTACATCTGCAAGACGGCTTGTTCTGTTGAAAAATAACAGACTTGATCACCAGGTGAAAAAGAAAGAAAGAAAATTAATGCAGCCACCACATCTAATGCCCCATACACACGATCGTTTTTCTTGCCATTTTTTTTCTTGCTGTTTTTCGCGTCGTTTTTTTTCATGTTTCCTCTCAAGCCTGTCTTGCGTACACACGATCATTTAAAAAACCGATCAAGCAAAGCGCAGTGACGTACAGCACGTACGACGGCACTATAAAGGGGAATATCCGTTCGAATGGCGCCACCCTTCATGTTAGTAAAGTTTGTTGAGCGACGATTCGCTCTTTTCAGTCTCGTGCTTTTCAGTCCGTGACTGCGTGACGAATGTGCTATCTCCATTACGAACGCTAGTTTTACCAGAACGAGCGCTCCTGTCTCATACTTGATTCTGAGCATGCGCGTTTTTTTTCACGTCGTTAAAGCATACACACTATCGTTTTTCACGTCGTTAAAAAAAACGACATGAAAAACGACGTGAAAAAAGAGAGCATGTTCGAAATTTTTAATGGCCGTTTTTCACGTCATTAAAAATGCTCTGGAGCCTACACACGATCATTTTTAATGGCCATTTTTTTTAATGGCATTTTTAACGGCATGAAAAACGATCGTGTGTATGGGGCATAAGAATTGGTAACCTGTAATTTATTAAAGCGGTAGTAAACCCATCCATAAAAAACTGTTTCATTTCCGGCCATCGCCGGAAATGTAACACTCCCATTGGTTGTGCTCTCAACCAAACTGTCAAACCATCCAATGGCTTGTGTCTAAACTGATCACATGTGCAGCATCATGGCAGTTGTAGATTAAACAGAGGCAAAGATGGCAGCTTCCTTGACTGAAAACGATAGGAGGGTTTACTTTACTTTACACTTTAAATGTTTTCTTTTGGGCTTAAAGCAGAGTTCCGGCGGTAAAAAAAATAAGAATTAACAGTCAGCAGCTACAAACACTGTAGCTGCTGACTTTTAATAAGGACACTTACCTGTCCAGGGTGCCCGCGATGTCGGCAGCCAAAGCCGAGCAATGGCTTGGGTCTCGGCTGCCCCGCCACCATCTTTGGTGAGGGAATCAGGAAGTGAAGCGTTGCGGCTTTACTGCCCGGTTCCCTACTGCGCGTTCGCGCAGCGCTATGTGAATGGGCGGATGTCTCCTGGGACACACACAAGGTCCCAGAAGACACCACTCCCCATTTCCCAGGCGGCAGCGCGAGGAGAAGAAAGAAGACCACCGCAAACGAGGAAGTGGCAGATTAGGACGATCTGCCTAGTAACAGCCATTTCTGGTAAGTATAAAAAAATATATATTTATATTTTTCTAAATTTTTGTAGCCTTTTTTGGCTATTTTTTTTTTTTTTTTTTTAGAGTGGACCTCCGCTTTAACACCACTTTAAAAAAAAAAATATTATTATTTTTATTTTTATTTTTTTTGCTAAAAGGGTACAACTGTCTCCATTTTCAGGTTGCCTTGCTCTTTGTTCTAATGCCGCGTACACACGATCGTTTTTCACATCGTTAAAAATCCCATTCTTTAAATTGGGCATTAAAAACAATCGTGTGTAGGCTCCAGAGCATTTTTAACGACGTGAAAAATGGCCTAAAAAAAAGAGAACCTGCTCCATTTTTTCACGTCGTTTTTCACGTCGTTTTTTTTTTATGACGTGAAAAACGGTAGTGTGTATGCTTTTACGAGGGGAAAAAAACGCGCATGCTCAGAATCAAGTATGAGACGGGAGCGCTCGTTCTGGTAAAACTAACGTTCGTAATGGAGATAGCACATTCATCACGCTGTAACGGACTGAAGAGCACGAGGCTGAAAAGCGCGAATCGTCGCTCAACAAACTTTACTAACATGAAGGGTGGCACCATTTGAACGGAACTTCCCCTTTATAGTGCCGTCGTACGTGTTTTACGTCACTGCGCTTTGCTCGAGCTTTTTTTTTTAATGAACGTGTGTATGCAAGACGGGCTTGAGAGGAAACAAGAAAAATCACGTCAAGAAAAACGTTGTTTTTGAAAATAACATTAAAAACGATCGTGTGTACGCGGCATCAGAGTTTTTTTTTTTTTTTTAGTGCACAAAATGAACAGCTAACACCAGTGAGCAAATAGGTGGGCTAATTAGCAGAGAAATGAAAATAATGAACTCCTTGATGAGTTGAGGTTTTGTTAGAAAGTTCCTATTCATAGTAAGGCATTAGCTTCTATTGTGTGTATCTCCCTGGCATTGAGCATCACTCCGCTGTCCAAACTGTGTAATCTGATTCTTGTGGCTGAGATAATTTAGCAACAGCAGGAGAGGGTGTCAAAAGGCGTGCTCCCAGAAAGCCTCATGGAGAACATGCTGTCTGCAAACAAAAGACAGACACTGTGCTGCTACTCATGTAGCCATCTATCCTGTACAAGTCTATTGGGTTTCTAATTGTGAATTTTTTACTACTGCTACGAGTAATACAAATAAAAAGGAAAAAAATATTATAAGAAGGTTTAAAACCTTGTCACGTAGTAACACAGACACAATATAGTTACACGTTCACCTACCTTGCAGTTAAAAAATACGTGTCTGAGTCCACCTCCGCCATTAGGACATGTGCATAGACCTCACCCAGAAAATAGGAATACACTATGTTTATAGGAGATACACCTTATTACCAAAAGTATTTACTTAAAGGGGTTGTAAAGGTTCGTTTTTTATTTTCTGAATAGGTTCCTTTAAGCTAGTGCATTGTTGGTTCACTTACCTTTTCCTTCCATTTCCCTTCTAAATGTTTGAACTTCTCACTTCCTGTTTCTCCTCACTAAACTTCACACCATCACCCGAGTGGTGTTTAGTCAGCCAGAACAGCTTACTGAACAGCTTACTGAGGAGGAACAGGAAGTGAGAAATTCAGACAAAGAAAACAAAGAAAACAAATATTTAGAAGGGAAATCTAAGGAAAAGGTAAGTGAACCAACAATGCACTAGCTTAAAGGAACCTATTTAGAAAATAAAAAACAAACCTTTACAACCCCTTTAACTTTAATTACATCCCAGTCTAAAGGCCCATACAGAGGGTCGGACTTTTTGACAACAAACTTCAAAATGAGCAGGTTTTCAAAAAAATACTACCGTGTGTACGCTCCGTCGGACAAAAGTTCGCTCTGCAAACGGACAAACTTTTCGGCAACAAAAGTCCTACGGTGCAAAGTCCGACCGTGTGTACAGAAATCCATCGGACTTTAGGGGTGGCGGTAAAGAGCAGAAAAACCATGTAGAATGTCAATTACGTCACTACGTTCATGTTTGTTGGCTGAAAAAGTCCTGTCGTGTGTATGCTATGGGCATTCCCGGCCAACTCCCTTCGGACAAAAATCCACGGAAAAGTTTGTTTGAAGTCCGATTATGTGTATGAGGCTTCAGTCCGTAGGGTTCAGTATTGAGTTGGCCCTCCCTTTGCAGCTATAACAGCTTCAACTCTTCTGGGAAGGCTGTCCACAAGGTTTAGGAGTGTGTCTATGGGAATGTTTGACCATTCGTCCGGAAGCGCATTTGTGAGGTCAGGCACTGATGTGGATGAGAAGGCCTGGCTCCAAGTCTCCGTTCTAATTCATCCCAAAGGTGTTCTATCGGGTTAAGGTCAGGACTCTGTGCAGGTCAGTCAAGTTCCTCCACCCCAAACTTGCATCCACACTATATTGCCAAAAGTATTGGGCCACCCCTCCAAATCATTTGGTGGAGGGGGGGTTATGGTGTGGGGTTGTTTTTCAGGGGTTGGGCTTTGCCTTTTAGTTCCAGTGAAGGGAACTCTTAAGGCGTCAACATACCAAGACATTTTGGACAATTTCATGCTCCCAACTTTGTGGGAAAAGTTTGGGAATGGCTCCTTCCTGTTCCAACATGACTGCGCACCAGTGCACAAAGCAAGGTCCATAAAGACATGGATGAGTGAGTTTTGGGTGGAGGAACTTGACTGGCCTGTACAGAGTCCTGACCTCAACCCCATAGAACACCTTTGGAATGAATTAGAATGCAGACTACAAGCCGGGTCTTCTCGTCCAACATCAGTGCCTGACTTCACAAATGTGCTTCTGGAAGAATGGTCAAACATTCCTATAGACACACTCCTAAACCTTGTGGACAGCCTTCCTGGAAGAGTTGAAGCTGTTATAGCTGCAAAGGGTGGGCCAACTCAATATTGAACCCTACGGACTAAGACTGGGATGCCATTAAAGTTCATGTGAGTGTAAAGGCAGGTGTCCCAATACTTTTGGTAATATAGTGTATGGCCATTCAATCGCGGTCAACATACCCATTTACTGATATATCTGAATTCTGTAACAGACCTAAACTGGTTGTAAATCTCTGACATGAAATATTAACAAAGCATGTACTTCTATAGTGTGTAATTGCCTCAATTCAAAGCACTGAGTGTGATTTCTGTATGCAGTCTGTATGCAGTCTGGTTCCTTTGCTATCTACATGAGTCATTTCTGACAGGCTATGCTGATTCTAAGCAATCAAGGGGGATGCTGCAGGAGCACACATCCTGTGATTGACAGCCTCAGCTTTGCATGTTTCCTTATGAGATTGTGTAGAGAAGAGTGTATCCCTTCCTTTCAGCTCTCAGATTACACTCAGCTCTCCTCTGTGAGCTGTGCTGTGTTTGACATCAGATACCTGCCCCCTGCCTCTAGAAGTTCAGAAAAGATTCTGGACTTTAAATTGATATAGAGAAGAGATGGCTACAGACAAACAGGTACAATTTATGAAGGTAAGTTAGTTTAAAGGAACACTAAAGGCACATTTTTTTTTTTTTTAAATAACAAATATGTTATACTTACATCCACTGTGCAGCTCGTTTTGCACAGAGTGGCCCCGAACCTGGTCTTCTGGGGTCCCTCGGGGGCTGTCTCGGCTCCTCCCCGCAAGAATTCACCACCTTCATGTGAGCAAGCGAGCATGGTGGTAAGTTCTTGCGGGCGCACTCCCGTGATACAGCCGGTGGCTTTAGCCTCTCATTGTATCACTCGCCCCCACAGACAGCAAAAATAGGATTTTTTACTCACCGTAAAATCCTTTTCTCTGAGTCCATGGACCGACACAGCTTCTCTATTGACAAAGTGGGTATTATCCGTTAATTAGGAGTGACTAGGCAGAAAAACTTGTAAAAAGTGTTGCATCACACCCTCTACAGTACCGCCCAGGGGGCGGACCCTCTGAGTATACCCTCTCAGTCTGCACATCGCAGATCAGTTCGTCAAAAAGCAGTACAAACTTAAAAGGAGGGGTGGGTGCTGTGTCGGTCCATGGACTCAGAGAAAAGGATTTTACGGTGAGTAAAAAATCCTATTTACTCTTTCGTCCATGGACCGACACAGCTTCTCTATTGACAAAGTGGGACGTCCCAAAGCAGTGTCAGAGAAAAAAACGAGGGGTGGTAACAGCATAAAAACAAACTTCACCCCAAAACACAAAACAGCACTCCTCCAACGGAGGAGTTGCAACTCTAAACAGCCGCCTGCAAAACCTTGCGGCCGAAAG
Organism: Rana muscosa; assembly: GCA_029206835.1. Classification (NCBI taxonomy): domain Eukaryota; kingdom Metazoa; phylum Chordata; class Amphibia; order Anura; family Ranidae; genus Rana; species Rana muscosa. The sequence goes on along the minus strand of CM055125.1, from coordinate 86,355,596 downwards.
AGGCATCCGAAGATGCACCTACATCAACTTTGTAGAATTTTGTGAAAGTGTGAGCGGACGACCAAGTCGCCGCTTTACATAGTTGGGAAACAGACGCTTGATGTCGGAAAGCCCAAGAGGCACCTATTGCCCTGGTCGAATGCGCCGTGACAGGAAAGGGGGGCGCCTGACCCTTTAAGGCGTAAGCCTGGATTACTATCTGTCGGATCCACCTAGAGATGGTGGCCAATGAGACTGCTTGGCCCTTCTTGGGACCAGCCACCGAAACAAACAGTGAGTCTGACTTCCGGAACAGGGAAGTAGCAGATATGTATACTCTCAAAGCTCGGACAACGTCCAAGGAATGCAACGCCGACTCCTTAGGATTCGACGACTGAGGACACAAGGATGGAAGTACAATGTCTTCGTTGAGATGAAAAGCCGAAACGACCTTCGGAAGAAAGGAAGGCTGCGGCCGCAGCACCACCTTATCCTTGTGGAAAATCAAATAGGGAGCCTTGCAGGACAAGGCTGCCAGCTCAGAGACTCGTCTAAATGACGTAACAGCCACCAAAAAGACCACCTTCTGAGAAAGTGTCAACAGGGGAATATCTCTAATATTCTCAAACGGTGCCTTCTGAAGCACCGAGAGGACCAGGTTCAAGTCCCACGGAGGTAACGGGGGGCGGACCGGAGGGGCCACATGTCGAACCCCCTGCACAAATGTACTCACGAGAGAGTGAGTCGCCAGGGGTCGCTGAAAAAAGACAGCCAGGGCAGATATCTGTCCCTTAATCGTACTTAGGGCAAGCCTTTGGTCTACCCCATGCTGTAAAAACAGCAGGATTCTGGAAACCAAATAGGTACGCGGATGCCATTTCATTTCCTCACACATGGAGATGTAGGCCCTCCAAGTGCGGTGATAGACCTTCCTAGAGGACGGTTTCCGAGCACTTCTCATAGTAGAAATTACTGAGTCTGACAGGCCCCGGTCTCTCAGTACCTGGTTCTCAACAGCCATGCCGTTAAAGCCAATGACTGTAAAGCAGGATGGAATATGGGACCTTGCGACAGCAGGTCCTTCCGTAGTGGTAGGCGCCAGGGGACGTCTGCTACCAGACGTACTAGATCGGCGTACCAAGGACGCTGAGGCCAATCTGGAGCGATTAGGATCATTGGAATTCCCTCTGCCTCCACTCTGCGGAGCAGAAGAGGAAGAAGCCTTAAGGGAGGGAAGGCATAGATTAGCCGATACTGGCCCCACAATGCTACCAACGCGTCCGTTGCGTCTGCCCATGGGTCTCTTGACCGGGCCACAAACCTCAATACCTTCCGATTGAGTCGGGAAGCCAGAAGATCTACGTCTGGTGTGCCCCATCTTTGGCAGAGGAGTTGGAACACCTCCGGGTGTAAGGACCATTCTCCCTGGTCCAGCATCTGGCGGCTCAGGTAGTCCGCCTGCCAGTTTTCCACACCCGGAATGTACACGGCCGACAGTGCCGGTACGCTCCTCTCTGCCCACTTCAGGATGCGAGCGATCTCCGATGCTGCAGCTGAGCTTCTTGTTCCTCCTTGATGATTGACATATGCCACTGCTGTGGCGTTGTCTGACTGGATCCTGACTGGACGCCCTTGCAGTCTCTGAGACCATTTGAAGAGGCACAGCTTGATCGCCCGGATCTCCAGGACATTGATCGGCAGGAGGGCTTCCTCTGGGGTCCAGCGACCTTGCGCCGACTGGACACCCCAGACTCCCCCCCAACCTGTAAGGCTGGCGTCCGTCGTGATCACTATCCAGTAAACCGGAAGAAATGACTTCCCGGCCATTAGAGCCGGTGCTGTCAGCCACCATACCAGGGATCTCCTGACTAGGTGGCTCACTCGGATTTGATAATCCAGAGATGAAGGGCATCTGTTCCATCTGGACAGAACTTCCCTCTGTAACACTCGAGTGTGGTATTGAGCATATGGGACCGCCTCGAAGGAGGCTACCATGAGGCCCAACACTCGCATGCAAAAACGGAGTGACGACCAATTCCTGGAAGTCAGCTGCCGTACTGCAGCCCGGAGGGTCTGCAACTTCTCCACAGGGAGGAATACCTTTGCCTCTGAGGAATCCAGAATCAACCCCAGGTACACTAGGCGTTGAGTGGGCACCAATACTGACTTTTGCGTGTTTAGTATCCAACCACAGTCTCGAAGAGTCTGACAGGTAATGGACACGCTTACCTCTAATTCTGAGCTTGAAGGGCCCTTCAGCAGAAGGTCGTCCAAGTAACCTGTGATAGCGATACCCCGCTGTCTTAGAAGTGCCAGAATCGGAGCGAGCACCTTGGTGAACGTCCTGGGTGCTGAGGCAAGGCCAAACGGGAGGGCCACAAACTGGTAGTGGTTCTTCCCGATAGCAAATCGCAGAAACCTCTGGTGTCTGGAGTATATGGGGACATGCAGGTATGCGTCCTTGATGTCCAAGGAGGCCAGAAAGTCCCCCGGATGGAGAGCCGTGACTACAGATCGAACCGACTCCATCCGAAAACTTTGTACCTTCACAAAGCAATTGAGGGCTCTGAGATCCAAGCTTGGACGAACCCCCTCCTTCTTCGGCACAATGAACAGATTTGAGTAAAAACCCCGTTCCAGTTCTGGAACTGGAATAACTACCCCGCGTTCCAGTAGACCCTGGACCGCCCCATACAGGGCCTCCCGACGGGTCGGTAGTAGCTGGAGTTTGGAGGTGTTGAATCTGTCGGGTGGACAAGAGAGAAACTATCTTGTAGCCTGAGGAGATTACTTCGCAAACACACCTGTCGGAGATTAGTGCTGTCCACTGAGTCGCGAATTTGCGAAGACGTCTCCCCACCCGAGAGCTGGGTGGGGGTGGACCTTCATGCGGACGCAAATTTGTCCGCAGGCTTATTGGGTATGCGGGACCAGGGACGCTTTTGTCCTTGGGCAGGCGCTTTATCGGCCTGGGGTCTTTTCCCTGTCGCCCTAGGGGGACGAAAAAACCACTTGTGTGCAGTAAAGGAGGGCCCTTGCCCTTGGCGTGGCCCCTTACCCTTGCTAATTTGGGGAAGCAAAGTGCTTTTACTTCCTGTGGCATCCTTGATGATGTCATCCAGAGAAGCCCCAAAAAGTCTGTCGCCCTTAAAAGGCAGATCCAACAGGGCTTTCTTGGAAGTCTGGTCCGCAGACCAGCCTTTTAGCCAGATCAGGTGGCGTATTGCTACTGCATAAACCGAAGTTTTAGACAGCAGGGGAATAGTATTCATGTCTGACTCGCAGACAAACCTAAGGCCCTGGACCAACAGGTCGGCCAATGTTATCTCATCAGGAGGAGCATCTCGCTCCTTAACCCCTGGAGTAGCAATCTTGCCCATTCAGTAAGTGTGTGAGACACTAGGGCCCCCGCCAATGCCGGGCGTACTGCCGAGCCTACCACTGAGTATAGGTAGCAAGCGAGTGCTTCAGCCTTCTTATCCACAGGGTCCTAGAAAACAGGAGCCCCTTCTACAGGAATTGTGGTGGCTCTATTAAGTCTGGACACTGGAGGGTCCACTATAGGGGGGAGGGGTCCATTTCTTCAGAAAACTCTCCTCAAAAGGGGTACCGTACCGCAAACCTCTTTGGGGCTGTAAAGACCCTCAGTGGGTTCTCCCATTCCTTGTATAAGAGTTTATCAAAAGACACACAAGGGAACACCTTAGCAGTGCGGGCAGGTCTATGAAACCCAAGTGGACCGGAGTCTCTGCTGCTTCTGCAGTATTTTCCAATTTTAGCATATCCCGCACTGCAGTAATAAGGTCAGATACCAAAGCCGTCTCGCGTACTGACCTGGACTTTGAGTCATTCTCACTGTCCGGTCACGGTCTGCAGTCTCTGGTGCGTCAGAATCTGGGCCCCGAGCCATAGCTGGACCTGGTTCTGCACCAGAATTATCCCCAGAAGCTTGCAGGGGATGGGGCGTTTACTACCCCCTGTATTCCCGTGTGCTGCTTCCACCCTGGCAGCAAACGCCTCTAGGATTGCCGACATAGCGTCCATAGACACCTCAGGGACACCAGCTGCTAAATCTGGTGTTTCAGGGGAGAAGACATCTGGCTCAGATGCCATGCTGACCACACGCTGACACTCACAGGGCTCCAGGCAAGATATCAATAGGCCACCCTCCTGCGCTGCAGAGATGCTGGGTCACCCAGAGGACTCACCACCCTGGATAGGTACTGCTATGCTGCGCCTATGATGCTGTCCCCTTGCTGCTGTGTCAGTCTGCTTCTTTTATCAGCACTTCCTGTGTGAATTTTCGCGCCAGTGTAATGCACCCTAGAGGCCGGAGGCTCTCGCAAAATGGTTGCCAAAACCGTCTGTATGGAAGATAATGTGGGCTCTAAGAAAATGGCCGCCGACAGAAGATAGAGGTCAGGCAGCCATAGCCCACAAAAAAGATGGCCGCCGAACGGCAATATCTGCATACAGGGTGGACAAACATGGCCGCCGATCACCTGATAGGGGCCAGTGGGTGTGGCCGAACTACAGGAAGATGGCCGCCAGGCAGTTACAAGAGGCCAAACTTGGCATGGACCACCTCAAAATGGCCGCCGACAGCATGGAGACACAGAAACACAGGTAAGCAAAAATGACATTTCTTTTAAATGTTAGTTACAGCCAGCCCCGCTCCAGTGGGACCCCCTAGGTGACCCCCAGCACCCAGCAACCTTTAGCTAGAAGCCCAGGGAGGAGGGAAAGGCAGGGAGAGAGGGAAGAAAGGGGCCACAACCACTTACTTGATCTCTCCAGGAATGTCCAGCTAAATCACCCAGCCGAGGCAGGGGAGTTTTACTTACCTATCCTGCATGTATTCTGCTGGAAGACATTCCAAACAGATCATCGTCCGCGCACGGAAGGTGACTGTTGGCCAGGCATGCTGTGATTGGACCCAGAAGGGACGATCATATGTATGCCCTGGAGCATGACGCTCACCGGACAGGCTGCTGCGACTCGGCCGTAAGGTCAGCCGAAGCTGAGCGGTCCGATGCAAGCCTTGGAGCGTAAGCTCACCGGCCAGGCTGCTGCGACTCGGCCGTAAGGTCAGCCGAAGCTGAGCGGTCCGATGCAGGCCCTGGAGCGTAGGCTCACCGGCCACCCGTGGAGCGACGGGCATGTCGTGGAAAACCCAGCGCGTAGCTAGGGTCGGCACACGCTCGATGGCCGAAACTGGGGAGACTACAAGGATCGAGGATCCAGCCTGTCACCCAGTCGGCAGTTGATCGAAGATCGCAGGAAACAACAAATGTAGCAAAAAAATAAAAATATATATATCTTTTTTCCCCGGACCAATGAGCCCGAAGGGAGCCATGTCCTACTCCTTGCTAGACAGAAAAAAACTGATCTGCGATGTGCAGACTGAGAGGGTATACCCAGAGGGTCCGCCCCCTGGGCGGTACTGTAGAGGGTGTGATGCAACACTTTTTACAAGTTTTTCTGCCTAGTCACTCCTAATTAACGGATAATACCCACTTTGTCAATAGAGAAGCTGTGTCGGTCCATGGACGAAAGAGTAACAAATGTTACAGGGGTGATAACCCTTCCCTATGTTCTCCAAAAAGTTTAAAAATAGATTTTTTGGCTGGAGCTACACTTAAACAATGTACCTGTTCAAAATTACAAACAGATTCTACATAAGAACAAACCTACAGTCCCTGTCTTGTATGCACCGCCTGTATACGGCTGTTCAGAGTATATAGGGCCTTTTTTATTTTGTGTGCGGGGTTCCCCTTAATATCCATACAAGACCCAAAGGGGCTGGTAATGGGCTGGGGTAGGGGGGGGGTGGGGTGATGGGGTAGCTATGCCATTTTTCTCAATGATTTTCATCCATATTGCCGGGACCAGACATTACATTAAAGCCGCAAGCAGTTTTAAATGGCTTTTTTTCCTTTAGAAATGTCATTTTGTGCAGGGACAGTTCTAAACACGGGAAACACGTGGCACTTCACAGGCATACTTTAGACACCCCCCAGGTACGATATTTAAAGGAATATTTCACTTTTTTTTCACTTTATGCATCATTAAAATCATACCTCCCAACAGGCACGGATTCTGCGGGTTTCTCCCGCATAGGCACCTCCTTCCCGCATTCCCGCGATAGTTGTATAATTCCCGCAGAGCAGGCACAGCAGGAAGTGGAGGAACGAATTTTTTTCAATTCTCCCGCTGAACCCCCCTGCTCAAGAACTTTCGTTTTAAAGTCGAATTTTTTTTCCAATTCTCCCCACTGCACCCCCCCCCCCCCCACTCAACAACTTTCGTTTTAATGTTTTAATGTCGATTTTTTTTTTTCCAATTTGTTTTAATGTCGATTTTTTTTCCAATTCTCCCCACTGCACAAACCCCCCCCCCCCCCTCAACAACTTTCGTTTTAATGTCGTTTTTTTTTTTCAATTCTCCCACTGCACAGCCACTGCATGCACCCCCCCCCCCCCGCTCAACAACTTTCGTTTTAATGTCGATTTTTTTTTTTCAATTCACCCACTGCACAGCCACCCCCCCCCCCCCGCTCAACAACTTTCGTTTTAATGTCGGAGAGGGGAGCTCATCAATGTCCCGCGGTGGGACTTTTAAAAGTTGGGAGGTATGTTAAAATCACTACTCTTGAAAAAACAACCGTTTTAAAAGATTATTTTTACATTGATACATGTGCCCTGGGGCAGGACCCGGGTCCCGAAACCCTTTTTAGGACAATAACATGCATATTAGGCGTTATAATTAGCACTTTAGATTTTGAAGGTTTGCGTCCATTGTATTTAATAGGGTTCTAAAGTTCGTGCGAACTTGACTATTGTATAACTGATGTATTACAGGTCTGCCCACCACATTCTACCCCCATACCTTACTTATATTTAATCAAGAGACCACACATTGATGTTTGGAGTAAAACATGGCCATAGCAGCCTCCTTTATTTTTTTTAACTGTTCCATCAGTTATCAAAAACTTTAACCATCAAAACACATAAACCCAGAACATATCCGAAATATTGCCTCCTAGTGTTGGTCTTTGCAGGAACCTCAAAATTGCCATAATCATATTAATCCGATATTAGTCACCATACTAATATCGTATTACCACGTGACACTGCGGTACCTTAAAAATGGTCATAGGCCTCAAGCCGATCAGCTACTCAGAGACGACCACTGACCGCAGTGCCCCCATTATCCAACTCATCCAGCTAAACTCCTGTTAGCTGGAATCCACCCACAGGACCCATACCACCGATAGGTCCTGACCACTTCCTTTTTTAGGTACTTCCTTCTCCCGCAAAGACCAAACACCCGCCACAGCACCCAAGGGAAAACACCTTTACCCTTTGGTGCCCCTCCAAACCCTAAGGGCTCGTTGGATCCCATCCTACAAACCCAAAGTCCATAAGTCAGTCCCCACATCGTTCAGGTGGACCCCATCCCTCCGTAGATACCGCCATGTATCCACCTCCAGCTCGAAATGTCGAACCACCAACCCCCCGTTCCGTACCACAAACCTGCCCATGTCCCGGTTAATTTTTTCTCCGAGCCCTATTGATGCCATCCACGGACCTCGCCCCCTTCCACTCTGACCGTGCCACCATGTCTGACCAGACAATGATCATGTCCGTCAATGACATCCTGAGCCCAATGAAATCAAATTTCATATCTCTTAAACTTCTAACATGGACCTAAAGCCCAGGTCATTGCCACCTACATGCAGTACCAAAACGTCAGGTGGCCTGTCCAAACGAGCAAAACGGTGCACCTCCGGAACCATCCTACTCCACCACATTCCTGGAACTCCCAGCCAGCGGACACACGCCTCCGGTCTTGGGAATCCCAACAGCCGACCCTCATATCGACGCCAGCCCTCTTAGCCCCCCAGAACACAAACAAATGGCCCAGTATCCAGACCAAAGCTTGTGTCTCACCTGAAAGTAGACGAAGAACAATAATCCCCATGAGAAAATTCCCAAAAACCCAACCTGTACAACTCAGCAGCCCGAATATAACACCCCGGGCATGCCCCCAAAATTACTCACGCCCCACTATTAGCTGGGGGCGACCGTACAGCCGGAACCTCCTGGCTTCCCACCGGCCTAACCTCATTAACAGCTTCCTCGTCTATCCCACATCTGGCCGCCTCTGTAGCTGCCCCTATCCTGAAGGAGTGAGAGGAAAAAAACTCCTTATCACGGATTCCCAACGCCCGAAGGCACTTTCGGAATACCGTAATAAACCAATATCTTGAAAGGGGGGTCCCGTCCTTGTGCATCAAAAAGAAACCACACTGGGCGGGCGAACCTCCCAATACCCCTTAACAGACCTTACAGGGCATACCATAGAACCTGTACCAACTTACCTCTGCCCACCTGGTCCGTCGTAGACTTTCTAAGCGCCAGTGACACCCCGGCCTCCGTCCAAACCACATCGCAAGCCAGCAACCCCCCGTGCACCGCTTTGGACGGGCTGACCAACCCCCCTATCCAGAATGCTCCAAAAAACGTCAATGAGAAGGACAGCACCAATAATAATATTAATTGTATCAATATACTATTTCCTATAGCAACCCACGTGACACTACGGTACCTTAAATGGTCATAGGCCTAAAGCCGACCAGCTGCTCAGAGACGACCACTGACCGCAGTGCCCCTATTATCAAACTATTCCAGCTAAACTCCTGTTAGCTGAAATACCCTCTCAGAACCCATACCACCGATAGGTCCTGACCACTTGCTTTTTGAGGAACTCCATTCGTAACCTTGTGGTACCTTAAATGGTCATAGGCCTCAAGCCGACCAGCTGCTCAGAGACGACCACTGACCGCAGTGCCCCCATTATCAAACTCTTCCAGCTAAACTCCTGTTAGCTGGAATACCCTCTCAGAACCCCTACCACCGATAGGTCCTGACCACTCGCTTTTTGAGGAACTCCATTTGTGACATTGCGGTAACTTAAATGATCATAGGCCTCAAGCCGACCAGCTGCTCAGAGACGACCACTGACCGCCGTGCCCCCATTATCAAACTCTTCCAGTTAAACTCCTGTTAGCTGGAATACCCTCTTAGAACCCATACCACCGATAGGTCCTGACCACTTGCTTTTTTGAGGAACTCCATTCTCCCCCAAAGACCAAAACACCCTGGTGCCAACTCTCGTAACCTGTCCCACTGACAGCGAGACAGCGCATAAGCTATGACATTGTCCCCCCCGGCAGGTGTACCGCATACACAAACACATTGAGCTGCAATCATCTCAACACCAGATGGCGCAGCAGCCGCACCACAGGGGGGGGAGGATGCCAACACCTTGTTAATGACCTGCACCACCCCCAGGTTGTCCCAGCGAAACCGCACCTCTAAGTCTCTGAAACAAACCCCCCACAGTTCCACCGCCAGTACCCCCGGGAACCGTTCCAGTAGGACCAAGTTCTTGGTAAAAACCAGCATCAATCCATGCCTGAGACCAGGGGCCCGCACTCCACTTTCCCTGAAAGAAAGCCCCAAAACCTGACCCCCCAGCTGCATCCGTGTACAGTTCGAAACAAAATTGCTAATTGGGCCGGACCTCCCTACCGCCCTCCCATTGAAGGACTCCAGAAATGAATGCCAAACTTGCAAGTCAGCCTTGTGCTCCCTGCCCAAACTCACAAATGTGTGGGAGACCATACCCCAGCCATGCTAGCCGACAGCCGTCGGCAGAACACCCTGCCCATTGGCAGGATGCGGCACGCAAAATTGAGTTTTCCCAGCAGCGACTGCAACACCCTAAGCTGCACCTTACTCAGCCCCACCATAACTCTCAGCTCCCCCTTGAGAGCCTCCAACTTGTCCAATGGTAGGCGGCACTCCATGGCCTCCTAATCCAGGACAACGCCCAAAAATGTGATATCCGTGCGAGGTCCCTCAGTTTTCCCAGGCGCCAAAGGGATCCCAAACTGCTCCGCAATGTGCTCCAAGGTGGCCAGGAGCACCGCGCAGATCCTGGATGAGGCCGGACCCTCACACAGAAAATCGTCCCAAGTAGTGAATAATTGAACTCACCCCGACACACCCCTGCCAACCCATTCCACAAATGAGCCGAACTGTTCGAACAATGCGCACGATATGGAGCATCCCATAGGTAAACCCTTATCCACATAGAACGCATTGTCCCAATGACATCCCCAGGAGGTGAAAGCTATCAGGGTGAACCGGCAACAATCTAAACGCCGCCTCTATGTCGGCTTTTGCCATCAACGCCCCCTGCCCGTACAGGCGAACCCAGCCCACTGCAGCATCAAAGCAAGTGTAACTGACTGTACATGCTTCCGGATCAATCGCGTCATTGACCGACCCACCCATCGGAAAAGACAGGTGGTGAATGAGGCGGAACTTGTTGGGCTCCCTCTTGGGGACAACCCCGAGCGGGGAGACCACCAAATTCTCCAAAGAGGGAAAGGGAAAGGACCGGCCTAAAGTAACCTCCTTGAGCAGTTTCTCTGCGACCGTAGCAGGCTCCTGCATGGCCGACCGCAAATTGCACGCGATCGGGGGGATAACCTGCAAGGAACATGTAATGTAAAACCCCTCTGAAAAAAACCCCGATCCAACAATCCGGCCGCCCCCCTGTCCGGATACTGACCGAGAAACAGCCGCCTCCTTTCCACCATCACCGGAGTCCTCCATTTTTGTGCCCAGCGTCTCCGGCACGACCCTCCTGAAAAAACTGACTAGGAACCCTCGGCGAGGTCATCCACCGCATCCATAAGCTGATGTCCTTATTATCCCACACTAGATCTGGCCGCACTGCTCTCCTCTGTCTGAAATGTTCGTCATATCGGAGCCACTCCGTGCCCCCGTTCACCCTGTAGGCCTCTCCAATGGAGTCCTGCTAGCCAAATAGTGCTGAACAGTGCTCCAGATTCTTCTGTCCTAATAACACTGGCCATGACGGCGAACGCCTGCAGCCAATTTGCAAATGTCCGTGGGATAAGCCTGTATCGCCTCTTCTCCTCATCCTCCTGTCTAGAATCATCTGGCTTAACCCTGTCCAGGTGAAACTTTTCAATGGTAACAGTGAGAACATTTCCACATACTCACCTTTCCATATCTTCTCCCTCACTTCAGGTTTCAGGTGTGCTCCCAGCGGTGCCTCATAACACACATACACCTCACATTTTGCAGCATCGGCCAACCTAAACATATCCTGCCGTGCCGCCTGTTCCACCGCGCTACTCATCTGTGTGGCCCCCAAAGCCACGGTAGCCACCCCTACCAATACCCCCCACCGCAGTAGTTGACGCAGGTGGAAACCGGCGCTACCACCGCAGTCATGGGCCCCGCCGGCAGAACCCACGCCACTGCCGGGCCGACCTGCCCACCATCCCCCCTCTCAAATTGGCTGACCAAGGACTTGATACCCTCAAGAAAAAACCCCTGCAGCCCATCCAGCCGTGCACCTCCCCCATCAGGGACCGTAACCCCCCCAGCCTGCCCACTACCTGGATCCAGCACCTGCACCGCTAAACCCTCACCCCCAGCAGGCCTAACCACCTGGCCACCACCCACAGTATGGCCCCCAGAATGAGTAAGTAAACATGACTTACCGGGCTGCCTGGAAGAAATCCCACCAGCCGATCGACTCGACTCCACCGCTGCCACCGACCGTCCGGGTCTCCGATCCTCCTCCGAGCTGCACACTTCCCCCTCCGACAGCACACCAGACTGCTCCTCACCACCAGAAGAAAGCTCACCAGGCGACTTGTCCCTGGAAGCCGAGGGTCCTGCACCCGATCGATCCATCCTCCGCGCACCAGACCCGCACACCGATCGTTTAGCCGACTTGCCACCACGCTGTTCCCCAGCACCGCCGTCATCTCTCTCTGGCTCCCTCATTCCTGAACCTGCCTGCACCAGCCCATGATGTCTGGCCGAGGGGGGGGGGGTGCCCGGACACCGCAGCCCCCGATAACCCACGCTGTGGTCCCGACCCTGCGAGCTCGCCATCCTCTCTCCCCACGGTACATGCTGATCCAGACGGACCCGACAGCATCAGCCCCAGGGTCTCCCGGAGCCAATCCTCGCCACGTGTAGCGGCCTCTGCCCGCAGCTGGGCCAGAAGTTTTTTTTTTTTTGTCACAGACATGCTGCTGTTAGCTGAAACTTTCCCCTGCACTGTGTTAACTCAGAGGGGCGGGGTCTTCCTTTTATCTAGCCTTCTCCCCTCCCCTCTATATTTCCATTAGCCAATAGTTAATACCCTCTTATTACATACTCTGTTCACTCAGTCATGCCCAGCCCTGCGCCTATGGCATTCTGTTTTTTTGCTCCGGGCTTTTCTTTCGGCCCGTTCGAAAGTTCTGGTGCGAACCGAACGGGGGGGGGGGGGTGTTCGGCTCATCCCTACTGGGTATATGTAAGGACTTACAACCACTTTAAGTGCTACAGATCAAATGCCCAAAAATATGTTGGCTTTATGAACAGCCAATACAATTTGCAGTTTTTTTTGCCTTTAGAGATTTGCCCCTCCTGTTAGCCTTTGGTTAAATTGCTTCTCTTTTACAGTTTTTTTTCACAACATTTCGGGGGTTGATTTACTAAAACTGTAGAGTGCAAAATCAGGTGCAGCTCTGCATGGTAGCCAATCAGCTTCTAACTTCAGCTTGTTCAATTAAAGTGTTACTAAACCCAGGACCCTGTATTCATTATATCTCGTCTCCCACAGTATACAGACCATGGAAATGCAAAAATTGTACTAAATATAAACTGCTAAATACCTTTTCTCATCAGCAGTATATAGCAATCCCCCCCTGCTGAGCAAGCGGCTTACGCTTAGTGGAGGTACCCTAATGCCGCGTACACACCATCAATTTTCCTGTCATGCAAAAAATCAACGTTTTTCTCGACGTGATTCCTCTCAAGCCTGCCTTGCATACACACGTTCAGGAAAAAAAAAAGCACGAGCAAAGCGCGGTGACGTATAACACGTACGCCAACACGTACGACGACACTATTAAGAGGAAGTTCCATTCAAATGGCGCCACCCTTTGGGCTGCTTTTGCTGATCTCATGTTAGTAAAGTTTGGTGAGAGACGATTCGCGCTTTTCAGCCTCGTGCTTTTCAGTCCGTTACAGTGTGAGGAATGTGCCATCTCCATTACAAACGCTAGTTTTACCAGATTCTGAGCATGCGCGTTTTTTCCCCCTCGGAAAAGCATACACACGCCCATTTTTCGCGACGAGAAAAAGAATGACGGGAAAAACGACGAGAAAAAATGGAGCAGGTTCTAATTTTTTTGCGGGCAGTTTTCTCGTTGAGAAAACTGCTATGGAGCATACACACAACCGGTTTTTACTACCAATCTAAAAAATGGCAGTTTTCTCGTCATGAAAAACGGTTGTGTGTACGCAGAATAAGGCCCCTTTCATACTGCCGTGACTTAAAAATTGCGTGATTTTACAGGGATTCAGCCGCAATTTTGACGCGATTTCAGGGAAAGCCTGTGTAAACTTGAGGTCTATTGACCTCAACTTGCATGAAAGTCGGACCAAAGTAGTGCAGAGACTACTTTGAAGTTGTACATGTAGCGGACCCCCAAAATTGGGGTCGCTGTGCCTTAAATTTAAGGGTAGCCTGAGCAATAGTTTGGCTCAGGTTTTCTGACTCTTTAGATTGGACTCTGCTCTGCTGTGGTGTTACCTGGGTGTAAAGTTCCCCTTGACCTGCAGGTGCCGCTGTTGCCCAGGTCTCGGGTCGAACCACAGGTGGCATTGTAGCGTGATTGGGTGTCCTCTCTCGGCGGCCATGCAGTGGGCGTGGTCTGCCTGCTGTACATGCCGGGAGGGGGTACATAAGGGGCAGACGCCATTAGGCGGGGGAATTTGCCGGGGAGATTCCAAGGGGGACCCCTGGTGGCGAAAGTCGCGCCCTTTGGCCCTGCTGGCCGAGGCTATAATTTTCCAGGTAGGCCCAGTACCTTCAACTGGGTCTACAACCAAACCATCGGAGTCCCAGGGTATCCGAGGGAGGGTGGCCCGCTCTGAAAGTGAGGAAACCAGGGGAGGACCTGTCCGGAGGATCGGTGAAGGAAGTCACTGTCTCAGGGGAGGCCTATCAGAGGGAAGGATTCCGTGAGTTGCAAAATAGCTCCTGTGATGTGCCCCACTGGCACTTATGGTCTCTAAAAGTTGCAGGCGCTAGAGAGTTCTAGATTCAGGAACTAAAGGATTCTGTGGCAGAGGATCTCCTGAACTTGTCCTTGAAGGGGACGAAATCAAAAGTAACTGTACGTATTTCACTCCGGCTGCTAGAACAGTGAGAGGGGACTATCTGGGTGAGCAATACCCACTCAGGCTTAAGTGACGACGTGTAACGAAAGGTGTTGTGTGCCTGAACCTACCTCCCTATTCAACTTCTTTCTTTCTTCAATTTCCCCTGTGTAGCGGGTGGTTACATTTAGGGGAGGCATCTGAGTGGTAACAGGCTCAGATGCAGAAATTGTTAGGGTTCATGGACCAATTTATGCCAGTGGAGGATATCAATGGTGTCCAGTTCCATGCGGCCTATAGGTGGCGCTGTTGCCATAGGACAGGGTTGAACCACCATTGGAGGTCTGTGCCTTTTTGTCCTCTCGCAGGAGTGGTACAGCGGGCGGGGAACCTGCTGTACATGCTGGGAGAGGGGATAAAAGGGGCGGACATATTCCGCTCGGGGTCCACGCCCAGGCACCTTCAGCCTGGGTGTGAGTGCTGGTGGTCTCCGGGCGCCCTTGGCCCGGAGACGGAGCTGCGATTCCACCCCAGACACCTTTGGTCTGGGGTGAGGTACTCTCAGGAGGCCTGGGGCCCAGAACCTTCGACTGGGTCCTGCATGGGCTGGAGGATTCCTAGGGTGTCCTCCGGTATTGGACACCCGAATCTAGGGCGAGGGGGACCAGAGAGGTGACCTTCCCGAAGACCCAGCGCAGCATTGGCTGGTGACCGTGGAGGCCTCTGGTGAACGTCCGGATGGATGTCTCCCCCTGACAGGGGCCGCTTCTCAAGAAGGTAGTCCACGTTCTCATGGTCGGTGGCAGCGACCCAACTGAAACCCAGGTCGGTGGCAGCGACCACTCTCACGGTGGGTGGTAGCGACCCTGCGCCAAGCCTATTTCCGCACACCGAAACAGGAGAGTAACAAGTTCCTGTTTGTGCCTGGACCTTCCTCTTCACCTTGTCTGTTTGTTGTCTAACCAGTCTGCTCTAAAAGGACTATTTATTGCTCTAAAAGAATAAATAAGTGTTGGACTTTCAATGGTGTGGAACTTGGCTTTCTGGGAGTTAAAGGTCATTCTCAAGGGAAGTTTTGGCTCTGGACAGGGGCACAGACCCGAAGGTAATTTGGTATAGCTCACACATCTACACACTGGAGGATACGAGCTGGTGGTGCGTCACACTCTCCTCCCTGGTCCCCTAGACGAGAGCCATTGACATTGACAGAGAAGGAGGGAGTGAGAGGTGAGGTCGCTACACCTGTTAATGTCAAGCAAAGGAAAAATAAACTCTTTTGTTGGAGTTGACACTGTCTGGACATTGGCCTTTTTAAGGAGAAAAGATAGACTCTTCCCTACACTCTAGGGACGAGAACCAGCGGAGGGAGGTAACTCGCTGCAGGACCCAAAAATTTATTGAACACCGCTCACCCTCTTATACCAGGAGGATACGGGCATGTGGCATGGTGTGCCCTACTCTGCAGGTGGAGGTAAGCAGGAGAAAAAGGGTCCGTGTTCTACACACATATATGAATGGATATCATTGGAAATCACGGGGAACGACTTGTAATGCGACTTTGCAGTCCCAAGTCGAAGGACAAGTCGCACTAAGCATTTTAGAGCAGGTCATGTTCACGTCAAATTAGAACTGTTTAGCCTGTCCGGCATATCCATTCCAGTATTAAACTGACAGTTGGAACCTGTAGTTTCAATCTGATCAGTGAATGTGTCTTACACAAACAGTTGTGCTTTATGACATTTTTATAAATGATATACTTTTTTATTTAGCACTAATGTATTTTTTTTTAATCTTACAAATCCCTGCAGATCCATCCATAAAATTGAGTTGTGCAGCCCAGTGTTATACAGACAGAACTCCTCTTCATTTAATTACACCTGGGGGTCCTGCATCCCTAATCTTTTCTGGTAGTTGTCAATAAATAATACACTTTTTAAAAATACATTTTGCAGTTCAAAGCCTTTCATAGGACCATTGTGGGGCTCGAGATCCTCGCCTCGTATGCTGGATTTTCTGGTCTGCACAATAGCTCAATAAGATGACAGGGAACAATGATTCAGTTATTGCTTATTTGATGTTGGGTAAAACAAGGAGCCTGGGTATTAAATCATTTACTAAAGACAATGTTTCTGACAGTATTTGGTGTTGTAGGGAGTCCAGAAACTATTCAATTTCTTAACAAGGGAGTTCTCTCCTACCTTGTACTGTAAATTTTCCTAACTTCATAAAATTGTAATGCTGTGTGGCCACATGCTATTTAATGTTACACCATAATAACATTACAACAAATACTTTTATTAAAGCAGAGGTCTCTTCGAAATACTCATTCACCTCTATGTGAGCTGCTGTAATATTGCTGAATTGCTGTTATAGGATCAGGTCATTTACCTGTAAGCATTACATATTAAGATGAAAAAGTCCTATCCTTTTGTATTGGTAATTATGTCAGCCTCTCAAGACTGCTCCAAGTCTTGTTTCTGCCCAAAGAAGCATTTGAACTGCAATCCTCCACACCTGAAATAAATCCTTTGCCCTACAGAATGACTCTACTGCCTCTATATACACCGGGGGGATACTGACTATAAGCAAAAGCAGCTTAACCACTTCAGCCCTGGAAGAATTTACCCCCTTCCTGACCAAAGCACTTTTTGGGATACGGCACTGCGTTGCTTTAACTGACAATTGCGCGGTCGTGTGACATTGTGCCCAAAACAAAATTGACGTCCTTTTTTTCCCACAAATAGAGTTTTCTTTTGGTGGTATTTGATCACCTCTGCTGTTTTTATTTTTTGCGCTATAAACAAAAAAAGGGCGTCAATTTTTTAAAAATAGCAATATTTCTTACATTTTGCTATACTAAATATCCCCCAAAAATATATAAAAAAACTAAATTTTTCCTCAGTTTAGGCCCATATGTATTCTACTACATTTTTTTGATAAAAAATAAATAAAAAATCGCAATAAGCGTATATTGATTGGTTTGCGCAAAAGTTATAGTGTCTACAAAATAGGGGATAGATTTATAGCATTTTTTTATATTTTTTTTATTAGTAATGGCGGCGATTTGCGATTTTTATCGTGACTGCGACATTATGGCGGACACTTTTGACACTATTTTGGGACCATTGTCATTTATACAGCGATTAGTGCTATAAAAATGCACTGATTACTGTGTAAATGACACTGGCAGGGAAAGGGTTAAACACTAGGGGGCGATCAAGGGGTTAAGTGTGTCCTAGGGAGTGATTCTAACTGTGGGGGGATGGGCTACCACTGACATGACAGAGATCACTGCTCCCAATGACAGGGAGTAGGGATGAGCTTTGAGTTTAAGTCAAACTCATGTTCGACTCGAACATTGCCTGTTCGCCCGTTCGCCGAACAGAGAACAAATTGGGGTGTTCGCGGCAAATTCGAAAAGTCTATGGGAGAAATCTAAAGTGCTAATTATAAAGGCTTATATGCAAGATATTGTCATAAAAAGTGTTTGGGGACACGGGTCCTGCCCCAGGGGACATGTATCAATGCAAAAAAAAGTTTTAAAAACGTCCGTTTTTTCGGGAGCAGTGATTTTAATAATGCTTAAAGTGAAACAATAAAAGTGAAATATTCCTTTAAATTTCGTACCTAGGGGGTGTGTATAGTATGCCTGTAAAGTGGCGCATGTTTCCCGTGCTTAGAACTGTCCCTGCACAAAGTGTCATTTTTGAAGGAAAAAAGTCATTTAAAACTCACTCGTGGCTATTAATGAATTGTCGGCTCCCGGCAAGACATACAAAAGTCATTGATAAAAAAAATAAAATAAATCCGTGCGGTTCCCCCAAATATCCATACCAGGCCCTTCAGATCTGACATGGATTTTAAGGGGAACTCCACCCCAAATTTTAAAAAAATGGCGTGGAGTCCCCCCAAAAATCCATACCAGACCCTTATCCGAGCACGCAACCTGGCAGGCTGCAGGAAAAGAGGGGGGGACGAGAGAGCGCCCCCCCCTCCTGAACCGTACCAGGCCACATGCCTTCAACATGGGGAGGATGTCCCCATGTTGATGGGGACAAGGGCCTCATCCCCACAACCCTTGCCCGGTGATTGTGGGGGTCTGCGGGTGGGGGGCTTATCGGAATCTTTTTACATTTTTTGACACTTTCTTCGTGAAATGGTAGGGGTACAATGTACCTCTTACCAATTCACATGGGGGGACCTGGATCTGGGGGTCCCCTTTGTTAAAGGGGTCTTCCAGATTCCGATAAGCCCCCCGCCCGCAGACCCCCACAACCACCGGGCAAGGGTTGTGGGGATGAGGCCCTTGTCCCCATCAACATGGGGACATCCTCCCCATGTTGAGGGCATGTGGCCTGGTACGGTTCAGGAGGGGGGGGTGCTCTCTCGTCCCCCCCTCTTTTCCTGCGGCCTGCCAGGTTGCGTGCTCGGATAAGGGTCTGGTATGGATTTTTGGGGGGATTCCACGCCATTTTTTTTTACATTTGGGGTGGAGTTCCCCTTAAAATCCATGCCAGATCTGAAGGGCCTGGTATGGATATTTAGTGGGAACCGCACGCCATTTTTTTTTTTAATTTGCGGCGGGGTTCCCCCTTAATATCTATACCAGACCTGAAGGGCCTGGTAATTAAAGTCTGGGGGACCCCCACGCTTTTTTTTTTAACAATGACTTTTGTATGTATTGCCGGGAGCCGACAATTCATTAATAGCCGCGAGTGAGTTTTAAATTACTTTTTTTCCTTCAAAAATTACATTTTATGCAGGGACAGTTCTAAGCACGGGAAACATGCACCACTTTACATGCATATCATACACACCGCCCAGGTACGAAATTTAAAGGAATATTTCACTTTTATTTTTTCATTTTAAGCATTATTAAAATCACTGCTCCCGAAAAAACGGCTGTTTTTAAAACTTTTTTTTTGCATTGATACCTGTCCCCTGGGGCAGGACCCAGGTCCCCAAACACTTTTTAGGACAATAACTTGCATATAAGCCTTTATAATTAGCACTTTAGATTTCCAACGTTCGAGTCCATTGTATTTAATAGGGTTCTAAAGTTCACGCGAACATTCTGTCTGTTCGCAGGTTCTGGTGCGAACCGAACAGGGGGGTGTTCGGCTCATCCCTGACAGGGAGCCATAGCTCCCTGTCATGTCACTAGGCAGAACAGGGAAATGCCTTGTTTACATAGGCATCTCCCTCTTCTGCAGCTCCGTGACAAGATTGCGGGAAACCGGCAGAGCCGCGGGCACGGTCACGGAGCGATTTAAAGGGGACGTACCTGTACGCCCATTTGCGCAGCCGAGCTATTGCGTATATCGTCGTGCACTGGTTGGCAAGCAGTTAACCACTTCCGCCCCAGAAGATTTACCCCCTTAATAACCAGGCAATTTTTTGCGATACGGCACTGCAGCACTTTAACTGACAATTGCGCGGTCGTACGACGCTGTACCCAAACAAAATTGACGTTCTTTTTTTCCCACAAATAGAACTGTCATTTGGTGGTATTTGATAACCTCTGTGGTTTTTATTTTCTGCACTATAAGCAAAAAAAGGCAGACAATTTAAAAAAAAAAAAATAATATTTTTCGTTTTGTGCTATAATAAATATCCCAAAAAACAAATAAAAAAACAAACAAACAAATTAATCAGTTTAGGCCGATATGTATTCTTCTAGATATTTTTGGTGAATAAAATTGCAATAAACGTATATTGATTGGTTTATGCAAAAGTTATAGTCTACAAAATAGGGGATATATATATATATATTTTTTTACTAGTAATGGCGGTGATCAGCAAATTTTTTGCAGGACTGCGACATTGCAGCGCACAGATCAGACACTTTTGGCACTTTTTTGAGACCAGCGACATTTATACAGCGATCAATGCTATAAAAATGCACTGATTACTGTATAAATGTCACTGGCAGGGAAGGGGTTAACTCTAGTGGTTAAGGGGTTAACTGTTCCCTAGGGAGGTGTTTCTAACTGTGGGGGGAGTGGACTGACTGGGAGTAGAGAGAGATCGCTGTTCCTCATCACTAGGAACAGACAATCTTTCTCTACTCCCCTGACAGAACAAGGATCTGTTTGGTTACATTGACAGATTCCCAATCTGGCTCTCTATTGAGTGATCTCGGGTGGCCGGCGGACATTGTGGCCACCAATCACACGCATCAGCTCCCCCCGCCGTGCAGCCGGCGCGCACGCGCGCGCCTGCTATAGTTGTTAAAGGGACAGACGTACAGCTGCGGCAATTTGCGGGATCGAGCCAACCTGCCACAGTATAATGAGGGCGGCTGGTCGGCAAGCGGTTATAGGGTAAGGCCCCATGCACACGAGACGCAGGTGCAAACTCTGCTGAACACACGTTTTTAAACGCTGAAACCGGCGTTTATAAACGCGCGTTTTGCCGCATTTGCGGCCGCGTTTAGCGGCGTTTTACCGCGTTTGCGTTTATAAGCGTTTCATCATAGACCCTCCCTAAGCTCAAAAAACAGTAAATTTTAACCATTTCAGCCAGTTTGTGAGACCAGAGTGAGTAGCAGCAGCTGAGAGAGCAGCAGTGTACTTGTATTTAGCGTATCACTTGCCACATCATCTGCCACAAGTTGTGGATTGTCCACTTGCCACGTCACCTGGCCACGTCACCTGCCACAAGTTGTGGATTGTCCACTTGCTACGTCACCTGGCCACATCACGTGCCACGTCACCTGCCACAAGTTGTGGATTGTCCACTTGCCACGTTACCTGACCACGTCACCTGGCCATGTTACCTGCCACGTCACCTGGCCACGTTACCTGCCACGTCAGCTGGCCACATCACCTGCCACAAGTTGTGGATTGTCCACTTGCCACGTCACCTGCCACAAGTTGTGGATTGTCCACTTGCCATGTCACCTGGCCACATCACGTGCCACGTCACCTGGCCACGTCACCTGCCACAAGTTGTGAATTGTCCACTTGCCACGTCACCTGCCACGTCACCTGGCCACGTCACCTGCCACAAGTTGTGGATTGTCCACTTGCCACGTCACCTGTCACAAGTTGTGGATTGTCCACTTGCCATGTCACCTGGCCACATCACGTGCCACGTCACCTGGCCACGTCACCTGCCACAAGTTGTGAATTGTCCACTTGCCACGTCACCTGGCCACGTCACCTAGTATTGTTACCTGCCCACATTACCTGCCATGTCATCTAGCCACGTCACCTGCCACAAGTTGTGGATTGTCCACTTTCCACGTCACCTGGCCACATCACGTGCCACGTCACCTGCCACAAGTTGTGAATTGTCCACTTGCCACGTCACCTGCCACGTCACCTGCCACGTCACCTGGCCACGTCACCTGCCACAAGCTGTGGATTGTCCACTTGCCACGTCACCTGGCCATGTCACCTGGCCACATCACCTGACACAAGCTGTGGATTGTCCACTTGCCACGTTACCTGCCACAAGTTGTGGATTGTCCACAATGCAATGCAAGCAATTACAGTTTTCTTTTATATTTTTTAATAGTTTTTCATCATTTGCCATCATTTTTGAGATTTCTAATGTTAAAAAATAGGTCACCTTTAAAAACGCTTATAAACGCAAACGCGGCAAAACGCCGGTACCGCGTTTAGCCGCGTTTAGCAGCGTTTAGCAGCGTTTAGCGTCTGAAACGTGGAAAACTTTTGCGTCTGAACCCATTTTTTTGCTTCTGGAAAAACGAGGTTAAACGCAACTGCTTGTAAACACCAAAAAACGAGACTGTGTGCATGGACACATAGGATAACATTGAATGGGTTCAGGAGCAGTTGAAAAAAGCGTCCAACTGCCTCTGAACGCGCGTTCAACAGCAAATAACAGCGTCTCGTGTGCATGGGGCCTTACTTCACCTAAGGCTGCTTTTACACTGCTCCTTTTTTTAAAATGCGGTAAAAATGCATATGCATTTTTGCCGTATTTCTGATGCATTTTGCACCTGTGAAAGTAGGACACGTGACTTAAAAACTGCTCCAAAAATGCAACTGTTAATTTCAAAGGGGAGGTGCTTTTTTGTGCATTTTTTTTTACTGCACAAAACATGCACCAAAAATGCATGTGCAGGACTTTTAGAAACACAACTGAATTGCAACTAATGTGAAGAGTTCCATAGGATTTAATAGTCATGCATTTGTCGTCTGCTTTTGGTAAGGCAAAAATAGAAGAAAAACTGATTGGTGTGAAAGGGCCCTTAGGAGGAAAAAATAGCTAATTACTTTTTTTTTTTCATATAACATACAAGCCATATTATAATTTGAAGCAGGTTTTAAACCCAAAAGCAGACATGGTTTATATTGCAGCTTACCAATTTTTAGATGTGACGGCTTCATTTGTTTTCTTTTTTTTTTAGTCTGTTATTTTTCAACATAATACGTTGTCCTGCAGAGGTAGCAGTCAGGGGGTTGAGACAAACCATTTAACACTGCAGGGGTGCACTGCTTATAATTATCAGCTTTTATATATTAATATAAAACCTTTGTCCTAAAAGGACACTACCCTCCCTCCAGACTGACAATGCTGCTGTCCGAAGGTGTCTCTGTTGCTCCTTCATCCAGAGTGGAGTCACTCTTAAGCCCCGTACACACGGTCAGACTTTTGCCCAACAAACTTAGTTTTAAGCAAGTTGGACCAACAATCCGACCGTGTGTATGCTCCATCGGACAAACTTTTTTGAGTTTGGTTTTGTTTTCATCGGACAAAAGTTGGGTCTGCGAACGGACAAACTTTTGCCCAACAAAAGTCCGATGGAGCAAAGTCCTACTGTGTGTACAGAAAACCATAGGACTTTTGTCCGATGGACAAAACAACCAATGTTAAAATCAACCAACAATAGCAGAAGTTGACCAAAGGGTGACGGTAAAGAGCAGAAAAGAGAAGAAAAACCACGTGATGTTGCAAAAAGTTTTGTGAAAGTTTGCAGAAAAGTCCTGTGGTGTGTATGCTATGGGTGTGCCCGGCCAACTCCGTTCGGACAAAAATCCAAGGAAAAGTCTGATGGAAGTCTGACCGTGTGTACGAGGCTTAATACAGGAGGTGTAGGCAGATCAATAGATGAAAATGGAGGGAAAAGAGCCTAGAAAAAGAAAACGAATGCAGCCACCACATCTAATGACTGGTAAACAGCAATATATTACAGTTTTCGTTTCGGATTTAATATCGTTCTCATGTTATTAAAAGTTACCTTTCCTTTTCAGTCCGCAGTTCAGTAATTTTCTGTAAAATTCAATGCAATGTAACCCCCGCTGATGTACAGAATACCTCCACAAATGTAATTTTCTGCTTGTGTGATTGGCTCACCAAAATTCTTCAATGTCTTTCCTAAGACACAAGTCAGATTTTAGGCCCTCTGCAACAGAAATGTATGTTTTGGTGAGATACTCCTTAAGGGTTTATTACTTCTAAAGGGATGCAGACACAGAAAGTTCTTCAGCTTATTTTAATGAACCAGTCACTCCCATTCAGAATGTGTATGTGATCAGTCTGGAGAAACAAAGAGCTGCAGTATTTCTTTGCAGCAAAAAAAGATAGAAATCTGCTGGAACATTTGTAAAAAGTGTTCATTAATCAGCCAGAGGTGTTTTTTTTTTCTTTTTGTGGTTGTAACACCCCTGCCATGGGCTGGCTAAATTTAGTATATAGCTCTGATGTATCCAGCTGAGCTGCACTTCTTTTTTTTAGGTCTGTTCAGGATTTCCCTTAACTTGGTGGCTGATTGCTTCTGTCTGCTGTTGGAGGAATGTTCCAGCAATAGCGTGGGAGGATCAATCATCGGGTTAGGAACAGGTATCTAATCTTAACCAATCCATTGAAGGCTGACCCAGAAGGTGTGGGTGGGGAGAAGATAAATATTTGGGAGAATCTAATCAGTTTCTCTTCACCTGGGGTTCCCCCCCCGGAATGTGTTATATGTGTGTTCCAGAGAAGCTACTGCTACTAGACTTCAGCAGGTGCCATGTGCTGAGGGCCTGAAGGAAACTTACTAGAGGAAACTTGTCTATGGAAGCTTGGCTGCAGAGATGGCACCTTTTACCTGTAGTTCCAGATATGGAAGTACTTCTTGAGGATGGGACACCAGAAGGTGGTGCTGAAGACTGTAATTGCTCTCATAGGGTCTCAAATTTACTGACTGTATGCTCTTTCTTCAGCATTAATTTTAGGCTGCTACTATAGGGTCAAATACTACTGGGACAAGACTTTTTTAGGAAGCTGTCCTGCAAAATTTATGTGCCTAGGGTACCCTGCAACCTCAATCAATGTCTCTGCGTTTTTTCAAGACCTGCAATAAAACTGTAAAAAGACCCCTAAACTAAGGAGTTGATGTAATAAAGGCAAATAGGCTGTGCATTGTGCAGAATTCAGTTGCACTCTGCAAGAATAGTTGCTCCAAAGCTTAGTAAATGTGCAGAAGCTTTGGCTGAGTTCCATCATCCAATCATGTGCCAGCACAAATGCGGTCGGGCTCTTGGCGGCGATTCAGAGCAAATGACAGCAACCATCTTCCGGATCTTCCTGCTGTACATCCTCCCCGCCCCCGGTACCGGCCAAGACAATTGTTTCTCCTCTCGCCAATCGCGCTCCTCCCACTTCCTGATCAGCCGGGAGGAGAAGCAGGAAGACAATAGCAAATATTAATTTGCTATTGTCACACAATAAAACAAACATCCCCACACCATATTTCCCCCTCCACCAAATGATTTGGACCAGTGCACAAAGCAAGGTCCATAAAGACATGGATGAGCGAGTTTGAAGTGGAGGAACTTGGCTGGTCTGCACAGAGTCCTAGAGAGAACACCTTTGGGAAGAATTAGAGTGGAGACTGCAAGCCAGGCCTTCTTGTCCACATCAGTGCCTGACCTTATAAATGCGCTTCTGGAAGAATGGTCAAACATTTTCATAGACTCAAGCCTCGTACACACGGCCGGTTTTCTCGGCAAGAAAACTGCTGGGAGAGCTTTTTGCCGAGAAAACCGTTCGTGTGTATGGTTTCTCGTCGGGAAAACTGACGGGAATCTCGACGGGAAAAATAGAGAACCAGCTCTCTATTTTCTTGTCAGGATTCTCGTCGGCCTGTTTCCCGACGAGAAAACCGTGCGTGTGTACGAGGCTTGTATGCTTACCTGTCCCCAGGTAAGCCCGCGCATGCTCGATGAGACTTTGACACATGCGCGGTAGCTTACAGGGGTAGTGTAGGGTGAAGCAAGATGGCAGCGACAGCATCGAATGTGATGCGCGCATGCTCGTCATAGTCGATGACGTCACCGCGTTCTTGCCATTCAAAAGAACAGCGGTTCTTTTGAATGTGCGTGTGTACACAGGGCTTGGCAAGAAAAGCTTGCCAGGAATCCCGTCGAGAAAAACAAATTATTTTTTTTTCGATGGGATTCTCGCCCGTGTGTACAGGGCTTTACTCCTAAACCTTGTGGACTCTTCTCAGAAGAGTTGAAGCTGTTATAGCTGCAAAGGGTGGGCCACCACAATAAGACTGGGATTCCATTAAAGTTCATGTGCGTGTAAAGGCAGGCGTCCCAATACTTTTGGTAATAAAGTGTATATATATATATATATATATATATATATATATATATATATGTAGCGGCCTCACCTCTCTCCCTTTCTTTATCGGTTATATGGCTGTTGTCTAGGGGTACCTGGGAGAGAGAGATAAAACACACCACGGCCCATGTCCTCCGTAACTGGGAAGTAGGGATGAGCTTCGAGTTCGAGTCGAACTCATGTTCGACTCGAACATTGCCTGTTCGCCCGTTCGCCGAACAGCGAACAAATTGGGGTGTTCGCGGCAAATTCGAAAAATCTATGGGAGAAATCTAAAGTGCTAATTATAAAGGCTTATATGCAAGTTATTGTCCTAAAAAGTGTTTGGGGACCCGGGTCCTGCCCCAGGGGACATGTATCAATGC
Source organism: Rana muscosa (assembly GCA_029206835.1). NCBI lineage: Eukaryota > Metazoa > Chordata > Amphibia > Anura > Ranidae > Rana > Rana muscosa. The sequence continues at coordinate 86,329,399 of CM055125.1, read as the reverse complement.
AAAAAGAAGTTTTAAAAACGGCCGTTTTTTCGGGAGCAGTGATTTTAATAATGCTTAAAATGAAAAAATAAAAGTGAAATATTCCTTTAAATTTCGTACCTGGGGGGTGTGTATGATATGCATGTAAAGTGGCGCATGTTTCCCGTGCTTAGAACTGTCCCTGCAAAAAGTGTCATTTTTGAAAGAAAAAAATGCATTTAAAACTGACTCGCGGCTATTAATGAATTGTCGGCTCCCGGCAATACATACAAAAGTCATTGAGAAAAAAAAAAAAAAAAGCGTGGGGGTTCCCCAGAATTCAATTACCAGGCCCTTCAGGTCTGGAATGGATATTAAGGGGAACCCCGCCGCAAATAAAAAAAAAATTGACGTGGGGTTCCCCCAAATATCCATTCCAGGCCCTTCAGATCTGGCATGGATTTTAAGGGGAACTCCACCCCAAATAAAAAAAAAAATGGCGTGGAGTCCCCCTAAAAATCCATACCAGACCCCTTATCCGAGCATGCAACCTGGCCGGCCGCAGGGGAAAAGGGGGGGACGAGAGAGCGGCCCCCCCTCCCTCCTGAACCGTACCAGGCCACATGCCCTCAACATGGGGAGGATGTCCCCATGTTGATGGGGACAAGGGCCTCATCCCCACAACCCTTGCCCGGTGGTTGTGGGGGTCTGCGGACGGGGGGCTTATCGGAATCTGGAAGACCCCTTTAACAAAGAGGACCCCCAGATCCCGGCCCCCCCCCCATGTGAATTGGTAAGGGGTACATTGTACCCCTACCATTTCACGAAGAAAGCGTAAAAAAATGTTTAAAAAAACACACAAACACCTTGAAAAAGTCCTTTATTTAAAAAAAAAAAAAAAAAAACATTCCAGCGGTGAAATCCAGTGTCCCGCGGCGATCCCGATGTCCAGCGCTGTCCGTCATTGGTTGTGCCTGAGCGGACCTGATGGGGAACTCCCTCTCAGAATTTTAAATGTATAGACCCGCCCCTTCTAAAGTTCCCCATCAGGTCCGCTCAGCGGACCAGATGCGGAACATGAGAAGGGGCGGGTCTATACATGTATTACCAAAGTGAGAGCAGTTCCCCATCAGGTCCGCCTCCTCGGTATGTCGGACCCGCCTACGTCATTGGCTTGAGCGGGGAACTTCCTTCACTATGTAAATTTAAATTACACAGTGAAGGAAGTTCCCCGCTCAAGCCAATGACGTAGGCGGGTCTGACATACCGAGGGGGCGGACCTGATGGGGAACTGCTCTCACTTTGGTAATACATGTATAGACCCGCCCCTTCTCATGTTCCGCATCTCGTCCGCTGAGCGGACCTGATGGGGAACTTTAGAAGGGGCGGGTCTATACATTTAAAATACTGAGAGGGAGTTCCCCATCAGGTCCGCTCAGGCACAACCAATGAAGGACAGCGCTGGACATCGGGATCGCCGCGGGACACTGGATTTCACCGCTGGAATGTTTTTTTTTTTTTTTTTTTAAATAAAGGACTTTTTCAAGGTGTTTGTGTGTTTTTTTAAACATTTTTTTACGCTTTCTTCGTGAAATGGTAGGGGTACAATGTACCCCTTACCAATTCACATGGGGGGGGCCGGGATCTGGGGGTCCTCTTTGTTAAAGGGGTCTTCCAGATTCCGATAAGCCCCCCGCCCGCAGACCCCCACAACCACCGGGCAAGGGTTGTGGGGATGAGGCCCTTGTCCCCATCAACATGGGGACATCCTCCCCATGTTGAGGGCATGTGGCTTGGTACGGTTCAGGAGGGAGGGGGGGCCGCTCTCTCGTCCCCCCCTTTTCCCCTGCGGCCGGCCAGGTTGCATGCTCGGATAAGGGGTCTGGTATGGATTTTTAGGGGGACTCCACGCCATTTTTTTTTTAATTTGGGGTGGAGTTCCCCTTAAAATCCATGCCAGATCTGAAGGGCCTGGAATGGATATTTGGGGGAACCCCACGTCAATTTTTTTTTATTTGCGGCGGGGTTCCCCTTAATATCCATTCCAGACCTGAAGGGCCTGGTAATTGAATTCTGGGGAACCCCCACGCTTTTTTTTTTTTTTTTCTCAATGACTTTTGTATGTATTGCCGGGAGCCGACAATTCATTAATAGCCGCGAGTCAGTTTTAAATGCATTTTTTTTTCTTTCAAAAATGACATTTTGTGAAGGGACAGTTCTAAGCACGGGAAACATGCGCCACTTTACATGCATATCATACACACCCCCCAGGTACGAAATTTAAAGGAATATTTCACTTTTATTTTTTCATTTTAAGCATTATTAAAATCACTGCTCCCGAAAAAACGGCCGTTTTTAAAACTTCTTTTTGCATTGATACATGTCCCCTGGGGCAGGACCCAGGTCCCCAAACACTTTTTAGGACAATAACTTGCATATTAGCCTTTATAATTAACACTTTAGATTTCGAACGTTCGAGTCCATTGTATTTAATAGGGTTCTAAAGTTTACACGAACATTTTGTCTGTTCGCAGGTTCTGGTGCGAACCGAACAGGGGGGTGTTCGGCTCATCCCTGCTGGGAAGTGAAGGCCAGAGATTGGGCTTTTGTGTAGGTGTCCTAGAGTCAAGTCCAGTCCTTCGTCCCTGACTCCTTTGCTTTAGTAACCCAAGTTCCACACAGTGAATAGGTACAACTCAGTTTTATTCTTCTTGCCAACCAATAAAACAATCTTTCTCCTTTGGAAAATGGGGGACAGATCGAGGCACAATCCTTTCCCTTCTTGCTGCTGCCCACTGTGCTGTCACCAGTGGTGAATAGCCACTGCCACTGACTAGGTAATATAGAACATGAATTACCTTCACTCACTTTGCCCCTGTCAGAGGAAGAAATCCATCCAAGGGAGAAATGGAGGCCTCTCCGTCACCAGCGATGCTGCGCCGGACTCTTCGGAGAAGTTACTGCGCACCAGTCCTCACAAACTCAGACACGGGCACCCAAGGAGTTAGGGCCCCCCCTCGGATTACTCCACCCTCGCGGAACTCAGTCGAAGGTACTGAGCCCCAGGCATCCGCCATAGTACCTCAACCCCAGGCTAAAGGTGCCTGAGATGGACTCCATCCCTGCTCCACCTAGGCCAAGGGCGCCTAGGCCTGAAACACCGGAACTCCAGCATCCAAGTTGAAGGTGCCTGGGTGCAGCCGCGTCCTCCGACTCTCTCCCCCCAAACAGGGCGTCCACCCCTTTTATGACCTCTCCCTTTGCGTCACAGCGGGTTCCCCGCCCCGCTGTACCAGCTCCAGGGGAGGACAAAAAGGCACGGTTCACGTGTGAGTTCAGCTCCGGCCCCAGGCAACAGCGCCACCCAGGGACCCCAAGGAACCTCACACCACCAGAGTCCTCACATAATTCAAATACCCACTACATATATATATATATATATATATATACACACACACATACACACACACACACATCTATAGATATTAGCCTCTTGCAATGTAGAAAATTGTATGTTTTATTTTGTTTTCCCATTCTTTTAATGGTTATGTGAAATACAGAACTGTCCTCCTATACTGTAGGACATGATTTGGCTAAGGGTAGCTGGACAGGTATTCAAGAAGCAAACTACAGAACCCATCCAAAAATGTCTGAAGGCAAAATAGCTAAATTGACAACTCACAGGTTCAGGGTTAAGATTCCTTGCTGGTCTTGGCAACCCGTGAGTATAGTTTAATATTTTCTGCTTCGGTAAACACTGACCATCTTTGCAGTCCTACAAGAAAGCTTTCCTGGCACATTACCTGTGTGCTTCAGCAATAAAGAATGTCCAGAATAAGTGAATCTTCAGCCAAAATATAAATGCACAGTTGCTACACATATATAGGATTTGTTTTACCTGCCAAAAGATACAGTATATTCTTGCAATCCACTGACAATATGACTATATAGCAAAAGGAGGGTGACAACTTTTTAGCGCTTACATATACCTTCCAACTTTTTGAGAACAGAAAGTGGGACACCTTTTAGCAAAATGTATTAAAGTGTATTTACACTTTTGCAGCCAAAATTGGGATAGTGCCCACTTTGTATTTGTTACATGTCCATATGTTGGGATTTGAACAACCGTAGTGCTACCGCTACCAGGTGGAAGGGCTAACCACTAAAGCCTCATACACACGATTGGATTTTCTATGGATAAAGCATAGGGCTTTTGTCGGAAGGGCGTTGGCCTGTAACTTGACTTGCATACAAACGGCAAATAATTGTCGGCCAACAAACACGAAACTACATGGTTTTTCAGCTCTTTAGCGCCACCCTTTGGGCAACTTCTGCTAATGTTGTGTTATGGTGAGCATTGCTTCTGAGCATGCGTGTTTGTACTTTGGAGTTTTGTCCGACGGACTTGTGTACACACGATCGGATAATCTGACAACACATATTTGTTGGCGGACAATTTTAAAGCATGCTATTCAACACTTGTCCACAGAAAATCCGACAACAATTGTCCGATGGAGCGTACAAACGGTCGGATTTTCCGACAACAGCCTGTCATCACACAATTCCCGTCGGATAATCCGATCGTGTGTACGAGGCTTTAGTCCCTGTGGTTTGTCTATAAGCTCCCACTAAAATGTAATTCATAATTTCAGGCTTTTTTAATTTTCACCTGGTGATTCTGCCAGTAACACACTTCTTGCAAATATTAACTTTTCCTATCACATCAGATAATCAATAGGGAGGCTTAGTGGGCAGGAGAGTTTGGCAAATACTAATTTAACTTTAACCACTTCAGCCCCAGAGGGATTTACCCCCTTCCTGACCAGAGCACTTTTTGCGATACGGCACTGTGTCGCTTTAACTGACAATTGTGCGGTCGTGCATTGTTGCACCCAAATAAAATTGACGTCCTTTTTTCCCCACAAATAGAGCTTTCTTTTGGTGGTATTTGATCACCTCTGTGATTTTTATTTTTTGCACTGTAAACAAAAAAAGAGCGACAATTTTGAAAAAAAAGCAATATATTTAACTTTTTGCTATAATAAATATTCCCCAAAAATATATAAAAAACTAATTTCTTTCTCAGTTTAGGCCGATATGTATTCTTCTTCTACATATTTTTGATATAAAAAAAAATCGCAATAAGCGTATATTTATTGGTTTGCGCAAAAGTTATAGCGTCTACAAAATAGGGGATAGATTTATGGCATTTTTATAAAAAAATTTTTTATTAGTAATGGTGGTGATCTGCGATTTTTATTTGGACTGCAACATTATGGTGGACACATCGGACACTTTTGACACTATTTTGGGACCACTGTCATTTATACAGCGATCAGTGCTATAAAAATGCACTGATTACTGTGTAAATGACACTGGCAGGGAAGGGGTTAAACACTAGGGGGCGATCAAGGGGTTAAGTGTGTCCTAGGGAGTGATTCTAACTGTAGGGGGATGGTCTCACTAGAACATGACAGAGATCACTAATAGGGAGCAGTAGATCGCTGTCATGTTGCTAGGCAGAACAGGGAAATGCCTTGTTTACATAGGCATCTCCCCATCCTGCTGCTCCATGACAGGATCGCGGGCCCCCGGAGGACTTTGAGTTCGTGAGACCCGTCTGCACGCTAACGAAGCACGCGGCGGGAGCGGGCGCGCGCCCACTATGCCATGATTTAAAGGGCAGATACAGGTATGCCCATTTGCCCAGCTGTGCCATTGTGCCGACGTATATCGTCGTGCGCTGGTAGGCAAGGGGTGAAATTTATCTAAACCCAAGAACCAAAATGTAATAGATTGCAATTTCCTCCTGCTGGCTGCATTCTTTTTCTTTTCAACAAATTCTTTCCCTAGGGTGACAACCATCACTCAATGTACAGCAAATATGTAGGAGCAGTGTTGTCAGTAAAAGACAGGAAAAGTGTTGTGACTATAGAACACCTCCCCTTCCTCTAAAAAATGGTTAAAGGTGCTATGTAGTCTGAATACAATTCCTAATCAAATATTTTAATATAACAGGACAACACTGTTTTTGCACTTATCGAACAGATACAACACAACACCAGCCAGGTCCTCACACACCCAATATCAGCTGCCTGGACTGCTATTAATGTTCCCTAGATCCCTTGCATATTGAAGGAGAATACCACAAAGGGTAAATGCATAGTTGCCAACAATGTGAAAAAATGTATAGGGACACTTTTTTGTATGTGGGCGGGGTCTTATTATAATTAGGGGGCGGGGCATTCATTTGTAGGCATGACTTGCGGGGGAAGAAAAATGTGGAGATAAAGATACTCCAAACACCTGGTGTCAGCACTTTAATCATCACGGCACCATAGTTGGTATGGTGTCAGGATGATTGAAGCGCATTATTTCTATTATTACATTGTAATATAAAATAAAAAAGTTAAACGCACCATAATGTATAATCAGTGTGTCACTTGCCACGTCGCCTGCCACCAGATACTATCGGGTCTCCCCATCAGAGTCCCCCCTTACATCAGGTGCCCCCAGCAGAGTCTCTCCTTACATCAGGTGCCCCCAGCAGAGTCCCTCCTTACATCAGGTGCCCCCAGCAGAGTCCCTCCTTACATCAGGTGCCCCCAGCAGAGCCCCTCTCACATCAGGTGCCCCCAGCAGAGCCCCTCTTACATCGGGTGCCCCCAGCAGAGCCCCTCTTACATCAGATGCCCCCAGCTGAGCCCCTCCTTACATCAGGTGCCCCCAGCTAAGCCCCTCCTAACATCACAGGTGCCCCCAGTAGAGTCCCACCTAACATCACAGGTGCCCCCAGTAGAGTCCCACCTTACATCACAGGTGCCCCCAGTAGAGTCCCTCCTGCATGATTTGATCTCTGCCGCCATTAAAAAGGTCTCTTCAGTGGAGAGGGGAGGGGCCTCCGATCCAGGCAGCTAACCAGCTTCAGAGTATAAAAGCAAATTGTATACACTGAAGAGAGACACCGATTAGCTGCATGGATCGGATGCCCCTCCCCTCTCCACTGAATACACAGGGATAGAGACCTGCTAGCCGGAAGGGATCTTGTGGCCATGTTTTCATAGCCAGAAGCTGTGGTGGCCGGTGCCAAAAACAGTCCCGATTATTCCCAGGACAAAGGCAAAAAAAATCGGGATTTTGAGCAGGACATGCTCAGATCAGGACGAGGGTCTATACATGTATTACAAAGTGAGAGAAGTTCCCCATCAGGTCCGCCCCCTCGGTATGTCGGACCCTGCCTACGTCATTGAAGGAAGTTACCCGCTCAGGCCAATGACGTAGGCGGGGTCCGACATACCGAGGGGGCGGACCTGATGGGGAACTTCTCTCACTTTGTAATACATGTATAGACCCGCCCCTTCTCATGTTCTGCATCAGGTCCTCAGCCTTACACCGAGTCATTGGCTGAGCGGACCTGATGGGGAACTTTAGAAGGGGCGGGTCTATACATGTAATAGACTGCGGAGGAAGTTCCCCATCAGGTCCGCTCAGGCTCAGCCAATGACGGACAGCGCTGGAAATCGGATCGCTGCGGGACACTGGATTTCTCAGCTGGGATGTTTTTTTTTTTTTTTTTTTTTAATAAAGGACTTTTTCAAGGTGTTTGTGTGTTTTTTTTTTACATTTTTTGACACTTTCTTCGTGAAATGGTAGGGGTACAATGTACCCCTTACCAATTCACATAGGGGGGCCGGGATCTGGGGGTCCCCTTCGTTAAAGGGGTCTTCCAGATTCCGATAAGCCCCCCTGCAGACCCCCACAACCACCGGGCAAGGGTTGTGGGGATGAGGCCCTTGTCCCCATCAACATGGGGACATCCTCCCCATGTTGAGGGCATGTGGCCTGGTACGGTTCAGGAGGGAGGGGGGCCGCTCTCTCGTCCCCCCCTTTTCCCCTGCGGCCTGCCAGGTTGCGTGCTCGGATAAGGGTCTGGTATGGATTTTTGGGGGGACTCCACGCCATTTTTTTTTAAATTTGGGGTGGAGCTCCCCTTAAAATCCATGCCAGATCTGAAGGGCCTGGTATGGATATTTGGGGGAACTCCACAAATTTTTTTTTTTTACATTTGCGGCGGGGTTCCCCTTAATATCCACTCCAGACCTGAAGGGCCTGGTAATTGAATTCTGAGGGACCCCCACGCTTTTTTTTTTTTTTTATCAATGACTTTTCTATGTATTGCCGGGAGCCGACAATTCCTTAATAGCCGCGAGTGAGTTTTAAATTACTTTTTTTCCTTCAAAAATGAAATTTTTTGCAGGGACAGTTCTAAGCATGGGAAACATGCACCACTTCACATGCATATCATACACACCCCCCAGGTATGAAATTTAAAGGAATATTTCACTTTTATTTTTTCATTTTAAGCATTATTAAAATCACTGCTCCCGAAAAAACGGCCGTTTTTAAAACTTCTTTTTGCATTGATACATGTCCCCTGGGGCAGGACCCAGGTCCCCAAACACTTTTTATGACAATAACTTGCATATAAGCCTTTATAACTAGCACTTTAGATTTTGAACGTTTGAGTCCATTGTATTTAATAGGGTTCTAAAGTTCACACAAACATTCTGTCTGTTCGCAGGTTCTGGTGCGAACCGAACAGGGGGGTGTTCGGCTCATCCCTGATTCTATACTATTCTGCCTGGACAATAAATGATATGATTTATATTTGACTATTTCATTTATTGTAACATTGTATAATTATATAGATTATGTATTCATTTCTGTATATTGTTTTTTTTGCATATGTGCTTCAAAGTTTTTTGTCTTGCTGACCATCACTCAGAGGTCTGGCTGTTGGTGGTTTTACAGCCAGGCCCCTCACTTGTGCTTGATGATCCTCCCCGCCCTCCGTCCTATCCGCCGCTACCTTGCCCGTGGCTTGGGTCCCCTCATGGAGTGTCCACCTTAGCCGCATGGGCACCCAGGGCGTTTTGGTTTCCTCCACCAGCCGCCCTATTTGGTTACAAGAGCTGTGCCCATAATCCGGGGTTCCCGTATTACATTCCCTGGTTGTCACCGCTGTCCCCTCTCTAGTATTGGTTCATCCAATCCGTACTCCATCTTGTGATGGGGCGTCGGTGGGGGGAGGTACTCCGTTCGTTCGCCTATCCTCCTTGGCGCTCTGATGTGGGTTCACTACTCCCGCCACCGCTATGCACCTTGGAAGTTGTAGTCGGTTGAGCCCTCCGGATCTTGGAGCATGCGCAATGGCACCTTTTGCCCGCGCCATGCCTGGTGACGTTAGATGCCAGGTTCGTTCGGAGGTCACTATTTAGCCTGCTCTTATGGCGCCAGCCTCGTTGAGAGCAGGGGAATCTGAGCTAAAAGCGTGTACATCTATCCGGTAAGCTCCTGCCTTATCACTTTCTGTGACAATTTACCCTCCTTTTTGTATCATGTCATGCTATCTCTCACCCTGTGTTCTAAGAACAGGCAACAAATTAACCTTTTAATTTCATATTTTAATATGCAATATATGGAGACATTTGTCCATGTCTGTCTCTTGTTCAATAGAGATGCATCTATAATTTGTTACTTTCTGGATCTCTTAGTGACTTTGTGCATATTTACTCTATTATATATATTTTTTGTGCTTCTTGGAGGATAGAGGCACATATTTATCTTCATCTTATCCTTATTTCAGTTTTCAGACTGATACATGCCTGTGGTGTTTCAAACAGGCTACACACCAGCATCCCCCATGCAAGCTAAACTATTACTTGCTTTTATGTAAGTGACATTTCAATGTTGTTGTAATTGACTTAGGCTATTTTAATTTTTTTTATTTAATTTTAGGTATAATACACTTTAATACAACATTTCCCCTATTTTTTCTTCCCCTCCCCCCTTTTTATTCAGCCAATCCCTCATAGTGTCCCCTGTGGCTATTTTGAGACACTCTTCCCCCACATGGGGTGACCCCCCCCTTATCTGATCCAGGGCAGTGAGTATGGATTGTATGATTGGCTGGGTAAGCATAATGTTTGTGATGGTTTCAGCAACACATATGATTTTCTATTGGTATAACAAAGATTTTTCTATTATGTTTATTGTCACTTTTTTGCACAGTTGTAAATATTAGCATGGATTGTCTTCGCATACCCCTGAAGAAGCTTTGTTAGCGAAACATGTCGGGTATATGCGACTCCCTCAATTTCTTGCCTTGACTATAACCTGCCAACTGTGACCACCATTTGTATACAACATGCCCATTTAGGATATATGTTTACAATGTGATGTATATTTAAATAAACATTTTTTTGTATAAAGACGATTTCTCTCTCATCACTATGTTGTTTACTCATTGCACCGTTAAAATCCAGTTTCCTCCTCCCCCCTCATTTCAAATACTTATGTATGGGATGTGGTGCCTATATATTTCGGTGTTTCGCCTCTGATTGGACTAAACCAGTACGATATGGTATATATACTGGAATTTTTATTTATTTATTTTATACTAGTAATGGCAGTGATCAGCGACTTTTTTTATTTATTTTTATTTAATATCTTTTTATTGTTTTTTTAACAACACATCACATATTTACAATACAGTACATAGGACACATACACACTCTCAATATTTCCAAACAGTAACAAAAAAAAAAAAGAAAAGACAATACTCTACACTCCTATATATAAAAGGCCCGGCCATGAAATCTCCCAATGCCTAGGGGAATCAAGGCTGGGCGGGAGAGAGGGCAAGGAGTAATCAGAAATAGAAACAGAGCAGAGCAAAAAAAAAAAAACCCTTCTACCTACTAACAAAAAAACAAGTATTAGAACCTGATATAGGCTATGTAAGTAAAAAAAAAAAAAAAAAAGTGTCAATTCCTATGTGTAGAGACAAAAAGTGACCAGGATGTGGAGGGGGAAGGAAAAAGAGGGGGGGGGGGAAAGGGAAGAGAATTAAGGAAAGAGGGGAGGGAAAGTGTCAATACCTATGTATAGAGACAAAAAGTGACCAGGTTGTGGAGGGGAAAAAAAAAAAAAGAGGGGAAAAAACTGCTTCATACTAACAAAAAGACAGGTATTAAAACCTGATATAGGCCAAATGAATGACCAAGTGACAAAACATATGTGTATAGTCATAAAGTGAACAACCAAAAAAAAAAACCTTCTATCTACTAACAAAAATACTTATAAGTGATACTCTAATATGGGTACTCTTTAAAATGAGATAGTACCAAACACTTCTACTAATTAAAAGTAGAGTAAAAAAAAAAAAAGGGGGGGGGAAAGGGAAGAGGATTAAGAAAAAGGGGAGGGAGGGGAAGGGGGAGTAATATTATTTTCTCCCCGGTGTCTTATAAGTGATACTCTGGTATGGGTGCTCTTAAAAATAGGATAATTCCAAACACTTCTACTAACTAAAAACCTAGTGTTAAATTCTGCCAAAAAAAGAAAAAAAAAAGGGGGAGGGGGTGAAAAGGAGAGGGGAGTAGGGGCCACCTTATTCTCACCCCAATATCTTATGTAGTGAAACTCCAATATTAGTGCCTTTTATGGTGAAGTGATTCCGAAAACTACCTCAAACTAAAAGTCTAGTGTTAGGGTCCACTCAACACAACAAACCCCCCCTCCTCTCTGTGTTTGTTAATTTTACAGTATGTATCTCCTTCCTCATTGTTATTTAACTATTCTCTCCTGTATAATTTATCTTAGCTTCACTTAAGGTCCCTCTCGGAGCATACAAATATATAAAAAAAAAAAAAAAAAAAAAAAGATGGGGGGGGGTTTTGAAGGGGGGATGGGAGGGGATAATTGGGAAAAGGGACAGAGGAAAAATAGGAAAGAGAAAAAAAGGGAAAAAGGGAAAAATAGGCCGGCATGCATGGTGTCTAGCGATATATATATTGCTCCATATAATTTATAGTCTCTTAAGGAATAAGCCCATCAGTACCCCAAATAGCTCGATCTTAAACTCCAAGTAACTTATCCAGTATATATGGGTTAAGTCTTAGTGGCGTTGTGCCATTATTTCCCTATAAGTTGAGGTGTCCTTGAACTCCATCCACGGAGTCCAAGTTGAGATGTGTCGTTGATAAGTGTCCTTGTTATAATGGGTAATATCTTCCATGAGATGGACCTCTGATATTTTTTGGAACCACTTTTTCATGGATGGAGTCTCAGGTTGGCCCCAAAGGGTAGGTATTAGTGCTTTGGCCGTATTAAGCAGATATGGTACTAGAGAACATTTATATTTTCTGACAGGTTCCTTAGTAGCATGGAAAAGAATGGTCCATGCATCCATAGGGAGATTAGTATTGGTTATTTGTTGAATAATTTGAATAATGCTAAACCAGTAGGAGCGAATATGTGGGCACGACCACCATATATGTGCGTGGGTTGCTCTGTTCCCACAGTTCCTCCAGCACAGTGGGGAATTGGCGGGGAACATCTGATGGAGCCTTGATGGAGTATAGTGCCATCTAGTTAGCAATTTATAATTAACCTCAGCCGACTTAGATGCAATTGAAGAAATATGAGTCAACTGCAGAACTTTATCTTTTTGACTATCTGGGATACAGGATTCCAAATCTGTCTCCCAATTAGCAAGGAAAGGAGGATAAGTGTCTTCTTGGAGTTTACTAAGTGATTTATAAAATGCAGAGATACTATGTTCAGGTAATTCCGTTGAGTTGAAAACTTCCTCAATGCTGTTTAGGTCCTGTATACCTTTGAGCGGCTGAGGCAAAGTTCTAAGAAACGCCTGCATTTGGGTGTATCTCCATTTGTCAAGAAACGTAATCGGCTTATGGTCAAGGATTTCCTTAAGGGGCTTGGGAGCATTTGCTCGCAAGACCTGGTGTAATAAAAGGGGTCCTTCTGGCGACCATGTCTTATATCCCGGATCTAATAGACCGGGTAAGAAATAATCATGTTCCAAAAGCGGTAGCAGAGGAGAAGCATACGACCATGAAATCTTCCTATGTAAAGCATCCCACACATCAAGGGTGGATGTAGTTAATATAGAGGTACTTGAGGCAAGGTGCCTATGTGTGCGTGGTAACCAGGGTATAGTTGCTAGATCTGTTTTACTCAAATCGTATTCCAAACTCACCCAAAGTTTGGATTTAGCAGCGTATTTCCATTCAACAATTCTAGATAAGATAACAGCCTGGTAATATCTCTTGAAATTTGGGAGGGCCAGCCCCCCAGCCTCCTTGGAGCGAAATAACACTTCCTTAGATACTCTGGGGTGGCTGTTCTTCCAAATAAAGCGGGAGACCATGGTCTGTACTAATAAAAAAAAACCTATGGGCACACACAATGGGATCATTTGAAAAAAAAAAAGAACTCTGGGTAGAATATTCATTTTGACTATACTTACTTTACCCAGCCATGAATGTGTCAGCGAACTCCACTTTTGTAGATCCTTTCTAATATTATTCAATAATGGAATATAATTATATTTAAAGAGGGACTGGGTATGAGACGTCAAATTCACTCCCAGATATTTCATACTACATTGAACCCATCTGAAAGGGAAGAGGGGTTTTAACCTTTCCGCCTCTCTTCCTGGTAGATTAATATTTAGAATTTCAGACTTAGTAAGGTTAATTTTAAAGTTAGAAAGTGTCTGAAAAGTGGAGAAGGCTGTCATTAAATTAGGAAGCGATATGCGGGGCTGCTGGATAAAGAATAATATGTCGTCCGCATATGCCGCATATTTGTGTATTTTATTTTCTACTTGAATCCCATGTATATTTGAATTATGTCTTACAGTTGCCAAAAAAGGTTCGAGTGTGAGGGCAAATAAAAGGGGCGACATGGGACAACCCTGTCTAGTCCCATTAAATAGTTGAAATGACTCATTCAAAGTGCCGTTGATGCGAATTTGTGCCGTAGGATTAGTATAAAGGGAGGTGATACGGTGGAGCATCTTGGGTCCCAACCCAAAATGTTGCAGGGTCATTTTTAAATATTCCCAGTCCACCCTATCAAACACTTTTTCTGCGTCTGTGGATACAAATAGGGTGGGCTGTGACGTCTTTTGAACGTGTTGTATAAGAGATATCGCCCGGAGAGAATTATCCTTGGCTTCTCTATATGGCATGAAACCTGTCTGGTCTGTAGAGATCCATCTAGGTACCAGAGGGAGTAGTCTGTTAGCCATTACCTTTGAGTATAATTTAATATCAAAGTTTAATAAGGAAATTGGCCTGTAACTACTGCATTGAGTGGGGTCCTTATCTGTTTTAAGAATAACTGAGATATGAGCTGTAAGAGATTCCGGGCGTAATCCCGAAGTCTGTGAAATTGAGTTGGCATAAGTCGTGAGCTGGGGCAAAAGAACATCGCTAAATGTTTTATAGTATCGAGTAGTGTAACCGTCCGGTCCCGGTGCTTTACCTATCGGTGAAGATTTCAGAGCTATCTGAAATTCTTCTACCGAGAATTCTGATTCAAGCTCTCTGAGAGCTGAGTTTGAAAGTTTAGGCAAATTAGCTTCTTTTAAATATGCAAGCATGAGACTACGTCTCTCCTTTATAGTCAGAGACGGAGAATCACATTGCACCTTATACAGATCTGCATAATACTCCCTAAAAGCTTTAGCAATATGGGGAGTCGCATAGACTATGTTTCCATTAGATAATTTTATTTTAGGGATAAATGATCTAGTCTGTTTTTCTTTAAGGGATCTTGCTAATTGTCTACTGGGTTTATCTCCCCACTCATAAAGTTTTTGCGAGTAGCGTTGAAATCTCCGAGTTGTGTCTAAGTTAAGCAGGTTTTTCAACTCTTCTCGCTTCAACGTAAGAGCTTCTAAATGGGATATATGTAAAGTAAGTTTGTGTTGTTTATCCAGTTCAGTTATTTGATGAAGAACCTGCTCCAGACGTTGACCATGCTCTCTCTTTTTCCTTGCCCCAAGTTCTATAAATCGCCCTCTCATGGTTGCCTTGTGTGCTTCCCATATAATAGCAGGAGATGTTTCAGATGGTTTGTTGTCTTTAAAGTATTGTGATATATGTGAGGCAAACGTTGCAACCTCTGTTGCATTAGATAAAAGGGAATCATTAAGTTTCCAATTACTGGAACGTTGAGGCAGAGTGGGCATGGTCATAGTCATCGACACAGGTGCATGATCTGATATTGTCGCTGTGCCTATATCCGCCGATTTTAATAATGGAAGATGATGATGGTCTAAAAAAATATTATCTATTCGGGAATAGGACCGATGAGTCTTCGAAAAATGAGAGAAGTCTTTTTCTTTTTGATGTAAAATACGCCATACGTCTATTAATTGCCAGTCTGTTAGTTTTTTTTTAACAGTAGACAGACGTTTAAAAGAGATATTAGAACGACCATGGGATGTATCTAAAGCCGGGTCTAGAGACATGTTTATATCCCCTGCCAGTATAATTAATCCCTCAGCAAAATGTAATAGATCAGTGAGAGTTTGAGAAAAGAAAATAGTTTGATTTTGGTTCGGACAATATATGATTGCTAGGGTACATTGGGTAGTGCCCAGATAGCCCTTTATAAAAAGAAAATGGCCATGGTCATCCGCTTGCATATCTAAAAAGCGAAAAGGTATGCTAGCACTAAGACCGATAGCCACACCCTTAGCCTTATTCGTATCTGAAAGACCGTAGTACCACTGGGGAAAATATACCGAATTCAATTTGATCTGTGTCGTATGGGTTAAATGTGTTTCTTGAAGATACACAATGGAAGAAGACAACTTCCTTAGTTCACGGGTAACCTGATGGCATTTAGCCGCCACATTTAGACCCCTAACATTATAGGAGGTGACTTTAAGTGTGGCCATCATCTCTGTGGAGCGTAACTCCTGCGCCTATTTCTCCATGCGTACCGGCCTCGAGGGGGGGGGGGGGAAGAATAAAAATAAAACAGGTATATATTGAGAGACAAAAACACAGAAAACAAACAAATTTGCATAAACAGCAATAACGCCCATCGGGGCGCATGTGGGAAATTTTAATTTGTCACGCAGATATCTGCGGTGGTCCCTGTGGGGTGAGGGAGGGCAGGCAGCCGTCCAGAGCTCCCTAGGGAGGACGGGACCGAGAATTACTCGAAGGCTACCTGCTCTCTCCAGCCCCAAAAGGAAAAAAGGGGAGGGGAACATGTCGTATGAAGGACACTTGGGGGCATTATGCTCCACCCGCATTCAGCTGTGCGACTGGCAATATGCCAAATAAAAAATACTTTTTACTCCAACATAGCTCAATAAACCGTAAGCAATAGACCTTCTTAGAATCAATATTCTCTAACTGCTAAATCTTATTTCATTTAGTTAAGGATAGTAGCTTAAAAGCGTGTTATATCAGGGAGGGAACAAGCACGTAGATCTAAATACTCTTTACTCATCTATGTTGTTGTTCAATGTCTCGTGTAGAAGAATGTCCTTTTTTAGTAATAGGTTTTTGCCAATGAGAGTCCTGGATATATGAGACCTTAGGGATCGGGTCATGCCAACCCGGGAGGTCCATTGATGGAAGATCAAGGACCTTTAGAAATTGTGGTAATTCCTCTGGGAACCGAAGAGTGTGTGAGCGACCATTTTTGGTGGCAATAAGGCACGCCGGGAAACCCCATCTATAAGTGATTCCATTAGAACGTAAATGTTCCAAAAGTGGTTTTAGGCCTCTACGGCGGTCTAACGTTTCTTTGGACAAATCTGAGAAAAAAAATGAGAGTCGCTCCATCGAAATCAATGTTGGCGATACTTCTCATCTTGTCCATTATGGCGTTCTTGTCTGAAAAATAATGTAATCGGCATATTACATCCCTAGGTTGCTCAGTAACAATATTGCGTGGCCTGTAGGCTCGGTGTATTCGGTCAAAGCGTAGTAGATCAGTAGGTGCCTTTCTCAAAACTGAATTAAATATACCCGTGATCGATGGCTCCAGGTCCTTATCACCAGTAGCTTCAGGTAAACTTCGAATTCGCAGATTGTTTCTGCGATTTCTATTCTCGAGATCCTCGAGCTTATATAGTGAGACACGGTGAGCAAGAGCTATCTGTGTGACCGCTTGTTGTAATTCTCTTATAGCGTTTTCATGAGTATCTTGTCTCTTTTCTGTATCTTCCACCCTGTCAAGGATATGTGCCATATCTGTTCTTACCCCTGCTATTTCCTTTTTTATTGATGTTTCAAGACCATAGAACATCCCGGCTAGTTCTTTTCTAATGCCGCTCAGTAAGGACGACATGTCTGAGGCTGTAGGGGATTCAGGTTCTTCCATGAGGTCTGAGCAGTAAGATGATGTAGGCGAATTTTTTCTCTCAAAGGTTGCTAATGAAGCGAGAGATGTGGTGCGTCTCGTGCACCTCCTTTGGCCGCAACTAGCGTTGGGGCCAATTCCGCTGGTAACCAGGAAACGCTGTATAGAATTAGTAGCAGCTTGATTAATCGCTATTTCTTTATTATGTTTTTTAGTCGAGCTAGAGCTAGAGCGATTTTTTTTTGGATGTCTTTATTGGCATATTTAGGACTTTAGAGCTTCAAGGCTGCATGCTGAGTGGAGCCCCCCTCAGTCTCATCTACTCAGCAGCATAAGCATAAGCAACACGTGGCATAGGGCATATGGTTATTCCAAACCATTTCCAACATACAGTCCTATTGGTCTTATTTCTGTTAGATATGTTTTTTGTAGCGATTTTAGAATAACAACCACTGGATATTATATCACGGTTCAGTAATAGAGCTATCCAGCATCCTCATATATCAGCAGCCAAGCAAAAACACCACCAGATATTTTTCTCCACCGTATATCTCTCCTTACTTTGTTGTCTGTCAATGTCTCATATTCACTTAAAGAGTAAGAGATTGATGTTAACTGGCACTAAGTCATAGTTCATCTAGTTCAACTAGAGAGGCCGAGGATATTTCCAGGAGAGGGGCACATATACTGGGCCTTCACCTAGAGCTTATAGAGGGATAGCTATGTGTCCGGGGGGCTGATATCGGGGGCTGGTTGGCTGAGTGGCTGGTGATTTGGGTCTGGGTGTAGCAAGATGGCCGCTGACTTCCAGATGTAGGCCGAAGCCGCGGCCTTTCCTAACACAATCCCCGGCCTGGGAAAACCTGTTTTTTCAGGTATTGAGCCTTTAAAGCAGCCCCCACCTGGCACCCAGACTGTCCGCCGCTACAAAGGGTGCAAATACTGGGACCAGAATGTACCTGAGTGGCGGGTATGCGGGCGTCCTGTCGGGCCTCCGAATGGTGTCGGGCCGGGATGTGTAGCGCTGGTGCACCTCTGGGGTGTCCGCTGTCCTCACCGTCTATGGTGTTCGTTCCGCTGGACCCAGCAATCGATACCGGCGGCTGCGGAGGTCTCATAAGCTGGTCCTCGGGTTGTGGAGCTGGCCGCGGGCTGGCACGTATAGGCGGCCAGATATCCCAGTTGCTGTCGGTGTCCACTCCAGGGATATCCCAGGGCTCGGCTAGTCCTCCGTCCTTCCCCAGTGTCGATGTTCCGTCAGAGATGGCAACCCGTCAGAATCGCATCCAGTGATCAGCGACTTAAAGTGGAACTGCGATAGCTCAGTGGACAATCTGGCACTACCTGATGATGGGAGGGAATTCACTAACTGCCACTGACATCTCCAGTGACACCAACACAGTGATCAGTGCTAAAAATATACACTGTCACTGTACTAATGACACTGGCTGAGAAGGGGGTTAACATTAGGGGCGATCAAAGGGTTAACTGTGTGCCTATCCAGTGTTTTACTAAACTGTGGGAGGTGCTTTTAGTAGGGAAAGACATGGATTCTAGTCCCTGCTTTGCAGAGACACAGGGTCTATGCATTCCCTTCTATCAGAACGACAATCTGCTCTGTTTACATAGGCAGATTGCAGTTCTGTCTCTCGGTGAGTGCCGGCGGACATCGAGTCTGTGGTACCCACCGCATCCACGTCCCCTACCCAGAAGTGCGGGATCACGTATATATACGCGATCCAGTGCAGAACTGCCGCCCTATAGCAGTAAAACTGCTATAAGGCGGATGGCAAGTGGTTAAAGGGTAACTTAACTTTGTGGGGAAAAAAAAGCAAATAAAAAAATAATAAAGCGTATACAATTGCGACACAAGTCATATTGTAATTAAATGTTATTAAAAACTACCTTTCCTTTTCAATCTGCAGCTCTGTAATTTTCTGTAAAATGCAATATGGTCACCTGGAGGTGTTCTGTACACAGAATGTGGACAGAACGCCCCCCAGAAACATAATTTCTTGCTTGTGTGATTGGCTCATTGATTTTCCCAGAAGTCTGCACTAAGATACAAGTCAGATATCTGGCATCCCCTGCAACAAAAATGACATTTTTGGTGAGATACTCCCAATAGGAAATTGGATGCAGACCCTGCAGTTTTCCTCATTAGAACCCTGCAGGTGCAGCAGATGATTGATAATTATGGAACTACTCCCCTTGAAAATTAACTTACCACATGCACACAGACAAAACACCCAGGGGTTTCTTCAGAATAAAAAAAAGGAAGGAATTTGCAACAAAGCTTGTTAAAATCCTTGCAATGTACATTAAACACCCAGAGGGGAAAGTTTTTTTCTCAACAAATGTAGAGTTACTCTTTAACCACTTTCCTGGTTCCGTTATCCTGACTGGACGCCATATGACGTCTTTCAGGATAACAAGCCAGCGTGGGCCCGTGGGGGCGCGCAACGCGGCGATCCGTGGTGCGGTGTGTCAGTCTGACACACCGCATCTCCGATCTAGGTAAAGAGCCTCTGATGGAGGATCTTTACCACATGATCAGCTGTGTCCAATCACAGCTGATTACTGTGTAAACAGGAAAAGCCATGTATTGGCTTTTCCTCTATCGCGTCTGACAGACGTGAGTAGAGGAGAGCCGATTGGCTGCCCTCCTGACAGGGGGGGGTCTGCGCTATTTGATTATCAGCGCAGCTCCCCCAAGGATGCCACCAGGATCACCAGGGATGCCCACCATGGATTACCACCAGGTATGCCCCCCCATGACCACCAGGGATGCCAATGAGTGCCCATAAATTATGCCAATCAGTGCCCATAAATTATGCCAATCAGTGCCCATCAGTAATGCCTGCCAGTGCCTCATTATCAGTGATGCCCATCAGTGTCATCTATCAGTGCCACCCATTAGTGCCCATCAGTGCCGCCTATCAGTGCCACCCATAAGTACCCATCAGTGAAGACTTTTAGTGCCCATTCGTGTTGCCTATCAATGCCCATGAGTGCCCATCAGTGCCGCCTATCAGTGCCCATCAGTGCTGCATATTAGTTCCCATCAGTGCCCATCAATGCCACCTTATTAGTGTCACCTCATCAGGAAGGGGAGAAAGTGTCCTGTATTGAAGTGGTTAAAATTTGTTTATTTTTTTTGGCATGTTTCTTTTTGGGTGTTTTAAACTATAACTAAAGGTAAAATCTTTATTTTTAGAATTGATTAGAGTAGAGAGGGATTAGAACACGTGTCAGGTTTTTCTTGCTCTCTGTGCCCCTCGTCAGGGAGATTCATCCTCTCTATTTGTCTTGATTACTCAAATTGTTGGTTGTTACCACAACAGAAATAGAGGGGAGATCTTCCAATGGGGACACTAGTTCTGGTGATTACCAGGGACTTCCTTCACTTTGGGAGGTGTTTTCTCTTATTTCTTATTTTGGTTATGGGACAGGAAGTGAAGAAAAATCTACTCACTGAGACACAGATGGGAAAACAACCTGACAGGGGTTTTAATCCTTCCTTACTCTATCCTCAATTAAAGGAGAAGTTTGGGGTTATAAGAAAAATAAACATTCATTCCTAATTCCTTGCTGCAGCATCAGTGTGATGCTGACTCTAGGCCCCAGAACTGAGGGATCACACGATGGCTGATCGCTCAGTTCTCGGACCGCTCTGAGCAGAGAGCTAAAAACAGCCCAAAAAGTTTGGCGCTAGGAAACCGGGATATATGTAGTATTGGGAATAGTTCTTAATGTCCCACGTGTGCCCAATAAGCCGCTGTCTGGATGAAAACACCAGGAGAGGTGTAATAAAATGTATACAGTCAGAGGCAACCATGCAAAGTAGCGCTATTTGAGACAGTCTTGTGCGGACAAATAAAACGGCAAAAATCCATAAGAAGAACCATATATTTATTTATTGTTGCCATAAATTGATTTATTTAAAAACAATTGAAATCTCCTTTGCCTGGATTATAAACAGTCAGTTTGCTCAACACTATTATAGAACCTTGAGGCTGCCAATGGGCCAGCTGGTTAAAGGGTATGCTGCAATGATGGAATCCTCATGTGTCCCCTGCAAAATCCACCCAAACGGGAAGGGGGAGAGGAACAACCCAATTTCTGTATGGATCGGGAGACAAATTCAGCCTCAGCCAGGTCCCAGGTCCAGCGTTAATAATTGGTCTAGCCAGCCAGCCGTGGGTGGAATACGAAGCCAGGAGGAAAACAGAGCGAGCCCCAATAGGAACCACCAGACGTGGGGCTCCTGGGCGTGACATCAAGGTGCTCAGGAAGACCAGGTTCAGATAGAGGCTTTGAGCTCAGGAATGGTGGAGAGCAAGCCGAGGGAGGTGACTATCAGGGAGCGCTGGGCTAATTCTGGGTCACACAAGAGCACAAGTAAGTGTACTCCTGTGACCCACAAGACGAGTATGCCCAAAAAAGCTTTGGCCAATGGCCATACTTCTCTTTAAAAAAAAAAAAAAGTTGTGTCTTTACTTTTACCTAAAACTCATACATGTTAAGCCCCGTACACACGGTCGGACTTTTGCCCAACAAACTTCGTTTTAAGCAAGTTGGACCAACAATCCGACCGTGTGTACGCTCCATCGGACAAACTTTTTTTTCCGTTTGGTTTTGTTTTCATCGGACAAAAGTTGGGTCTGCAAACGGACAAACGTTTGCCCAACAAAAGTCCGATGGAGCAAAGTCCGACCGTGTGTACAGGAAACCATCGGACTTTTGTCCGATGGACTAAACAACTAATGTTAAAATCAACCAACAATAGCAGAGGTTGACCAAAGGGTGGCGGTAAAGAGCAGAAAAACCACGTGATGTTGCAAAAAGTTTTGGAAAAGTTTGCAGAAAAGTCCTGTGGTGTGTATGCTATGGGTGTTCCCGACCAACTCCGTTCGGACAAAAAACCACGGAAAAGTCAGATGGAAGTCCGACCGTGTGTACGAGGCTTTAGACAGCAGCTTGTGGTGAGCTTTGGTTAGTAATATGTCCTCTTTGAAAGTACCGGACTTAGTGGAAAAACTAGTAATTGAAAGATGCTTTTATTAATTTGGTTTCTCTTTCAGACAGATAAAATGCTTCCCTCTCTAGGGATTTCATGTTTGGTCTTTTATAGGAGAAGATGATAAAAGATGATGAAGTTTATAGATTATGTGAAATTCCACACAGCGAAGAAGTGAATAAAAGAGAGCAAGTGCAGCTTTGTATTGACATGCAAAATGACTTCTACTTAACTCTACAGAGGCTAAGCTGTGGCTGAGCATAAGTGTAAGAATGTCCACCTCTGATCTATGTATTCGATTGATTTCCTGCATAAAATTCTATAATGCCACATTGTTCATTCATCCCATTAGATGTCAACAACAGCATTGACAAGCAGGAGACAGGAACTCCCTGGTGTGTATTGCCATCTCTGCATATCAGTGTGAGCTCTTTTTTATTTCAAAGATTATAATTGTAAACACTAAAGGAAGGCATTTTCAAGCATATTTGAGCTCCATCAGGGTGGCCCTTATCTATGCTGCAGGGCACTACTCCACCTGTTCATTTTATGAATCTCTTAAAAGTCAGACAGGGCATTAGGAGCCTTGCCCACAAATAAATGTTCTTCCTGTGTACCATCTTAGGACACTGGACAGTTGAGCTACATATGCTCCTGTTGCTCAGTGTGATTGGTACCCATGTGACACACCACCATGTGCTTAAAAGAGAAGTGTGGGATTTTCTTTTATCTCATAATCATACTGTAGCACACAGATCCCTGTCCTGCTTACCTCCACTTGCAGGATAGGACACACCATGCCACATGCCCAGTTTCCTCCATTGCGAAGAGGGTGAGCAGTGTTAACAAGTTTGGTTCCAGCAGCGAGTTACCTCCCTCCGTTGGTTCTCATCCCTAGAGTGTAGGGAAAAGTCTATTTTCTCTAATAAAGAAGGCCAATGTCCAGACAGTGTTAAACTCCAACAGACAAGTTTATTTTCTCTTTGCTAGTAACTTAGTAGGAAATTTGAAGATAGAGATAGAGTTGGATAGGGAGGCAGGTTCAGGCACACGGCACTTAATTTACCCTCATCGCCACTCAAGCCTGAGTGGGTTTTGCTCACCCGGATAGTTCCCTCTCACGGTCCTAGCAGCCAGAGTGAAGCACGAACAATTACTTTAGCTTTGTTTCTTCTAGAGATGTATTAGGAAGATCCTCTGCCACAGAACCTTTTTAGCTCCTAAGTCCCGAACTTTCCAGCACTTGTAACTAGAGACCATAGGTGCCAATGGGGCACGTTACAAGAGCTTAAGGTGTATCACAGAATCCTTCCCTCTGAAAGGTAACCAGGCCTCTCCTGAGACGGCGACATCCTTCACCGATCCCCTTAGAAAGGGCCTCCCCCGGTTGCCTCTCCTTCAGAGCGGGTCACCCTCTCACGGGCACCCTGGGATTCCGCTGCTTGGTTTTAGGCCTCAGTTAAAGGTACTGGGCATACCTGGAACGATGAGGTCTCGGGCTAAAGGTGCCCGGGACCCAGCACATTCACACGCACCCCTGGCCATGAGGGCCACCAAAGGTGGGGTACGTCAAGAGGACGAAGAAGAAGACCCCCACTCCAATGGCATCTGCCCCTTAAGTACCCTCTTCTGGCATGCACAGCAGGTAGACCACACCCACTGTACAGCCGCCGAGAGAGGAAACCCAATCACACCACAATGCCACCCGTGGTTCGACCCGAGACCTGGGCAACAATGCCCCCTACAGGTCAAAGGGGAACTATACAGCCAGGCAACACCACAGCAAAGCAGAGTCCAATTTAAGGAAATTCAACAGCCTGAGCCAAACTATTGCTCAGGCGACCCTCTAAATAACAGGCATAGCGACCCCAAATTTGGGGGTCCGCTACAATACTTATTTAGGTGGATGCAGCATCTGTCCCCCGCCACCTCTTCACTGAGAACCGAGCCACCGAACACCACCGATGGCTCGATTCTCTCACCTCCCCGAGCAGAGAGCAGTCAGCAGCTCTCCTGCTCTGCTCCTCCACGCTCATTGGAGCGCTGAGCTGTGGAGGGGCGGGGAGCCAAATTAGCCAAAACAAATGTTAAAAGAGCAGCAAAATGCACATACAAATGTGCTAAAATGCCTTTTAAAAAACAAGACAAAATGTGTGTTGAAAAAAGCAGCAAAAAGTGTATTAAAAAATGTACCAAAAGGCGCTCAAAAGAGGCCAAAAAGCCAAATTGAACAATTTTTGAGCACAGAGAGTTGTGCATTTTTTCAATGCGCACTTTGGCACGTTGGTAGTGTATTTGTCAAATGACAAAATGTGTGGAAAAATGTGTGTGTATATATATATATATATACATACATATACACACACATACACACACATACACACACACACAATATATATACACTGTAAATATATATACTTGTAGCGCCCTGCTCCCAATGAGTGTGTGCTATATGTTAAATTATAGTTGTCTGAGCAATAGTTTGGCTCAGAGGGATTGTGTTATAAATTGCACTCTGTGTCAGTTCAGCTGGTTGTGTGATATCCCTCCTGACAGTGGGTGTCGCTGTAACCGCTGGTCAGGATTGGAAAGGCTACAGGCTGGACGTATTGGATACCTCTTTCCCAGCAAGCAGCTCAGGGGGCGTGGTGAACCCACTGTGCATGCTGGGAGGGGGTATTTAAGTGACAGATGCCATTAAGATAGGGAGATTTTCTTTGGGGTCGTGCCTTCGGTCCCCACCTGAGGGCCCTCATGGCCTCAGGGAAGAGTTGGCAATTCCCGCCTCGGGGCAACGTTGGCCTGAGGCTCCGTTACTGAAAAGTAGGCCCAGGAATGATCCTGTGTCGCCTTACCTGCTGGAAGGGACCAGGCAATTGAGGACAACAATTGGAGGATGCATCCAGATCGTGATCTGCCTCACAGTGCTGCCGGAATGGCTGGAAGATCTTGGCACTGAGAGATGGGTTACCTTCTGGATGAAGAACACAAGTAAACGTTACTCCAAGTCTGTGGCAGAGACTATATGTGATCGAGCTGTACATCGGCTGCTAGGCCAGTGAGATTGGGCCTATCCGTTGTTTGCTGAGTCCAGTGTGGAGACAGTTGTTCCTCTGGACCTAGGAGAATTCTTGTGATTCGCAACTTAGGTACCTGAGTCCTCCCCATTCCTTCATCCCCTCTGTTGGAAACTATTATTGAAATAAACCCTTGAAAGAGACTTTGTGTTGGTGCAAACTTCTTCTAAACAACTCTTCAAGGAGAACCCCTAAAACGAGCATACGTGAACAGTGAGGTAACGTGCAAGGCCCAAAATTAAACCAGCGGCCCGCTACGGGGGTATTGCTATATACACTATATATACAATATATATATATACATACACACACACACACACACACATAAACATATATAGTTATTATCTATATCAGTCTTTAACCACTTGCCGACCAGCGGCTGGGCGAAACAACGTTATGTTACGTCGCTTCGTCCTGTGGCCACTAGGGGAGTGCGTGCGCCACCTGCTGCTCGTCTCCCGGAGCCGATGCAAGTGCTTGGTGGGCGTGATGACCGCCGGGCACCCGTGATCACTCGTGACAGAGCGAAAACCGGGAGCTGTGTGTGTAAACATACAGCTCCCGATTCTTTCAGCGGAGAAATGACTGATCGTTAGGGATGAGCCAAACACCCCCCCATTCGGTTAACACCAGAACCTTCGAACGGACCGAACGTTCGCACAAACTTTAGAACCCTATTAAATACAATGGACACGAACGTACGAAATCTAAAGTGCTAATTATAACGCCTAATATGCATGTTATTGTCCTAAAAAGGGTTTGGGGACCCGGGTCCTGCCCGAGGGGACATGTATCAATGTAAAAATAATCTTTTAAAATGGTTGTTTTTTCGGGAGCAGTGATTTTAATGATGCATAAAGTGAAAAAAAAAAAAAGTGAAATATTCCTTTAAGTATCGTACCTGGGGGTGTCTAAAGTATGCCTGTGAAGTGGCACGTATTTCCTGTGTTTAGAACTGTCCCTGCACAAAATGACATTTCTAAAGGAAAAAAAGCCATTTAAAACTGCTTGGGCTTTAATGTCATGTCTGGTCCCGGTAATATGGATGAAAATCATTGAGAAAAATGGCATGGCTACTCCATCACCCCTCCCCCCCCTACCCCAGCCCATTACCAGCCCCTTTGGGTCTTGTATGGATATTAACAGCAACCCCACACCCAAAATAAAAAAAGGCCCTATATACTCTGAACAGCCGTATACAGGCGGTGCAAAAAAGACACGGACTGTAGGTTTGTTCTTAAGTACAATCTGTTTGTAATTTTGAACAGGTACATTGTTTAAGTGTAGCTCCAGCCAAAAAATCTATTTTTAAGCTTTTTGGAGAACATAGGGAAGGGTTATCACCCCTGTAACATTTGTTTTGCTGTCTGTGCCCCTGTTCAGAACATTTCACCTCACGTTCCATCCCAATGACAAATGTTTTTGGAAAATTAGTTTTTTTTATTGAAACAAGGATTGGTGATAAAGCATCAGTAGAGAGGAGACACCTTTTTCACATATTAACTCTTACAGGAGAGAATTTCCCTTCCTAGGGGTAGATTTCCTCTCACTTCCTGTTGTCTCCCTCCGTTTGCAAGTAGGAGTCGTTTGTAAGTTGGATGTTTGAAAGTAGGGGTCTGCCGTATATACTCTGCAGAAATTTGGCCCTTAAGCCTCGTACACACGAACGAGTTTCTTGGCAAAAACCAGCAAGAAACTTGCTGGCAGAGATTTCTTGCCGAGAAATTCGTTCGTGTGTATGGTTTCTCGTCAAGAAAAGCGACAAGAATCTCGACGAGAAAATAGAGAACCTGCTCTCTATTTTCTCGTCGAGATTCTCGTCAGCCTGTTTCTCGACGAGAAAAGTGTGTGTGCATACCTCCCAACTTTGTAAAGTCCCTTCGCGGGACATTCTGATGTCCCCTCTCCCCTGCCAACCAGAGTTGTTGAGCGGGACATTGGCAAAAAAACGGGAATTGCCACAGAAGTTGTTGAGCGGGGGGGGGGTGATGGTTGCCGCTGGAACATTTGAAAAAAAAAAAGGGGGGGAATACTAGTACGCTGATCGCGGGGGGGGGGTCTTACCTGGTGATGTTGCTCCTCTTCTTCTCTTCATGTTTCGCGGGAGGGAAAGAGGAGCCTCTGCGGGTAAAACCCGCACAATCCGTGCCAGTTGGGAGGTATGTGTGTGTGTACACTTACCTTTTCGCCGGGAAGCCCGCGCATGCTCGAAATGACTTTGACGCATGCGCGGTAGCTTCCTAGGCATAGGTAGGGTGAACAAAGATGGCGGCGACGGCATCGAATGTGATGAGCGCATGCTCGTCGTATTCGATGACGTCACCGCGTTCGCTCCATTCAAAGAACCGCGGGTTCTTTGAAAGGAGCGTGTGTACACTCGGCCGGGACAAGTTTCTTGTCCAAGAATCTCGTCGAAAAAAACGACATGTTTTTTTCAACGAGAATCTCGGGCCGTGTGTACGAGGCTTGAGGTGTTGGTTTTGCCACAACACTGTGAGCCCTCACAGTTACTCTTGGTGGGCGCTGGAACGCCCTGCTGTCAACTATTATATCAGGAATTGTATTTACATGCCATTGTTGAACAGTGGTAGGAAAAATTCACAGTTACTCTTGGTGGGCGCATGAATGGGCCCTGCTGTGAAATATTAGATCAAGAATTGTAATTGCATGCCCCTGTTGAACAGGGGCTGAAAAATTGGGCCTTAGGCACTGGTGCCACAACACTGCAACCCCTCACAGATAGTGTACTTGGAGCGCAGCAATGAGCCCTGTTGCAAAGTATTGCATCAAAAAATAGGATTTTTTACTCACCGTAAAATCCTTTTCTCTGAGTCCATGGACCGACACAGCTTCTCTATTGACAAAGTGGGTATTATCCGTTAATTAGGAGTGACTAGGCAGAAAAACTTGTAAAAAGTGTTGCATCACACCTTCTAAAGTACCGCCCAGGGGGCGGACCCTCTGGGTATACCCTCTCAGTCTGCATCTTCGCAGATCAGTTTGTCAAAAAGCAGTACAAACTTAAAAGGAGGGGTGGGTGCTGTGTCGGTCCATGGACTCAGAGAAAAGGATTTTACGGTGAGTAAAAAATCCTATTTACTCTTTCGTCCATGGACCGACACAGCTTCTCTATTGACAAAGTGGGACGTCCCAAAGCAGTGTCAGAGAAAAAATGAGGGGTGGTAACAGCATAAAATAAACCTCACCCCAAACACAAAACAGCACTCCTCCAACGGAGGAGTTGCAACTCTAAACAGCCGCTTGCAAAACCTTGCGGCCAAAAGAGGCATCCGAAGATGCACCTACATCAATTTTGTAGAATTTTGTGAAAGTGTGAGCGGACGACCAAGTCGCCGCTTTACATAATTGGGAAACAGACGCTTGATGTCGGAAAGCCCAAGAGGCACCTATTGCCCTGGTCGAATGCGCCGTGATAGGAAAGGGGGGCGCCTGACCCTTTAAGGCGTAAGCCTGGATTACTATCTGTCGGATCCACCTAGAGATGGTGGCCGATGAGACTGCTTGGCCCTTCTTGGGACCAGCCACCGAAACAAACAGTGAGTCTGACTTCCGGAACAGGGAAGTAGCAGATAGGTATACTCTCAAAGCTCGGACAACGTCCAAGGAATGCAACGCCGACTCCTTAGGATTCGACGGCTGAGGACACAAGGATGGAAGTACAATGTCTTTGTTGAGATGAAAAGCCGAAACGACTTTCGGAAGAAAGGAAGGCTGCGGCCGCAGCACCACCTTATCCTTGTGGAAAATCAAATAGGGAGCCTTGCAGGACAGGGCTGCCAGCTCAGAGACTCGTCTAACTGACGTAACAGCCACCAAAAAGACCACCTTCTGAGAAAGTGTCAACAGGGGAATATCTCTAATATTCTCAAACGGTGCCTTCTGAAGCACCGAGAGGACCAGGTTCAAGTCCCACGGAGGTAACGGGGGGGCGGACCGGAGGGGCCACATGTCGAACCCCCTGCACAAATGTACTCACGAGAGAGTGAGTCGCCAGGGGTCGCTGAAAAAAGACAGCCAGGGCAGATATCTGTCCCTTAATCGTACTTAGGGCAAGCCTTTGGTCTACCCCATGCTGTAAAAACAGCAGGATTCTGGAAACCAAATAGGTACGCGGATGCCATTTCATTTCCTCACACATGGAGATGTAGGCCCTCCAAGTGCGGTGATAGACCTTCCTAGAGGACGGTTTCCGAGCACTTCTCATAGTAGAGATTACTGAGTCTGACAGGCCCCGATCTCTCAGTACCTGGTTCTCAACAGCCATGCCGTTAAAGCCAATGACTGTAAAGCAGGATGGAATATGGGACCTTGCGATAGCAGGTCCTTCCGTAGTGGTAGGCGCCAGGGGACGTCTGCTACCAGACGTACTAGATCGGCGTACCTAGGACGCTGAGGCCAATCTGGAGCGATTAGGATCATTGGAATTCCCTCTGCCTCCACTCTGCGGAGCAGAAGAGGAAGAAGCCTTAAGGGAGGGAAGGCATAGATTAGCCGATACTGACCCCACGATGCTACCAACGCGTCCGTTGCATCTACCCATGGGTCTCTTGACCGGGCCACAAACCTCAATACCTTCCGATTGAGTCGGGAAGCCAGAAGATCTACGTCTGGTGTGCCCCATCTTTGGCAGAGGAGTTGGAACACCTCCGGGTGTAAGGACCATTCTCCCTGGTCCAGTATCTGGCGGCTCAGGTAGTCCGCCTGCCAGTTTTCCACACCCGGAATGTACACGGCCGACAGTGCCGGTACGCTCCTCTCTGCCCACTTCAGGATGCGAGCGATCTCCGATGCTGCAGCTGAGCTTCTTGTTCCTCCTTGATGATTGACATATGCCACTGCTGTGGCGTTGTCTGACTGGATCCTGACTGGACGCCCTTGCAGCCTCTGAGACCATTTGAAGAGGCACAGCCTGATCGCCCGGATTACCAGGACATTGATCGGCAGGAGGGCTTCCTCTGGGGTCCAGCGACCTTGCGCCGACTGAACACCCCAGACTCCCCCCCAACCTGTAAGGCTGGCGTCCGTCGTGATCACTATCCAGTAAACCGGAAGAAATGACTTCCCGGCCATTAGAGCCGGTGCTGTCAGCCACCATACCAGGGATCTCCTGACTATGTGGCTCACTCGGATTTGATAATCCAGAGATGATGGACATCTGTTCCATCTGGACAGAACTTCCTTCTGTAACACTCGAGTGTGGTATTGAGCATATGGAACCGCCTCGAAGGAGGCTACCCTGAGGCCCAACACTCGCTTGCAAAAAACTGAGTGACGACCAATTCCTGGAAGTCAGCTGCCGTACTGCAGCCCGGAGGGTCTGCAACTTCTCCACAGGGAGGAATACCTTTGCCTCTGAAGAATCCAGAATCAACCCCAGGTACCCTAGGCGTTGAGTGGGCACCAATACTGACTTTTGCGTGTTTAGTATCCAACCACAGTCTCGAAGAGTCTGACAGGTAA
The DNA here is from genome assembly GCA_029206835.1 of Rana muscosa. Lineage (NCBI taxonomy): Eukaryota > Metazoa > Chordata > Amphibia > Anura > Ranidae > Rana > Rana muscosa. The sequence goes on along the minus strand of CM055125.1, from coordinate 86,298,664 downwards.
TGGACACGCTTACCTCTAATTCTGAGCTTGAAGGGGCCTTCAGCAGAAGGTCGTATAAGTAGCCTGTGATAGCGATACCCCGCTGTCTTAGAAGTGCCAGAATCGGAGCGAGCACCTTGGTGAACGTCCTGGGTGCTGAGGCAAGGCCCAACGGGAGGGCCACAAACTGGTAGTGGTCCTTCCCGATAGCAAATCGCAGAAACCTCTGGTGTCTGGAGTATATGGGGACACGCAGGTATGCGTCCTTGATGTCCAAGGAGGCCAGAAAGTCCCCCGGATGGAGAGCCGTGACTACAGATCGAACCGACTCCATCCGAAAACTTTGTACCTTCACAAAGCAATTGAGGGCTCTGAGATCCAAGCTTGGACGAACCCCCTCCTTCTTTGGCACAATGAACAGATTTGAGTAAAAACCCCGCTCCAGTTCTGGAACTGGAATAACTACCCCGCGTTCCAGTAGACCCTGGACCGCCCCATACAGGGCCTCCCGACGGGTCGGTAGTAGCTGGAGATTGGAGGTGTTGGATCTGTCCGGTGGACAAGAGAGAAACTCTATCTTGTAGCCTGAGGAGATTACTTTGCAAACCCACCTGTCGGAGATTAGTGCTGTCCACTGAGTCGCGAATTTGCGAAGACGTCTCCCCACCCGAGAGCTGGGTGGGGGTGGACCTTCACGCGGACGCAAATTTGTCCGCAGGCTTATTGGGTATGCGGGACCAGGGACGCTTTTGTCCTTGGGCAGGCGCTTTATCGGCCTGGGGTCTTTTCCCTGTTGCCCTAGGGGGACGAAAAAACCACTTGTGTGCAGTAAAGGAGGGCCCTTGGCGTGGCCCCTTACCCTTGCTAATTTGGGGAAGCAAAGTGCTTTTACTTCCTGTGGCATCCTTGATGATGTCATCCAGAGAAGCCCCAAAAGAAGTCTGTCGCCCTTAAAAGGCAGATCCAACAGGGCTTTCTTGGAAGTCTGGTCCGCAGACCAGCCTTTTAGCCAGATCAGGCGGCGTATTGCTACTGTATAAACCGAAGTTTTAGACAGCAGGGGAATAGTATTCATGTCTGACTCGCAGACAAACCTAAGGCCCTGGACCACAGGTCGGCCAATGTTATCTCATCAGGAGGAGCATCTCGCTCCTTAACCCCTGGAGTAGCAATCTTGCCCATTCAGTAAGTGTGTGAGACACTAGGGCCCCCGCCAATGCCGGGCGTATTGCCGAGCCTACCACTGAGTATAGGTAGCAAGCGAGTGCTTCAGCCTTCTTATCCACAGGGTCCTTGAAAACAGGAGCCCCTTCTACAGGAATTGTGGTGGCTCTATTAAGTCTGGACACCGGAGGGTCCACTATAGGGGGGAGAGGTCCATTTCTTCAGAAAACTCTCCTCAAAAGGGGTACCGTACCGAAAACCTCTTTGGGGCTGTAAAGACCCTCAGTGGGTTCTCCCATTCCTTGTATAAGAGTTTATCAAAAGACACACAAGGGAACACCTTAGCAGTGCGGGCAGGTCTATGAAACCCAAGTGGACCGGAGTCTGCTGCTTCTGCAGTATTTTCCAATTTTAGCGTATCCCGCACTGCAGTAATAAGGTCAGATACCAAAGCCGCCTCGCGTACTGACCTGGACTTTGAGTCATTCTCACTGTCCGGTCACGGTCTGCAGTCTCTGATGCGTCAGAATCTGGGCCCCGAGCCGTAGCTGGACCTGGTTCTGCACCAGAATTATCCCCAGAAGCTTGCAGGGGATGGGGCGTTTACTACCCCCTGTATTCCCGTGTGCTGCTTCCACCCTGGCAGCAAACGCCTCTAGGATTGCAGTCATAGCATTCATAGACACCTCAGGGGCACCAGCTGCTAAATCTGGTGTTTCAGGGGAGAAGACATCTGGCTCAGATGCCATGCTGACCACAAGATATCAATAGGCCACCCTCCTGTGCTGCAGAGAGGCCGGGTCACCCAGAGGACTCACCACCCTGGATAGGTACTGCTATGCTGCGCCTGTGATGCTGTCCCGCTGCTGCTGTGTCAGTCTGCTTCTTTTATCAGCACTTCCTGTGTGAATTTTCGCGCCAGTGTAATGCACCCTAGAGGCCGGAGGCTCTCGAAAAATGGTTGCCAAAAACGTCTGTATGGAAGATAATGTGGGCTCTAAGAAAATGGCCGCCGACAGAAGATAGAGGTCAAGCAGCCATAGCCCACAAAAAGATGGCCGCCGAACGGCAATATCTGCATACAGGGTGGACAAACATGGCCGCCGATCAGCTGATAGGGGCCAGTGGGTGTGGCCGAACCACAGGAAGATGGCCACCGGGCAGTCACAAGAGGCCAAACTTGGCATGGACCACCTCAAAATGGCCGCCGACAGCATGGAGGAGGAAGGACACAAACACAGGTAAGAAAAAATGACATTTCTTTTAAATGTTAGTTACAGCCAGCCCCGCTCCAGTGGGACCCCTAGGTGACCCCCAGCAACCTTTAGCTAGAAGCCCAGGGAGGAGGGAAAGGCAGGGAGAGAGGGAAGAAAGGGGCCACAACCACTTACTTGATCTCTCCAGGAATGTCCAGCTAAATCACCCAGCCGAGGCAGGGGAGTTTTACTTACCTATCCTGCATGTATTCTGCTGGAAGACATTCCAAACAGATCATCGTCCGCGCACGGAAGGTGACTGTTGGCCAGGCATGCTGTGATTGGACCCAGAAGGGACGATCATATGTATGCCCTGGAGCATGACACTCAACGGACAGGCTGCTGCGACTCGGCCGTAAGGTCAGCCGAAGCTGAGCGGTCCGATGCAGGCCCTGGAGCGTAGGCTCACCGGCCACCCGTGGAGCGACGGGCATGTCGTGGAAAACCCAGCGCGTAGCTAGGGTCGGCACACGCTCGATGGCCGAAACTGGGGAGACTACAAGGATCGAGGATCCAGCCTGTCACCCAGTCGGCAGTTGATCGAAGATCGCAGGAAACAAAAATGTAGCAAAAAAAAAAAAAAAATATATATATATATATATATATATATATATATATATATATATATATATATATATATATCCTTTTTTCCCCGGACCAATGGGCCTGAAGGGAGCCATGTCCTACTCCTTGCTAGACAGAAAAAAACTGATCTGCGAAGATGCAGACTGAGAGGGTATACCCAGAGGGTCCGCCCCCTGGGCGGTACTGTAGAAGGTGTGATGCAACACTTTTTACAAGTTTTTCTGCCTAGTCACTCCTAATTAACGGATAATACCCACTTTGTCAATAGAGAAGCTGTGTCGGTCCATGGACGAAAGAGTAATTTAAGCTTTAGGTGAATGCTATGCAAAGCACACAGTAGTACACTAAGTGAAACACTGACTGTCTGCAGCTAGCACAATCACCGGCCTGCTTGTCACAGTATAGAGAATAACTGTATCCAGGTGAGCTTCAGGTGATCGCTATGCAAAGGACACAGTAGTACACTAAGGCCCCTTTCACCCTGGGGCGGTTTGCAGGCGCTATTGTGCTAAAAATAGCGCCTGTAAACCGAGCCTAAACAGCAGCTGCTGTCTCTCCAATGTGAAAGCCCCGAGGGCTTTCACACTGGAGCGGTGAGCTAACAGGACGTGAAAAAAAGTCCTGCTGGCCGCATCTTTGGAGTGGTGAGAGGAGCGGTGTGTTTACCGCTCCTTCCCATTAAAAGCAATGGGAAACAGCGGTAATACCGCCGGCAATGCGCCTCTACAGAGGCGCATTGCCGGCGGTATTAACCCTTTTTTGGCCGCTAGCGGGGGTTAAAACTGCACCGCTAGCGGCCGAATACCTCCGCAATCCCGACGGTATAGCGCCGCTAAAAATAGCGGCGCTATACCACCACCGCACCCACCGCCCCAGTGTGAAACCAGCCTTAGTGAAACACTGAGGCTGGTTTCACACTGGGGCGGGTGGCGGTATAGCGCCGCTATTTTTAGCGGCACTATACCGTTGAAATTGTGGAGGTATTAGGTTAATACCACCGGCAATGCACCTCTGTAGAGGCGCATTGCCCGGCGGTATTACTGTGGTTTCCCCATTGCTTTCAATGGGAAGGAGCGGTAAACACACCGCTCCAAAGATGCGGCTAGCAGGACTTTTTTTCACGTCCTGTTAGCGCACTGTTCCAGTGTGAAAGCCCTCGGGCTTTCACATTGGAGAGACAGCAGCCGCTGTTTAGGCTCGGTTTGCAGGCGCTATTTTTAGCACAATAGCGCCTGCAAACCGCCCCAGTGTGAAAGGGGCCTGACTGTCTGCAGCTAGCACAATCACCTGCCTGCCTGTCACAGTATAGAGACTAACAGGAACGGCTCTATCTAAACTCAATACAGTGTATAAATATATATATATATATACACACAACACCTAGGATGCATATATCCTCTACACACTGTAACAGCAGCTAACTGACTGCTCTATCTAACTCAATATAAATGACACTGTCTATCTCTCTGAAACTGCCTCTTTCACAAACGCCAGCACACTACACAAGGCCGACTTCCAGGCGGCCTTATATAGTGTGGGGCGTGTACTAAACCCCCTGAGCCATAATTGGCCAAAGCCACCCTGGCTTTGGCCAATTACGACTCACCGTTTTTTCCGCGCTGTTATTGGCCAAGCATGCGGGTCATAGTGCATGCTTTGCCAATCATCAGCCAGCAATGCACTGCGACGCCGCAGTGAATTATGGGCCGTGTCACACAACACGAATTTAGCACGAATGGACCATAAAGTTTGTTCTTCGTCGAACGGCCGATGTTCGAGTCAAACGTGTGTTCGACGCGAACGCAAAGCTTATTCCTACTGATCGTATGTTCATACAAAGTATGAACAGTGATCTGTCATTTCCCCTATTAAGTCTCATCCCCACTTGCGTTAGAACACAGAGAGGGAGCACAATTAACCCCATTGATCACCCCCTAGTGTTAACCCATTCACTGCCAGTGACATTTTTACAGTAATCAGTGCATTTTTATAGCACTGATCGCTGTAAAAATGCCAATGGTCCCAAAAATGTGTCAAAAGTGTCCGATCTGTCCACCATAATGTCGCAGTCCCGATAAAAATCGTAGATCACCTCCATTACTAGTAAAAAAATAAATAATAATAAAAATGCCATAATTCCATCCCCTATTTTGTGGACGCTATAACTTTTGTGCAAACCAATCCATATATGCTTATTGCGTTTTTTTTTTTACCAAAGATATGTAGAAGAATACATATCGGTCTAAACTGAGGAAAAAAAAAATTTTCGCAGAAAAAATTGGGATATTTCTTTTGTTTATAGCACAAAAAATAAAAACCACAGAGGTGATCAAATACCACCAAAAGAAATCTCTATTTGTGGGGAAAAAAGGACGCAAATTTTGTTTGGGTACAAGGTCGCACGACCGTGCAATTGTCAGTTAAAGCAACGCAGTGCCGAATTGTAAAAAGTGCTCTGGTCAGGAAGGGGGTAAAATCTTCCAGGGCTGAAGTGGTTAAGCTTGCTGTTGCTGATATTAGGAAGAAAGAAGCATCCTTGCTCATATCACAGCAGCTTCTCACCCAGATTCTTCACCTCTGAGCTGGAGAATCTGGGACGGACATATTTTACAGAGATGGCCAGTGAGATCTTCAGATCTCACCTTCATAAACTGGTCATCTGTGTAAAAGTGAATGACAGAAGGGTCTGTCCTGTGATGAGAAGTGAAGAACATGTTCTCCATCTCCACTCCTCGTCTCAGCTTCATAAACTGGTACACCTGAGAGATCAGCTGTGATCATCAGGGTCTCGGCTCTTCTCTGTTTGATAAACGTATACCATAAACCTAGCACACACCTGCATCATTAGTGTGCCTGTTTCCTGCAAAATCTGTCCCAGACTGCCATTTTAAACAGTGGCACATGCTCGACCTGCCACAATACACAAATAAAAATAATAGACATACTGTATATAAATAATATTTTAATGTTTCTAATTTTACTAAAACTTCCATTTGATGTTCCAATGGAATCTTCCAACGAACCTCCAGCGGTGTTGGGATGGGAAGAACAGAAGCACAGCTCACTTCTCTCTCACTGCACAATTTCATGTTGACCAGTGGCTGGATATCCCAGCACCAGCCTGGCTTTAAATGTCACAGAGGACAATGGGGGAGGTGACTCCCCCACATTCCCTCTAACATCACAGACCATATTAATAAAGAGTCTAAATATGGACAAAGAATATACTTGTTAGAAGTGCTGTCTTAAAACATCAGAAAAATTATTGTTTTTTTTCACTGCCCTTTACCTTATTTTACCACTACTTCTTCTAGCTCATAAAGGTTTAAAATAAAAAGATGATATACTAAAAGGAAGTTAAAAAATGGTTTTAAGAAGACACACTTTTTGAAGACCACATATAAAGATAAAGCTCCATCGTAGTGATCTCCTACACTTGTTGGTTTTAGGCCCCTTTCACACTGAGGCGCTTTGCAGGCGCTATTGCGCTAAAAATAGCGCCTGCAATGCGCCCCAAAAAAGCCGCTCAATAGTATCCAATGTGAAAGCCCGAGGGCTTTCACACTGGAGCGTTGCGCTTGCAGGAGGGTCAAAAAACTCCTGCAAGCCGCATCTTTGAGGCGCAATAGGAGCACTAAAAATAGCGCTCCTATAGCGCCCCTGCCCATTGAAATCAATGGGGTAGCACCTCCAAAATGCCCGCAAAACGCTGCAAAGAGGCGTTATTGTGGGCGTTTTTAACCCTTTTTCGGCCGCTAGCGGGGGTTAAAAAACCCCCGCTAGCGCCCGCAAATTGCGGAAAAAAAACAGTATAGCGGCGCTAAAAATAGCGCCGCTATACCGCCAGCACATCCAGCGCCTCAGTGTGAAAGTAGCCTAAGGCTGGAGTTGAATTTATTGACTTCAGTTGGTTCGGATATTTTGACATCAGACAGGTAGTAATAGTATGTATGCAGAAAAAAGAGGAGACTGCCATGGGAACTTTACATTGGAGTTTTAAATGGAATAATAGTTCCATACACAGCCTATCTTCAGCATCCTCTATCTAATGGTAGCCATACACTAGACGAAAAATCGTTTGAAAATCTGTCATTTGGACAGTTTGTTTGTTTATTGTCTAGTTAATGGGCACAAATCGAAAATCGGTTGTGACGTTTTTAAGCCGAAAAATCGCAGGAAAAGTTCATGTGTTTCTCGCCCGAACAGTTTACACTGGGCTTATGTGACGAAACGAACGAAACATTTATAAATTGATGTCAGTTAAACGATTTATCCATCAAATTTCGGTCATTACATGATGGAAAAATTGTTTGCACTCACAACCATGTGTTTGTTTTTCGAAAACTTGTTCGAATGATTTTTGGAGAGGTGTATGGCTAGCATAAAGCAAAAAAAAATATTTTGAGTTAGGATTTTCTTTAATATAGCTCTTTTCTCTCTCTCTCTCTCTCTCTCTCTCTTTCTTGCCTTCATTGGAATTACATTTAAAGTTTTATAAAGTTCAAAAATGTTGTATCAGTTTGAGATTGTATTGTTTTAAGGAAAAGTTTATTCGTGTTTAATGCCCCATTTGAGATAAAAATAACTCAAACCTTGTGCTAATTTACTTGATAAGTGATGTCCCTGGTGTCAAATTATACCAGTAGATGGGTCTGTAGTTCTGGGTCCACAGCTGAGGACTTGGTGTGGCAGCCTGAATCATGCTTATTATTTGCCACTGGGGATTTTGTACAATCAGTGGAGAGGAAGGTCCTCACCATGCAATGTTCTTGAGGCAATGCATCTTTAGAAATGAAAGTTGACAGAATCCATTTCTAAGATATGCATCCTTATTCTGAGACCTTACAAAATGCAAAGCTGATATACAAACTTCCCTAATCTTTAACAGACGGAAATCACCTTAGCTGATGTTGCTACAGTAAATTGAAATTGTTTTGTTTTACTTCACTTAAAAAGCTCTTTGTTCTTGTTTATGTATAATAATATTTTAATATACCTAGTAATGAATTCACTCCTACACCGGTTTAACTACTTCATGACTGCATAGCACCTTTAAATCCTCAAACACAATGTCCTGTGCCATTAGATTGTTAACCTTCCAGCAGAACACTACAGTATGCTTGAGCACCTCTGCATGCTCATAGTTTTCAGGTCATGGTCATGGAGTTATAGTCTGGATAACTGATGATGCTAAGTTTAGTCTTGCCGTCTAAGCTTCTATGATCTCGAATCATGAAAGGTTTAGAGTCACTTTGTCACTTTAAAAAAAAGAACATTGCTAGTGGGTTTAAAATGCAGGTGGCTGCAGAATTCACCTCTACTACAGCTAGATACTGGCTGTTAATACCTGGTATTGGCCAAGGAGGTAACTTATCATAGTGACTGGCAAACAGGAATGTGTAGAGGGAAAACACAGCAGGAAAAGCTCCAATAATACTGAGAAGTGTCAGAGATTTGCTCTTCAGAACTGTTGGGTTTGAGCAATAGTAGAGGTGAATGACAGTTCCTGCAGGTATGTGCAGTCACCTCACGTTTTCCTGCTAGCATCTCTCTTTTTTTAAATACTGTATATACTCGAGTATAAGCTGACCCGAATATAAGCCGAGGTACCTAATTTTACCACAAAAAACTGGGAAAACGTATGACTCGGGTATAAGCCTAGGGTGTCCATCTGCATGCCTCACCGTGCCTCCCTGTGTCCATGTGCATGCCTCACTGTGTCAATGCCTCACTGTGCTTATGCCTCACTGTGCTTATGCCTCACTGTGCTTATGCCTCACTGTGTCCATGCCTCACTGTGTCAATGCCTCACTGTGCCCATGCCTCACTGTGCCCATGCCTCACTGTGCCCATGCCTCACTGTGTCAATGCCTCACTGTGCCCATGCCTCACTGTGCCCATGCCTCACTGTGTCCATGCCTCACTGTGTCCATGCCTCACTGTGCCCATGCCTCACTGTGTGCATGACTAGACTGACGTTTAACATTGGAGTCTATGGAAGGGGTGCCCGGCTTTGAAAAATCGCTGCTCCCCGGCCGTAGGTACCCCAGACAACAAACTTTGCACACTTGTAGAGGAGAAATGGGGCTACAAGTGTGCGAAGTGTAGGGTCCAGAAGACCTACTACCGGCCAGTACAGGGTCCCCAAAATCACCAAAGAAATGACCGTTTAACATGGGAGTCTATGGAAGGGGTGCCCGGCTTTGAAAAATCAGTACTCCCCGGCCGTAGGTCCCCTGGACAACAAACTTTGCACAATTGTAGAGGAAGAGGGGGGCTACATGTGTGCTAAGATTGGGATCCAGGGAAGCTCCGGCGGGTATCGGGTCCCCAAAGTTAGGGAGATCAGGCGCAAAAAGGTGACTCGAGTATAAGCCGAGGGGGGCATTTTCAGCACAATAAAATGTGCTGAAAAACTCGGCGTATACTCGAGTATGTATGGTACATTAAAATTAAATACCACAAACTAAAATCTGTAGTTGCTAGCCGAATGTCTGGAGCATTGCCAATTGACCAACTGTCAAACAAACACAAAAAAAAAGGGAAAAATTTGAAAACAGACTTTTTGGTTGCCACTGTAATTCCAAAGGGAAACAAAAAGGTCTCACATTATAATAAAATATCAACATTTATTGTAGTTTAAGAAGATCCCTTCTGACTGGAGGCCAAACTACCGGAATCACAGTATCAGCGCCAATGAGTCGCAAAAGTGATTCTGTGATTTTGGTAATACCAATAAGACATGTCTATGTACTCTTTTTTATCATATATTTTAAATGTGACTCAATAAATTTTGATATTTTATTATATTGTGAGACCATTTTCTTTCCTATTGGGATTACAGTGGCAACCTTAAAAGTCAGTTTTCTTTTTTTTCCTTTTTTTGTGCTAATATACATAATTGGATGTGGTGCCATGCTCTGCAGTATATGTCTCAAACTTTTTTCATAAACTGTCAAACAAACATCAATACTTGGTTTGTCCTAGCTAGGGATGAGCTTCGAGTTTGAGTCGAACTCATGTTCGACTCGAACATTGCCTGTTCGCCCATTCGCCGAACAGCGATCAAATTGGGGTGTTCGCGTCAAATTCGAAAAGTCTATGGGAGAAATCTAAAGTGCTAATTATAAAGGCTAATATGCAAGTTATTGTCATAAAAAGTGTTTGGGGACCCGGGTCCTGCCCTAGGGGACATGTATCAATGCAAAAAAAAGTTTTAAAAACGCCCGTTTTTTCGGGAGCAGTGATTTTAATAATGCTTAAAGTGGAAGAATAAAAGTGAAAATTCCTTTAAATTTCGTACCTAGGGGGGGTGTATGATATGCATGTAAAGTGGCGCATGTTTCCCGTGCTTAGAACTGTCCCTGCATAAAATGTAATTTTTGAAGGAAAAAAAGTAATTTAAAACTCACTTAATGAAGTGTCGGCTCCCGGCAATACATACAAAAGTCATTCATAGAAAAAAAAAAAAGCGTGGGGGTCCCCCAGAATTCAATTACCAGGCCCTTCAGGTCTGGTATAGATATTAAGGGGAACCCCACCGCAAATTAAAAAAAAAATGGCGTGCGGTTCCCCCTAAATATCCATACCAGGCCCTTCAGATCTGGCATGGATTTTAAGGGGAACTCCACCCCAAATTTAAAAAAAAAAGGCGTGGAGTCCCCCCAAAAATCCATACCAGACCCATATCCGAGTACGCAACCTGGCAGGCCGCAGGAAAAGAGGGGGGGACGAGAGAGCGCCCCCCCTCCTGAACCGTACCAGGCCACATGCCCTCAACATGGGGAGGATGTCCCCATGTTGATGGGGACAAGGGCCTCATCCCCACAACCCTTGCCCGGTGGTTGTGGGGGTCTGCGGGCAGGGGGCTTATCGGAATCTGGAAGACCCCTTTAACAAAGGGGACCCCCAGATCCCGTCCCCCCCATGAGAATTGGTAAGGGGTACATTGTACCCCTACCATTTCACGAAGAAAGTGTAAAAAAATGTAAAAAAAAAAACACACCAACACATTGGAAAAGTCCTTTATTAAATAAAAAAAAAAAAACATTCCAGCAGTGAAATCCAGTGTCCCGCGGCGATCCGATGTCCTGCGCTGTCCGTCATTGGCTGAGCCTGAGCGGACCTGATGGGGAACTTCCTCTGCAATCTATTACATGTATAGACCCGCCCCTTCTAAAGTTCCCAATCAGGTCCGCTCAGCCAATGACTCGGTGTAAGGCTGAGGACCTGATGCGGAACATGAGAAGGGGCGGGTCTATACATGTATTACACTGTGGAGGAAGTTCCCCATCAGGTCCGCCCCCTCGGTATGTCAGACCGCGCCTACGTCATTGGCCTAAGCGGACCTGATGGGGAACTTCCTTCACTGTGTAAATTTAAATTACACAGTGAAGGAAGTTCCCCGCTCAGGCCAATGACGTAGGAGGGGTCTGACATACCGAGGGGCGGACCTGATGGGGAACTTCCTTCACTGTGTAATACATGTATAGACCCGCCCCTTCTCATGTTCCGCATCAGGTCCTCAGCCTTACACCTAGTCATTGGCTGAGCGGACCTGATGGGGAACTTTAGAAGGGGTGGGTCTATACATGTAATAGACTGCGGAGGAAGTTCCCCATCAGGTCCGCTCAGGCTCAGCCAATGACGGACAGCGCTGGACATCGGATCGCCGCGGGACACTGGATTTCACCGCTGGAATGGTTTTTATTTATTTTATTTTATTTTTTTTAATAAAAGGACATTTCCAAGGTGTTTGTGTGGTTTTTTTTTACATTTTTTGACACTTTGTTCGTGAAATGGTAGGGGTACAATGTACCCCTTACCAATTCACAAAGGGAGGGGCCGGGATCTGGGGGTCCCCTTTGTTAAAGGGGTCTTCCAGATTCTGATAAGCCGCCCGCCCGCAACCACCGGGCAAGGGTTGTGGGGATGAGGCCCTTGTCCCCATCTACATGGGGACATCCTCCCCATGTTGAGGGCATGTGGCCTGGTACAGTTCAGGAGGGGGGGCGCTCTCTCGTCCCCCCCTCTTTTCCTGCGGCCTGCCAGGTTGCGTGCTCGGATAAGGGTCTGGTATGTATTTTTGGGGGGACTCCACGCCATTTTTTTTTAAATTTGGGGTGGAGTTTCCCTTAAAATCCATGCCAGATCTGAAGGGCCTGGTATGGATATTTGGGGGAACCGCACGCATTTTTTTTTTAATTTGCGGCGGGGTTCCCCTTAATATCTATACCAGACCTGAAGGGCCTGGTAATTGAATTTGGGGGGACCCCCACGCTTTTTTTTAATTTTTTTTTATCAATGACTTTTCTATGTATTGCCGGGAGCCGACAATTCATTAATAGCCACGAGTGAGTTTTAAATTACTTTTTTTCCTTCAAAAATTACATTTCATGCAGGGACAGTTCTAAACAGGGGAAACATGCGCCACTTTACATGCATATCATACACACCCCCCAGGTATGAAATTTAAAGGAAAATTTCACTTTTATTTTTTCATTTTAAGCATTATTAAAATCACTGCTCCCGAAAAAACGGCCGTTTTTAAAACTTATTTTTGCATTGATACATGTCCCCTGGGGCAGGACCCGGGTCCCCAAACCCTTTTTAGGACAATAACTTGCATATAAGCCTTTATAATTAGCACTTTAGATTTCGAACATTCAAGTCCATTGTATTTAATAGGGTTCTAAAGTTTACACGAACATTCTGTCTGTTCACAGGTTCTGGTGCGAACCGAACAGGGGGGTGTTCGGCTCATCCCTGGTCCTAGCATACATCTTTCTGTGCATGTAGTAAAGGAGAAGGAGAAGATAGAGGTACAGGCAGACAAGTCTGTGTATCTTAGGGCAAAGACCACAGTCACCTGACAACGCTACTAAAACTATCTGATCACTTTTTTCTCTTTTGGCAATTGGCCAAGCTACTGTCATAGACATCGTATTATTGTCCAATCTGTTTTTTTTTTTTTTCGGCAGCGACCATTTCCGTCAATGGTTGGTTTTAGATACAGTCTGTTTTTTCCATAGGACAAAATATTGTGAAGGATCAGGGTATTAAATGTCAGTCACTGCGGGTTTTTTCTTTCAACAATGAGTGGAAACCTGAAAGCGTTTCTGAATCTGCTAATTTCTTTATTAGAGGCTTTTCACTGCTGTCAAAGATGGGTTCTATGTGAGACAGAAGCATTGATTGGCTAGAAAGCTAACCAATACCTCTGAATGCAAAACTCACCCCCTGCCGTTACAGAAAGCCAAAAATTGGGGGGTATCAGGCTAACTGGAGGGAAACCATTCAGGTTGACAGATAAATATTCCTGGTTCCTATTTTGTTTTTTCAGACAGAAGACAGAATGGAGCTAAGGGCACTTGGAGTGAATTGTTGTCTTTATTTCCTTTACATTTTTTAACTCAAGCCACCTAATGACCATATATTGCATAAATATCTGAAATTAGACACTTTTGCACTAGAGAAGCTGATATAAAGAAAGAAGCTAGATGCAGAGAATGAAACAAATCCTTTTTTTTGCCTACGATGTTCATTTTATAGAGCAGAAAACCAATAGAAAATATTTTTAAGCCAGCTGGAATGTCATATTTGGTAATAGTTTTACTTTAAAATATAGATATTGCGGTTATATCAATTGACATTCGAGCAGATGAAGCAGGAGTTGTTCCCAGCAACAGGGCAGCCATCAGGAATTTTGGGGCCCATTACACAGCTTCAGGCATGGGCCCCCTGGAGCCGAGGAGAGCCGGGGGGGGGGTGCTGGCGCCGCGAATTGAGAAGCGGAGGGGGGCTGCCGCAAATTCACAAATTCATAAGTGGGGGGGGGGGTTTGCCACAAATTGAGAAGCAGGGGGTTTGGATGCTGACGGACACAAAAAACAGAAGAACAAAAAAACAAAAAAAAAGAGGGGTTGCCATCCAGGGCCCTGGGGACCTCTGGGCCCCTTACAAAAAAAAAAAAAAAAAAATATTAAAAAAAAAAATTATATAAAAAAAAAAAGGGAGGTTTCCATCCAGGGCCCTGGGGACCTCCGGGCCTCTGGGGACCTCTGGGCCCCTTAAAATTTGTTATTTTTTTTTTAAAATAAAAAAAATAAATAAAAAAAATTAATAATATACGAATTGAGAAGCAGGGGGTTTGGATGCTGACGGACACAAAAAAAAAACAGAAGAACAAAAAAACAAAAAAAAGGGGGGGGGGGTTGCCATCCAGGGCCCTGGGGACCACTGGGCCCCTTACAAAAAAAAAAAAAAATATTAAAAAAAAAAAATTATAAAAAAAAGGGAGGTTTCCATCCAGGGCCCTGGGGACCTCCGGGCCTCTGGGGACCTATGGGCCCCTTACAAAATAAATAAATAAATAAATAAATACAAAATTTAAAAAAAATAAATAAATAAAAAAATGAATACATTTTTTTTAATAAAAAAAAAATTAAAAAAGGGGGGTTGACATTCGGGGCCCTGGGGAACTCCGTGCCCCTTACAAAAAAAATTAAAAAATAAAATAAAAAGGGGGGGCCATCCGGGCCCCTTACAGGTGTACTGCCTGTACCCTCCTGATGGTGGCCCTGCCCAGCAACATGATATTACATCTGGCATGGCCCTAAATGGGATTGCCACTACAATCATTGAGCTGGTGTGATGCTGTACATACCGAACCTAAAGATGAGATTTTCTTTGGATAGCGTTCAGAAGGGTTAGACCCCCAATGGGCTTTCAGTGCTTTCAGTGCCCCTATACATTCTTCATTTGTAATTTTGAAGAATTCGGTAGGGCTTGTGACATTGTTGCTGGCTCATTAATAGATTTCCTATGGGACCATGTGAAAATTGAATTGTAGAGAGGGGCATGAGATATTCAGTTCAAAACAATTTCCCAGTGATCGCCATGATAGGAAGTCAGGGTAAGTCTCCCCACATGGATACAGCCTAAAACCTGACCCACCATTGCATCGAAAAAAATGTTAAAATTTTTTTTTGCAGCTCCACTTTTAACCCACAAATCCATCTAATGTGACTCCAACTCCCTGTTTACAAAATTGCTATAGGCAGACAAAATCTGACCAAAACCTTCCAATTTCAAATTTACAATAGAGAAGTTTAAGATGCTGTCTCAAGTTTTTACCTAACTAGGCCTTATAGGGAATATGTCACTTCCTGTCCTGCTGACAATGTTGTCACCTGGATAAGAATGAGGGAAGCTCTCCAACAAGGACACAGACAGAAAATAATGCTGAAATAAGTTCCTAGCCATGTTAGGTAAAAAAAAATAATACTATCTATATATATATTGTAATTGAGATCATGCCCCTCTAAAAACTTTTTCTACTTCCTGTGACCCCACAAGGGGTCACAAAGAACAATGATCCTGATAGAGGTTTTAACCCTTCTTAACTTTACACAAGATGAAAAAAATGGTTTTGGTTACAGACAACTTTTAAATTCTTTATAATATTTTAAACTTTAACATTACACTTTATAGTTACAAAAAGCTGAAGTGCTTTGAAAAAGAAAATCAATTAATTACAAGAAAGGATAGAAGTATTGGATAAAACACACATTCCATGTGTTTTGATTTGTGACAAATGGTTTGAAATTATTTACAAGTGGAGACATTAGGGTAACAAGCCGAGTCAGAGCAGCTGACAATAAATAATTAAATCAGGTTTGTAAAGCCCTTATTAAAAATGCTGAAGCACTTAATAATGTAAGGAAACTTTTAATTATGAGATATGGGTATTGATTTCTAAAACTGTGGTGATCTTAATAAAAGACGAGCACCCAAAGGATATCAGACTGTTATACAATCAGATTTAAAATATATATGGCGTCTTGGTGTGGATTACAATAAAGTTGTGACATTGTTGCATTTTTAGTTTTGGGATAAGGAAATTCGTTTTTCTCTTTTATAAAGGCTTGGTAAATTTTGGGATTCGTGCACAAAAGTAACAGATTTACTAGAGGATGATTTACTAAAGGAGTACATTTTTAATGCAGTTAACATGTATTCACTTCAATCATTTAATCTTATCTAATGAAAATCATATTTTTTTACTTTTTTTTTTACTTTTTCTCTGCATATGATTTAATGCCCTGGCTAAAACATGTTCGGTTCACCACGTAAAAGTTGTTCCCCTTTAGTAAATCACCCACAGGGACTCCAAACACCAGAGGGACTTTTACATTCACATACATTACCTATGGCAGTATTTGTTAGCTGTATGAGTTAAAATGATTGCCAGGGTACTTTTTTATATAAATATCATCACATTTTAGGACTCTGGAATATTATTCCAGTAGATTTAAATCCTAACTGGGTGACATTTAGTTTGCAGAAGAAAAATTACTAAAAGCACATCCATTTTATTTTATTTTATAGAAAACGTATTTTCATCCTTTTTTCATCATTTGCTAAATGTCAGTGCTGCTGATCTCCAATAGCCTCTTTGCACCCACTTCCTGTCTACATGCAGTCCAATGATGATCGTGTGGTATTTCGCAGGGCAGGTTTCCTGATAGTGACAACAATAGACCATTCCAGCGTAATGCGTTTAAAACAGCCATTTGAGTGTTCATTAGAAATGACAGCGCAAGAGCTCCATTGGAAGACAGGGGCAATGTATTGTCATCCTACAACAGGAAGTGCCTGGACAAAGACATTCATGGCGGGAGCAACAGGTATTATTTTACCGAACGCTGCAGGCTTACCCACTAGTTTGGCCTCCTCCATCAATGCAAGATCTGTCCTCCCCTCACCTGGCACCTATTTCCCTCTCTTGCCTTCTTATATGTGCCAGGGGTGTACACTGCACTACACATGCACTGCTGTCAATGTATATTTACAAAAATTCGCTAACAATGAGGGCAACTACGCACTGTCCCTATGCACTTGGGGGCACAGCCAGGGTGCAGCGCAGTGTACCCGCGGGACACTGGATTACATCGCTGGAATGTGTTTTTTATTTTTTTATTTTTAATAAAGGACTTTTCCAAGGTGTCTATGTGTTTTTTTACATTTTTTTACACTTTCTTCGTGAAATGGTAGGGGTACAATGTACCCCTTACCAATTCACATAGGGGGGGGGCTGGATCTGGGGGTCCCCTTGGTTAAAGGGGTCTTCCAGATTCCGATAAGCCCCCTGCCCGCAGACCCCCACAACCACCAGGTAAGGGTTGTGGGGATGAGGCCCTTGTCCCCATCAACATGGGGACATCCTCCCCATGTTGAGGGCATGTGGCCTGGTACGGTTCAGGAGGGGTGGCACTCTCTTGTCCCCACCTCTTTTCCTGCGGCCGGCCAGGTTGCGTGCTTGGATAAAGGGTCTGGTATGGATTTTTGGGGGAACTCCACGCCATTTTTTTTTAATTTGGGGTGGAGTTCCACTTAAAATCCATACCAGACCTGAAGGGTCTAGTATGGATATTTGGGGGGAACCCCACATCATTGTTTTTTAAATTGATGCAGGGTTCCCCTTAATATCCATACCAGACCTGAAGGGCCTGGTAATTGAATTTGAGGGGACCCCCACGCATTTTTTTTTTTTTAATCAATGACTTTTCTCTGTATTGCCGGGAGCCGACAATTCATTATAGCCGCGAGTGCTTTTAAATTACTTTTTTTCCTTCAGAAATGACATTTTGTGCAGGGACAGTTCTAAACACGGGAAACAAGCGCTGCTTTACAGGCATACTATACACCCCCCCCCCCCTTCCCCCAGGTACGAAATTTAAAGGAATATTTCACTTTTATTGTTTCACTTTAAAATCACTGCTCCCGAAAAAACGTCCGTTTTTAAAACTTATTTTTGCATTGATACATGTCCCCTGGGGCAAGACCCGGGTCCCCAAACCTTTTTTAGGACAATAACTTGCATATTAGCCTTAACGTTCGAGTCCATTGTATTTAATAGGGTTCTAAAATTCATGCGAACTTTAGGTCTGTTTGCAGGTTCTGGCGCGAACCGAACAGGGGGTGTTCGGCTCATCCCTACTCCTCTGCAATTGAAAGTATTCAAAACGCCAAGATGGGCATTTTTAAATACTTTTGATTTTTGAAATCTGGCGCCATTAGTTCTCGAGTAAATCGGAAGTGATGTCATAACATCGCTTACGGATTACCATAGACAAGACCCGATCAAAGCCGATTCCGGCTTTGTTCAGGTTTCCGGCAGCTGCACGCATCACTCCGGTACAACCACTTGAAGCCAAATGATGTACAAATATGTGTCTCACAATGAAGGACTATTAGTGCGACATAGGAGCCTGGAGTGAATAGGATGAAATGTTAACTTACAAGTAGTCATTTTATCCCTAACAGAGCAATCAAGGATTTGGAACTCCTGATTAACAATACAGTAGAACTAAAATTATGCCCAGGCACTTGTGTTTAAAGCAGAACATTGAAGAAGAATTTGGTGATCATGCACAGTTTTTAGTTAATAACTCTTCCTTTTCTTTTTGCTAGCATTTTGTTGGTAACGCTACTTTCTGCACACATGTTGTGCAGTGCACACTCTGTCAGCATGGTGGGATTTGCATTATCACAGACCAGCCTGTTAATGAAGAAGGAAGATGCCAACAGCAGGTGAAGCTTCTGAGAAGAAGGCACAGGCTGCTGTATAACTCCAGGAGGCAGTTCAGAGCTGCATCAGGAGAATAGGACAAATACAGAAGTGTGTTTGTTATAAAGTTGCAATGCAGAGTATAAGGCAAAAACATAGACTACAAAAAATATATATGCTGCTGGAGACACATAACTTAAAGGAGAAGTCCAGCCTAAGCTCGTTTTGCTGGGCTTCCCCTATGGGTCACAGGAGTGCAATTTGTTTTGCACTCCTGTGACCCGTTTTCAGCAGAGAGCGAACTTCAGGAATCAGTCCAGCCACCGAGTCATCGTGACAATAAAGTCTGAATCCGCCAGGTGCCTGGACTGACACCCGTCCCAGCTTCTCAGCAAGCCGCTGAGAGCCTGAGACGGCAGCTCCCTGCCCCTTTACAGCCCAGCGCTCCAGTGAGTGTGGAGGAGCAGAGAGGAGAGCTGCTATTTGACAGTCAGCAGCTATCTGCGAGAACCGAGCCATCTGCGGTGTTTGGTGGCTCGGTTCTCAGTGCAGAGGCGCCGGGGGACAGATGCAGCATCAGACCGATGCTGCATCCACCTAGGTAAGTATGATGGGGGAAAAACCCATACTTCTTTTTTAAAGTACAATTAATGGCAAAAAATAAATTCGTTTTGGATGGAGTGGAGAGGGATTAGAGCATCTGTCTGTTTTTATTGCTGTCTGTGTCCCTGTTAGGGAGATTCCCCTCTCTTTGTCCTGCTTCCCATTATCATTGAAAGTGAAAGTAAAGAAAGTCCCAAATTTTGTGTTGTCACCAGAAAGGTAATAAAGTCTTCCAATGGGGAAAATAGTTTTAATGATCTGGGGGCCCACCTTAATTTGAATAGATTTCCTGTTTTGGCTATGGGACAGGAAGTGAAGGGAAAGCTCCCCAATGGGACACAGATGGCAAAAAATAAACTGACAGGGGTTATAACCCTCCCTTACTCTTATCTAAAATGAAAAAAAAAAAACATTTTGCATTTAGTTCTACTTTAAGAGCAGATGAAGAGGGTTTCAGTAAAGAACTACTTCACTGTGTGAATGAACACTGCTTAGAAGGAGAAACTGGACATTATCACACCTTGAGCCACCATAGTGGATAGAGTTAATGTATAGTCAATCCATCAGCCATTTCTAATTTTTAAAGGTCCTGCCTAGGACAGCCACCATAGAAGCTAAGCCCTCCGCCCATCCCATCATTACCTGTCCAATAAGAACACTGAACACCTCAGGTGCTTTGTCTCAAAGTTGGGAAAGTTAAGCCCCTTGCTAACAAAGTGAAATTAAAACCAAATATGTGCACAAAAGAAGCTTTTCTGGATAAGAAATTTAATAGTACATAGTCTGCTGTTAAGCTGGCTATACACTAGTAGATTTCCAAATGAACGTTTATACAAGCATCCGTATTTATCCCTTTCATGACTAAGCCCATTTCTGACATTTGGTGTTTACAAGTTAAAATCCATATTTTTTGCTAGAAAATTACTTAGAAACCCCAATGATTATATATATATATATTTTAGCAGAGAATCTAGAGAATCTAAAATGGCGATTTTTTTTTTCAATATTTTATGTCACACGATATTTGTACAGCAGTGTTTTAAACGCAACTTTTTGGGAAAAATTTACTTTCATGAATTTAAAAAAAATAAAAAGTAAAGTTAGCCCAATTTCTTTGTATAATGTGAAAGATGATGTTACGCCGAGTAAATAGATACCAAACATGTCATGCTTTATAATTGCACGCACTCGTGGAATGGCGACAAACTACGATACCTAAAAATCTCCATAGGCGACGCTTTAGTTTTTTTTTTACGGTTACCAGGTTAGAGTTACAGAGGAGGTCTATGGCTAGAATTATTTCTCTCGCTCTGACGATCGCGGCGATACCTCACATGTGTGATTTGAACACCGTTTATATATGCGGGCGCGACTTCCGTGTGCATTTTCATTTCTGCGCGAGCTCGCGGGGACAGGGACGCTTTAAAATTGTATTTTATTTTTCTTATTTATTTTATTTATTTTTATAATATAAAATTGTGTTTTAAAAAAAAATAAAAAATTGATCACTTTTATTGCTGTCACAAGGAATGTAAACATCCCTTGTGACAGTAATAAGTGGTGACAGGTACTCTTTATGGAGGGATCAGGGGTCTAAAAGACCCCAAATCCCTCCTTTTCACTTCAAAGTATTCAGATCGCCAAAAACTGCGATTCTGAATACTGTGTACTTTTTAAATCCTCGCCATTGGCAGCCGAGTAACCCGGACGTGACGTCATGACGTCGCTTCCGTGGTTACATTGAAGGGACTGAATCAAAGCTGTTTGCGGCTTCGTTTCAGTCTCTCTCTAGGCGCCGGAGGTGGCGCATCGTGGATCCGGTCTCCCGGTGGGACGGGAGGCCCGGTAAGAGCAGCGGAGGCTTTTAGCCGCATCGGTTGTTATCCCTGGAAAGCCAATCGCCGGCTCTAAAAAATTATACCCGTGGAATGCCTGCAGCTGCAGGCATCATCCCGGTATAACCCCTGAAAGCCGAGTACGCATATCTGTGTACGCTCGGCGGGAAAGGGTTATACAAGCATCTGTATGAAAATTTTGATCAGTACATTTGATGACTCGATAAATGCTGTTAGAAAGTACTTAAAAAATCCACTTGCTTTTAACATTCAATTTTGGAATGAATTCATTTTCCTGAAAAAAAACATATGAGAAAATTGTTTTGAAAATTGTTCTGCTCCTGCAAATTTTTAATGTATCAAAAAGTAGATTGAAATTTACAGTAAGTTTAAAATATGAGCTGTGGTTGGTGACATATAAACAGCAACATTAACCATCATTCCTGACAAAAATTACACCGTGGACGCAGTTGTTTACAATACATTACAACATGGCTATCCACATGAACTCCGCAACGCGTTTCGACCCCTATAGTCACAGTCTTCTTCAGAGGGATTTTTGTTCAGTGGAGACCATGAGAACCTATTGTACCTAATGAGGCGCCTGAAGGTAGCCCCCCCCACGGGGGCTGTGACTCTCATAGATGTGTCCTTCCGTTCTAAAATAAATGTGATTACCCCTTTTAATTTTTTTTTTATTTTTTTTATATGATTACTATTTTTCATTTGTTTTCCCTTTTATGTTGATCCATACCCTGTATGTTTTTATTCTATTTTTTTTTCATAAAAGAGAAAAATAAATAAATGTCAATTTGACCCCACTAATAATTTGAAAATCAATCAAACTTTAAGCTACTAGTGGTCAGATTAAGATCAACCTTTTTTTTTTTTTTTAAGATTTAAGTAGCTTACAATTTATTTGACAATATAAAGTTCTTTGTTAACCCAACTGGCCACAATTTTTTTTATATATACAGGGTCTTGAAAAAGTATTCATACCCCTTTTAAAAGTTATACCACAAAAACGTAAATCTATTTTGTTGGGATTTTATGTGATAGACCAACACAAAGTGGCACATAATTGTGAAGTGGAAGCATAATGATAAATGGTTTCAAATTTATTTTACAAATAAATATGTAAAAAGTATGGCATGCGTTTTGTATTTAGTCAATACTTTGTAAAACCACCTTTCGCTGAAATTACAGCTGCAAGTCTTTTGGGGTATGTCTCTATCCAGCTTTGCACATCTAGAGAGTGACATTTTTCCCTATTCTTCTTTGGAAGAATAGCTCAAGCTCTGTCAGATTGGATGTAAAATGTCTGAGAACAGCAATTTTCAAGTCTTGCCACAGATTCTCAATTGGATTTAGGTCTGGACTTTGACTGGGCCATTCTAACACATGAATATGCTTTGTTCTAAACCAGTGGTTCTCAACCCTGTCCTCAAGTACCCCCAATAGGCCATGTTTGCAGGTTTTCCTTTATCTTGCACAGGTGCTTTAAATCAATGGCTTGGTATTTTGGAAAGCTATTTTATCCAAGAGAAATTCCAAAAACAAAGCCTGTTGGTGGTACTTGAGAACCACTGATCTAAACCATGCCATTGTAGCTCTGACTGAATGTTTAGGGTCGTTGTCCTGCTAGAAGGCGAACCTCTTCCCCAGTCTCAAGTCTTTTGCAGACTCTAACAGGTTTTCCTGTAAGTTTGCCCTGTATTTGGCTCCATCCATCTTCCCATCAACTCTGACTAGCTTTCCTGTCCCTGCTAAAGAAAAGCATCCCCACAACATGATGTTGCCACCACCATGTTTCACGGTGGGGATGGTATGTTCAGGGTGATGTGCAGTTAGTTTTCCCCCATACATAGTGTTTTGCTTTTAGGCCATCTGACCAGTGCGCCTTCTTCCATATGTTTGCAGTGTCCACCACATGGCTTCTCGTAAACTGCAAACGTACTTCTTATGGCTTTTTTTCAACAATTGCTTTCTTCTTGCCACTCTTCCATAATGGCCAGATTTGTGGAGCGCACGACTAATAGTTGTCCTGTGGACAGATACTCCTACCTGAGCTGTGGATCTCTGCAGCTCCTCCAGAGTTACCATGGGCCTCTTGGCTGCTTCTCTGATTAATGCTCTTCTTGCCCGGCCTGTCAGTTTAGATGGACGGCCATGTCTTGGTAGGTTTAGCAGTTGTGCCATACTCTTTCCATTTTTGGATAATGAATTGAACGGTGCTCCATGAGCTGTTCAAAGCTTGGGATATTTTTTTTTTTTTTTAACCTAACCCTGCTTTAAACTTCTCCACAACTTCATCTCTGACCTATCTGGTGTGTTCCTTGGCCTTCATGATGCTAATTATTTACTATGGTTTTCTAACAAACCTCTGAGGGCTTCACAGAACAGCTGTATTTATACTGAGATTAAATTACACCCAGGTAGACACTATTTACTAGTGTAGCGGGCATGTGGTTTTGAATTTGTTGTTCGGGTCAGAATATCAGTGATGCTCAGTTCCCTGCGGCCCAGAGGGTGGCGCTGTCGCCCTGGGCCGGGGTTGAACCATTACTGGAGGGCCGTGTCCTTTTGTGGCCTCTCGCAGCACCTGTACGGCGGGGCGGGGAACCCGCTGTGCATGCCGGGAGAGGACATAAAGGGGGCGGACATCTTCGAGTCCCAGGCACCTTTAGCCTGAGGGCTGCTGTCCGTGGGCGGTGTCCAGGTGGCCTAGGTCTGGACACCGGGAGTTCGGGAGCCATCCCAGACACCTTCGGTCTGGGGTGAGGTACTTGTCCTAGCCTGGGGCCCAGCTTCTTCCACTGGGTTCCGCCTGGGAGGGATCGTCCTAGGGTAGCCGGGGGATGGATACCCGAATCTAAGACGCAATGGACTGGAGGGTGGCCTCTCCGAAGACCTGGTGCAGCAGACTGCCGGTGACGGGCGAGGGCCTCCGGAGACCGTCTGGAGGGATGCCCTCTCAAACAGGGGCTGATACACACGGAAGGTGGTTCTATTGAGGAAAAGTCTGGCAGAGACATTCTTCCTAAAGGTCGCAAACAGGGACCGTTATCTACAGGCCGTAGTGCCCCGCCCCTCTCTCTCCTCCGAGGTACCCCTAGACCAGAGCCGGAGCAGCCGTTAAAGACAGACGGAGAGAGAGTGGGGGTCTGCTACACTAGTTATGTGACATCTGATGGCAATTGGTTCCACTAGATTTTAGTTAGGGGTATCAGAGTAAAGGGGGCTGAATACAAATGCATGCCACACTTTTCAGATATTTATTTGTAAAAAAAAATTAAAACCATTTATCATTTTCCTTCCACTTCACAATTATGTGCCACTTTGTGTTGGTCTATTCATCTATTGCATAAAAACCCAATATTTTTTTTTTTCGCTTTTGGTTTAAAATGACAATATGTGGAAAATGTCAAGGGGCATGAATACTTTTTCAAGGCACTGTAGTTACCAGTAGTTACGAACGTAAATCCTATGAGCAAGTTACATGGGTTTTTAAATTGTGTGTTGCTTGTTATTGTGTTTATCATATTAAAGTTTTATAATCCTATATTTTCATTTATCAAATTTTTGTTAAAAAATTGTTGACAAATATCTGCGATCAACAAAAATAATAAAGACAACAAGCATGAGAGATACCAAAGTGTTTGATTCAAACAATAGCAAAGGAAGCTGAGACTGCTTTGTGGAGACTGAAGCACTCATCACTTAGTCAAGCACTTTAAACTTCCATATACATGTCTGATCCTACAGTGCAGAGCTCTGCTATGGCAGCACTAATGTACTTGCTGTGAGCTTGCTGCACTGCGCTGTCTACTTATGTTCTTCCTTACATACAGTAATGGACTAGAAAGAGTGCAGCAGGTAATTCTGAATCTACAATGTGAGTAGACACGACAGCTCTTTACACACTCAGAATTCCACAGCATGTTTGCATTTTCCACCTGATGTTATACCTGAAGCTTAAAGAGGACATAGAGATCCCATTAGAATGTCTTTGTTAGGCAATTAAGTGATTCTAAGAATTAACAGTACAATAACAAGGCTGAGTAAATATGCATTTCAGCATTAACTATGCAAAAGAGTTTTTCCACAAAAAAAATATACAAATTTCTGTTAAATATAAAGTAACCCTGTCACTTTACAAAAAATATCCAGCAAAGTCATACTTGTAAAAGAAGGTGAATAACTATGCCGCTGTTCATGCTGCAGATCTCCTTTCCAATATCCACTATAATTTAGCTGAGAAATCGACACCTGGTGTGTCATCACCTGGGTCCCCTGCAGTGCTTTATGGATTCTTCTGCTGATCCACATGTTACCTCTGTATCCTGTAGGTCTGTGAAGGTCCGTAGGAGGAACCAGTTTAGTATTTATGGCAATGGCAACCATTAGCAGTCCCTCTGAGTACTGCTTACGCATAGGAATTATTTATATATATATATATATATATATATATATATATATATATATACACATACAGTATATATATATATATATACTGTATGTTGTCAAAAGTATTGGGACGCCTGCCTTAACACGCACATGAACTTTAATGGCATCCCAGTCTTAGCCCCTAGGGTTCAATATTGAGTTGGCCCACCTTCTGCAGCTATAACAGCTTCAACTCTTCTGGGAAGGCTGTCCACAAGGTTTAGGGGTGTATCTATGGGAATGTTTGACCATTCTTCCACAAGCATTTGTGAGGACGAGAAGGCCTGGCGCACAGTCTCCTCTCTGATTCATCCCAAAGGTGTTCTACCCAGTGCTGGGTGCTGATAATTGCAATTTTTTTTTCAACTTTGAAGGGGAACACCGCTGTTTTTTTCTATGCTATTAAAGCATGGTTGTGATGTTATGCAGTTATTTACTGAAACAGAATGTATTACACCCCTTATTTTCCTAAATTACTTAACCACTTCAATACCAGGCATTTCCCCCCTTTCTGCCAAGGACAATTTTCAGCTTTCAGCTCTGTCACACTTTGAATGACAATTGCGTGGTCATGCAACACTGTACTAAATTTTTATCATTTTCTTCCCACAATCAGAGCTTTCTTTTGGTGGTATTTGATCACCTCTGGGGTTTTTATTTTTTGCTAAACAAACTAAAAAAGATCAAAATTTTAGAAAAGAAAAAAAAAACTTTTCTTAGTTTCTGTCATAAAATTTTGTTTTCTCCTTCACTGACGGGCACTGATGAGGTGGCACTAATGAGACAGCACTGATGGGCACTGACGAGGAGGCACTGATATGTAGAATTTATGGGCACCGATAGGCAGCACTGATGGGCGCCAATAGGCGGCACTAATATGCAGCACTGATGGGCACTAATAGGCGGCACTGATGGGCACTGATAGGTGGCACTGATGGGCACTGACAGGCGGCACTAATATGCAGCACTGATGGGCACTAATAGGCGGCACTGATGGGCACTGATAGGTGGCACTGATGGGCACTGACAGGCGGCACTGACCGGCAACACTGATGGGCACTGATAGGTGGCACTGATTGGCACTAATAGGTGTCACTGATTGGCACTGACATGTGGCACTGATGGACACTAATAGATGGCACTAATAGGCAGCACTGATGATGAGACTGTCATAGGCACTGATTGGCACTTTGGCACTGACAGACGTTATTGATGGGGCACTGATTGGCAGCTGATGGGCACATCTGATGGGGGCACATTGATTATTAGCACAGACCCCCCCTCTGACAGGGAGAGCCGCAGATCGGCTCTCCCTGTCAGCGCGAACCGAGGAATGACGTTTACCCACACTTTCTGGTTCACACGATGATCAGCTGTGATTGGTCACAGCTGATCACGTGGTAAGAAGCCTCTGTCAGAGGCTCCATACCACAATCGGAGATGTGGTGTTTCAGACTGACACACAGCACCTTCGATCACGCGGGCACGCGCTGGCATGTTATCCTGTTGAACGTCATATGACGCCCAGTCAGGATAACGGAACCACTGCCTGGCCGTCAATCTGCTATAGGCCAGGCGGGAAGTGGTTAAAGTGGTAGTAAACTGCAGCCTTAAAAAATAAAAAATCGAATACTAGCTCATTATGAAATGCTTACCCTAGAATGAAGCCCTCCATCTTCACCCATTCTTCCTTCCGGGTTTGCATGCTCCAGCCATCTGACTGACCAAGATGCAATGATGTCATACGCAGGAGCCCTAGGCTGCGGCACGGAGCTCTGAAGGGATGGTACGGGTATGTCAGGAACATGCAGTGGTGACATCACCGGCTGCATGCAGTGTGAATATCTCCTAAACAGTGCAAGTTTAGTAGATATTCACTATACCTATAGGTAAGCCTTATTATAGTTTAAAAAAAGACTTTACTACCACTTTGATAGTGTTATGAATTACTGCTATAGAAAATGCTACAGCTCAAAAGATCTTAAAGCACAACTTTTGTTGTTGAGTCCCTGAATTATGTCTGCACAGTCCATAAAACACCTCATTTGGGGGCCATAGGAAAGTACAGGAGATGGGAGGAGACCAGGCACGGAACATGGAAGCTATGTTTGGTATTTATAGAGTGCTCAGGTTTTTAGTATACATGAGAGCAATCAAGATAAACAAAGGGTTTAAGAAGGCAGCTTACCTTAGGTAGGACAATCTTGCATTAAGCAAGCTAAATGTAATGTCTGTCTGCTGACCATATAGTATACTGCATTAACGTGCATTACTGGGTTACTATTAACCACTAGCCAACCAGCCGCCGCAGTTATACTGTGGCAGGTTGGCACGGCTACGCAAATCGCCGTAGCTGTACGACCCTTCTTTAAGACATCACAGCAGGCGCATGCACGCATCCGCCGCGTGTCCCTGGAGCCAATGCGCATGCCCGGCAGGCGCGGTGACTGCCGGGCACCCGCAATCGCTCGTGACAGAGCGAGAATCGGGATCTGTTTGTGTAAACACACAAATCCTGGTTCTCTCAGGGGAGAGGAGACACCCCCCCCCACAGTTCGAACACACCTAGGGAACAAAGTTAATTCCTTGATCGCCCCCAAGTGTTAACCTCTTCCCTGCCAGTGACATTTATACAGTAATCAATGGCAATTTTTTAGCTCTGATCGCTGTATAAATGTCAATGGTCCCAAAATAGTGTCAAAAGTGTCCGATCTGTCTGCCGCAATGTCGCAGTCTTGATAAAAAGATCGCCGCCATTACTGGTAAAAAATAATAATAATAATAATAATAAAAATGACCTAAATCTATCCCCTATTTTGTAGACGCTATAACTTTTGCGCAAACCAATAAATATATGCTTATTGCGATTTTTTTTGATTTTTTTACCAAAAATATGTAGAAGAATACATATCGGCCTAAACTGAGGAAAACATTTTTTTTTTTTTTTTTTTGAGAATTGGGATATTTAATATATCAAAAAAAACACAAAATATTGTGTTTTTTTTTTTCAAACTTGTCGCAATTTTTTTGGTTAAAACTAGGGTTGAGCGAACCCGAACTGTAAAGTTCGGGTCCGTACCGAACTTTAGCTTTTTCCCGAACCCGGAATTTGCGTGAAAGTCCGTGTTCGAGTTCGGGTTCGGCAATCTAATGGCGCAGTTAGAAATGCTTCAGGGGCCAGCCAATCACCTTTTGATTAGCTGGTGTGCCCTTAGAAGCCATCATAGCCATGCCTACTAATGGCATGGCTGTGATTGGTCAGTGCAACATGTGACCCAGCTTCTATATAAGCTAGAGGCACACAGCACACACGTCACTCTGCTTCAGAATAGATAGGGAGAGGATCTTGTTTGCTGCTGTTGCTTATTGGGAGAGATTGAAAATACATGAGTTCGTCCTGATTCTGGAATCTGAGGGAAAAGATAGAGAGACAGTGTAGTGTAGGGCCAGGTTCCTGTTGGTGCTTTCAGGGAGAGAGATTTATTATATAGGAATAGGAGTCCAGATTCAGAGATATAACTCAGCGATCTGCATAGGTTTACCTGTTTGTGTTGCAGTGCACAGTCTTTTTACACTGCCATGAGCCCAGTGTCAGAGAAAATCTAACTTTTATCTGCAAGCTCAGTGCACCAGCACTGCATATATTACATTGAGAGATACACCGTTTCCATACTGTGGGTGTATTCTGCTCTTGGAAAAAGACCCATTTAGGGCAAAAAAAAAGGCACTTTATTGTGCTCTTTTCCAAAAGACCCATTTAGGGCAAAAAAAAAAATTGCATTTTATTTTGCTTGTGCAAAAAAAGACCCATTTAGGGCAAAAAAATAAATAAAAATTTGCACTTTAATGTACTCTTGCAAAAAGACCCATTTAGGGCCACAAAAAATATTTTGCAGTGTGTTATACATATGTGGAGGCGTGTGAAATAAACCATTTCTATATATTTGTCTTCTACTGTGCTATGCTTAAAAAAACAAAATTTTTTTTGAATAGCATTTTCTGCAGTTCTGTAGCTGTGCGATTCAGCGGTTACGTACTGTGGGTGTGTTGTGGTCTTCCAAAAAACGCCATTTAGGGCCACAAAAAATATTTTGCAGTGTGTTATACATATGTGGAGGTGTGTGAAATAAACAATTTCTATATATTTTTCTTCTACTATGCTATACTAAAAAAACATTTTTTTTTTAATAGCATTTTCTACAGTTCTGTAGCTGTGCGATTCAGCGGTTACATACTGTGGGTGTGTTGTGGCACAGGAGGATGAGGAGGAGGAGGAGGAAGCGGGATCATTTCAAAGGCTTTCAGGACAGTCTTTCACAAGTGGCTCCGAGGGTGGGTTCCTGCACCAACAAACGCCAGGTACACAATTGTCCGGCAGAAAGGGCACAGTTCTGGAGGATGACGAGGTGGAGGAGGAGGTGGAGGAGGAGGAGGAGGAGGAGCCATGTTCACAGCAGGGTGGCACCCAGACCAGCTCGTGGCCATCACTGGTGCATGGCTGGGGGGATACAGAGGACACAGACGATACACCTCCCACAGAGGACAGCTTTTCTTTGCCTCTGGGCAGCCTGGCACACATGAGCGATTACATGCTGCAGTGTTTCCGCAATGACCACTGAGTTGCCAACATTTTAACTGGTGCTGATTACTGGGTGGCCACCCTGCTGGATCCCCGTTACAAGGACAACGTACCGTCCTTAATTCCCTCACTGGAGCGGGATCGTAAGATGCGCGACTACCAGCGCATGCTGGTAGACGCGCTGCTGGTGGCATTCCCACCTGACAGCGGGCGTACGGTGGAAGCACAAGGCGAAGGCAGAAGAGGAGGAAGAGGTCGCCAACACAGCCGGGGCACCGGCAGCACCTCAGAAGGCAGGGTTAGCATGGCCGAAATGTGGAAAAGCTTTGTCAGCACGCCACAACAACCAGCACCACCAGCTGAGATGGAACGTCTTAGCAGGAGGCAGCATTTCACCAACATGGTTGAGCAGTATGTGTCCACAGGCCTACATGTACTGGATGACGGGTCTGCCCCCTTTAACTTCTGGGTCTCCAAATTGGGCACATGGCCTGAGCTTGCCCTTTATGCCTTGGAGGTGCTGGCCTGCCCTGCAGCCAGTGTATTATCTGAACGTGTATTTAGCATGGCAGGGGGCGTTATCACAGACAAGCGCAGCCGCCTGTCCAGAGCCAATGTGGACAAGCTCACGTTCATTAAAATGAACCAGGCATGGATCCCACAGGACTTGTCCGTACCTTCTGCAGAATAGACATGTATACCGGTGTTGTGACAAAAACTGTCCGGCCATCGGATTGTGTCCGGCCCGTACTGCGAAGGCGCAGTGCTTGCGCAGTACAGAGGACAAGGAGATTCACAAAATCTCCGAAGATGAACGGCGCAGGTTCAAGCCCCACCATCCAAGTGGACATACGGTAGCACATAGTAACAGGGCCCCTCACGGGCTCGCTTCGATCGCCACGCTTCGGGCACGGCCTCACATGGCTCGGCTTGAACCACGGATGGTGTGGCCTTCACCTGAACTCACCATGCAGGCGCCGTTCGTCTTGGGAGATTTTCGAAATCCCCTTGTCCTACATACTGAGCAAGCGCAGTTGTCACATACCTGGTGGAAGAGTCTGATTATGCAGAGGGAGGCCTCCCTTACACCTCTCACTCGAGGCCCCTGGTAGTGAAGACAGGAGGCGCAGGAGTGCAGAGTCGCACGAGAGCCTGGTAAAGTCGCTGGTGGTGCGCTGGACCGGAGCTGGGACGGAGACTGGAATGGATCCGGAAACAGCTGACAGACTAACAACCGGAGCTCAGGCAGGTGCGGTCAGATGGGCTGGAAGCGTGGGTACACCAGTCCCA
The DNA here is from genome assembly GCA_029206835.1 of Rana muscosa. Classification (NCBI taxonomy): domain Eukaryota; kingdom Metazoa; phylum Chordata; class Amphibia; order Anura; family Ranidae; genus Rana; species Rana muscosa. The sequence continues at coordinate 86,267,356 of CM055125.1, read as the reverse complement.
AGCAGGTAAGTACTGGAGCGGGATCAGGTATGAGCAGGTTCAGGCAGCTGGCAGGTCTCAGGTACAGGTAAGTACTGGAGCAGGATCAGGTATGAGCAGGTTTAGGCAGCTGGCAGGTCTCAGGTACAGGTAAGTACTGGAGCAGGATCAGGTATGAGCAGGTTTAGGCAGCTGGCAGGTCTCAGGTACAGGTAAGTACTGGAGCAGGATCAGGTATGAGCAGGTTTAGGCAGCTGGCAGGTCTCAGGTACAGGCAGGTTCGGCAACGGGCTGGCAACAAGGTAGCAGAAGGAGCAGGCAGGAACGTAGTCAACACAGGCCGGGGGTCAGGTACAGGCAGATCAGCAAGAAGGGTCAAACAAGCCAGGAAGGGTCAGCTGGAGCAGGATTCAGGTAAGCAGGGGTCAGAGGTCTCAGGTAACGCTGTAGACCGAACAGCACAGAGCCCAGCCATCAGCCCCTTTAAATAGCCCCATCTGGCGCCATGAGCCGCCGCTGCGCACTCCCGCACGTGCGCGCGCACCGCTATCGCGCATGCGCACATCGGCGTGCGCCGATGCGCCACTACCGCGCATGCGCGAAGATGCGCCGATATCGCCATTGACATTTCTGGTGTGCCCTTCCTGACATTGCCCCCTCCCAATGGGCAGCCTCCGGATGCCCAACCGGGCGAGCTTCAAAGGATGGGATCTCTTGAATGCCTGAATAAGTCTTTCAGCATGGACATCATCCTCGGGTTCCCACGAATTCTCCTCTGGGCCATAACCTTTCCATTTGACGAGATACTGGATCTGATTTCTCTTTTTCCTACAGTCCAGGATTGCTTCGACTTCGAATTCCTCTGTCCCGTTAACTAATATTGGTTCGGGTGGGCCTGTATCCCGGTCAGGGAATGGATCAGGGGTTACAGGTTTTAGTAAAGCCACGTGAAAGACAGGATGTATTTTGAAGGAGTCTGGCAGTTCCAGCTCGTAAGACACGTCGTTGATCCTTCTTTTTATCGGGAAGGGTCCCATAAATTTAGGGCCCAACTTCTTAGAGGGGCACATTAGTTTTAGATTTGTAGTGGATAGCCAAACCCGATCACCAGGTTCCAGTATTAATTCTCCCCGCCTCTTCTTATCAAAGACCTGTTTGTTATATTCTTGAGCTTTAGTCATAGTTGTCTGTAGTAGTTTGTTGTTGGTATCAAAGAAATTTATGGTTTCAAGAACGGCAGGTACAGAACTCTCCGGGAAGGTACTGGTCAGAAATGATGGGTTGAATCCGTAATTGGCAAAGAATGGAGACTGTTTTGTGGCAGAGTGGATGGAGTTGTTATAAGCGAATTCCGCTAACAGAAGTAGTGCGGCCCAATCATCTTGTGAGTATGAGGAGAAGCACCGTAAGTATTGTTCCAGAGTTTGATTGGTTCTTTCCGTTTGCCCATTTGTTTGGGGGTGGTATGCGGAAGAAAATGATAACTCGATTCCCAAGGTTTCACATAAAGACCTCCAAAACCTTGAGGTGAATTGTACCCCCCGGTCTGACACGATGTTTGCTGGAACTCCGTGAAGCCTAACAACTTCTTTCACAAAAATTTGGGCTGTTTCCGGGGCCGATGGTGTGCCTTTCATGGGTAGGAAGTGGGCCATTTTGGATAATCGGTCTACCACCACAAAGATGGTGGAGAACCCGTCAGATGGAGGAAGTTCCACGATAAAATCGATCGAGATATTCTTCCAGGGTCTCTTCAGGACTGATAGCGGCTTCAACAAGCCCCATGCTTTGGTTTTGCTGTTCTTATTTCGTGTGCAAGTGGTACAGGACTCTACATAGCCCTTGCAGTCTTTTTCCACTTGAGGCCACTAGAATGTGCGTTGCACAAGTTCAGCAGTTTTACGGATACCGAAGTGTCCGGCTAATTTGTGGTCATGACATAATCCCAAAACAGAGACACGTAGGTTTTCTGGTATGAATATTTTGTCCTTGTGCCAAAGTAGATCATCTCTGGCCTGCAACGTTATTCCCAGAGATGAAGGGGCATTTACAGAAGCCTGTTTAATTTGAGAGAGCAGGTCTCCCTGAAGTAGCAGGAAGTTCTCAGAGGACAGGATAGTGTCGGGCGGTGCGGATTCCCTGGTAACACAGAACATCCGAGAAAGTGCATCAGGTTTGGTGTTTTTAGATCCTGGCCTGTACGTGAGATGAAAAGAGAACCTGGAAAAGAAGAGTGCCCATCTAGCCTGGCGTGGTTTGAGTCTCTTGGCAGTCCTCAGATATTCCAGGTTCTTATGATCCGTATAGATTAGGATCGGGTGCGCTGCTCCTTCTAAAAGGTACCTTCACTCTTCCAATGCATTTTTAATGGCCAGAAGTTCTCTATCTCCGACATCATAATTCCTTTCAGAGTTAGACAGTTTGCGGGAGAAAAAGGCGACTGGGTGTAACAGAGCCTTGGGTCCCCGCCTTTGGGATAGTACTGCTCCGACTGCCGTTTCTGACGCGTCTACTTCCAATACATAGGGCAATGTTGGGTCAGGGTGCTTCAGAACCGGTGCGGAAGTAAATAGTTTCTTAAGAGACTCGAAAGTATTTTGAGCTTCAGGAGACCACTGGAAACGGATGCCTTGTTTGGTCAGTTGTGTGATTGGTGATATGATGGCTGAAAATCCCCTGATGAATTTTCGGTAGAAGTTCGAGAACCCGACAAAGCATTGGATGCCCTTTTTGTCCACTGGGGCTAGCCAGTCTAAGATGGCAGTGACCTTTTGTGGGTCCATCTTGACACCTTCGGTGGAGAGGATTAGTCCCAAAAAAGTAATGCTTTGTCGCTCGAACTCGCACTTCTCTGGCTTGGCGTATAGCCCGTGCTGTCGCAGTCTGCTCAACACGTTTTTAACATGTCTGCGGTGGTCATCAAGGGAAGCAGAGAAAATTAAGATGTCGTCCAGATATGCTACAATGAACAGGTCTAGGTAATCGCGGAAGATATCGTTGATAAAGTGCTGGAATGTTGCTGGGGCATTGCATAGGCCGAACGGCATCACCAGATATTCAAAATGTCCGAATCGGGAGCGAAAAGCCGTCTTCCACTCGTCTCCCTCCCGTATCCGTACCAGATTATATGCCCCTCGGAGATCCAGTTTTGTAAATATGGTTGCTGCTCCCAACCTCTGGAACAATTCGGGTACCAAGGGCAGGGGATAACGGTTCTTGACCGTAACTTTGTTGAGTTCACGATAATCTATACATGGGCGAAGGGAACGATCCTTCTTCTCCACAAAGAAGATACTCGCTCCTGCTGGAGAGGTGGAGGGGCGGATGAAGCCCTTCTTTAGATTATCGTCTATATAATCTTTTAGGGCGACAAGCTCCAATTCTGAGGCCTCGTACACACGACCGATTTTCTCGTCGTAAAAAACACGTTGTTTTTTTCGACGAGATTCTTGTTAAGCTTGTCGATTTTCTCGTCAAGCTTTCTATGCGTACACACTGTCATTTCCCAATTTCCTCGTGGTTCTCTGCGCTCACGTCCAGCACGTACGACGGCACTATAAAGGGGAAGATCTTTTTTCTTGGCGCCACCCCTTGGGCTGCTTTTGCTGATCTCGTGTTACCGCGTGTGAAGTAAAAGTTTGGGAAGAGACGATTCGCGCTTTTCAGTCTTCGTACTTTTCAGATCGTTTTCTGCCGTTCAGTTTGTGCTTGTGGGTTCGTATCTTGACTTTCAGGGCGTCTAGGCAGGTCGTATCTGTTTTACAGTGCGTTCTTGCCTGTTCGTTTCTGAATTTCAGTTCGTTATTCATAGGCCTTGCTGTTCTAAAGTGCGTTCTGTTCTGTACGTTCTGATTAGACGACCGTTTCCTAGCCATGTCGCCTGGACGTTCTCGTCGTCGAGTTCGTGCTGTGCGTGCGCTTGGTGTTGGTCTGCTTGTTTTGGACCAAGACCAGTCCATGAATGGTGTGAGGAGGAGTTCATGGACCAAGAATTGGTTGCTCCAGCGGGACCAATTCTGCCACATGCCTCTGCTGCGGGAGATCGTCGAGAATAATCCTGAGGACTACAGGAATTTTCTGAGGATGTCTGACCCCGTTTTTCAGGAACTGTTGGCTTTGGTGTCCCCCTATATTACCAGGAAGGACACCGTTATGCGGGAAGCCATCAGTGCTGAGCAGAGGCTCATCGCCACGTTGCGTTACCTGGCGACAGGGAGAAGTCTTCAGGACTTGAAGTTCACCACAGGCATCTCCCCCCAGGCTCTGGGCCTCATAATCCCAGACACCTGTTCTGCTATTATACAAGTCCTGCAGGAGGACTATATTAGGGTAAGTTTTCTCCCTTCACATCACATTTTATGTATTACATGTATGCTAATGTATTGTATTTCTTTCATCCTTTCCTAATTACCATGATTGTAATATGCTGAGAATGTCCCCTTTGTCCCCATGCATGCTGGAAGTTTTTAAATGCCCCTTTTTTATCCTCCCTAAATATTTCCCCTCACTAACTTTTCCAGCAGGGGCGCCTGTTGCTCCAAATGTTGGGGGGTTACAACCCCAATTTCGGAAATAAACTTCCTCCTTTTTTGCTCTGTTGCCTAATAAACGCCCCCAGTTGTCCCCTCCAATGCAGCCATTTAGTCCCCTCTATTGCAGCCAGTTTCCCCCCAGCCCTGCACTTACCTTCTTGTGGTCAGCGCCATCCTTCTTCTGTCCTTGATGTCTTCTCCTTCCCTTCATGTTGCATCAGCCAATCATGTTACCATTAAACAGACTTGGTGAACATGATTGCCAGAGCTGCCTGTCAGTGTTTACACAAGGAATGCCCCCTCCTTGCGTCCCCGATTTTTCTTTGAGGAAGCCAATTACATCCCTCAGGTTGTAATTTGCAAGACTTTTTTAATACCTGTTTCTGCTCTGCAATTTTAACCCCCTAAATGACGCAATTAATCATATGTCGGTCGCTTTACAAGAGGCCATCCACCTGAATAGTGTGCGGCATAGACAATACATAGGTTCATGCAACGCATGAACCTATGTATTGTTCTGAGTGATGGGCACAGGAGAGAGGGGACAGTGCTCCAGCGCCCACTCTGGACGCACCGCCACTGCAATGCTATCCTGTGGCCAAACACATCTCCCCCCCCAAAATAATTTAGTAATGGCCCATCAGAGGGGGTGATGAATATGATAAATGAGCCTTCCATTATACTTTTTTTACACACCTTAATAAACGTATAATTAGATTGATGTTGGTCTCTAATTTTTTGGTCTTGAATTTGCTTGTAATGTATGCCTTTGTTTTTCTAATATTATTTCATCTTGTTTCACTCCACAGCTTCCTTCAACGCCACAGGAATGGCAGACTGTGGCATCGGAGTTTGCCACGCGGTGGGACTTCCCCAACTGCGGTGGTGCCATAGACGGGAAGCACGTCCGCATCGTGCCGCCACCCCGTTCTGGATCCTACTACTACAACTACAAGGGGTTTCATAGCATTGTGCTGATGGCGGTGGTGTCAGCACGGTATGAATTCCTCTATGTTGATGTAGGGAAGAATGGCCGGATGTCCGATGGGGGATCCTTCATCCAGACGGAGTTTGCCCTCCGTCTCCAGAGTGACGACCTTGCATTGCCACCGGATGCAGGGAATATTGAAGGACTCCCCTTTGTTTTCTTGGCTGATGAAGCCTTCGGACTCGGACGGCATCTTATGAGGCCATTTCCACAGAGGACCCTGACCCCAGAGAAGAGTGTGTTCAATTACCGGCTGGCCAGGGCCCGAAGAGTCGTTGAAAATGCCTTCGGCATAATGGCCAGCCGGTTCCGCCTTTTTATGACTTCCATCCACTTGGCGGACTACAAAATAAACTATGTAGTGTTATGCTGCTGTGTGCTACACAATTTTCTTTGCCGCAAAGCGAATTCATATATGGCCTCAGTTTTGCCAGAGGCTGGACTTTCCCCTGCAAATCCCCTTCCGGGCCTGGAATCTGCCCGTCTTGGCTTGCCCCCCCAAAATGCCCGTGTGGTTCGGGACAAATACATGGAGTATTTCACGGGTAGGGGGGCAATTCCTATGCCAGCCTATGTCTAAGTATCCCAATAAAAATCTTGTTTAAACCTTTAATTATTTGTTCTTTCCTGTCTCCTAGTTTGTCTTTGTGCATTTGTAGTGGCAAGTGTATTTTACTTTAGTAAATAACAACCAATTTCACTATGTTACCTTACAAAAGAACCAAATAAGCTTAGAGTGTATTATAAAAAGAAGCTACACGTTGTTTGTGGTCAAATATTTTACTCTCTGCACATTTTTTTTTGTTTTACTTTGGGGTTGGCCTGACCACAACCCGTCAAATTTTGGCTTATGAAAATACAAAAATACCACTTGCATTTCTAAAATGACAACATTGGATACCTCTGAGCAATCTGAGACATTCAGTTACACAAACTATGTCTCTATGTGCCCGTCCTAATATGGGGTCCTGCCACCCCTTGCCCAGCCAAAAATTCAATATGCACACATTTTTACTTTTTTGCAAATAGGAAGTTTACAATCCTGATCCCTATTGTCAACATGTGCTATCTGCCATCAGGGGTGATCAATGGATGTGTTTTGGGGGTGCATCCCCTTCCTCAGTTCACTGACTTTTGATACGAGGAAGGGGTTGCACCCACAAAAGACGTACATGGATATCCCCTGATGGCAGATAGCACATGTTCACACACTGTGTGCATATTCAATTTTTGGCTGCTTTGTTACTCAAAAAATTTGTAAAAATATAAAAACAAACATGTAAAAACAAATGTGTTTGGATGGCTTATTGAATTCTCCCCAAAACATCGAGAATGTCTTTAAATGTTTGTTCCATCACATGGATTCTTTGTTTAATTAGGTCCAGTTCCGTGCTACATTCCATCACTTGCTGGATGAGGCGGAGGGCACTGTCAGCAGAGAACGGTGTGCTATCCTTCACAACATTTCCATCCCCTAAAAACCATAAAAAAAAATTAATAAAACTCTGCAGGCCTACCTCGCTTACCTTAAGCTGTGGTGTCAGATACTGACCTGTTGTGGTGACCAGATCCACAACGTCATCCACCTCTCCTTCCTGCACTTCTCCTTCCTCCACCTCAACTTCCTGCACATCTTTCGGTTGTGGATCTTTGGGAGTTTGGGGTTGCTTGGAAGTTGTGGGGTGCATGTGCTCCCTGGAGTGTCCTCCTCCCAGTCTTCTCTCCCCTATGAGAATAAAACCAAAGGTCTATTTATCACACTGTAAAAATCTCATTTTTAAACTTAAAACAGGCTAAATTGTTTGGAAGTGGGGTACAAGTGTGTGTTTGTGCGGAATTTAAAGAAAAATGCATTCTTTATGACCCCAAATATGTTTATTATTCACATTTGGATGTAATTTTTTGGACATGGAGGCACCACAAATAAACTCTGATGCACCTGTGTGGGACACCCAAAAAAGGCGGGTCTGGTGGCCCACACTATAGTGCTCCAAAGTACAGATGTGGAAGCAGCTGCTGAGTGTCCTCTCCTTTACACTGATTAAAGTTTGCATTTCATTCTCCTTACAAACACATCATCTAGACTTAAAAATTATCCACAATACTTGATCAAAAATGGCAGATGTCTAATTACTTTTGGGGGTCTTAAATAAGCCAAAACCACGGATAGTGGCCGAACGAAGTGTCGGTAACGTAACGAACGATTACTGTGCCCAACCTAGTTCAAAATAATACATTTTGGAAGGGAGTCCAATATGCTTTAAAAAAAAAAAAAGTCAGTTTCTAAAAAGATTAATAGCAGAAAGGTCGTCATTTTACTTACTTTTAGCGAGCATCCTCTTTATGCTCCTCAACTGGTCTGGCTCCCTCAGTTTGAGGTATGACCACCTCTTTCTGAGCTGCTCATTTGAGCGTTTCACCCCTAACTTCGCCCTCAGACTCTTCACAACTTTAGTGAGGATTTTGGCCTTCCTTCTATTTGGTTTGCTATACGGCCCATGCTTGGCATCATAATCAGCCTTGACCAAGATGTCCACCATCTCCGCCATCTCCGCCAAAGACATATTCGATGCCTTGAATCTCCTCCTTGATCGTGACGTGTCCTCGGTCTCCGGGCTTGTCTCCTCGCTAGTTGCGGAATTATCAGACACCTGCTGTAACTCCGCCATATCTGTCTGCGCGCCGAAAGAGAAGGGGCGGGGAAAAGATGTTAGTTAGAACGTCATGGGCGGGCGACGTGTGCGGAGCGACGTGTTCGAATTTGGACGCATGCGTGGTGTGTATATAGCAAACACACATGTGACTATAGTACGTTCGGTGTGCGGAGAGAGGAGTTCAAGTGACGGACGTGCGAACGAAGGTATGTGATTTTGTGAGACTTGTTAAAATTGTTGGCCTATACTGTCTTGAGATTGTTGGAGGATATATATGGTGACTAGGATGTGAAGGAGGTTAGACTGTTTGCCTCACATTATTTAAATATAATTTATTTTACTTGCAGATACAATATGAATGTATTTATTAGCGACAAAGAGTTCCTGGCGGAATTTATTGACCGGGTAAGGGAGCTGCCGGCTCTGTGGGAGACCAAAAACCCCATCCATAAAAAAAAAGGGGTGAGAAAAGCAGCGCTGGAGAAGCTGCTCCCATTTGTGCATACCAAGGTGCCCACAGCCACAGCAAAACAAGTGGACACTAAAATTGGGAGCTTGAGAGGTACCTACAGGACTGAACGCTCTAAGGTGCTGGCTTCTCAGAGGTCAGGAGCAGCAGCAGATGATGTTTATGTCCCGGTTTTGTGGTACTACAGCAGGATGTCCTTCCTGGATGACCACATTGAGCCAAGGCCATCACTCTCCACTCTTCCCCCCAGACTTCCCTGCAGCCAACCTGAGCCTTCTCTGGAGCAAGAGGAGGCAGCCATCCTGGATGATCCTGATTTGGCCATCTGGAGCCAGGTATAGTATTAACTGAAAATGTAGTGGGATAAAATTAATGTTTCCCAAATATGTCAGGATGAGAAACATACATTATTTTGTATTCAACAAGTGAAATCATGATCTGTAGACATTATTCTGCACTTAATTGTGTGGTAAATAGTCAAGCTGATGTAGTGGTAAATTTAAAGCAAGGATTTATGCATTTACATTCTAATTGCTTCCATCAAGATTACAAAGTTTGATGCAAAGATTAAACCAACATATTAAACTATGTTTCTTTTTCATACACAGGATGAAATCAGCCAGGAGGAGGGTCTGGAAACTGTCAGGCAGGAGGAGGAAGGGCCAGTGGCAGCCAGGAGGTGGCAGGGCCCAGTGGCAGCCAGGAGGTGGCAGGGCCCAGTGGCAGCCAGGAGGTGGCAGGGCCCAGTGGCAGCCAGGAGGTGGCAGGGCCCAGTGGCAGACAGGAGGTGGCAGGGCCCAGTGGCAGCCAGGAGGTGGCAGGGCCCAGTGGCAGACAGGAGGTGGCAGGGCAAAGGAGAAGCACCAGATCCCAGGTGCCTCCCATCAGGCTTCACAAAAGAGGCAGGAGGGACAGGACCACCAGTGAGGCAGCAATGGCCCTTATTAAAGAGGCCCATGCCACCCTCAAGGAGCCCACATCCCCTGAAGAGGCCATTGCCGGCCTAGTGGAGGCTAAGTTCAAGGTGATGAGCATGGAGCAACGCCTCCTATGCGAACCCCTGCTCATCACCTTGCTCAACAAGGGGGTGATGGAGCAAATTACCCCCAATACCGCCATATGTGAGGTGGCCCAACTGACCCAACCTCAACCTCCACCTCCACCTTCCTCTTCTGCCCCACCCCCTTCTGCTACCCCTCCACCTTCTGCCCCACCCCCTTCTGCTACACCTCCACCTTCTTCTTCTGCCCCACCCCCTTCTGCTACACCTCCACCTTCTGCCCCACCCCCTTCTGCTACACCTCCACCTTCTGCCCCACCCCCTTCTGCTACACCTCCACCTTCTTCTTCTGCCCCACCCCCTTCTGCTACACCTCCACCTCCTCCTCCTGACAGGAGTACCCCTCCAGTGGGCCAGCCTCCAGCTAAACGAAGAAGGAAGGCTTCAGTAAAGGCTGCAGGGAAGGTTGCCAGGAAGAAGAGGAAGTGATGGCCTTGCTTCATTGTGGTCGCACTGGTCAGACAGAAGGCAGCCTGTTGTAGTACCACACACTTGGGACATATATCTCACCTGCTGCTGTTCCTGACCTCTGGGAGGCCAGCATCAGATTGTGTTCTGAAATGTGGGCCTTCTCAAGCTCCCAATTTTAGTGTCCACACAGGGTTGCTGTGTGCTCTGGGGTCCCTGGGATGCACAAATGGCAGCAGCTTCTCCAGCGCTGCCTTCTCTTTATTTAATTTATAAACATGAATAAATGTGTTTTTTGTTTAAGTTCATACTTGACTATGTGTATTTTTAAATAAAAAAAAACAAGCTTTGGAGTAAGCAGATACATTTGACTGACAATAAAAGGCACAGATATCACCCCCCCAAAAGAATAACTAAATCTGATTAGCTCAAAAACATGGTGTGAAATTTTAAAAATATAGATTAGAAAATTAAATGGGAGATCGCTATCAAAACATTGAGAAATTATAATTAACATCATTTTGAAAAATCTAACCATTTAAATTATTCCTAAAAACTTGCACGATATAATACACATAAATCTTATAAAGAGCAGCATGAAAAAGGTTAAAAATAAGGCATAACTCTGTGTGAATATCAGCAGCAAAAGAAGGTCTCTCGTTTTGATTAATGTAACATTCTAACGAAGAATTCAATGCAGAACATTTAAACGATGAAATATTTATGAGCGTGACGAATGTGCTCTCTCCATTATGAAGGCTTGTTTTACCAGAAGATGCGCTCCCGTCTCATAGTTGCTTGTGAGCATGCGCGCTTTTGGAAGAGTCGTAAAAGCATACACACGAACCATTTTCTCGTCACAAAACAGGCCGACGAGAAACACGACGAGGAAATCTGGACTCCTGACGAGAAAATAGAGAGCAGGTTCTCTATTTTCTCGTCGAGATTCTCGTCAAGTTTCTCGTCGTAAAACCATACACACGAACGTTTTTCTAGACAAAAAAACTCTCGCGGCACTTTTCTTGACTGTTTACGACGAGAAAATCGGTCGTGTGTACGAGGCCTCACAGAGGAAAAATCCTTCCAAAGGGGACCTCAACACCCGGGATGAGATCAATCGGGCAGTCATATGGCCGATGTGGAGGGAGAGTTTCAGCTCCTTTCTTGCTAAAGACATCTAAAAAGTCATGGTATGCAACTGGTACAGATAAGCGTGTTTCAACATCAGAGTCCAAGCATAACAAGGATGGCGGATCAGAAGAGAATTTCGGCAAGCAGTGTTGGAGGCAGTAGGAAGAGTGAAACTTAACCTCCCCTCCGACCCAGTTGATAAGAGGGTTATGTGCTTGGAGCCATGGCATGCCAAGGATTACGGGGAACAGCGGGGATGCAATGGCATCCAGGCGTAACAATTCCTTGTGACTATCGGCAATAATGACAGGCAAGGGTATAGTCTGCTGAGTCACTAGTCCGGATTTGATAGCAGACCCGTCGGCCAGATGTACTGAAAGTCCCTGGGCCCTAGGTTGCAAAGGGATTTGATGCTTTGTGATAAAAGACAAGTCCATAAAGCAGCTACAGGCACCAGAGTCTATTATAGCGGAGACAGGAATACTTCTTCCCGGAAGCTGTAATACAATGGGGAGAGCCAGGTGGGTTGGCAGGATGGGCATGCTGGCAGAGAAGATAATTCGACCCTTGCGGATCTTGGCTGGACATGACCTCACGTAATGCCCTGGTTTCCCACAATACAGGCAGAGGTTTTCGTGTTGTCGGCGTTGACGCTCCTCAGGGGAAAGTGAGGGACGGGGCACTCCGGGTTGCCTGGGTTCAGGGACATCAGATGTGGGTGCAGCAGTGGTAGAAGATGTCAGACTGCTGATGTTAGAGGCTCGGGCTAATTTCCAGGCTGGACAGGACGACCTCATAGGTCTCTCTGACTTCTGCCCTCGTAGTCGGTGATCACCGGTGAATCTTTCAGGCGCAGGAACCCCGGTTTCTGGAGGTAACGTTGCTATTGCTGAAGTAGCTCTTTGCGGGGCCGTGATAGGTGAGGAAAGAGCCTGGATGCTTTCTTCCAGTCGGATATATGCATTTTGTGCGATTTCAACAGTCTGGGTGAGGTCTTTGAGGTGTAAGCGGAAACCCTCCATGGAAGAGGCTCCCTGCACAGACTCTGACGTGGCTGTTCAGTACTGTCACGTACCTGGTGGAAGAGTCTGATTATGCAGAGGGAGGCCTCCCTTACACCTCTCACTCTAGGCCCCTGGGAGTGAAGACAGGAGGCGCAGGAGTGCAGAGTCGCACGAGAGCCTGGTAAAGTCGCTGGTGGTGCGCTGGACCGGAGCTGGGACGGAGACTGGAATGGATCCGGAAACAGCTGACAGACTAACAACCGGAGCTCAGGCAGGTGCGGTCAGATGGGCTGGAAGCGTGGGTACACCAGTCCCAAGCAGGTAAGTACTGGAGCGGGATCAGGTATGAGCAGGTTCAGGCAGCTGGCAGGTCTCAGGTACAGGTAAGTACTGGAGCAGGATCAGGTATGAGCAGGTTTAGGCAGCTGGCAGGTCTCAGGTACAGGTAAGTACTGGAGCAGGATCAGGTATGAGCAGGTTTAGGCAGCTGGCAGGTCTCAGGTACAGGTAAGTACTGGAGCAGGATCAGGTATGAGCAGGTTTAGGCAGCTGGCAGGTCTCAGGTACAGGCAGGTTCGGCAACGGGCTGGCAACAAGGTAGCAGAAGGAGCAGGCAGGAACGTAGTCAACACAGGCCGGGGGTCAGGTACAGGCAGATCAGCAAGAAGGGTCAAACAAGCCAGGAAGGGTCAGCTGGAGCAGGATTCAGGTAAGCAGGGGTCAGAGGTCTCAGGTAACGCTGTAGACCGAACAGCACAGAGCCCAGCCATCAGCCCCTTTAAATAGCCCCATCTGGCGCCATGAGCCGCCGCTGCGCGCTCCCGCGCGTGCGCGCGTGCACCGCTATCGCGCATGCGCACATTGGCGTGCGCCGATGCGCCACTACCGCGCATGCGCGAAGATGCGCCGATATCGCCATTGACATTTCTGGTGTGCCCTTCCTGACAGCAGTACAGGGTGGACACTATTCAACGGGGGACAGAATTCGACACATCACCGGCCTTACCCAGCCATTGTTGTATTTTTGAACCAGTGTTAGCTACCTCGTCCTCCTCCACCGCCGCTTCCACCTACACAGCCACATCCACCGCCACCTCAACCTCCTACTCCATATGGACCTCGTCCTCCTAGGTCAAGATTATAATTTTTATTTTATTTTTTTGTAGCGCACAGATCCTTTCCCCCTTACCTGCCTTTATGTTGTTGGCTCCTCGCAGGAGGGAGAAAGGCACACCGCACTACCAGCCCGTACCCTCCTATATAAAGAGGTTGAGCGGTGTACTTGACGGGACGTGTCCACAGCCGGAGTCAAAACTCCTCCAGAGGATGATTCTCACCTCTACTGTAGGTAGAGGCAAGTCCTTTAATTCCCAGTAAAGTCAATGTCCACACCAGCTGAAACTACAACTCTTATTCTCTCATGGCAAAATAAACTCTACTCGGATAGAAAAGGTTAGAGCAAAGAAACAGGACAGCTTAAGGTGTGGAGGAGGTCCAGGCACAAGCGTAGCACATTCACTTCACTGCTTAGGTTTCTCAAACAGTTTTAGGTGCACGGTCTCTGCCACAGACCTTGAGGTTGGTCTCTGCCACAGACCAGGTGTACAAGGCCCCTGCCACGGACCTGGAGAACTTTGGTCTCTGCCACAGACCAGGGTGTATAAGGCCCCTGCCACGGGCCTCTGATACAGTCAAGATGACCTTGAGCTTCTCCTTCTATGAACCTAGCCCATATCAAGGGGAAGACATCTCTCCAGGGAGTCAACAGACCCTTCCTTCACCGTGAATCCTGCATCGGTCCATCAGAATGATCCTCCCTTCCCTGGAACAGGGTCCCCTACACGAGGCGGCACCCTAAGACTCCTCGACCCTTAGCGGACTCCAGACGAAGGCTCTGAACTCCAGGCTTTTCTCCCGCCCCTAGGCCTCCATACCCAGGGCAGCAGGAACTCCAGGATAGTACCTCACCCCAGGCTAAAGGTGCCTGAGATGGAACAGGAACACATGCACCCAGGCCGAAGGCACCTGGGCGCGGACCCCACTGGACATCAGCCCCCAGGCCAAAGGTCTTCCCCTTTTATATGCTCTCCCGGCATGCACAGCAGGTTCCCCGCCCCGCTGTACTACTGCCAAGAGGGGACACAAAAGGCACAGCACTGTATCGGCGGTTCAACCCTAGCCTACCATGGCAGCGCCACCTGTAGGCCGCAGGGAACTGCACACCAATACTGTCCCCTGAGGGCAAAATGGTCCATGAATCCTACAGAATTAGGGTGTTTGAGCCTATTTACCACTCAAACACTTCCCTTAAATTTAGCACCCCGCTACATTTTTATTTCAAAGTATTTTATTTTCCCACTAGCTTATCCATTAAATTGAATAATTTATTCCAGAAAGGGCGTATTCTGGGGCATTCCCACCATATGTGTGGCATCGTGCCGTTGAGTTTCTGAGGTTCTTAATGACTTCCTGTACCTCTTCTGCTGAAAAGGGGGCCTCCAGCATATTTTTTTATTTTTTTTTATGTTATTTTAAGTTATTTCCCTATCCACATTTGTTTGCAGAGCACTTGCCATGCTCTTAACAACATTTTGCTGCCATTTGCAGCCCTCTAGCCCTCTCCATTACTTTTTTAGAGCCTTTTTAGTCCTTAGAAGTCCGGGTCCCTATTGACTTTAATGGGGTTCGGGTTCGGGTTCGGGTTAAAGTTCGGTCCCGAACCCAAACTTTTTTCCGAAGTTCGGCCGAACCCGTCAAACCCGAACATCCAGGTGTCCGCTCAACTCTAGTTAAAACGCAAAAAATAAAAACCGCACAGGCGATAAAATACCACCAAAAGTAAGCTCTATTTGTGGGAAAAAAAGGACATAAACTTTGTTTGGGTACAGCGTTGCACGACCACGCAATTGTCAGTTAAAGCGACGCAGTGCTGTATCTCAAAAAATGACCTGGTCAGAAAGGGGGCAAATCCTTCTGGGGCTGAAGTGGTTAAGCTGTAATGAAGCCCAAAAATAAATATTTTATATATTGCAGTCCTTAGATGTGGTGGCTGCATTAGTTTTATTTATTTTTCGGGATTTTTTTCTATATATTCACCTGGTTATCCCGCCAGAAATACACTTACATGGTGTAGGGTGACAACACTCATTTACTGTTTTGGAGGAGCAGCATCATCACCCAAGGGCAGGAAATGTTTAGGACTACAGAACACCTTCCCCTCTGCTCACCTAAATTACACAGTGGATAGTTGTTTTGTAGATAACTATAGATTCACACATAAGATAACTGAGAGAGCAAAGAACATTGTTTTGAGATGTCAGTTCAGTGCACAGAAAGTTACAAGGGAAATGGATTTCTAGCACAGTGGACAGAACTGTGGGGGAGACTTAAGCCCCATACACACGGTAGGACTTTTGGCCAACAAACTTCATTTTGAGCAAGTTGGACCAACAATCCGACCGTGTGTACGCTCCATCGGACAAACTTTTTTTTTTTTTTTTTTGTGTTTTCATCGGACAAAAGTTGGGTCTGCAAACGGACAAACTTTTGCCCAACAAAAGTCCGATGGAGCAAAGTCCGACCGTGTGTACAGAAAACCATAGGACTTTTGTCCGATGGACAAAACAACTAATGTTAAAATCAACCAACAATAGCAGAAGTTGACCAAAGGGTGGCGGTAAAGAGCAGAAAAGAGCAGAAAAACCATGTGATGTTGCAAAAAGTTTTGGGAAAGTTTGCAGAAAAGTCCTGTGGTGTGTATGCTATGGGTGTACCCGGCCAACTTTGTTCGGACAAAAATCCAGGGAAAAGTCCGATGGAAGTTCGACCGTGTGTATGGGGCTTTATACTATAGCTGGTGCACACAGAACCTGCTGCAGCTGTGCATGGTAACCAATCCTTAGTTAGGTTGTATTGTCAACACCTAATTGAAAAAGCTGAAATTAGAAGCTGATTGGTTACTGTGCACAGCTGCACCAGATTCTGTGTGCACCAGCTTTAGTAAATCCCCCACACTGTCTGTACTTGCACAAAGTGTACTTAGCCTGAAAAAAAGAAAAAAAATGAAATCACTACTTTTAAGAAACCAGTAAGCGGAGCATTTTTTCTTGGGTTTAGATATACTAAAATGTACGTTAACACATTAAAATTCCCTCAAACTATGTTTCTCCAAACACACAGCACTGCAACACAAAGATGTGAATGGGTCTGATTGATTTGTATGACAATTCTTTGTATACTGCAGTTTCCCTGGGGTACCTGACTGTGTTATCCCTCTGGGAACCTCTTAGATGTGAATGCAGCTTAAAGCAGACTTATTAATTTTACAATTTACATAAATCAATAGGGCACATGTCAGCATTACCAAATCATATTATTTCAAGTAAAAAAGCACCTCTTTCATGTCATAAAAACATTCCTGCACCTGAGCAACCCCTTGTAACCTGAAGCTGGCCATAGATGGATCGAATCTCGGCCGGTTAAGCAGGGACCGGCTGAGATTTGATCCATCCAAGGGTATGTAGCAAGGTCCCAGGGCCCCAGAGGCCTAATGGTGACCTCGAGGGTTAGGGAGAGCTGACATCCCTCCTTGTAGAGTGGGTTACAAGGCATAGTGGGTATAATGCAAGAAGAATGATTGGCGCCAGTCACTTTTTGAATGCAAACGAGATTTATTGTCTCTTAACAGAACTGTGGGAGAAAGGTATGTAGTGGCCTCCACTCTCTCCCTCTATGTAACAGTTCTTCTGGCTCTGGCTTTTGTCTAGGGGTACCTTGGAGGAGAGAGTGCGGGGTCACCACGCCAAGTTCCCACTGCAGATGTGTGTGTAGTGGGAGACAATCCTCTTTTACCTTCGAGTCGGTGTTCGGCATCTGGAGCCTCCTCCTGGTTTCTTGAACAGTGTCTGCCAGTAAATGAGCCCCACACCATTTAAGTCCAACACTCCTTTATTCTTCTCAATGTAAAAGCGAACACAATCAGTTGGACTCCCTCAACGAACAGAACAGACAGGGGGTGTGGATGCGAGTAGGCCCAGGCACAATGAACTCTCTTACTTCCTTCCCAGAAGTAGGTTTCTGCTCCCAATCGAGGAAGACATCCCTCCCGGTGGTTCCTGGAGGCTCACCTGTCACTGGCAATTTGCTGCACCAGGTCTTCAGGTAAGTACCCCCTTCGGTCCCTTACGCCACTGGATTCGGGTACCCACTCCCGGGGTCCCCTAGGAAGTCCCTCCCTCGTGGAGCCTTAGTCCGGGACCCTCAGTCCCAGACCTCCATCCAAGTACCTCACCCCAGGCTAAAGGTGCCTGGGATGGAACACGACCTCCGAACGTCCTCTAGGCCTAGGCCACCTAGACCCCCGACCCGAACCACCGCCCTCAGGCTGAAGGTGCCCGGGACTCGACTCCCGCCACCAAAAATGGCCGCCCCCTTTATACCCTCTCCCAGCAAGCACCGCGGGTTCCCCGCCCCACCATACAACCGCTGAGAGAGGCCAAAAAGAGGTACGACACTGCAACGATGGCTCAACCCCGGGCCAAAAGCGACAGCGCCACCCGGTGGGCCCCAGGGAACCATACATCACAGTTTCCCCACCAGATTCAAACAGAAAAGCACATACCCGCTACAGGTATAAAAAAGAAGAAAGGGGTTTCGGGACTCTAAATGAGGCAGGAACCAAAGGGGTGGCTGTCTCCATCCCTGTCAAAATTTGTTTAAAAAAGAGAGAGCGAGAGGTGGGACTTTAAATGAAGCACACAGCAGTAAAATGGGAAGTGAAGCGACTAGGAAAATAAAATGTATTTTTATTTTGTATTGTACATTCATTCATAGCATATATTGGGCATACAGCCTCTGAACAATAAATGTTTAAATGTTTTCAAAACAAAATACATAAGAATACACAATCTAAAGACATTTGCTTAATGGATACAGAGATAACATGGTTAGAATGGTAAACAAGGCTACAAGGCCGCGAAACGCATCTAGCCATAAATTATCACCATCATCATTTGTACCATGGACCCCCTATTATTTTATATGATTGTTTTCATGTTTTTAACTGTTTACCATTCTAACCATGTTATCTCTGTATCCATTAAGAAAATGTCTTTAGATTGTGTATTCTTATGTACTTTGATTTGAAAACATTTAAACATTTATTGTTCAGAGGCTGTATGCCCAATATATGCTATAAATGAATGTACAATACAAAATAAAAATACATGTTATTTTCCTAGTCGCTTGACTTCCCATTTTACTGCTGTGGGAAAAAGGGATAGGGCCAGGACACCCTTGAGTAGATGCAATGGTAATTGTCAGACTCCGGATTGCACTTCTGTATAGGTAGGACGTCTGTCTTCTATGGCAACTAATCTTGCAACAGTCACTAACAGTAGTTGTACATAACTCTTGGTAACACAGAACAGTCCTTTTACTTATCTCACAGTGTCCCACTGTAGATCTTTACTCACTGAGCTCGCAGTCTCTCACTAGCCTTCCAGATCCCAGTCGTCACTGGATCCCCTGAGCTCTTCCACAGCTACCCCGCTGTATACTCCTCACGCATCACCCCTGCTAGGTCCCTTGCTTGGCACTTGCTGATGCTTTCCCACTTCTTCACTGCTGGTGAGAAGACTGCTCTGGTACTTGCTTCAGCTTACTCACAGCAGTCTCCGGTAACAAGGTGGATGGTCCCTTAGTGGCGACAGCTTCCCCTCTACCTCTGACCACAACTGGTTCCCCGTCTGGCTCAACCTTCTCAACTCTGTTGGACTCCAATCCTCCAGTCTCAACCCTATGCTGCTTCTCCTGCTCCTGGATAGACCTCAGGCAGCCTAACAGCAAGGTGTCCCAGGGATAAGCCTCAGGCTTCTGGCCAAGTAGCCCGAGGGGGGGCGACATAACACACGTCCACCCAGACAACTGTCCAGGTGGCACAGAACCCCGACCACCTAACTCCACTCAAATAAATGGGCTCTCCCAGCAGGCCAAGGGGCTTAAAGAAACCCTTGCCCATTGGCTGAGACACCCCATCCATTCACAATCTGTCCTTGTTATGTCACCAGCTACAATGCCATCTAGTGACAGAAGAGAAAAGTGCAGCAATTCCAGAATTAGGGGTAAATCAGGGGTAAATCAGTGGATCTACAAACAATTAGCTATCTGGCAAACTAAATTGGTTAGCAACCCTGCCTAAACACCAGGGTGCTACAGGCAGGTTTTTTGTACCCAAGTCAAACCATCAACAGCTATAGCCGCTAGCAGTAATTATTGTGTTCTGATGGCATGGAAGACTCCCCACCAGCAAAACACAGTAGTGCTGCAGAAGGGATTCCACCATCAACACTAATTGTGTTCATGGGGAAATCATGCATTTTCTTTTCTTCCACCTATGGTGGAAGGAAAGAAAATCAACTCATCTATGGCTTGCCTAAAATCACATGGTCTGTGACTATTATGAGCATTGTGGGTGTTTCACGTGATTTGAGATTGTAGAAAGTCTATTATTTTAGACTGCAATGACTCTGATATACTTGTAGAAAAGAGGGTCAGAAAGGCTCATTGTCATTGATAAGATTATTTACATCAAGCTGATATTTTTTAAACCACTATCTAAGCATTATAATGGTAGTTCCCCCATTGATGACAGGGGCAGACTTAGTGACAAGAGTTGGAGAAGTTCCTAGTATAGCATCAGGTAGCACAAAAAGTTTGCTACGCTTTGACTTTTCTAGAAAAAGTTCTGACAGTGACTGTTATTTATAGTAGGAGTAAACCCTCATCTCTGAGTTGTACCGGGCCACGCCTTCAGAGTCCTGTGCTGTAAATGGGTTCAGTCACACAGCCAGAGTCCGCGGACCTGGAAGGAAGATGGGTGAAGATGTAAGCAGCCTCCAGCGGTGACAGCGCATTGCTGGAATGCTTACATTTCAGATACTGTAAGTTTTACATAATGTGCTAGTATGCGATGCATACTAGCACATTATGCCTTTACCTTTCAGGTAAAAAAAAAATCACTCAGCGGTTTACTACCACTTTAAAGCCTCAACCCTTTCCTCCCTAAGCTGATGCAGAATAGGCAAGAGGGTGATCTAAAGCTGGCCATACACATCTAACGAAAAAAAAAGACTTATAGATTCCTCCAGCCACACAATTGAGGTGGATGGAGGAATCCCCATCAGATATTATATTCTTATAGCGGTAACCACAGATGTTAGAATACACTGGTCATTGGCTGCCGCGGCTTGCAGCGCAACAATCGATATTCATCTGGTCCCTGCTAAACTGGTCAAATTTCAGTTAGTGCCTGGCCAGCTTAAAACTGAGTAAAACTTATTTTATTGCGCACACCATTTCCTGTTGAAAGGATTGATCCCATGAAGCTTCTCTTCTTTCGAGATGTATAATTTCCTCTTGAATTGACATCATCACGTACAATGAAAGATCAGCAGCCACTGCTGGTCCTGCATTGTATATGGTGATGTCAGCATGCCTGCCCACATTCCAGGGTGGTAGCTTTAGCAAACAAGGTGACTGACCTGATGATGCCCATGTGAAAGGACCCTAAAGGGCAAGTAATCCTTTTTTAGATCATCCCCTAGACCAGTCTTTCCCAACTCTTTTAACAAGGAGGAACCCTTAAAATAACTTTTAGGTCTAAGTGAACACCTGATAATAATTATTATTTTTACAGCTCACAGT
The DNA here is from genome assembly GCA_029206835.1 of Rana muscosa. Taxonomy (NCBI): domain Eukaryota; kingdom Metazoa; phylum Chordata; class Amphibia; order Anura; family Ranidae; genus Rana; species Rana muscosa. Next base: position 86,246,428 of record CM055125.1, on the reverse strand, counting down.
ACATTTGTGTGAACTCAAGGAGCAATCTATGGTCCCTAGTTCACATTCATACATACACCTACTAGGTCCAATTTAGACAGGAGCCAACTAACCTACCAGCATGTCTTTGGAACGGGGGAGGAAACCAGATTGGTGATCATTTGGAAAAGGGCCCTACATTAGTTGTCGGTGAGAAGAATACCCCCTCATAGATAGCCAAAAAAATCATTGGTGTCTAATTATCTGGAGGCAGAAATTGTTATTGCTCAAGGGACCTCTACCAACCTTTGGAGTAATCCTAGTTGCAAAAGGTTGTCCTAGAAAAAAGAGGGTTACAGTCTATGTCAGATGGGGCACGGGGAACAATACTTAGGATTTCCTAAGTAGGGATGAGCTTTGAGTTCGAGTCAAACTCATGTTCGACTCGAACATTGCCCGTTCGCCCGTTCACCGAACAGCGAACAAATTGGGGTGTTCGCGGCAAATTCAAAAAGTCTATTGGAGAAATCTAAAGTGCTAATTATAAAGGCTTATATGCAAGTTATTGTCATAAAAAGTGTTTGGGGACCCGGGTCCTGCCCCAGGGGACATGTATCAATGCAATTTTTTTTTTATAAAACGGCCGTGTTTTGGGAGCAGTGATTTTAATAATGCTTAAAGTGAAACAATAAAATTGAAATATTCCTTTAAATTTCGTACCTAGGGGGTGTGTATGATATGCATGTAAAGTGGCGCATGTTTCCCGTGCTTAGAACTGTCTCTGCATAAAATGTCATTTTTGAAGGAAAAAAAGTCATTTAAATCTCACTCGCGGCTATTAATGAATTGTCGGCTCCCGGCAATACATACAAAAGTCATTGATAAAAAATAAAAAAAAAAGCGTGGGGGTTCCCCAGAATTCAATTACCAGGCCCTTCAGGTCTGGAATGGATATTAAGGGGAACCCCGCCGCAAATTTTAAAAAAAATGCGTGCGGTTCCCCCAAATATCCATACCAGGCCCTTCAGATCTGGCATGGATTTTAAGGGGAACTCCACCCCAAATTTAAAAAAAAATGGCGTGGAGTCCCCCCAAAAATCCATACCAGACCCTTATCCGAGCAAGCAACCTGGCAGAAGACCCCTTTGTTAAAGGGGTCTTCCAGATTCCGATAAGCCCCCTGCCCGCTGACCCCCACAACCACCGGGCAAGGGTTGTGGGGATGAGGCCCTTGTCCCCATCAACATGGGGACATCCTCCCCATGTTGAGGGCATGTGGCCTGGTACCGTTCAGGAGGGGGGGCGCTCTCTCATCCCCCCCTCTTTTCCTGCGGCCTGCCAGGTTGCATGCTCGGATAAGGGTCTGGTATGGATTTTTGGGGGAACTCCACGCCATTTTTTTTAATTTGGGGTGGAGTTCCCCTTAAAATCCATGCCAGATCTGAAGGGCCTGGTATGGATATTTGGGGGAACCGCACGCATTTTTTTTTAAATTTGCGGCGGGGTTCCCCTTAATGACCATTCCAGACCTGAAGGGCCTGGTAAATGAATTCTGGGGGACCCACACGCTTTTTTTTTTTTTTTTTATCAATGACTTTTGTATGTATTGCCGGGAGCCGACAATTCATTAATAGCCGCGAGTGAGATTTAAATGACTTTTTTTCCTTCAAAAATGACATTTTATGCAGGGACAGTTCTAAGCACGGGAAACATGTGCCACTTTACATGCATATTATACACACCCCCCAGGTACGAAATTTAAAGGAATATTTCACTTTTATTTTTTCATTTTAAGCATTATTAAAATCACTGCTCCCGTAAAAACTGCCGTTTTTAAAACTTCTTTTTGCATTGATACATGTCCCCTGGGGCAGGACCCGGGTCCCCAAACTCTTTTTAGGACAATAACATGCATATTAGCCGTTATAATTAGCACTTTAGATTTCGAACGTTCAAGTCCATTGTATTTAATAGGGTTCTAAAGTTCACGCGAACATTCTGTCTGTTCGCAGGTTCTGGTGCAAACCGAACAGGGGGGTGTTCGGCTCATCCCTGTTCCTAAGTGACCGGGGTCAGCTTTAGACGACAAACCTGGCTGAGGATTAATTTAAAAAGTATCTAAAGAGGAAATGTTTCTGCTTGTTTTTTAAAGGGGAGGAAATTGTTAAAACCCCTGCAATATTTGTAATGCTGTCTGTGCAGCATTGAAGAGATTTACCTTCACTTCCTGTCACAAAGAAATACAGGAAGTGAGTAGATATCTCAGACAGAAAGTAAGGGAAACCCCCCTTTTTTAAACAGTTGTTAAACAACTATTTAGGAGACAATCGTAACATTTTGGTCACCAGGATAATTAGAGAAGATAAACCTCCACAGAGGGGACACAGATGACATTAAAAGTGTGACAGAGACTTCAACGCTCTATTCAAAATGAAAAAAAAAATTGAGTAAAAATACACTTTAACCGGTTAAGGACCGGCTCCTGTACATTTACCTCGGCAGAATGGCACGGCTGGGCAAAGTAACGTATGTTTACGTCACTTTGAAATTCCCGAGCACGCGCGTGTCCCTGCCGCAAGCTCTGTGACCGTGCCCGCGGGACCCGCAAACTTGATGTCCGCCGGTGTCCCGCGATCGGGTCACAGGGCTGCAGAACGGGGAGAGGCAAGTGTAAACCTGTCCATATATAGTTACATTTTGGATGGAGGTAGTGGATCTATTAAATTCTATCACTTCTGCTCCTTTACCATTTTCAATGTCAGTCTGTTTGCTGGGCTTAGTAGAGGCTATTATCCCTATAGAGATCGAACTAATATTTATTAATACAACATTATTCTACGCAAGAAAATCTATTGCATTATATTGGAAGAAACCTCATCCTCCTCCGCTGATATACTGGAAACAATTGATTAATAATAATCTTCAATTGTATAGAGATACTTATAGGAATAGGGGTCGCCCTAGTAAGTATGATAAGGTTTGGGCAAAGTGGCTGGATAAGCCATATACTGCATCTAACATAGAGGGAGGTAACAATTCATAGAAGGGATTTTCCCTATATGGGATATTTGTGTTTAGAATATGATTGGAAATAATAGTGATAATCATATTTTTTCTTTATTTCTTGTTTTTGCTATGCAAGGTGATGGGATCGTGTTATTTTACTAATACATTTTAGATTTAATGTGTATGATGTGTTGTTATGTTATGTTATGCTTTGTTTGTTTAAGAAATTAAATAAAAAGATTTATTAAAAAAAATAAAACATGCCTCTCCCCGTTCTGCCTAGTGACACTGTCACTGATCATCTGCTCCCTCTCATCGGGAGCAGCGATCAGTGACGTGTCACTCGTAGCCACGCCCCCTAACAGTAAGAATCACGCTCTAGGACACACTTAACCCCTTCAGCGCCAACTAGTGGTTAACCCCTTCACTGCCAGTGTCATTTTCACTGTAATCAGTGCATTTTTATAGCACTGATCGCTGTAAAAATGACAATGGTCCCAAAAATGTGTCAAAAGTGTCCGATGTGTCCGCCATAAAGTCGCAGTCATGATAAAAATTGCAGATCGCCACCATTACTAGTAAAAAAAAAAACAATAATAAAAATGCCATAAAACGACCCCTATTTTGTAGATGCTATAACTTTTGCGCAAACCAATCAATATACGCTTATTGCATTTTTTTTACCAAAAATATGTAGAAGAATACATATCGGCCTAAACTGTGGAAAATTTTTGTTTTTTTTATAGATTTTTTGGGGATATTTATTATAGCAAAAAGTAAAAATTATTGATTTTTTTCAAAATTGTCGCGCAAAAAATAAAAACCGCAGAGGTGATCAAATACCACCAAAAGCAAGATCTATTTGTAGGGAAAAAAGGACATCAATTTTGTTTGGGAGCCATGTCGCACGACCGCGCAATTGTCAGTTAAAGGGACGCAGTGCCGAATCGCAAAACATGCTCTGGTCTTTGGCCAGCGAAATGGTCCGGGGCTTAAGTGGTTAAAGAGTGGTTTGTTGCTAAACTTGAATTTTGGGAACAGTTGTACATTTGTACATGTTCTAAGAAATACCTGAAAACTGACACAAGCATTCTGTAAATTATTATATATACAGCCATGACCAAACTATTTCTGGAAAAATAAACTCTAAATAAAGAACTAAACTTGAAACCAAATTCAGACAGTTCTCAGATTGCTGGCAAAATATCCTCATCTGTATTTCCTTCCAACAGATGAAAAAAAAGATAAGAAACACAATTGATGCAAAAAAACTATATCTATACTTTTTTATTCTAAATAATTTATAGTAAGTAAAATTGTGCGTGTCGATTGTGAAAAGAGTCCAATTTGTTTGATTTACATTGCAGGGGGGAGCCCCAGGGTAAGGGGTGTTTAACTATCTGCTCTAATGTAATTGCCTATGGCGGCCCTCTAAATATTTGATAGGCTGCCTGAGCAAAGCAAGAATGCCTTGTCTAATACACTCATACAACTTCCAGTTTATCAACCGTTCTGTCTTAGGAAAACAACAGACATTCAGAAATACAAAAATAGACTTATTCACTTTATAAAGAGTAACAGGTGAATAAAAGTCATTCTTCCAGATTTCATAATCTCTCTTTTGATGCTGTTATTTCAAATTCTGGGAAATTAGAGTTTAAAAAAAAATAGTTACCTTTGTTCTGGTTAAATGAAAGGTGTTCGGTACTACTTCGATTTTTCCCAACTTTACTACAACAGGGTGGCACTGGTCATTAGCGCATAAATGCATTTGAAAAGAGAAATACTTTGAAGACCAACACCACCGGAAACTAATGCTTTGGATTTGTGTGTTTTTTGGCAAGTTTAAATACTGTACATACTATTTTTTTTTCTCACTTTTAGAGACTCCAGTAGAAATATTGCAACTGCCAAAACCTTTGCAACATTCATAATACAGATTTAACAAATATTTGGAAAATCCAATTGCAAGAGGGTCTTAGCCTCATAAAATCCTTGTAGAAGTTGCTGGAAACACGGTGCATTATCTTTCAGCACAGTGTGCCATGTCCTAATGTAAGCCCCCTCACACTAAACCTTTCTGTACCCCAAATGATATCACTTACCCCACACCAAAACTAACACTAACATCACACTAACCCTACCTGTGACCCTAACACTAACCTTACACCAACCTTCACTATGATCCTAACATTACCTCACTTCAACCCTCCTGGTAAACCTAACTTCAGACCAACCCTCCATGTGACTCTGAAACTAACCCCAAATTAACCTTATATTAATGTTCCATGTGACCCATAAGCTGGCCATACATTAGTAGAATCTTGTTAAAAATATCTTGTTTTAACAGTGTTTGATTTTCTAATTGTTAGTGGGGTCCAATTTATAATCGTTTCAGCGACGAGAAAATTTGAAGGAGCAGGATGGAAAATTAGCAAATTTCTGTACTGTATGTGGTTTTGGTTTTGGAAATTACATTCACATCAAAATTTGGAAGTAAGTCTAAATGACATTCATCAAATGTACAGAGAATGTTTGTATGCATATCTGTACGACCGTTCATTCGAAAATCTACTAGTGTATGGACTATAACCATTACTTCTCCCTAACCCCACCTGCACTGCGAATCTTACTCAACCTTCCTGCCACCCTTACACTAACCTGACAACAACTTTCCTTATGACTTTAACATCAGCTCTAATCCTTACCTCCCAACTTTTTGAGATGGGAACGAGGTACACCTATTAGCAAAAGTATGTAGGCATAGGACACCTCCCCTGCCACGCCCCCTTAAAGGAGAATTATACAAAAAAAATGATTAGCTAAACCCACATGTGCTTTTTTTACTACTACTATTCCTTTATACTGGCATTTGAAATTTTACAAATGCAGCAATTTAGAAATTGCATGAAAGGTTTAGGACTGGGAAACACTTTTTTGAAAGTTAAAAAGTGCATTTTATATACAACCCTATAGATCAGACCAAAATGAGGGACAAATGAGGAGGAAAGAGGGACGGAGGGACTTCATTCCAAATCAGGGACAGTACCTCAAAATCATTGACAGTTGGGAGCTATGCTAATCCCACAATAACCCCCTAGAACCCTAACACCAACCTCACAATAACCCCCTAGAACCCTAACACCAACCTCACAATAACCCCCTAGAACCCTAACACCAACCTCACAACAGTCCTTCTTGTGACCCTAACACTAGCCTCACATTAACCCTCCATGCAACCATATTTTCTTTTAGCCCTTGCTGTGACCCTTACAGTAACCTAACACCAAGTCACTATGATCCTAACACACCACATTCCCTAAAACTACGTATGATGCATTCAGAAATGTTACAACCTGCCTGATTGCTTCTTTCTCAATTAAACATGGAAAAAACACTGCTGTCAGGTTTCTGTGGTAGTGAGCCCTTGTAGAATGCCAACTGTGTGGAGTCTAAGCCCCAGCCAGCTTCTTCACCAGGGCCCCTAATGGTGGGGATGGACTTGCAGCAACCAGTTTGAGACCCCCAGCTGATGATACAGAGGCCACTATAGAGTACAGATGGCAGAAGGCAAAAGAGAATCTGGGAAAATGAGCCAAGGTCAGGGCAGGTAGCAGGCAAGCAAAAACTGTAGGCAAAGTCGAGGTCGGTACATGGGAAGTCAGACACAGAATATAAGTAATGCAAGGCAAACCAGGAGCTCAAAGAAACTGGAAAGTTGCTCAGGCAATGTGGGCTGCACTGAGCATGTCTTAGCCTAGGTTCACACTCACAGCAGGATTGAAATTGTGCGAGTTCAGCTGAACTCGCACGATTTCATACCCGCATGTCAGTCCAACTTCGGTAACGATTTCAGAGACATCTGTGCGAATTCCTGCACAGATGTCTATACACATCGCACCCAAAGTCACCAAAAGTAGTACACAAACCACTTTTGGGAATCGGTGCGGTGCCATAAGGTCGGCGTCGCACTGATTCGGACGGTGCCATTGCGGGCAATAGCCACCGATTTGGCATGCGATTTGACATGTCAAATTGCATGCCAAATTGCGTCAATGTGAACCTAGGCTGATATAGGGAAGAAAACTGGGAGGTGGGCCAGGAAGTGTTAGAAGCTAAAGGAATATAAACCCACAGTATAGCAAGCCATACCTATAGGTGAACACAGAAGCCAAACAACACATGTGAATAGAATGACGTGTCTAGCCGAACCACTGTAGCAAGGAGGTAAGAATTTCACAGAAAGGAAACTACAGGCTAAACTGTGAAAATTGCAATGCACCCAGGAAAAGTGAGTTTGCCCTAATGGACTGCTCTGTAGGAAAATCTCAAGCCCAGAGGATAATCGATTCAGCTCCTGGTCTTAGTAACCCTTCACACGGCATTCTGGTCAGCTCCTGATATCCAATTATTGGGCAGACCTTATTAGAAGCTTCATATGGTCTATGGGCAGGCAGATGTAAATAGACTTGTGTCCATATAGACTAGTGTGACCACGTGTCCCGGATTGCCCGGGACAGTCCCGTATTTTGCAGGTATGTCCCGGGCACATTCATACCAGGACAATACAGTGTCCCTGAATGAAACTGACACAGCCACCCCCCAGGCCAATCTGATGCCCCCAAAAAAGGCTGCCACATCACCGCTTTACTCACTGACAGTACTTGCCCTGACCGGGAGAGCCTGTTTGTGATTGGAGAAATCATAAATCCCGCCTCTTGTGTCCAATCACTGTGCTGTGATTCGTTACAGCACAAGATGATTTTTGGGAATGGAGGGTGTCCCTGAATGGTAGTTTGGAAATGTGGTCACCCTACTATAGACCTGCCTATCTCCAAACGTAAACATGACATATCTGAGGTAGCCTGATGTAAATGGACACATGTCGATTTACATCTGGCCACCCATAGAGCCATCACAGGACCACTCCTGTCTGCTGCCAAAATGCAGACACAAACTCAATGGGCACAGATGTAAAAAAATCTGACATCCATCCCATTCAGCTATGATTCAGCAGGAGATCCATCCACGGATCCCCTTCTGAACGGAGCACAGCAGCATCCGTGTGAAAGAGTCTTTAGTGCTGGGTAGCTGACTGCTGAAGGTTCCATCACTAAAGCCCACTGGAGTCCCTGGCACCCAATGTGCAGTCCACTGTTCTCTGAATTAAGGCCTGGAACACAGCAGGCCACAACCTGAGCACTAGTAGGCTGAATATTGTGCACCAATGCCAATAATACTAATAAACCAACTAGTATATATGGACTTTAAAATAAGACTAGAGCAGCCTTTTTCAACCAGGGTGCTGTCTGGGTACTTCAGGGGTGCCTTTTGCAAAATGCCCAAAAAGTACCCCACATTGCCCACAAACTGTCAACAAGTCAAGTCAGCAGCTGGATCAAGCTTGTGTTTTTTCTTGTTAAACAGAGTCACAGGTTTTATTGTGCAGTGTTAAGACCTTGGGTACCATGCGGGCCAGCTGCCGGACTCCTAAAAAATGATGACATTGATTGATAAAAAGAATGTTGACCACCTACACAGAATTCTTGTTTGCCCCTCCCTTACTCCTCCAATCAGCATTGGGATCACATTAGCTAAGTGAGAAAGAGAAACCCTGGTATATTATTCAGTACCAGTGTGCAAAGTTATATTTGCTTTGTAAAAATAAATCACCTCTGGTGTTGGGTGTTCTACGTGTGGATGTTGCTGCGTTATTTAAACTTATTAGCATAGCTTTTTATATTTTAGAATGGGCTGCCTTGAGATTGTGCAGAATTTAAAATTTTGCTTTGACTGAAAACAGGTTGAGAAAGAATGAACCAGAGCACCTTGAAATCCTTCACTGACCTATGAAGAACTTCATACAGTTAGAATCGTCAGTGTGAATCAAATCTAATGCCGCGTACACACGATCGGAAATTCCGACAAGAAAATTTCGATGTGAGCTTTTGGTCGGAAATTCCGACCGTGCATAGGCTCCATCTGACTTTTTCTGTGGTCAATTCCGACAGCAACAATTTGAGAGCTGGTTCTCAATTTTTCCGACAAGAAAAGTTCTGTATGCAATTCAGACACGCAAAAAAACATGCATGCTCTGAATCAATTTGACGCATGCTCGGAATCATTGAACTTAATTTTTCTCGGCTCGTCGTAGTGTTGTACGTCACCACGTTCTTGACGGTTGGAATTTTGTGTGATCGTGTGAATGCAACATAATTTTGAGCCAGCATTCCGTTGGAAAAAAATCCACGGTTTTCTTGTCGGAATTTCCGATTGTGTGTACGCAGCATGAGAGCACACCACACTGGTACCACAATAGCAGGTGGAAGCACATTGTGTATTTATGTCAAATCAATTTTAATACCTGTCATTTAATATGAACAGTTGGAAAAATACCAGGCCAGAAGACTGGATGCAGATGACCAATCTGTGTGCCGATATGTCATCTTAACTTAGGGGTTCCTAAAGTGAACGAGAGTACAGCATCAGTGATCTCTGACCCCATAGTCTGCATTTATTTCACCATTCTGCAGGATGAAGCAGGTGCTAACCTTATTGTGTACCATGCTATAAATATATGGGTCCTATAACTCAGTGCACTTATGTACACTATGCATGCATAGGAATGTTTGATGCATTGAAGAATTGTATACCAAGGTTTTACCCTTTAGTAACTTGCATGTAAAAGCCCTTCATGGCCTAGCTCAGGAAATTATGTTCTACACCTAGGGGAAGGGTGTTATATATTGGTTGGACACTGTAGCCATTTCTGATCTAGTCCTCTGATACCGCTCTGTGTAATGATCCAAAAATAAATCACTAAGTCTATGCTGCATTGGTAAGCAGGATGGAACATCTCTTTTATCATGGCTACATAGATCAGTGTAGTGTAAATATACTGTAAAACTGGCTTGACACTTCCTGTTCTGTATTCTAATGAACTTTGGGCCAAGAGACTAACGTAAATGGTAAAGTCAGTATTTTCCCAAAAACTGAAAATATTGTGTACAAAATTATCATTTTGTTATTATAATGCACATGTGTATTATTAGTGATGCTTTTTGACAGCCATTCACTTTAATGGGTTCAGTACAGTGTTCCCACCAAACACAAGGGGGTATCATTTTTGTCTTTCAGCGAATCAAAGCATCGTGGCCACAGCATGTGTACAACTCCTTCTTAGCCCCCGCTTAATGGAAGCAGGTGGAGGGTGGAGTTGGTGATACTGCGCCTCATCCACCTATTTTTACTACCCCAAACTGCACGTGTAAAAGAGCACTAAACCTTGGTTACATTTGCAATAAATTATATGTAGCGGGACCCCCAAAAATGGGGTCGCTATGCTGTTAATTTAGGGGCAGTCTGAGCAATAGTATGGCTCAGATTCTACAATTCTGTTTAATATGGACTGTGCTCTGCCATGTTGTTGCCTGGTATATAGTTCCCCTGGGCCTGTGGTGCCGCTGTTGCCCAGGTCTCGGGTTGAACCACGGGTGGCGTTGTGGTGTGATTGGGTGTCCTCTCTCGGCTACCGTGTGGTGGGCGGGTTCGGCCTGCTGTGCATGCCGGGAGAGGGTACAAAAAGGGCAGACCCCATGTTCTAGGAGAGGAGTGTGCCCCATTAGGGTGGTGTGCCAGGGGGATTCCAGGGAGCACCCCTGGTGGCGAAGTCGCGCCCGTTGGCCTTGCTGGCCTGGGGTGCGTGAATTGGCCGAGGAGTCTCGGGTACCTTTAGCCCGAGACTACAGAGTTCCAGGTAGGCCCAGTACCTTCAACTGGGTCTACAACCAACACACTGGAGTCCCAGGGAACCCGTGTGAGGGTGGCCCGCTCTGAAGGAGGGGAAACCAGGGGAGGACCTGTCGATGGATCGGTGAAAAAATTCATGGTGAAGGAGAGGCCTGGTTACCTATCAGAGGGAAGGATTTGTGAGTTGCAGTATAGCTCCTGTAGTGTGTCCCATTGGCACCTATGGTCTCTACTAATCTATGGGAGTTTCCCAGTTGGCAAAGGATCTCTGAGACTTGTCCATGAAGGGGACTAAATTAAAGAAACTGTTCGTGCTCCACTTCCAGCTGCTAGAACTGTGAGAGGGATCTATCTGGGTGAGCAATTCACACTCAGGCTTGGGTGAAGAATAGGGTAACTGGGTGCCGCGTGCCTGAACCTGTCTCCTTACCTGCTTTTGTTACTATCTTCAACCTATTCCCAAATCTGTTTCAAGCAAGATAAAATTAACTCGTCTGTTTGGAGTTTGGACATTGTCTGGACATTGGCCTTCTTTCGGAGAAAAGAACAGACTTTTCCCTATATTCTGGGGACGAGAAACCAATGGACGGGAGGTAACTCGCTGCAGGACCCAAAATTGTAAGAACACCACTCAACCTCTTATACCAGGAGGATACGGGCATGTGGCATGGTGTGCCTTTATCTCTGCAAAGTGAAGGTAGGCAGGAGAAAAGGGTCCGTGCGCTACATATCTAAAATCTACAGTCTAGATCAGGGGTCATGAACTGGCGGCCCTCCAGCTGTTGCGAAACTATAAGTCCCATGAGGCATTGCAATGCTGACAGTTACAAGCCTGATTCCCACAGGCAGAGACATGATGGGACTTGTAGTTTCACAACAGCTGGAAGGTCACCAGTTTGAGACCCCTGATCTAGATCCTCTAAATAGGTGCATTTGCCCATGAAGTCTAAAGGATACAGGGATCAAAGATGTATTCACTAATACTTAATTAAATGTACTTTTAAATGCAAGCAGTCCCTGTACAACATAGGTCAGAATAGAGAAGCAGCACACAGAGTATATCAAAAGTGCTATATTACTATATATGATAGGAGGAGGGAGCAGAGTGACAAAGAGATGAGCCCTACAATCTGCTTCTTCTCTTGTTACTGTCCAATCACAGGGTATGAATTTATAACATTTATAAGTATTACCGTCATTTTTCGCTCCGTAAGACACACTTTTTTCCCCCCAAAAATGGGGGAAAATATATGTGCGTCTTATTGAGCAAACATTGACCAGACTCCCCCCCCCCTCCCGTCGCCACCGTGTTACAATACCATAGCTCCCAACTGTCCCTGATTTTGAGGGATTGTCCATGATTTGGAGCAATGTCCCTCTGTCCCTCATTCCTCCTCATTTGTCCCTCATTTTGGTCTGATCTATATAGATGTATATGTAGCAACCTCACCCCTCTCACCCCTTCTCATTCACGGCTTGTTTGTCTCGTCTAGGGGTTAGTACTGGGGGGAGGGATGAGATACACCACGGCCCATGTCCTTCAGAGAGACTGGAGGTGAAAGCCAGAACTATCGGGTTTTGTGTATGTGTCCCAGAGTCAAATCCTCTCCTCGAATTGACTCCCTTTGCTCCTAGTAACCAGAGTTCCACACACTGAAAAGGTCCAACTTGTATTTATTCTCTTCCAGCAATAAATAGTCATAGGCCTCGTACACACGACCGAGTTTCTCGGCAAGAACCAGCAAGAAACTTGCTGGCAGAGATGTCTTGCCGAGAAATTTGTTCGTGTGTATGGTTTCTCGTCAAGAAAACCGACAAGTAATCTCGACGAGAAAATAGAGAACCTGCTCTCTATTTTCTCGTCGAGATTCTCGTCAGCCTGTTTCTCGACGAGAAAAGTGAGTGTGTGTACACTTACCTGTCCTCCGGGAAGCCCGCGCATGTTCGAAATGAATTAGACGCATGCGCGGTAGCTTCCTAGGCATAGGTAGGGTATACCAAGATGGCGGCGACGGCATCGAATGTGACGAGCGCATGCTCGTCGTAGTCGATGACGTCACCGCGTAAGCTCCATTCAAAGAACCGCGGGTTCTTTGAATCGAGCGTCTGTACACTCGGCCGGGACAAGTTTCTTGTCCAAGAATCTCGTCAAAAAAAATGACATGTTTTTTCCGATGAGAATCTCGGCCGTGTGTACGAGGCTTTACAGCACAGACAGGTTGAGACCCAGAGAACACTTCAGTAATTGTGGGGAGTAGGTCAAGGCACAATCCTTTAAGTAGAGCTAACCACTGTGGTGTCACCAATGGTTATGATGTATAGTCACTGCCACCGAATATAAAGAACAAGAGCATGAATTACCTTTGCTATCACAGCCCCTGTCAGAGGGAAGACATCCGTCCAAGAGAGTTACCGGAGGCCTCTCCCTCACCGGCAAATGCTGCACCAGACTTTCCGGAGAAGTTCCGCTCACCGGCCACCTCAATCTCAGACACGGGCACCCAAGGCGTTAGGGCCCCCTCGGATTCCTCCACCCTCGCGGAACTTAGTCGAAGGTACTGGGTCCCAGGCCTCCGCATTAGTACCTCACCCCAGGCTAAAGGTGCCTGGGATGGACTCCATCTCCTGCTCCGGCCAGGTCAAGGGCACCTGGGCCCGGAACTCCGGAACGCCAGCACCCAGGCTGAAGGTGCCTGGGCGCGGCTGCATCCTCCGACTCTGAACCCCAAGGTCAGGGCGTCTGCCCCTTTTATCTCTTCTCCCTTTGCGTCACAGCAGGTTCCCCGCCCCGCTGTACCAGCGCCAGGAAAGGACAAAAAGGGATGCAGTCTTGCGGTGAGTGTTCAGCTCCGGCCCAGGGCGACAGCGCCACCTGCAGGCCGCAGGGAACCTCACACCACCAGAGTCCTCCAAGAACCACAAAAGGCTCTCAGATTCCCTAACAATCAGTGCATCTGGGTTACACTACCACCCAGATGCCTCCCCTAAATTCAAATACCCGCTACATATATAAAATGCACTTTTTATCTGTCAAAAAGTGTTTTCCAGTGCTAAACCTTTCATCTGATTTCTAAATTGCATTTTTAAATTCCAAAAGACAATATAAAGGAATAGTAGTGGTAAAAAAGCACTTGTGGGTTTAACCAATCTTGTTTTTTTATACAATTCTCCTTTCAGGGGGCGTGGCAGGGTGTGTGTCCTATGCCTGCATACTTTTGCTGATAGGTGTCCCTCATTTCCATCTCAAAAAGTTGGGAGGTATGCAATACTGGGCCGCTGTTTGGCTCCTCTGTGGCAGAAGAGAGGAGGACATAGACATCCAGCATTCCCTGGGAAACCATACCCGAAATAGATGCATTACGGCATGCATGGAAGTCGGAAAATGGTCGGCCCGATGTGGCTTGCCTGATGTGCAGGGTGCGGGATCCTCCCCCCTGTGAAGACCGTACCTGTCGGTGAATTGGTGATTGATGAGACATATGAGAACTATCATCCCCCGCCGGGGAAATACCTTCATTGTGCTTTCCATATTACCTTACCAAATTAGCCCTATTGCACCCAGCCACGGCTACTGCGGGATTGAGTCCATCATAGTGGTCAGCGCGGAGTTTCATGTGCTGCGATCGGGACTTCTCCCCACAGTGTTTGCTTCATACGGCAATACTATATTGGAGGCTACATTAACATACACCATTGTTCCTTTCCAAGGGACCCACACCTATCCCAGGCAACGTTCTTAACTTACTTTCCATAATAGCCACAGGGGGCTTATGATGAGTGAACTTTGCAAACATCCTGGGAGTGTGTCGGGATTATTTCACACTTAAGCCTTGTACACACAGCCGAGAATCTCGTAGCAAAAAAAACTTTGTTTTTCTCAACGGGTTTCTTGTCAAGCTTGACGAGATTCTTGTCAAGCTTTCCTTGCATACACACTATCAATCCAAAATCTCGTCGGTCAAAGCACGGTGAGGTACAACACGTACGACGGCAGTATAAAGGGGAAGTTCCATTCTCATGGCTCCACCCCCTGGGCTGCTTTTGTTACTGCCTGTTAGTAAAAGTTTAGTGAGAGACGATTCGCGCTTTTCAGTCTTCGTGCTTTCAGTTCGTTACAGCGTGACGAATGTGCTATCTCCATTACGAACGCTAGTTTTACAAGAAGGTGCGCTCCCGTCTCATACTTGATTCTGACCATGCGCGGTTTTTGAAGACTCGGAAAAGCATACACAAGAACGGTTTTCTCGTCCAAATACAGTCTGACGAGAATCACAACGAGAAAAATGAGACTCCAGACGAGAAAAAAGAAAAGCAGGTCTTCTTTTTTTTCTCGTCGAGATTCTGGGCAGTTTTCTTGACGAGAAACCTGAAAGCCTCGTACACACGCACGGTTTTCTTGGGAAGAAAGCTCTCCCAACAGTTTTCTTGTCGAGAAAACCGGACGTGTGTACGAGGCTTGACAGTACATGCTACTTGTTGCTGATTAGTACTATCACTATTGACCCGTGGATTTTTTAATTGACCCCATTGCTGAGCAATTGCTCTATTGGGTCTGTCACTTTTTTCTTCACAGCAGGTCCTATCATCTATCTTTATCATAAATAGCATGTATGTGGATGATTGAATTGTGTGGTAGCTACCACCATTTGGTTCAGAATATATTTTTTTTGTTATCCTCTTCTAAAACCTAGGTGTATCTTATGGTCAGGTGTGTCTTATGGAAAGAAAAATACTGCAATAGAGAAAATCTGTTTTTCTGCCCTGCCAGAAAGTGGAACTTTAGTCAGAAAATTAAGTCCGCTATATCACTTCAATCTGGCCCCTTTTGCAGGTATAGTTATGTAAAGCATAAAAAAAGTGTCTATACTGTTTAAAATCCAGTAATACACTGTCTCACCATGCTCTGCACATGCTCAGTTGCTCTCCATTTTTAGGCACTGCTGAGTTTGTAGAGACCAATCTGCTGACAGCCTTAAAATGACTTTAAACCTTCCTATCTTTTACAGCCAAGTAAGCTGCTTTTGTTGGATCTGCAACTGCCATTGTGCTACACAAGTGGTTAGTTACGACACTAGCCATTTGATGGCTTCATCGGTTTGGTTGAGGACACAAGCAAATGTGACAGTTAGCAATCTCGGCATTCCTGGAATGTAACTGTTTTTTATAACTGTGAAATCGAAGGGTTTCGCTTCGCTTTATGATTTACTTCTGCTCAGGGGCTCTGGGCTGCAGCAAAATGGCAGCCTCTGACGAGAAGAAACAGGAGCAATGCTGCAGGCAATTTCAGCACACTAATTTTGGTAGCATTATTATCAAACTTCTTTGGTTGTACACTGCTGGTGCTGTCAGCTGTTTCTTCTTCCAAGTGTCCCCAACTTCCCATAAGCAAGCTGTATGCTAGGAGGTATTCATGTGGGTCCCCTTTTCCAAGCCAGGCTGTGTGTGTCCATAGACACACACAGTGCAGCTCGGCCCCATCCCCCACTGCCTCCTCACTGGTTTTGACTGACAGCAGCAGGAACCAATGGCTCCTGCTGCCGTCAGTGAAGCCCATGAATCAGGAGAAGTGGAGAGTGGGGCATCCTACAGGGACATCGCTGGATTGTGAGTGATGTCGGGTAAGTGTTTGGGTTGGGAGCAGAAAAGGTTGTGTGATGTTTTTTACCTTAATGCAGTGAATGCTTTAAGGTAAAAAAATGTTTTGCTTTTATAATCACTTCAATGTTAATATATTCGGGTAACCAATAGAGTGATAACTTGTATTTGCCCTTGCAAATGCATAGAGATATGTTAATAGATACTGGGTTTCATAGTGCATTTGTGCAGGTTTAATTCTAAACAAACACAGATGAGATATATAAAAATATATAAGGTCAATATCTTACATTAGAACAGGGGCGGCCCGTGTATTAAGGGCGCACGGGCGCCGCTCCCTCTATCCATGCCACCCTCTATATGGTTAATGGATAGATTCATGCATAGCGGCCACCCCCCTATTCATGCGTCCGGCCCCTTTCAGGATGCCGGGCGCATGAATTACAGTGGCAGGGGGTGTTTTTTTGAAGCACCTGATTAGAGCCATAGGCTCTAATAGGCTTCAAAATGGGATGGACTTGTGGTGCAGAGCATTGCACTCGGAGGCCACCCAGGTGTGTTGGAAAAGCAAATGAATAAAACAGAATAGAAATTTGTAAATGTTGTAATGTGTTGTAGTGTATTTGTATTGTATTTTCAAATGAAAACTGTTCTGAATAAATAAAAATCCTACAATCTGGTACCCTACAAGGAATGTTTTTGTGGTTGTCCCATCATATCTGATCAATTGTCGAAAGCTGTGCACTAACGATCACATTATTGTTTGATTGCTTCGAAAACGTTATTTTTTCGGACGATTTTCTGATCATATGTACAGGCCATTAGCTTTAAGCTGGCCATACAGCTGGCTAGTGATGAGCCGAACACCCCCGGGTTCGGTTCGCACCAGAACCCGCGAACGGACCGAAAGTTCGTACGAACATTAGAACCCTATTAAATACAATGGATGTGAACGTTCGAATTCTAAAGTGCTAATTATAACAACTATTATGCATGTTATTGTCCTAAAAAGGGTTTGGGAACCCGGGTTGTGCACCAGGGGACATGTATCAATGCAAAAAGAAGTTTTAAAAACGGTCGTTTTTCGGGAGCAGTCATTTTAATGATGCATAAAGTGAAAAAAAAAAAGTCAAATATTCCTTTAAATATCGTACCTGGGGGGTGTCTAAAGTATGCCTGTAAAGTGCCACGTGTTTCCCGTGTTTAGAACTGTCCCTGCACAAAATGACACTTCTAAAGGGAAAAAAAGCCATTTAAAACTGCTTGCGGCTTTAATGTAATGTCTGGTCCCGGTAATATGGATGAAAATCTTTAAGAAAAATGGCATAGCTACCCCATGACCCCCCCCCCCCCCTACCCCAGCCCATTACCAGCCCCTTTGGGTCTTGTATGGATATTAAGGGGAACCCCGCACATAAAATAAAAAAGGCCCTATATACTCTGAACAGCCGTATACAGGCGGTGCATACAAGACAGGGACTGTAGGTTTGTTCTTATGTAGAATCTGTTTGTAATTTTGAACAGGTACATTGTTGAAGTGTAGCTCCAGCCCAAAAATCTATTTTTAAACTTTTTGGAAAACATAGGTAAGGGTTATCACCCCTGTAACATTTGTTTTGCTGTCTGTGCCCCTGTTCAGAACATTTCACCTCACTTTCCGTCCCAATGACAACTGTTTTTGAAATGTGGTGTTTTTCTTGAAACAAGGATTGCTGATAAAGCATCAGTACAGAGGAGACACCTTTCTCCCATATTTATTCTTACAGGAGAGAATTTTCCTTCCTAGTGGTAGATTTTCTCTCACTTCCTGTTGTCTTCTTGCGTTTGCAAGTAGGAGTCGTTTGTAAGTTGGATGTTTGAAAGTAGGGACCTGCCGTATATACTCTGCAGAAATAGGCCCCTTAGTTGTTGGTGTTGGCACAACACTGTAAGCACTCACAGTTACTCTTGGTTGGTGCTGGAACGCCCTGCTGTCAACTATTATATCAGGAATTTTAATTACATATAATTGTTGAACAGTGGTAGTAAAAATTGGGCCTTTGATGGTGGTGCTGGTGCCACAACACTGTAAGCCCTGACAGTTACTCTTGGTGGGTGCAGCAATGGGCCCTGCTGTGAATTATTAGATCAAGAATTGTAATTGCATGCCCCTGTTGAACAGGGGCTGAAAAATTGGGCCTTTCGTGGTGGTGGTGGTGGTGGTGGTGTTGCCACAACACTGTAAGCCCTCAGAGTTACTCTTGGTGGGTGCAGGAATGGGCCCTGCTGTGAATTATTAGATCAAGAATTGTAATTGCATGCCCCTGTTGAACAGGGGCTGAAAAATTGGGCCTTTCGTGGTGGTGGTGGTGGTGGTGGTGTTGCCACAACACTGTAAGCCCTCAGAGTTACTCTTGGTGGGTGCAGGAATGGGCCCTGCTGTGAATTATTAGATCAAGAATTGTAATTACATGCCCCTTTTGAACAGGGGCTGAAAAATTGGGCCTTTTGTGGTGGTGGTGGCGTTGCCACAACACTGTAAGCCCTCAGAGTTACTCTTGGTGGGTGCAGCAATGGGCCCTGCTGTGAATTATTAGATCAAGAATTGTAATTGCATGCCCCTGTTGAACAGGGGCTGAAAAATTGGGCCTTTCGTGGTGGTGGTGGTGGTGGTGGTGTTGCCACAACACTGTAAGCCCTCAGAGTTACTCTTGGTGGGTGCAGCAATGGGCCCTGCTGTGAATTATTAGATCAAGAATTGTAATTACATGCCCCTTTTAAACAGGGGCTGAAAAATTGGGCCTTTCGTGGTGGTGGTGGTGGTGGCGTTGCCACAACACTGTAAGCCCTCAGAGTTACTCTTGGTGGGTGCAGCAATGGGCCCTGCTGTGAATTATTAGATCAAGAATTGTAATTGCATGCCCCTGTTGAACAGGGGCTGAAAAATTGGGCCTTAGGCACTGGTGGCACAACACTACAACCCCTCACAGATTCTGTACTTGGAGCACAGCAATGAGCCCTGTTGCAAAGTATTGCTTCAAAAATTGTAATGACACACCCCTGTTAAACAGGGGCTGAAAAATTGGGCCTTAGGCACTGGTGCCACAACACTCCAACCCCTCACAGATACTGTACTTGGAGCACAGCAATGAGCCCTATAACAAATTATTGCTAAAAAAATTGTAATTACACGCCCCTGTAAAACAGGGGCTGAAAAATTGGGCCTTAGCCACTGGTGGCGGCACCCATAAACAAAAATGATCTTCCAAGCTATCATCATCAATCGTATCATTGAGGACTCGGAGGAGGAGGATAGCCAGTCAACATAACAGCACAGGCACTCAGCATCAGCATCAGTCTTGAAGGGATGTGACATGTTAAAATCAATTAGTCTGTTATATCAGCATCAGGTGTGTGGTAGCTGGTGGTGATCCAAGACTGGTTCATCTTGATGAAAGTCAGTCGATCAACCGAGTCGGTGGACAGGCGCACCCTGTGATCCGTGACAAATCCTCCAGCAGCACTGAATGTGCGTTCCGAAAGAACGCTGGATGCAGGACAGGCCAGTAGCTCAATTGCATACTGTGCAAGCTCTGGCCAGTGATCCATCCTCAAGACCCAGTAAGCCAGAGGATTTTCGGTGGGGAAGGTGTCCAAGTCTGACCTTGCCCCTAGATATTCCTGCACCATGTTTATCAGACGCTGGCGATGGTTGCTGGAACCGATCATACTTTGGGGCTGCGGACTAAAGAATTGTCTGAACGCATCGGTCAGACGGCCACCTTCCCCACTGCTCCTTCTTTGACTGGCCGAAGCCTCAGCAACTCGTTGTCCAGGACCAGGAGTTTGTAACCTCCCAGTCTCTGGGAACGCGTTGCACAGACCTTTCTGCAAGGCCTCCCGGAGTTGTCTCATCCTCTGCTCCCTCTGCGACGGTAACATAAGGTCCGCAACCTTACCCTTGTACCGTGGATCAAGGAGAGTGGCCAGCCAGTAATGGTCCCTCTCCTTGATCCGAAGAATACGAGGATCCTTCCGCAGACTTTGCAGGATCAGGGAGGCCATGCAGCGTAGGTTTGCTGAGGCATCCGCTCCGGAGTCCTCTGGGTCACTAAGGACGACATGATCCGCAGCCACCTCCTCCCAGCCACGTACAAGTCCACTGGTTTCTTGGGACTGTAAATCATCCCTAAAAGACTGCTGCTGATGATGCTGAGTGCCAGCCTCCACCTCCATGCTGACACAATCCTCCTCCTCCTCCTCCTCCTTCTCTTCCTGTGCGATGGGTGGGACAGAAGGAACACTGTCTGGGTAAAGGGGGCCTTGAGAGGCAAGGAAGTCCTCCTCTTCCTGCCTCTGTTCTGCCTCAAGTGCCCTGTCCATTATTCCACGCAGCGTGTGCTCCAACAGGTGGACAAGAGGTACAGTGTCACTGATGCATGCACTGTCACTGCTCACCATCCTCGTGGCCTCCTCAAATGGTGCCAGGACAGTGCATGCATCCCTGATCATGCCCCACTGGCGTGGAGAAAAAAAACCAAGCTCCCCTGACCCTGTCCTGGTGCCGTAGTCGCACAGGTACTCATTGATGGCCCTCTGCTGCGTGTGCAGCCGCTGCAGCATGGCCAACATTGAGTTCCACCTGGTGGGCATGTCACATATAAGGCGGTTCTTGGGCAGGTTCAACTCCTTTTGCAGCTCAGCCAGGCGAGCACTGGCATTATAAGATCTGCGGAAATGCACACAGACTTTCCTGGCCTGCCTCAGGACATCCTGTAAGCCCGGGTACCTGCCCAAGAACCGCTGCACCACCAGGTTAAGGACGTGAGCCACACAGGGCACATGGGTCAGTTGTCCCTGTCGGAGGGCGGAGAGGAGGTTGGTGCCATTGTCGCAAACCACCATTCCTGGCTTAAGCTGGCGTGGCGTCAACCACCTCTCGGCCTGGCCCTGCAGAGCAGACAGGACCTCTGCCCCAGTGTGGCTTCTGTCCCCCAAACACACCAGCGCAAGCACGGCATGGCATCTTTTTGCCTGCGTACTTGCGTAGCCCCTTGAACGCCTACGGAGCACCGCTGGTTCCGAGGACAAACCACAGGAAGAGGCCATGGAGGAAGAAGAAGAGGAGGGGGTGGAGGAGAGAGGTGTGTCACAACCAGTAGTAGCATTTTGGAGGGGTGGCGGTGGAACAACCTCCAACACTACTGCACCTTGTCCTGCATCCTTCCCAGCTGCCAAAAGAGTGACCCAATGGGCCGTGAAAGAAAGGTAACGTCCCTGTCCATGCCTGCTGGACCATGAGTCAGCGGTAATATGCACCTTACCGCTGACCGCCCTGTCCAGCGAGGCCAAGACATTGCCTTCCACATGCCGGTAGAGAGCCGGAATAGCCTTCCGTGAGAAAAAGTGGCGTTTGGGAACCTGCCACTGAGGAACCGCACATTGCACAAACTCACGGAAGGGGGCCGAGTCTACCAACTGAAAAGGCAGCAGTTGAAGCGCTAGCAATTTAGCCAGGCCAGCATTCAACCGCTGGGCATGTGGATGGCTGGGAGTGAACTTCTTTCGACGGTCCAGCAGCTGGGGCAGGGAAATTTGCCTGCTAGAATCGGACGTCGGTGTACTGCTAGCAGAGTGGCCGCAAGTACTTGGCTGTGACACACCTAATTCTACACCTTCATTCCTCTCAGTGCATGTTTCAGAGAGGACTGAAGTTATAGTGGGGTTGGAGATCCCAGCTGATGCGGTGCAAGGAGAGGTCCGCTTTGTTCTTTGGTGTGGGTCTTTGAGGTAGGCTTGCCAACGAGCTGCATGGCAGGTCAACATATGTCTGGTCAGGCATGTGGTACCCAAGCGGCTGATGTTTTGGCCACGCGATATACGCTTGAGACATATGTTGCAAACAGCAGCTGTGCGATCTGATGCACTAGCCTCAAAAAAGGCCCACACCAAAGAACTTTTTGAATGACGGGCAGAGGCAGCGCCCTGCACAGGCGGAGCTCTGCGGTGTGATTCCGTCGGTGTACTGCCCTTACGCTGGCCACCAAAGGGCATCCTGCCTCGTTGGAGATGTGCCTCCTCCTCATCCTCCTCCTCCTCCTCTCTCCTATTAGGCACCCACGTGGAGTCAGTGACCTCATCATCACCTCCCTCCTCATCACTGGAGCCAATCTGGCAGTATGCTGCAGCTGCTGGAACATGACTGCCAGATTGGTGTCCTTCTTGAGCATCCCCTCTGTCTGCTCTCACGCTACTGCCTTCCTCTAGCTGGGTTTCATCATCAGACCCTTCGAAACGCTGGGCATCCTCCTGGAGCATGTACCCAACACTGTGCTCAAACAGTTCGGGGGACTCCTCAGGAGGAGGACATGGTGGGTCTAGGGAAGGAGTGACTGATGATGAGTCTGACATTGATACCAGGGAAGAGGACGCTTTGGCAGCTGCTTTTCCAGTACCCTGAGCCTGGGTGAGAGAGGATGAGGAGGAGGAGGAGGGCTTGGTCATCCACTCTACCAAGTCTTCGGCATGATGTGGCTCAACATGTCCAGCTGCCGAAAAGAAGGACAAGCGTGTCCCATGGCCATGTGCTGATGACAATGCACCGCGTCCACGACCAGCACTGTTGCCCCCAGACACAGAGCCTGCTTGCCCTCTTTTATTGCCTCCTGACTGTCTGCCTCTCCTTGTTTGCCTTCCAGACATTCTAATAGATGGCCTGCAGGGAGATGGGAAAAAAGCAATAAGGGCTACCTTCAGGTGTCCTTCTCTGTCCCTTTACTTAAGAATTTCTAAATATGGTTGAGGATAATTGCTTTTGCACAGAATAGCACAACGACAATTTCCCTGACTGTCCAAAAAAACAAGGATTTCAAAGATGGTTGATGAGGAATGCTTTAGCACACTATAGCACAAGGAGAATTCCCTCACTGTCCTTCCCTGTCCCTAGAAACAAGGATTCGCACAGTAAAACACACTGACACTCTCCCTACCTATAGTTTTCTGTCCCTAGAAAAAATGTTTTTTTAAAGCACACTATAGCACAAGGAGAATTCCCTCACTGTCCTTCCCTGTCCCTAGAAACAAGGATTCGCACAGTAAAACACACTGACACTCTCCCTACCTATAGTTTTCTGTCCCTAGAAAAAATGTTTTTTTAAAGCACACTATAGCACAAGGAGAATTCCCTCACTGTCCTTCCCTGTCCCTAGAAACAAGGATTCGCACAGTAAAACACACTGACACTCTCCCTACCTATAGTTTTCTGTCCCTAGAAAAAATGTTTTTTTAAAGCACACTATAGCACAAGGAGAATTTCACTCACTTTCCTTCTTTGTCCCTAGAAACAAGGATTATCACAGTGAAAGAAACTGACACTCTTCCTTCCTATAGTTTTCTGTCCCTAGAAAAAATGTTTTTTTAAAGCACACTATAGCACATGGAGAATTCCCTCACTGTCCTTCCCTGTCCCTAGAAACAAGGATTCGCACAGTAAAACACACTGACACTCTCCCTACCTATAGTTTTCTGTCCCTAGAAAAAATGTTTTTTTAAAGCACACTATAGCACAAGGAGAATTCCCTCACTGTCCTTCCCTGTCCCTAGAAACAAGGATTCGCACAGTAAAACACACTGACACTCTCCCTACCTATAGTTTTCTGTCCCTAGAAAAAATGTTTTTTTAAAGCACACTATAGCACAAGGAGAATTTCACTCACTTTCCTTCTTTGTCCCTAGAAACAAGGATTATCACAGTGAAAGAAACTGACACTCTTCCTTCCTATAGTTTTCTGTCCCTAGAAAAAATGTTTTTTTAAAGCACACTATAGCACAAGGAGAATTCCCTCACTGTCCTTCCCTGTCCCTAAAAACAAGGATTTGCACAGTAAAACACACTGACACTCTCACTACCTATAGTTTTCTGTCCCTAGAAAAAATGTTTTTTTAAAGCACACTATAGCACAAGGAGAATTCCCTCACTGTCCTTCCCTGTCCCTAGAAACAAGGATTCGCACAGTAAAAGACACTGACACTCTCCCTACCTATAGTTTTCTGTCCCTAGAAAAAATGTTTTTTTAAAGCACACTATAGCACAAGGAGAATTTCACTCACTTTCCTTCTTTGTCCCTAGAAACAAGGATTATCACAGTGAAAGAAACTGACACTCTTCCTACCTATAGTTTCCTGTCCCTAGAAAAAATGTTTTTTTAAAGCACACTATAGCACAAGGAGAATTCCCTCACTGTCCTTCCCTGTCCCTAGAAACAAGGATTCGCACAGTAAAAGACACTGACACTCTCCCTACCTATAGTTTTCTGTCCCTAGAAAAAATGTTTTTTTAAAGCACACTATAGCACAAGGAGAATTTCACTCACTTTCCTTCTTTGTCCCTAGAAACAAGGATTATCACAGTGAAAGAAACTGACACTCTTCCTTCCTATAGTTTTCTGTCCCTAGAAAAAAATGTTTTTTTAAAGCACACTATAGCACAAGGAGAATTCCCTCACTGTCCTTCCCTGTCCCTAGAAACAAGGATTTGCACAGTAAAACACACTGACACTCTCCCTACCTATAGTTTTCTGTCCCTAGAAAATATGTTTTTTTAAAGCGCACTATAGCACAAGGAGAATTCCCTCACTGTCCTTCCCTGTCCCTAGAAACAAGGATTCGCACAGTAAAACACACTGACACTCTCCCTACCTATAGTTTTCTGTCCCTAGAAAAAAAGTTTTTTTAAAGCACACTATAGCACAAGGAGAATTCCCTCACTGT
Organism: Rana muscosa; assembly: GCA_029206835.1. Taxonomy (NCBI): domain Eukaryota; kingdom Metazoa; phylum Chordata; class Amphibia; order Anura; family Ranidae; genus Rana; species Rana muscosa. Next base: position 86,221,372 of record CM055125.1, on the reverse strand, counting down.
CCTTCCCTGTCCCTAGAAACAAGGATTCGCACAGTAAAACACACTGACACTCTCCCTACCTATAGTTTTCTGTCCCTAGAAAAAATGTTTTTTTAAAGCACACTATAGCACAAGGAGAATTTCACTCACTTTCCTTCTTTGTCCCTAGAAACAAGGATTATCACAGTGAAAGAAACTGACACTCTCCCTACCTATAGTTTTCTGTCCCTAGAAAAAATGTTTTTTTAAAGCACACTATAGCACAAGGAGAATTTCACTCACTTTCCTTCTTTGTCCCTAGAAACAAGGATTATCACAGTGAAAGAAACTGACACTCTTCCTTCCTATAGTTTTCTGTCCCTAGAAAAAATGTTTTTTTAAAGCACACTATAGCACAAGGAGAATTCCCTCACTGTCCTTCCCTGTCCCTAGAAACAAGGATTCGCACAGTAAAACACACTGACACTCTCCCTACCTATAGTTTTCTGTCCCTAGAAAAAATGTTTTTTTAAAGCACACTATAGCACAAGGAGAATTCCCTCACTGTCCTTCCCTGTCCCTAGAAACAAGGATTCGCACAGTAAAACACACTGACACTCTCCCTACCTATAGTTTTCTGTCCCTAGAAAAAATGTTTTTTTAAAGCACACTATAGCACAAGGAGAATTCCCTCACTGTCCTTCCCTGTCCCTAGAAACAAGGATTCGCACAGTAAAAGACACTGACACTCTCCCTACCTATAGTTTTCTGTCCCTAGAAAAAATGTTTTTTTAAAGCACACTATAGCACAAGGAGAATTTCACTCACTTTCCTTCTTTGTCCCTAGAAACAAGGATTATCACAGTGAAAGAAACTGACACTCTCCCTACCTATAGTTTTCTGTCCCTAGAAAAAATGTTTTTTTAAAGCACACTATAGCACAAGGAGAATTCCCTCACTGTCCTTCCCTGTCCCTAGAAACAAGGATTCGCACAGTAAAACACACTGACACTCTCCCTACCTATAGTTTTCTGTCCCTAGAAAAAATGTTTTTTTAAAGCCCACTATAGCACAAGGAGAATTCCCTCACTGTCCTTCCCTGTCCCTAGAAACAAGGATTCGCACAGTAAAACACACTGACACTCTCCCTACCTATCCTTCTCTTTCCCTAAACTAAAGGAATCCAGGTTAAGCAAGAAAAAAATAAATGTCACTGTCCCTGCCTATGTTTCTCTTTCCCTGCTCCGGAACACACTACACTAGGCCGCCGTGCTGGCGGCCTTTTATAGTGTGGGGCGTGTACTAAACACCCTCAGCAATAATTGGCCACAGGCATCCTGCCTGTGGCCAATCATTGCTCTCCTCGCTGCCGGCGCTGTGATTGGCCAAGCATGCGGGGTCACAGTGCATGCTTGGCCAATCACAGCGCCTGGATGACACTGCGATGGCGTAGTGCATTGTGGGCCGTTCGCGTCACTCGAATTTGGCGCGAACGGCCCAAATCGTTCGATCTTCGTCGAACGATCGAACAGCAACATATGTTCGAGTCGAACGTATGTTCGACTCGAACACGAAGCTCATCCCTACAGCTGGCCATACACTGCCATTTGTGCCATTCCTATTGGACCGGCCGGAATTCAAACCATGGGTGTTCCTGTTGGCCCTTTTCCACCCGACATCATTCAATCTGTAAATTGAGGGATCGGGAGGGAAAAACTGTCACTAAACAATGACTGTGTCCAGTCAAATGAATGCAGCCACTGTTTGGGTATTCTGACTAGGGATGAGCCCGATGTTCGAGTCGAACGTAAGTTCGAGTCGAACATCGGGTGTTCGTCTGTTCGCCGAATAGCGAACATTATGCGTTGTTCGCGGCAACCACCGTTAAAGTCTATGGGAGATTAACATGAAAAATCTGTCTTTTTTTTTTTTGGTGAAATGGGAGGGGTACAATGTGCCCGTTACCAATTCACATGGGGGGGGGGATCTGGGGGTCCCCTTGTTAAAGGGGGCTTCCAGATTCCGATAACTCCCCACCCGCAGACCCCCAGAACCACCGGGCAAGCGTTGTGGGGATGAGGCCCTTGTCCCCATTAACATGGGGACAAGGTGCTTCGGGGTCCCAAAGCATCCTCCCCATGTTGAGGGCATGTGGCCTGGTACAGTTCAGGAGGGGGGGCGCTCTCTCATCCCCCCTCTTTTCCTGCGGCCTGCCAGGTTGCGTGCTTGGATAAGGGTCTGGTATGGATTTTTGGGGGGACCCCTACGCCATTTTTTTTTATTTTGCCACAGGGTTCCCCTTAAAATCCATACCAGACCTGAAGGGTCTGGTATGGATTTTGAGGGGGACCCCTATGCCATTTGAAAAAAAAATTGGTGCAGGGTTCCCCTTAATATCCATACCAGACCTGAAGTGCCTGGTATGGAATTTGGGGGGACCCCCATGCAATTTTTTTTTTACATTTTGGTTCCATGCCGTTTTTTCAATGACTTTTATCTCTATTGCCGAGACCCGACAATTCATTACAGCTGCGAGTAGTTTTAAATTATTTTGTTTCCTTTAGAAATGTTATTTTGCTGCGGGACTGTTCTAAACACAAAAAAATGCACCACTTTACAGGCATACTATAGACACCCCCCAGGTACGAAATTTAAAGGAATATTTCACTTTTATTGTTTCACTTTAAGCATTATTAGAATCACTGCTCCCAAAAAAACGTCCGTTTTTAAAACTTTGTTTTGCATTGATACATGTTCCCTGGGGCAGGACCCAGGTTCCCAAACACTTTTTATGACAATACCATGCATATAAGCCTTTAAAATTAGCACTTTTGGTTTTTCATGTTCGTGTCCCATAGACTTTAACGGTGTTCGCGAGTTTGAACAAATTTTTTGCCTGTTCGCAAGTTCTGGTGCAAACCGAACCGGGGGGGGGGGGGGTGTTCAGGTTAATCCTTAATTCTGACATCTGTGGGTGCTGGCTGGCAGAATGCAATAGCCAGCAGGAAAGATTCCTCCACCCACCCTGTTTATAATGGAAGGGAGAATCGATAGGTTTTTCTCATTTGGCCTGTTGGGCAGAACAAAGGAAATCTTAGGCCTCAGGCACACTGGCAATTCTGCATATACAAAAAGTGTGCCTGAGGCCTAAGAGAAGTTATCTGGGAAGTATAAACTTTTAGGCCTCACTCTTTTGCTGTGTTTAGATGTCCCTGGCTTAAAGCATGTTAAGACACACTAAGATTTATCAACCTTATATATTTTTATACAAATCATGCTTCGGGTATTGCCCAAGTACCGGCTGTATGCCATATACCCACTCCCACCTACTTATTTAAATAAATCAGACCAGACATACTTCTTGGGTTTAAATGGCCATAGCAGCCCTTTTATTACAATAACCAACCATGAAAATAACTTTTTTACATAATATAACTGTTAATAAATGGAAAAACAAACCCTAACCTCTCAGACAGAATGTAACTAAATGTAACTGCCTGTTTCTATGTCTTAAGATTTTTGAAGGCACCCATGACTGACCAACTAGCTGTATATTTTATCACCTTGCCTTTTAATGGCCCCCAGCAGCAACTTACACCGGCTCAGGGACAATTGTTTGGCAACTTCTCCAGCCGATACAGCCAACTGCCCCAACACGTATTTCTTCCGCCCTTATTAGGGCAGGAACACCCATACCAGAGATGGGCCCGACCCATCGTTCACCAAAGATCGTAACCATCCCTGCCTTCAAAAACCCTACGACCTCTGCCTGCTGCTACAACATCCCTCAATCTTCATCCACCAATCAACACTAAAAGAACAGAAATAAAATAAAACAACCCATTGCCTATAATTAAGAAAGGGGAGGGAGGGCGGGAGAATCCTGTCCGGCGCTGTCCCCTGGTCCATCTGAAGCTTGGAGGGTCGCCTCCCACCAAGGAACCCTTAGGACCCCACCCTAACCTCCTCCAATGAGATAAGACCTCTAATTCCCCTCCTATTATACAAACATTAAATTAACCCCTACCTGACTATAGCCTCTCTAGACAAACCCCATCATGTAGGCCCTACGCTTATGCTGTGCCTGAGCTCCTGGCCTGTACTTCTGTGTTTGTTTAGCATTAAACCTGCACAAATGCACTATGAAACCCAATACCTATAAAGGCCTGGTTCACACCTATGCAGGTTGTAGTTTGCATATTCCAGGGGCATTTTGCATTTTTCAATACACGTATTTGATCCATTAAAGTCTATGGAACCATAAACCAGAAAAAAGTCCCTGGCCCTTTCCATAAAATGCACATATGTGAACGTGACCCATAGCAAACCATGTTAATTGGACTGTAGTGTGTTTCTGAAAAACTGAAAACGCACTAAAAAATGCATAGGTGTGAACCAGGCCTTAACATCTCTCTATGCCTTTGCAAGTGCAAGTACATGTTATCACCCTATTATTAACCCGAATTAGTTAACCTTAAAGTGGTTATAGAAGTAAAACATTTTTTAGTCCCCTTTAGATGTGCGTTCAGCTATGTTCAGCTCTGCAAAAGTGCACTAAAAATGCATTTTATTTTTATTTCTTGTATCTAAATGTTATGTAGCGGGTATTTAAATTTGGGGGGGAGCATCTGGGTCATTTAACCCAGATATACTAATTGTTAGGGAATCTAAGAATCCCTTTTGTGGTTCTTGGAGGACTCTGGTGGTGCAAGGTTCCCTGTGGCCTGCAGGTGGCGTTGTCGCCCTGGGTCGGAGTTGAACCTGCACCGCAAGACTGTTCCTTTTTGTCCTGTCCTGGCGCCGGTACAGCGGGGCGGGGAACCCGCTGTGACGCAAAGGGAGAGGAGATAAAAGGGGCGGACACCCTGACCTCGGGGTTCAGAGTTGGAGGACGCGGCCGCACCCAGGCACCTTCGGCCTGGGTGCTGGCATTCTGGAGTTCCGGGCCCAGGCGCCCTTGACCTGGCCGGAGCGAGGGATGGAGTCCATCCCAGGCACCTTAAGCCTGGGGTGAGGTACTACGGCCAGGGTTGCCAACTTTGAGTAAATTTACGAACAGTTTGTAAAATCCATAATTGTTGCATCTGTCCATGAATGTCAGTTACGGACATGCAGCCTACATGTCCGTAATGGACATTCAAGGACAGATGCAAAAAGTACAGATTTTTTAAACTGTTTGTAAATTTACTGAAAGTTGGCAACCCTGACTACGGCCAAGGCCTGGAGCCCAGGACTTCGACTGGGTTCCGCGAGGGTGGAGGAGTCCGAGGGGCCCTATGGTGTTGGGACCCGTATCTGAGGCGAGGAGGCCGGAGAGTGTAACCCTTCCGAATAGCCCGGTACAGCATTAATCCGGTGACGGCTGGGACTCTGGTAACTCCCTTGGAGGGATGTCTTCCCCCTGACAGGGGCTGCAACGTAGCGAAGGTAACTCCAGTTCCTGTTCACTAGAGTCGCTGGAAGAGACTCTGCAACTAAAAAGTCCATTTAACAGCCACTGTGCTTAGCAACCGTTGGTTAAACCTCAACGGTTTAGTTTCTTTGAGGATTGTGCCTTGACCTACTCCCCACCAATACTGGACTGTTCTATGGGTCTCAAACTGTCTGCTCGCAAAGGACTATTTGTTTGCCGTTATGGAATAAATACGTGTTGGACCTTTTTCAGTGTGTGGTACTCCAATTACTGGGAGCAAAGGGGGGTTATCAGCAGAACAGACTTGGCTCTGAGCGTATACACAGCCCGAATGTAATTTTATGCTGGCCTTCACCTCTACATGCTGCAATCTAGAGGACATGGGCCGTGGCGCACCTCACTCTCCCCTTCAAGCTACCCCTAGACCGAAGCCAAAGTAACCGCTAAAGAAGAGAGAGAGGGTGAGGCCGCTACAGTTAAGCTTGTAAACACTTCTAAATGTCTAGTGTATGAATGTACATAAAATGCCATAGGTTGCATTTAGATCTGTTTGTTCACTAGTCTGCATGAAGTTTTACCGTGTATGTCCAGCTTTAGAATATCTGTGGCCTTTCTCTTCTGCATTTTTATTAACGACCTACGGAGGACCAGGCTTATTTTTGCTACAGCAGAATAACATATTGGAATTACATTTTTTTCTGTAATTTATTTGTGCTCCTTCAGCACTGAAAAATTAGGTAGAAATTGTTAATATGTTGGGAAGGAGCCATTAAAAAATGAGATTTACTGAGTTGATAACTCGTTTTGAATGTGTGCATTCCTTATTCCTTTACTTTCCTTGTGATGTCACATCACCAGTCATTCCAGCTTATTATACCAATAAGCCTGAGCTTAGATCTGCTTTTAGCATTGCCTGGAGATCTGAATTCCTCACTTATAATATCTAATATTAATTATTTTCCTTTATCCTGCTTTCTTTTGATTTTTGCATTCCAAGTCATTAATCATTTTCTACTTATTTAGAGAGGCAGAAAGAAAAGCTGTTGAAGAATTGATGCGAGCACTCATTAGATGTCTTAGGTTAATACAGAGTAACTCAGTGATTAAAACTATAACAGGAGATGACATGTGCCATAAAATATGCAAAACGTACCTAACGTGATGCTTATGCCAACCAGTGGGGAGGGCGAAGGTTATTTGGTGATAAAAAGTCCAAGCAAAAGAGGTGATGCTGCCTTTTTATGTTGATGGTTACATGCTACTTTTGGGGTTTGTACAAGAACAGATCTGAATAAAATCAGCATAGGTGTGAAACCCAACAAACTAGTGAAGTGCCCAAGCCCTGGCATCTGTACTATTTTTTATATAAAACACTAATACCATGCAATGTAATATTATCCGGAAACGCGAATATCTTGGTTAGGAGAGGATCTGGATTTAACGCGTAAACCATATGAATTTTTTTTATGTGTAGCGCTACCCCCAGTTAAGAGAGCCGCTGGATTTGTTTGCGGGCCCTGAATACAGCACCGCCAACCCCCGGCAATATACTCGACCCACTCTGGCACAGTTAGTCTAGGGATTGTCTTGTATCACAATCTAACAGTACATGCACACAATCTATCTGTATTGTAAGGGTAACCTCTTTGAATAATGATAACACACTGATAGCAAGTGATGAGGTATAACGTTTTTTATTACTTTGGGTAAAAGGCACAAGGTTAACACATAACACATATATGTCTGCAGAGCCCTGCAGCAGAAATATAGTACACCCTGATAATGCAGGCTATGTCCCTTCTAGTGCAGCTATCTCTATCTATGCACCCTTATGGTGCAGCAACAAAAGTTCTAACTCCTGGTCAGGCCTGACTCAGATTCAACTCAGTCTCTAGTAGAACGATTTCTTCGCATGCAACTTGACTGGTGGTACACAACAGGAACAGTATTTGTAATCCAAAGGGGTGGACAATAAAGAACACTTCACCGGAGACTAACTCAACTCAGTTCCGCCACTAGTCTCCAGTAGGGATGGGCCCGGTGCTCGATTCGAACCCATGTTCGAATCGAGCACCGGGCGTTCGCTCGCTCGTCGAGCCCAGAACTATTTGGGCCGTTCGCATCACATTCGTGTGATGCGAGCGGCCCCGCAATGCATTGCGGCCGGCGCGGCCGGCGCAGTGCATTGCTGGCTGATGATTGGCCAAGCATGCACTGTGACCCAGCATGCTTGGCCAATCACAGCGCCCGAAACTCGGAGAGCAATAATTGGCTACAGGCAGGACGCCTGTAGCCAATTACAGCTCAGGGGCTTTAGTACATGCCCCACCATTTAAAAGGCCGCCACGCCATCGGCCCCGGTCACATGAGTTCCGGCTTTAGGAGAGATCAGTCTGCTGATTCTGTCTTTGCTTGATACTGAAAGATTTGCTCTTCTTTGCTAAACCATTGGCTATTTCTTTGCTAAACCATTGCTACCTAAGTCATTGATCGTTCATTGCTGCTGATTGCACAGTTAGCGTGTTATTAGCTGCTGCTGGGGATTAGTCTGGTGCGTGCTTACTGTTAGTACAGTATTGCAGTAGTACCAACCGCAGTGCTGTTAGCACAGCATTGCACCCCAACAGCACCCATAGGACTTCTAGTGTGTTAGTGGCAGCAAACAGAGCTCCTATATTTTCTTCTCAGCAGCACCCATAGGACTTCTAGTGTGTTAGTGGCAGCAAACAGAGCTCCTATATTTTCTTCTCAGCAGCACCCATAGGACTTCTAGTTTGTTAGTGGCATCACACAGAGCTCCTATATTTTCTTCTCAGCAGCACCCATAGGACTTCTAGTGTGTTAGTGGCATCACACAGAGTTCCTATATTTTCTTCTCAGCAGCACCCATAGGACTTCTAGTGTGTTAGTGGCATCACACAGAGTTCCTATATTTTCATCTCAGAAGCACCCATAGGACTTCTAGTGTGTTAGTGGCATCACACAGAGCTCCTATATTTTCTTCTCAGCAGCACCCATAGGACTTCTAGTGTGTTAGTGGCATCACACAGAGCTCCTATATTTTCATCTCAGAAGCACCCATAGGACTTCTAGTGTGTTAGTGGCATCACACAGAGCTCCTATATTTTCATCTCAGAAGCACCCATAGGACTTCTAGTGTGTTAGTGGCATCACACAGAGCTCCTATATTTTCTTCTCAGCAGCACCCATAGGACTTCTAGTGTGTTAGTGGCAGCAAACAGAGCTCCTATATTTTCTTCTCAGCAGCACCCATAGGACTTCTAGTGTGTTAGTGGCATCACACAGAGCTCCTATATTTTCTTCTCAGCAGCACCCATAGGACTTCTAGTGTGTTAGTGGCAGCAAACAGAGCTCCTATATTTTCTTCTCAGCAGCACCCATAGGACTTCTAGTGTGTTAGTGGCATCACACAGAGCTCCTATATTTTCATCTCAGAAGCACCCATAGGACTTCTAGTGTGTTAGTGGCAGCAAACAGAGCTCCTATATTTTCTTCTCAGCAGCACCCATAGGACTTCTAGTGTGTTAGTGGCATCACACAGAGCTCCTATATTTTCTTCTCAGCAGCACCCATAGGACTTCTAGTGTGTTAGTGGCAGCAAACAGAGCTCCTATATTTTCTTCTCAGCAGCACCCATAGGACTTCTAATGTGTTAGTGGCATCACACAGAGTTCCTATATTTTCATCTCAGAAGCACCCATAGGACTTCTAGTGTGTTAGTGGCATCACACAGAGCTCCTATATTTTCTTCTCAGAAGCACCCATAGGACTTCTAGTGTGTTAGTGGCAGCAAACAGAGCTCCTATATTTTCTTCTTAGCAGCACCCATAGGACTTCTAATGTGTTAGTGGCATCACACAGAGTTCCTATATTTTCATCTCAGAAGCACCCATAGGACTTCTAGTGTGTTAGTGGCATCACACAGAGCTCCTATATTTTCTTCTCAGAAGCACCCATAGGACTTCTAGTGTGTTAGTGGCAGCAAACAGAGCTCCTATATTTTCTTCTCAGCAGCACCCATAGGACTTCTAGTGTGTTAGTGGCATCACACAGAGTTCCTATATTTTCATCTCAGAAGCACCCATAGGACTTCTAGTGTGTTAGTGGCATCACACAGAGCTCCTATATTTTCTTCTCAGCAGCACCCATAGGACTTCTAGTGTGTTAGTGGCATCACACAGAGCTCCTATATTTTCATCTCAGAAGCACCCATAGGACTTCTAGTGTGTTAGTGGCATCACACAGAGCTCCTATATTTTCTTCTCAGCAGCACCCATAGGACTTCTAGTGTGTTAGTGGCAGCAAACAGAGCTCCTATATTTTCTTCTCAGCAGCACCCATAGGACTTCTAGTGTGTTAGTGGCATCACACAGAGCTCCTATATTTTCTTCTCAGCAGCACCCATAGGACTTCTAGTGTGTTAGTGGCAGCAAACAGAGCTCCTATATTTTCTTCTCAGCAGCACCCATAGGACTTCTAGTGTGTTAGTGGCATCACACAGAGCTCCTATATTTTCATCTCAGAAGCACCCATAGGACTTCTAGTGTGTTAGTGGCATCACACAGAGCTCCTATATTTTCTTCTCAGCAGCACCCATAGGACTTCTAGTGTGTTAGTGGCAGCAAACAGAGCTCCTATATTTTCTTCTCAGCAGCACCCATAGGACTTCTAGTGTGTTAGTGGCATCACACAGAGTTCCTATATTTTCATCTCAGAAGCACCCATAGGACTTCTAGTGTGTTAGTGGCATCACACAGAGCTCCTATATTTTCTTCTCAGAAGCACCCATAGGACTTCTAGTGTGTTAGTGGCAGCAAACAGAGCTCCTATATTTTCTTCTTAGCAGCACCCATAGGACTTCTAATGTGTTAGTGGCATCACACAGAGTTCCTATATTTTCATCTCAGAAGCACCCATAGGACTTCTAGTGTGTTAGTGGCATCACACAGAGCTCCTATATTTTCTTCTCAGAAGCACCCATAGGACTTCTAGTGTGTTAGTGGCAGCAAACAGAGCTCCTATATTTTCTTCTCAGCAGCACCCATAGGACTTCTAGTGTGTTAGTGGCATCACACAGAGTTCCTATATTTTCATCTCAGAAGCACCCATAGGACTTCTAGTGTGTTAGTGGCATCACACAGAGCTCCTATATTTTCTTCTCAGCAGCACCCATAGGACTTCTAGTGTGTTAGTGGCATCACACAGAGCTCCTATATTTTCATCTCAGAAGCACCCATAGGACTTCTAGTGTGTTAGTGGCATCACACAGAGCTCCTATATTTTCTTCTCAGCAGCACCCATAGGACTTCTAGTGTGTTAGTGGCAGCAAACAGAGCTCCTATATTTTCTTCTCAGCAGCACCCATAGGACTTCTAGTGTGTTAGTGGCATCACACAGAGCTCCTATATTTTCTTCTCAGCAGCACCCATAGGACTTCTAGTGTGTTAGTGGCAGCAAACAGAGCTCCTATATTTTCTTCTCAGCAGCACCCATAGGACTTCTAGTGTGTTAGTGGCATCACACAGAGCTCCTATATTTTCTTCTCAGCAGCACCCATAGGACTTCTAGTGTGTTAGTGGCAGCAAACAGAGCTCCTATATTTTCTTCTCAGCAGCACCCATAGGACTTCTAGTGTGTTAGTGGCATCACACAGAGCTCCTATATTTTCATCTTAGAAGCACCCATAGGACTTCTAGTGTGTTAGTGGCATCACACAGAGCTCCTATATTTTCTTCTCAGCAGCACCCATAGGACTTCTAGTGTGTTAGTGGCAGCAAACAGAGCTCCTATATTTTCATCTCAGAAGCACCCATAGGACTTCTAGTGTGTTAGTGGCATCACACAGAGCTCCTATATTTTCATCTCAGAAGCACCAATAGGACTTCTAGTGTGTTAGTGGCAGCAAACAGAGCTCCTATATTTTCTTGTCAGCAGCACACATAGTACCTATAGTGTGTTAGTGTCAGCACCCATAGGACCTACAGTGTGTTGTGAGCACACATAGGAGTTCTATTTTTTATACTATATACACTACCGACTACAATGGCTGGAAGACCGCCAAGGAGAGGCAGAGCGTGCCGAGGCAAGAACACAGGGCAGGCAGGCTCTGTTTCTAGAGACAACAGTGCTGGCCGTGGACGTGGTCGTGCATCGTCATCAGCACGTGGCCATGGGACACGCTTGTCTTTGTTTTCGGCAGCTGGACATGTGGAGCCGCATCATGCCGAAGGCTTGGTAGAATGGATGACCAAGCCCTCCTCATCCTCCTCATCCTCTCTCACCCAGGCTCAGGGTACTGGCAGAGCAGCTGCCAACGCGTACTCAATGGCATCATCAGCCACCCCTTCCCTAGACCCACCATGTCCTCCTGAGGAGTCCCCCGAACTGTTTGAGCACAGTGTTGGGTACATGCTCCAGGAGGATGCCCAACGATTCGAAGGCTCGGATGATGATACCCAGCTTGAGGAAGTCAGTAGTGTGCGCGCAGAGAGAGGGGATGCTGAAGGACAGCAATCTGGCAGTAGTGTTCCACCAGCTGCAGCTTACTGCCAGGTTTGCTCTAGTGGTGAAGAGGGAGGGGATGATGAGGTCACTGACTCCACGTGGGTGCCTGAAGGGAGAGAGGAGGAGGAGGAGGAGGATGCAGCGTCACATGTCCAACGAGGCAGGATGCCCCCTGGAGGCCAGCTAGAGTCCAGCACAGCAACTGTACCACACCGCAGAGCTCCGCCTGTGCAGGGCGCTGCCTCTGCACGTTATCACAAAAGTTCTTTGGTGTGGGCCTTTTTTGAGACGAGTGCATCAGATCGCACCACTGCTATTTGCAATATTTGTCTCAAGCGTATCTCGCGTGGCCAAAACATCAGCCGCTTGGGCACCACAAGCATGAGCAGACATATGTCGACCTGCCATGCAGCTCGTTGGCAAGCACACATAAAAGACCCACACCAAAGAACAAAGCGGACCTCTCCTTGCTCCTCATCAGCTGGGATCTCCATCCCCACTATATCTTCAGTCCTCTCTGAAAGCTGCTCTGAGAGGACTGAAGGTGTAGAATTAGGTGTGTCACAACCAAGTACTTGCAGTACACCAACGTCCGATTGTAGCAGGCAAATTTCCCTGCCCCAGCTGCTGGACCGTCGAAAGAAGTATACTCCCAGCCATCCACATGCCCAGCGGTTGAATGCTAGCTTGGCTAAATTGCTAGCACTTCAACTGCTGCCTTTTCAGTTGATAGACTCGGCCCCCTTCCGTGAGTTTGTTCAATGTGCGGTTCCTCAGTGGCAGGTTCCCAAACGCCACTTTTTCTCACGGAAGGCGATTCCGTCTCTCTACTGGCATGTGGAAGGCAATGTCCATGCCTCGCTGGACAGGGCGGTCAGCGGTAAGGTGCATATTACCGCTGACTCATGGTCCAGCAGGCATGGACAGGGACGTTATCTTTCTTTCACGGCCCATTGGGTCACTCTATTGGCAGCTGGGAGGGATGCAGGACAAGGTGCAGTAGTGTTGGAGGTTGTTCCGCCACCACGCCTCCAAAATGCTACTACTGGTTGTGACACACCTCTCTCCTCCACCCCCTCCTCTTCTTCTTCCTCCATGTCCTCTTTGAGTGCTCTGTCCTCGGAACCAGCGGTGCTCCGTAGGCGTACAAGGGGCTACGCGAGTACGCAGGCAAAAAGATGCCATGCCGTGCTTGCGCTGGTGTGTTTGGGGGACAGGAGCCACACTGGGCCAGAGGTTCTGGCAGCTCTGCAGGGGCAGGCCGAGAGGTGGTTGACGCCACGCCAGCTTAAGCCAGGAATGGTCGTTTCTGATAATGGCACCAACCTCCTCTCCGCCCTGCGACAGGGGCAGCTCACCCATGTGCCCTGTATGGCTCACGTCCTCAACCTGGTGGTGCAGCGGTTCTTGGGCAGGTTCCCAGGCTTACAGGATGTCCTGAGGCAGGCCAGGAAAGTCTGTGTGCATTTCTGCCGATCTTATAATGCCAGTGCTCGGCTGACTGAGCTGCAAAAGGAGCTGAACCTGCCCAAGAACCGCCTAATATGTGACATGCCCACCAGGTGGAACTCAACGTTGGCCATGCTGCAGCGACTGCACACGCAGCAGAGGGCCATCAATGAGTACCTTTGCGACTACGGCACCAGGACAGGGTCAGGGGAGCTTGGCTTTTTTTCCCCACGCCAGTGGAGCATGATCAGGGATGCATGCACTGTCCTCTCACCATTTGAGGAGGCCACGAGGATGGTGAGCAGTGACAGTGCATGCATCAGTGACACTTTACCTCTTGTCCACCTGTTGGAGCATACGCTGCGTGGGATAATGGACAGGGCACTTGAGGCAGAACAGAGGCAGGAAGAGGAGGACTTCCTTGTCTCTCAAGGCCCCCTTTATCCAGACAATGTTCCTTCTGTCCCACCCATCACACAGGAAGAGGAGGAGGAGGAGGAGGAGGAGGAGGATTGTGTGAGCATGGAGGTGGAGCCTGGCACTCAGCATCAGCAGCAGCAGTCTTTTAGGGATGATGTACAGTCCCAACAAACCAGTGGACTTGTACGTGGCTGGGAGGAGGTGGCTGGCGATCATGTCATCCTCAGTGACCCAGAAGACTCCGGACCGAATGCCTCAGCTAACCTACGCTGCATGGCCTCCCTGATCCTGCAAAGCCTGCGGAAGGATCCTCGTGTTCTTCGGATCAAGGAGAGTGACCATTACTGGCTGGCCACTCTCCTTGATCCACGGTACAAGGGTAAGGTTGCGGACCTTATCTTGCCGTCGCAGAGGGAGCAGAGGATGAGACATCTCAGGGAGGCCTTGCAGAAAGGTCTGTGCAACGCGTTCCCAGAAACTGGGAGGTTACAAACTCCTGGTCCTGGACGACGAGTTGCTGAGGCTTCGGTCAGTAGCAGAAGGAGCGGTGGGGAAGGTGGACGTCTGACCGATGCGTTCAGACAATTTTTTAGTCCGCAGCCCCAAGGTATGATCGGTTCCAGCAACCATCGCCAGCGTCTGATATACATGGTGCAGGAATACCTAGGGGCAAGGTCAGACTTGGACACCTTTCCCACCGAAAATCCTCTGGCTTACTGGGTCCTGAGGATGGATCACTGGCCAGAGCTTGCACAGTATGCAATTGAGCTACTGGCCTGTCCTGCATCCAGCGTTCTTTCCGAACGCACATTCAGTGCTGCTGGAGGATTTGTCACCGATCATAGGGTGCGCCTGTCCACCGACTCGGTTGATCGACTGACCTTCATAAAAATGAATCAGTCTTGGATCACCACCAGCTACCAGACACCTGAAGCGGATATAACGGAATAATTTATAATGTCACATCCCTTCAAGACTGCCTATGCTGATGCTGAGTGACTGTCCTGTTATGTTCACTGACTATCCTCTTCCTCCTCCTCAATGATCCATGCCACCACACCAGTGCCTAAGGCACAATTTTTCAGCCCCTGTATAACAGGGGCGTGTAATTACAATTTTTTAAAAAGATGCTTCGCAACAGGTGTGACTGCTGTGCTCAGAGTACAGTATCTGTGAGGGGTTGCAGTGTTGTGGCACCAGCACCAGTGCCTAAGGCACAATTTTTCAGCCCCTGTTGGGGCGTGTAATTACAATTTTTAGGCAATGCTTTGCAACAGGTCTCATTGCTGTGCTCAGAGTACAGTATCTGTGAGGGGTTGCAGTGTTGTGGCACCAGCACCAGTGCCTAAGGCACAATTTTTCAGCCCCTGTATAACAGGGGCGTGTAATTACAATTTTTTAAAAAGATGCTTCGCAACAGGTGTGACTGCTGTGCTCCAAGTACAGTATCTGTGAGGGGTTGCAGTGTTGTGGCACCAGCACCAATGCCTAAGGCACAATTTTTCAGCCCCTGTTTAACAGGGGCGTGTAATTACAAATCTTGATCTAATAGTTCACAGCAGGGCCCATTCCTGCGCCCACCAAGAGTAACTATGAGGGCCTACAGTCTTGTGGCAACACCGTCCACCACCACCACCACCACCAAAGGCCCAATTTTTCTGCCCTGTTCAACAGGTGCATGCAATTACAAATCTTGATCTAATAACTCACAGCAGGGCCCATTCCTGCACCCACCAAGAGTAACTGTGAGGGCTTACAGTCTTGTGGCAACACCGTCCACCACCACCACCACCACCACCAAAGGCCCAATTTTTCTGCCCGGTTCAACAGGTGCATGCAAGTACAAATCTTGATCTATTAACTCACAGCAGGGCCCATTCCTGTGCCCACCAGTCTTGTGGCTACACCAACATCTAATAGGGCAAATTTCTGCAGAGTATATACGGCAGGCCCCTACTTTCAAACATCCAACTTACAAACGACTCCTACTTGCAAACGGCAAGAGAAAACAGGAAGTGAGAGGAAATCTACCCCTAGGAAGGAAAATTCTATCCTGTTAGATTTAATTTGGGAAAAAGGTATCTCCTCTCTACTGATGCTTTATCACCAATCCTTGTTTCAATTAAAACCCCACTTTTCCAAAAACATTTGTCATTGGGACGGAAAGTGAGGTGACATGTTCTGAACAGATGTGCAAAGACAGCAAATGTTACAGGGGTGATAACCCCTCCCTATGTTCTCCAAAAAGCTTAAAAATTGATTTTTTTGGGATGTAGCTACACTTCATAATGTACCTGTTCAGATTCTACTTAAGAACAAACCTACAGTCCATGTCTTGTTTGCACCACCTATATACTGCTGTTCAGAGTATATAGGGTTGTAGGTATAGGGTTTTATTTTGGGTGCGGGGTCCCCCTTAGTATCCATACAAGACCCAAAGGGGCTGGGGTGGGGGTGGGGGGGTGATGGGGTAGCCATGCCATTTTTCTCAAGGATTTTCAGCCATATGGCGGCCAGGACAAGACATGACATTAAAGCCGCAAGTGGTTTTAAATGGCTTCTTTTTTTCCTTTACAAATGTCATTTTGTGCAAGGACAGTTCTAAACACGGGAAACACATGCCACTTCACAGGCATACTTTAGACACCCCCCAGGTACCATATTTAAAGGAAAATTTCACTTTTTTTTTTTCACTTTATGCATCATTAAAATGACTGCTCCCGAAAAAACTTTAGTTTTTAAAATTTCTTTTTGCATTGATATATGTCCCCTGGGGCAGGACCCGGGTCCCCAAACCTGTTTTATGACATTAACATGCATATTGGCCGTTGTAATTAGCAATTTTGATTTCGAACGTTCGCGTCCATTATAACGAATAGGGTTCGAAAATTCGCGCGAACTTTCGGTCCGTTCGAAGGTTCTGGTGCGAACCGAACCCGGGGGTGTTCGGCTCATCCCTAGTCTCCAGTGGAACAGTAAATAAAGGCCGATGGGCCAAAACAGTCTCTAGACACACAGCGTCTGCAACAGTCGAGTCTCCGATCCAACTGATGTAAGTAGTCAGCGAAGTCAGGTGTCACCCAGGTTCCGCAGTGGGGTGGAAGGCTCTCTGGAAGTTGTGCAAGGCCCTGGCTTCAGGCCCTGCACTGCAGCAGATCCGCACAGGAAGACCTGTTGATTGCAGCGCGGTGTCCAAAGAGGCCGAGCTCAGCCTCGCCTTCTTCTTATATAGCCCCTCCCATGAGTCTCTGCGGTGGCTGAATGCACCCTGGGTGCCGAACGGGGTTCTGGGTAACGTAGTCCCGGGGCCTTAAAGGAGACCCTGATACACACTCCCCTCACTTAAACTCTTTGGTCCCCAAAGATAACATTAAATTACAGTACGCACAACATTAGCCAAAGTTGCGTATGATGTTGGCAGAGGAAATTCCCACCAAAAACAAGGAGGTGAACTCCCCTGCCCACAGGTCACACTGTCATTAGTGTCCTGCCTAACTGTGCCAGAGAGTGAGTTGGGGTTGCCCCCCACCAAATGAACAGTGGAGGGATTAGGGTCTTCCATACTCTTCCTGGCAGTAACCACAGTGTCTTCCGAGCTCCTCCCCATCTGTGGGTAAGTCAATCTTCTGGGAGGTTTGATGGCCCTTCTCATCCTTTGTCCTTTTGGGCTTTCTGGTTCGGATAAAACAGGTTCCTCTTCTGGAACCGACTTGGGAGTGTCCACTGGTTCTGGGGCACTTGCCTCTGGAGCAGGGAGGTACATGGAATCTCTTCGATGCTCCTCTGGGAGTAAGACACAGGCATCTTCCCAAGAATCCGACAAAGGACTGGACGGGATGAACTCAGTAGCTTCTGCATTCAGTGTTCTGTCTATGGTGTCTTCATCAGGTGGAAGATCAATAGCAGAAGTTTCTGGGGCCTGGGAAGGCCAAAGCCAATCAAGTTCTTCTCCCTCATCTTCACTTAGCTCAGAGGTCTCTATATCCCCAATCTGAGGGGTTTGGGACCGAGTGTTTGGCCTGGGAGTATCCAGGATGGAGGTTGGCTCAGGGGAACCCATCGCAGGGGGAATCCGAACTGCTTCAGCTAGTGGGAGTAGGTGGTTCTGATGCCAAGTCTTTAAGGGCCCCATCTTCCCTTCTGGCTTTAGTCTGTAAACAGGTAGGCCTGGTAGTTTCTTGCAAATAACATAGGGTTCAGGTCTCCATCTGTCTGCAAGCTTGTGTTTTCCAGGGACCCCCAAGTTCCGTAGCAACACTCTATCTCCAGGTTGTAAATCTTGGATCCGAACTTTCAGATCAAAGCTTTTCTTGTTGCGAGCCCCCCTTTGGTCTGAGGCTGCTTGGGCCTGCTCATAGGCCAACTTTAAATTGTGTCTGAGCCTATCAACATATCCTTTGTGGGAAGTGGCAGAACAATGGTCTATGGAGGTGCCAAAGGCCAGATCTACCGGTAGTCTTGCTTCTCTTCCGAACATAAGTCGATAGGGTGAGTACCCTGTAGCGTCACTTGTGGTGCTGTTATATGCATGCACAACTGCTGCTATGTGGTTGCTCCAATGCTGCTTCTTTTCACTGCATAAAGCGGAGCTCCGCCGGAAAATTTTTTTTTTAAAGCCAGCAGCTACAGCTACAGCAGCTGCTGACTTTTAATATTTGGACACTTACCTGTCCTGGAGTCCAGCGACGTCCGCAGCAGAGGACGAGCGATCGCTCGTCACTCTGCTGCTCCCTCTGCCATCCTCGCTGAGGGAACCAGGAAGTGAAGCCCTGCGGCTTCATGCCCGGTTCCCTACGGCGCATGCGCGAGTCGCGCTGCGCCGTTCTGATTCGTCCTCCTGTGTTCTGGGAGCCGAGTGTCTCCCAGAACACTACGGGAAGTCTGGGGGAAGTGACGTCACTCCCGCAGATTCCCGAAGAGAGGACTCCCGGATGTGGGTGAAAATACCTGTCTTAGACAGGTATCTTCACCCCCCTCCCACCTGAAAGGTGTCAATTGTGACACCTGAGGGGGGAGGGTTCCAAATAGCAGAAGTTAATATTTAGGGTGGAGCTCCACTTTAAGGTCCCCAGCATGTTGAGCAGGGTTCGGTTGAACCTCTCCGGCTGAGCATCACCTTGTGGATGGTAGGGGGTAGTTCGTGTTTTCTTGATCCCCAAGGAATCCAGGAGCTTCCGGATCAACCGACTTTCAAAGTCCCTTCCTTGATCTGAGTGAAGCCGTTGTGGTAGCCCGTAGTGTACAAAGTATTTCTCCATAAGTACTTTGGCTACAGTGGAAGCCTTCTGGTCCTTGGTTGGGAAGGCCTGGGCATACCGGGTGAAATGGTCGGTTGCTACCAGAACATTTCCTAGTCCACTCAGGTCGGGTTCGAGGCAGAGAAAATCAATGCATACCAAATCCAGCGGGCCTTGACTTTGTAGGTGGCCCATTGGGGCAGCTTGATGGGGTAAAGTCTTCCGCTGGATACAGCGTGCGCATGAATGGCAGTACTCCTCCACTTCAGCCCTCATGCAGGGCCAATAGAACCGGCTCCTGACGAGTTGAAAGGTTCTTTCAGCCCACAGGTGGCCATGGTTGTTGTGCAGAGCAACCAAGACAGTCTCTCTGTGTTTCTCAGGCAGAAACAATTGCCATTTGTCTTCCAGGTCATCAAAGGGGCCCCTTCGGTAGACCACTCCCTGATGCACCTGCAACCTGTCCCACTCCTTCCTCAACAGGCGAGCTTCCTTTGAAGGGTGACGCAAGAGTTTATTTGGATCCTGATTCTCCAGGGCCTCTACGACCAATCTCCCCATGGGGTCTTCTAATTGGTCACATCTCAACTCCTTCTTTGACAGTTTTGGAAAGTTATCTTCCTCCAACTGGGTTACCCCACAGTATTGTTTGGGGACTCCTACTATGGTAACCCCTATCTCTTTTGCTCTTGAGCCGCCACTGGCCTGGAGTTTAGCCCCCTGACAGAGGGCCCGCACCCCGTCGGGTGCCACTTGGGTCCAGTCTTCTGTACTGCTGGTGGGGACATGAGATCTTCTAGACAAAGCATCTGCATCTCGATTTCCAGCCCCAGGCCTGTATTTTAGGCTGAAATTGAAGGCAGACAGTGCCGCCAGCCATCTATGTCCTGTGGCATCCAGCTTTGCTGTGGTGAACAGATAGGTGAGGGGTTGTTGTCGGTTTTCACGGTGAACTCTGCCCCATACAGATAATCTCAGAGTTTGTCAACTACAGCACACTTGAGGGCCAGGAACTCCAACTTATGAGTAGGGTAGTTCTTTTCAGAGGGAGTCAGACTTCTGCTCACATATGCAACGGGTCTCAGTTGTCCTTTGTGCTCCTGATAGAGCACTTCTCCCAGACCATCATGACTGGCATCTACGTGGAGCTCATAAGGCTTCTTTGGGTCTGCATAGGCCAGGACGGGGGCAGTGGTTAGGTTTTTCTTCAACATCTGGAAGGCTCCTTCACACTTCTCGTTCCACTGGTCCTTGACTGACTCCCCTGGCTTCCTGGGCCCCAGGTCATCCTCTTCCCCCTCCGTCTTGAGCAGTTCATTCAGAGGCCTGGCTATCCGAGCAAACCCTTCCACGAACCTCCTATAATAAGAGCAGAATCCCAAAAAGGATCTGAGTTCTGTCACCGTGGTGGGCCTTGGCCAGGAGGTGACTGCCTCCAACTTTTCGGGGTCTGTGGCTACCCCATCTTCGGACACTATGTGTCACAGATAGTTAATTGATGACTGATAGAACTGGCATTTTTCAGGTGAGATCTTGAGTCCCTCCTCACTGAGTCTTCTCAAAACTTTCTCCAGCCTTTCTTCATGTTCTTCCAAGGTTCTTCCAAAGACAATGATGTCATCTAGGTATACAAGGACTTTGATGAGGTTCATGTCTCCTACAGTCTTTTCCATGAGACGTTGGAAGGTGGCTGGGGCTCCAGACAGACCTTGGGGCATCCGGTCGAATTCAAAGAACCCCACTGGGGTTATGAAAGCTGTCTTCTCCTTGTCTTCTGGATGCATAGGGATCTGAAAGTACCCGCTCTTGAAGTCCATAACGCTAAACCACTTGGCTCCAGACAAGCTCTGTAGGGCATCCTCTATCCTCGGAGTGGTGTACTGGTCGGGTATGGTTCTCCTGTTGAGGGTCCTGTAGTCTATGCACAGCCTCAATGACCCAATCTTCTTCCTGACCACCACTATCGGAGAGGCATAGGGGCTTCTAGATTCTCAAATCACACCAGTTCGCTTGAGCTCGGCGAGCTGTTCCCTCAAGTCTTCGAGGTCTGCTAACGGAACTCGCCTGACCCTCTCCCTGAAGGGCTTGTCTTCCTGGAGGCAGATTCAATGGGTGGCACTCCTTGCACACCCCACATCGAACTCATCTTGGAAGAAGATCTCTTCCCACCTGGTCAACTGGGCCTTCGCTCTCTCTTTCCAAGCTCTGGGCAGGTTTGGGTTCTCCATGGAAAGCTTCTCCCACACAGTCCTTTCTCCCTCTGTCTTCTCCACATCCGACAAAGCAACTGGGGTAGCAGGGCTCACCTGGCCCAGCAACATCCTGGCTGGGATCTCCATGGGGCCATCCGTAGTATTCCTGACACTCACAGGTACTTTACAATGTGCTTTCTTCAGGGCCCTCAACGGGACCACTTTTGGGACTACTTCCAAGCCCGAGTGTTCCCCCTTTGGGTCGGGTTCCAACATGACAAAGGGCCCTGGCTGCTCCCAAGTGAGTTTCACAGTGGCTTTTCTCTGTTCCACTGAACACATTCTGCAGAATATCTAGATAATCCTGTGCATCATAGTCTGTTTTGCTCATCTTGAGGTTGCGTTTGGCCTCTAGAGCAGGCCCCTTCAAGCTTTCAGCAATTCTCTGTTTCTTTCTGTGTTCTGGGACTTCCCATTCTTCTAAGGCCTGGGTGGCGCCGTCTAACCACTCCTCAAACCCCTCTTCACCCGAAGGTACAGGCTTCCTTCCAGAAAATATTCTAAGTTTTCTGTATCCCGACATTTGGTAGTCTGTAGCATCCTTCTTACATTGGGCTACAATTTCCCCCAGGACTGCGCATAATTCTGCGCTGAGGGTGGCAGGTGGTGATCCGGGACTCTCTTTCTTCTCCTGTTTTTCTGCTTTTGGGGACGGTGGTGGAGATAGTTTCGGTGTCTGAAACCGTCCTCCTGGCTTGAGTGGCAGCGCATGTATTAGGCTATAAGTCTGGTCATCTATTGCTTCTATACTTGGATTCTTGAAATGTTCTGGGATTCCATTCTTCCACTCTATTAGTGCGTGGGTCAGTGAAGAATTCGACCTGACATCCACCACCCATACTTTCTGGTGCGGGGACAGTGACATCACTAGCTGCTTCTTCTTGCCAGATCCCTGGGAGTTCTATGACTACTACCCCGGCTGGATCTGTGCCGACCGCCTTGCGCCACTGTCCTACTTCTAGTGGGTCCATGCTGGTACTTTTGGCGCGTTAGTTGATGTATCAGGATCCCGGACTCGAGAGCCCCCACGTGTAGCGCTACCCCCAGTTAAGAGAGCCGCTGGATTTGTTTGCGGGCCCTGAATACAGCACCGCCAACCCCCGGCAATCTACTTGACCCACTCTGGCACAGTTAGTCTAGGGATTGTCTTGTATCACAATTTAACAGTACATGCACACAATCTATCTGTATTGTAAGGGTAACCTCTTTGCATAATGATAACACACTGATAGCAAGTGATGAGGTATAACGTTTTTTTGACTTTGGGTAAAAGGCACAAGGTTAACACATAACACATATATGTCTGCAGAGCCCTGCAGCAGAAATATAGTACACCCTGATAATGCAGGCTATTTCCCTTCTAGTGCAGCTATCTCTATCTATGCACCCTTATGGCGCAGCAACAAAAGTTCTAACTCCTGGTCAGGCCTGACTCAGATTCAACTCAGTCTCTAGTAGAACGATTTCTTCGCATGCAACTTGACTGGTGGTGCACAACAGGAACAGTATTTGTAATCCAAAGGGGTGGACAATAAAGAACACTTCACCGGAAACTAACTCAACTCAGTTCCGCCACTAGTCTCCAGTGGAACAGTAAATAAAGGCTGATGGGCCAAAGCAGTCTCTAGACCTAACAACAGTACAGCCTATAGGATTGAGCAAGTGCTCGCTCACCACTCCGGACGCGATCCCAGTCCGGGACTTCCACCTGCTGTGTCTACACACACAGCGTCTGCAACGGTCGGGTCTCCGATCCAACTGATGTAAGTAGTCAGCGAAGTCAGGTGTCACCCAGGTTCCGCAGTGGGGTGGAAGGCTCTCTGGAAGTTGTACAAGGCCCTGGCTTCAGGCCCTGCACTGCAGCAGATCCGCACAGGAAGACCTGTTGATTGCAGCGCGGTGTGCAAAGAGGCCGAGCTCAGCCTCGCCCTCTTCTTATATAGCCCCTCCCATGAGTCTCTGCGGTGGCTGAATGCACACTGGGTGCCGAACGGGGTTCTGGGTAATGTAGTCCCGGGGCCTTAAAGATGACCCCGCTACACATGGATATCTTAAAGCGCACTGAGAAATTTTAGTTGTTACTTGCACAGGTTCTTATTTTTCCATAAAATGATGAACAGTACCCACTTCCATACCGCAGAACGTCACATGACGTCCTGGGCTTTCAGTGGTGATATCTGAATGATGCCTGCAGTTACAGGCATCATTCAGATATAGTTTTTTTCCACCAGCAATTCCCTTCACCATAAGAACAATCATAGCACTCTCCGGTGCTTCTACTGGCTCCCCCGTGCAATCGGCGAGCCAGAGAAGGAATCCGCTAGAGCCAGAAGTTAGTCATAGAGAAAAGCAAGCGCCAGATGGTCCCCGTGACATTATGACGGTGGAAGTAAACAATGCTGGGGACTGGGCTGGAAAGTCTGAGATTGTTAATTATTATTTTTTTGATCTCAGACTTTCCGGCCTGTAGAAGAGATGTGGGTGACGTCATCCAGGAGCCACGTATGGATGATGTCACCCGCTGCTATCCTTCGTAACCAGATAGACACATGTTTGTGTTACATGCTGATTAAATGTGAGTAGTCTGTCTTTTCTGTTAAAAAAATATGTGAGTAGTCTGTACATTGGACATAAATATATTTTATACGTTTATACAGTGAGCTCTTAGATCTCCTTCTCTTTTTATATATGGTTTGGTGCCCTTACTGAAATATAAGCATTTTGGAGAGGAACTTCGACTGATCTGTTTTACTACCCACTAGCATTGTGGGATCTGCTAGCATGACTACCTGTTGCTCAGGAGTCCATGCTCTAAGGTGAGCGTAGAAATAAGATCAAAGGTGGAGGGATTGTCACCATTACTGATTTCGATCTCCACCGTTGAAGTTGTATTCTAGGACTTGTTGTTCATCAACTTTCTGGATTATATTCTTATCTCTGCACTTGTATTATACTCTGGGACTTGTTGTTCATCAACTTTCTGGACTGTAATTGTATTGTTCGCGCTGCACTTATACTTTTATTCAAAAACTGGGATAACTTTACTGTTTTTTTTTTTATTATTATTATTCATGAAAGTGTTTGAAAAATTGCTGCGCAAATACCGTGTGACATAAAAAGTTGCAATGACCGTCATTTTATTCCCTAGGGTCTCTGCTAAAAATATATATATATATATATATATATAATGTTTGGGGGTTCTGAGTAAATTTCTAGCAAAAAAAATATGATTTTTACATGTAGAAGAGGAGTGCTGAAATTTGCGCGGTATGGACGTGGTTAAAGTGTAACTAAAGACAAAACTGGAGAGGGATAAGAACATATATTGGGTTTTAATTGCTGTCTGTAACCCCATGAGGCCCCTTTCACACGTGCAGGCCGTATGTCCGTATTTCATCCATCCGTTTTCGGATGAAGTACGGATATACATGTATCCCTATGGGATAGCGGGTGTCAGTGGATGAACATTCGCTGACTTCCGATATCATCCGTCTCCTCTATGGTCCATTTCTGCAGACGGAGGAAAATCCTATTTTTCCATCCATCTGCAGAGTGGATCGGATGAACATGGACAAACGGTCCGTGTTCATCCGATCCCCCCATAGAGGAGAGCAGAGATCTGACTGGGCGGTCCCTGCACAGTGTGCAGGGACCGCCCTGTCATCTGCCGGCTCAACGGGGATCAACGGAGCGATCCCCGCTGAGCAAGCAGATAATAAAGGAACGGATCCTTGCGGAATCCGTGAGTGTAAAAGGGCCCTTAGGGAGATTCACCATCTCTATTTGTCCTTCTTACCATTATCATTGAAGGTAAAGTAAAAGAAAATCCAAAAATTTGGGTTGTCCCTCGAAAAATAATAGAGGGAAATAGAGGGAAATCTTCCAATAGGAACACTAGTTCTGGTGACCTGGGGGTCCCCAAGGGATTAATTTAAAGTGGTTATAAACCTCAGACACCTTCCAGAGGTTGAGATCCACCTGGACAACATGTAGGAAATAAAAAAAACACATAGTGCGTCACAGTAGTGTATTCTGCCCCGCTTCAAATCACTCCCCCCAGTAATATATTATGCCCCCCCTCACTGTTGTGTCCTCTCCCCACCCCACACACACATGGTAGTGTACTTTGACCCCCCCCAACAGTAGTGTCCTCTGCCCTCCCAAAGCAGTGTCCTCTGCCCCCTCCCCCCACTGTAGTGCCCTCTGCCCTCCCATAGCAGTGTCATCTGCACCCCATCCCACACAGTAGTGTCCTCTGCCCCTCCTCTGTAGTCCCCTGCTCCATAGCAGTGTCCTTTGCAACCCCCTCCTCAGTAGTTTCCTCTGCTGCCCCCCTCCTGTAGTGCCCCCTGCCACCCCCCATAGCAAAAGTTCTCTGCACCAAACCACCTGTAGTGCCCTTTCCTCCCATTACAGTGTTCTCTGCAACCCGCCCCCCCCCCCCCACACACACACACCCAAACACACAGTAGTGTCCTCTCCTCTGCCCCCTGCATAGCACTATCCTCTGCTTCTTACCCCCTCAGTAGTGTCCTCTGCCCCTCTATAGCGGTTTTCCCTGTCGCTTCCAACACACAGCTAGTAGGCAGCTCTCTCCTATCCTACAGCGCTTGTACATCATAGAGGAGTGAGAGGCAGCACAGTGCTAAATGGAGGGTGGGACCGGGAACTGCTTTAGTTAACTTTTTATGTTAACAAGCTGATGATTGGTTGCTAGGACTGCTTAGCAACTATTCACCTGCTAGTTAACTTGCAAAGTTAACTAAAGCAGCTCCCTGTCCCATCCTCCATCCAGCACGGTTTTTCCTCTCACTCCTCTTTGCTAGTGAAGGAAAAGTGGCGCGGGCGGAGCCTGGGCGAAGCATTGGCACAGCCCTGATCGTGATCTACCTGTTGGCTTCCGGCGATCGGCAGGTAGATTGTGATTGACGGGTTGCCGACCCAAGGTCTATTGTGTGTACTTGTCTCAGTTAACGGCACTAAGTGTCACTTATGTCTACTGCTTCACTCCTCTGCTATTAGCATGACTCACTTCTGACAAGTTTTCTTGACACCAAGATGGTGACAGAAGAGGGAGATCGACAGCCTCAGCTCTGTTCCTGTGTGCTGTGGAGGGTGTGTGTGTGTGTGTGGGTGGGGGGTGGGGGGGGTCCCTTTCTTACAATCGGCTGTCAGAGCTTGCCTCACTGAGCTCTGCAGAGTGTGACTTCAGCTCTCTAGCCCCTTTTTTAAGAACTCTCAGACAAGATTTAGGCCTCATGCCCACGGACGTTTTTACAGCCACGTTTTTGAGCGTTTTTTACAGCGTCAAAAAATGCGCAAAAACGCGCACTAACGCATGGTCGCGTTTCTTAGCTCCGATGTTTTTGTTTTTTTGTTTTTTTTCTCAAAAAAATTTAAAAAAATTACAATAACATGGACAGGCGTTTTTAAGCTGTAAAAAACGCAGCTGTAAAAACGTCCGTGGGCATGAAGCCTAAAAGTTCAGCAGTTTGAACAGATGTATAGATAAGAAAACTGCAGATCAACGGGTACAACTTATGTAGGGTGAGGTGTTTCATCTCTGTGTATCACCTGAGGCCAGTCACTTCACTGAGTATATGTAAGGGTTTTCAACCACTTTAATTTGCAGGGATTTCCTCTCTCTTCCTGTTTTGGCTATGGAATCTCGCTAATGGGATACAGATGGCCAAACAAATATGACAGGGGTTATAACTCTATCCAAAAAAAAATAATCTTTGCCTATAGCTCTACTTTATTTGCCCACTTTTTAAGCACGGCACTACACAAGTTAGAGGAAAGGCTAGATTAGCGCTTGATGATATCTGAACATTACCCAGTTATAGCCAGGTGTTGATACACACTTTCCAAATTGTAGAATCCAAAGGCATCCTAAATGCTAAGCCAGACATTTTTTTATATTTTCTGGTATAATGTTTTATTTTATATCATAGAGTATACCAAAACAAGCAAAAGTTGGCATGGCTAAGAAAAAAAACCATATCGAAAAAAATTAGGTAAGAATTTTTGCAGCAAGATCTTATTGTTAGAGTATCTGAGACATAAAAAAAAAAAAAAAAAGCTAGGGGTTCAATAAGTTGACCAAACTCCACCTATAACTAAAATAGTATTTTTGGATGAACAAAAAAACGAAACAAAAAAAAAAAATAGCCTTCAAGCAGAAATAATTAATTAAGTCTATTGATTCCAGCTTTTGAAAGCTGAACCCAATGGTTAGTTATCATTTGGTTTGGATTTGTAGAAAGACATCGGTCATACTCTAGTAGTAGTTCCATTATCTTAAAACATTTAATTCTCATGTAATTTTGGAGTTTTAAAATTAAAAATGTGTACCTTTTAATTATATTAATTATGCAGGATGTTTCTTCAAAACTGTTGGTTTGGCCTAGAGGTGAGCACAACATTTACATTTGGCCCTTCTAGCCATGGATAAGTTTACACAGACTTTAGGATTACTATAAAAGGCTTATTCATGCCCCAATATAACAGACCAGTGGGAAGCTAATAGGAAGAAATCCAATGCTCAGTTTCAGACACCTTGCCTCCCTATTAATGGGTGCAGACTTTTCATCGGTTCACTGTCCGCATTGCAAGAATTTCATATAAAAGAAAAGAGAGCCACTCTCTAAAAAGCTATAGCAAAAGATTTATTTTTCTATTCGATCATGGACAGAATCTACTTGCTCCTCCAATGACTAACGCATTTCACGCATTGAAAAGCTCAAGCATAGAGTCTCTCTACGATTATGTTCTTCAGTGAGTTAAATACATTGAAGGTTGAAGGAGCAGGTGGATCTGTCAGTGCACCAAATAGATGATACAATCTTTTGCTATGGATTTTTGGAGAGGGTCTCTCTTCCTTTCTTTTATACAACATGATTGCAATGGAAAGCTAAGGTAATAATTAACAATTTAGTGCCACCTTAGTGGGTGGCCTCACATATATTTATTATTGTACAGGGAGTTTTCCCAACTGCCTTGAGCTAGTAGGCTACATGAGCTGATTACAGTAATTTGCAATCTGATTGGTTGCTGTGGTTTTTTAAAGGCAAACAGGTTGTTCACTTTGCAAAGGAATTTTCCCTTTTGAGAATTAAATGTTCCATTATCTTAGTGAGGCTCTGCTGACTTCCAACAGTCACGTGCATATTTTTTTTTTTTTTATTTGCATGTGAGTGGGTATTCTTTTCAATTTGAATTTTCACCACATTCACTAAGGTAAGGGGTAATTCCCATTGCAAAGAGAACAATCTATTTACCTTTAGTAAATTATTTTCCCAATTCTTGCTGCTCTTTACAATAACTTAGCCTGCCTATTTCTAGGCACTTGAATTGGTGTTGAATTAGCCTATTAGTGTGCAGTTAGTGGATGTCAGACTTAAGCCTTTGGGTGGGAGGTAGAAAATCAGAGCGTGGGGCTGTGCACTGGACCTTTGAGTCTCAGCTTCCTTTTACCTGTTTATTTGTGTTGTCTGTGCTCTCATGCAATGATACAGCATGTGCAGCACTTCATGCAGATGTCAGGGGATTTTGCTGGCTCAAAAAGAAATCTATATTTTGGTTTTAAAGAAATTCATAAGGAAAAACATTTAAGCATGTTAAACTCATAATGGAATTCAGCTGGAAATTTCATTTAACCTTTCAGGTCGAGGTTCAGCAAAAGACCACCTCCCAGTAGAATGCTTAATGTTACTGTGTACTTATGAATAGCTATATTTTCTCTGTATTTCTGAAGACCATGCACTTACAGGTATGTGGAATGATAAAAATAAAATGAAATCACTTTAGATTAAATGCAGAGGCTCTTTCTGTATGAGAAGTGAAGGACAGACGTGTATCTGTTTCTTGTGGCAACCTTTCAGATTTAAAACTAATATTTTGCTAACACAAGTTGACATTTTGACAAGTTTTTCACCATGTCCGTTCATGAGAAGTCAATTAGACTTTTCACGAATGGGAACAGCCATAGATAGATGGAAATTCAGGTGGTCCCTGCTGAACCGGCCTAATTTTGATCCATCTATGGCCAGCTCTAGTGTGGATGGAGGAATCGTATAGAACAGGGGTTTCCAAAATGTGGCCCTTTGCTAGCTTTTATCTGGCCCTTGGGGCACTATTCCTCCCACTGACACCAACAATGGGGCACTATATGTTCCACTGATACCAATGATGGGATGCTATTCCTGCTACTAATAGGGGCACTACTCCTCCTTCTATGGACCAGCAACCCAGAGGCCATATTTATTTTCACTAATGCAGGGCCTTTGACTTTTTCTGCCTCTGCTGGCCACAATCCAGCCCTCCTAAAGTCTAAAGGACAATAAACTGGCCCTTTGTTTAAAAAGTTTGGAGACCCCGGTATAAATTATTATTATTATTATTTTTATTCAGCCTTTGTGTGTGGCCAGCCTTTGTCTTCTGTCCTTATTCCTGATTATCACCTCCTACTCACATCTCCAGCACTTTTAAAATTACTTTTAAAAGCTCATAAGAGATTTCACTAATTGAGTTTACTACATTTCAATGACTTCCTAAAGTTTTACATACACCAGTATATAACGGCAGATGTGAATGTTTTACCGTAGACATATTTTATATTAACGTATACCTAAACCCAATAAAAATGTAATATATTGCAGCTTACATGTCCTTAGATGAGGTGGGTGCTTTAGCTTTCTTTTTTCAGGCTAAGAAATTTTTTAGCAAGTACAGAAAATACATGTTGAACTTGCCACAAATGCGGTGTCCTTGTCACTTCTAGTGAAATGAACTGGAATCAAAAACAATCTTACCTTTCTTCTGGAAACTACTAATCCCGACAACCCCCCCCCCCCCATAATAGAAAATAAGAGAGGCAGGCATGTTTGGGTGGCAACCATGGCTCTTTATAGATACAATGGAGGAGTGTATGTAGTCACCTAGGTACAAGAAGTATGTAATTCACAAGATTACCAGGTGAAAAAAATGGAAACATGCCTTAAAACTGAAAACTATGGGCCTCATCTATGGATTGGTAAGCTATAATTTACTACATTTTTGTTTTTAAGTTTAGATTTACACTTTAACATTACAGTGGATCTAAACGCTAATTGGATGGCATTCAATTTGTTAAACCATTATATATATTGTCAGTGTCATCCCAATGCATGCATTCAGTATTAGGAAGGGCACTATCACAAATTTAAACGCTCAAAAATAATGCAGGTGCATTTCCTCATGTGTTGAAGTTTGTTAATTGCCCATTCAAAGTGATTGGGCCTCTTTTAAGTGGAACTAAACCCATCAATTTGATTGTTTCCCAAAACAGTTATATTCAAGGTATGCCAAAAATTACACCGTATATACTCGAGTATAAGCCGAGTTTTTCAGCACATTTTTGTGTGCTGAAAATGCCCCCCCCCCGGCTTATACTCGAGTCACCTTTTTGCGCCTGATCTCTCTGAATTTGTGGACCCGGTACCAGCCGGCCGTAGGTCCTCTGAACCGCAAACTTTGCACACATGTAGCCCCACTTTTCCTCTACAAGTGTGCAAAGTTTGTTGTCCGGGGGACCTACGGCCGGGGAGCACTGATTTTTCAATCCCGGGCACCCCTTCCATAGACTCCCATGTTAAACGTCAGTCTAGTCATGGGCACAGTGAGGCATGGGCACAGTGAGGCATGGGCACAGTGAGGCATGGGCACAGTGAGGCATGGACACAGTGAGGCATGGACACAGTGAGGCATGGACACAGTGAGGCATGGGCACAGTGAGGCATGGGCACAGTGAAGCATGGGCACAGTGAGGCATGCACATGGACACAGTGAGGCATGGTCACAGTTAGGCATGGACACAGTGAGGCATGCACATGGACACAGTGAGGCATGGTCACAGTGAGGCATGGACACAGTGAGGCATGCACATGGACACAGTGAGGCATGGTCACAGTGAGGCATGGACACAGTGAGGCATGCACATGGACACAGTGAGGCATGGGCACAGTGAGGCATGGACACAGTGAGGCATGGTCACAGTGAGGCATGGACACAGTGAGGCATGGTCACAGTGAGGCATGGACACAGTGAGGCATGCACATGGACACAGTGAGGCATGCACATGGACACAGTGAGGCATGGTCACAGTGAGGCATGGTCACAGTGAGGCATGGGCACAGTGAGGCATGGGCACAGTGAGGCATGGGCACAGTGAGGCATGCACATGGACACAGTGAGGCAAAGTGAGGCACAATGAGGCATGCAGATGGACACCCTAGGCTTATACTCGAGTCAATACGTTTTCCCAGTTTTTTGTGGACACAGTGAGGCATGCACATGGACACAGTGAGGCATGGTCACAGTTAGGCATGGACACAGTGAGGCATGCACATGGACACAGTGAGGCATGGTCACAGTGAGGCATGGACACAGTGAGGCATGGACACAGTGAGGCATGGACACAGTGAGGCATGGACACAGTGAGGCATGGACACAGTAAGGCATGGACACAGTGAGGCATGGACACAGTGAGGCATGGACACAGTGAGGCATGGACACAGTGAGGCATGGACACAGTGAGGCATGGACACAGTGAGGCATGGACACAGTGAGGCATGGACACAGTGAGGCATGGGCACAGTGAGGCATGGTCACAGTGAGGCATGGGCACAGTAAGGCATGGGCACAGTGAGGCATGGGCACAGTGAGGCATGCACATGGACACAGTGAGGCAAAGTGAGGCACAATGAGGCATGCAGATGGACACCCTAGGCTTATACTCGAGTCAATACGTTTTCCCAGTTTTTTGTGGTAAAATTAGGTGCCTCGGCTTATATTCAGGTCGGCTTATACTCGAGTATATACAGTAACTGTTACCGTTGCTTGTGCACTCGACCAAACTCTCAAGCCTTGAAATGGCTGGTGTCATTACTGATTACAAGTGCAGCACAGTGGCAACTGCAGATCAAACAGAATCTAAGAAGGCAGCTTCCTTAAAAGAGAAGTTTTTTTTTTTGCTAGTTATACTTACCTCAGTGGATGCAGCATCTGTCCCCCGGCATCTCTGCACTGAGAACCGAGCCACTGAACACCGCCTATGGCTCTGTTCTCACTCCTCCCCGAGCAGAGTGATTCTGACTGTCAGTGAGCATCACTTCTGCTCTATTTCTCTGCGCTCATTGGAGGGCTGAGCTGTGGAGGGGCGGGGAGAGGTGGTCTCAGCATCTCAGCAGCTCACTGAGACTGCCATCAATCAGGGCAGCTGGCGGATCCTGACTTGTTAGTCGTGATGACGTGCTGCCCTAACTGATGGCAGTGACGTCAGCGGAGAGTGGACTTCAGACCACTCTCCGCTGAAAATGAGTCACAGGAGTGCAAAACGAATTGCACTCCTCTGACCCAGAGGGGAAGCCCAGCCTAAAAAACTCAGGCTAGACTTCTCCCTTAAAGTGGTGTTCCGGGAAAAAATAAATAATTAAAAGCCAGCAGCTACACATACTGCAGCTGCTTGCTTTTAATAAATGGACACTTACCTGTCCTGCAGTCCCTCGATGTCGGCACCACAGCTAATGTTTCCATCAGCTGTCTGGTCTGCCGCTGCCATTGCGGGTAAGGGAACCCGGCAGTGTAGCCTTTCGGCTTCACGCCGGGAACCCTACTGCGCATCTGCGAGGCCACGCTCCTCTCTCCTATTAGCCAGGGGGAGGAGGAGGAGGGAGCCCCGCGGTGATGTCACGGCCACGACCACGGCCAAAGACAGGTATCCCCCCCCCCCCGAAAGGTGGCAATTGTGGCACCGGAGGGGGGGGGAATCCGATGAGCGGAAGTTCCACTTAAGGGTGGAGCTCCGCTTTAACTGTAAAGGACAGTAGGGTTTAGTTCCAATTTAAATTCAATGTGTGTCAATGCACAAAATAAAGGGCTCATAGGTTTGATTGGGCCCCAAGTCAGCTTAATCCTTTTGCAATCAATAACTGATTAAAAA
Organism: Rana muscosa; assembly: GCA_029206835.1. Classification (NCBI taxonomy): domain Eukaryota; kingdom Metazoa; phylum Chordata; class Amphibia; order Anura; family Ranidae; genus Rana; species Rana muscosa. The sequence continues at coordinate 86,188,138 of CM055125.1, read as the reverse complement.
TTAAACTGACAAAATGATTGCATGTGTAAGGGAAGCATTTAAAGGGATTGTAAGGCTTTGATTAAAAAATAAATAACAAACATATCATACTTACCTCCACTGGTGGCCCAGAACACCGTCTTCTGGGGTCCCTCGGTGACTCTCGTGGCTGGAATAGGAAGTTGCAGATTAGGATGATCTGCCTAGCAACAGCCATTTCTGGTAAGTAAAACATGTATATTTTTTTCAATTTTTTTTTATGTATTTTAAGGAGCGTGTCTATGTATATTTTTTTTTTTTAGGGTGGACCTCCGCTTTAAGGTCAGATTGAGTGTATTCTGTTACATAAGACACCTATTAAAATTCAAACACTGCATTCAATAACTGTCTAAAAGGCTTCACAAACTGATGTCAGTAAACTGCAAATGTCTGTGTACACTAGACAGTTATTTGTTTTATCAATTCAAAATGCAATGTATAAGAGCCCATACTATCCAATCCAATCTATGTGATCTAAACTGAAAGCTGATTGGTTACTTTAACCGCTTGCCGACCGCCGCACGATCACATACGTCGAAAGAATGGCACGGCTGGGTAAATGGGCATATATATCCGTCCCCTGTAATTTGCTGCCGTGTGGTCGCGTGCGCGCCGCCGGCGGTGCGCTCGCGACCCTGTCGCTAAAGTCGGGACTGTCCCCTAGGGACCCGCGGACTTGATGTCCCGCGATCTGGTCACAGAGCTGAAGAATGCGGAGATGTCAGTGTAAACACAACATCTCCCCGTTCTTCCTGCTGACATGTCACTGATCGTCTGTTCCCTGTCATCAGGAACAGCGATCGGTGACGTGTCACTGCAAGCCACGCCCCCTAACAGTTAGAATCACTCCCTAGGTCACACTTAACCCCTTCAGCGCCCCCCTACAGGTTAACCCCTTCACTGCCAGTGTAATTTTTACAGTAATCAGTGCATTTTTATAGCACTGTTCACTGTAAAAATGACAATGGTCCCAAAATGGTGTCAAAAGTATCCGATGTGTCCGCCATAATGTCGCAGTCACAATAAAAATCGCTGATCGCCGCCATTACTAGTAAAAAATTAAATTATTAATAAAAATGCTATGAAACTATGCCCTATTTTGTAGACGCTATAACTTGCGCAAACCAACCAATGAACGCTTATTGCGATTTTTTTTTTTTTACCAAAAATATGTAGAAGAGTACGTATCGGCCTAAACTGAGGAAAAAAAATATTTTTATATGTTTTTTGGGGGTATTTATTATAGCAAAAAGTAAAAAATATTGAATTTTTTTCAAAATTGTCGCTCTATTTTTGTTTATACCGCAAAAAATAAAAACGGCAGAGGTGATCAAATACCACCAAAAGAAAGCTTTATTTGTGGGAAAAAAAAGGACATAAATTTAGTTTGGAAGCCACGTCGCACGGCCGCGCAATTGTCAGTTAAAGCGACGCAGTGCCGAATCGCAAAAAGTGGCCTGGTCTTTGGCCAGCCAAATGGTCCGGAACTTAAGTGGTTAAGGTACACATTGTTCTTTGCTCACCGAATAAAAGCCAGTGTTACATACATATAACAGAACTGAAATAATCTCTTCCTCATTACCAGCATTGAGGTGGTTAATGTCATGATGACCCAGACTACATTGTGCTTTGCAGCTGTCAAGTGCATGGGGCTCCTTTGTGAGCAGAGGGCTGATGGTAGAATTCTCTTTTGTTGCCCTGATTGAGATTAAGTACATGTATAAGAAGATCAAAGGGCCTTCTATCAGGGCAGTCCTCCTAACTGGCATGGTCTAATGAGAGGGAAGTGTTCTGAATAGCAATGCCTCAGAAACAATAGACTACAGAAAGTACTTCACTAGTCTCTTTTGGCATCAGGTCTGATGTGGCTTACAACTAGCTAAAGTGTATTAGGAACCAATCACAATGTCTTCTTCTAATAGATCTTATTCGTTATTGGTGAATAATACAATTGGCGTTTGTTTTTTGTTTTTTCAATAGGTAAGAAAAACTTTGTTTAAGGTACTACATCATTGCCTATTTAGCACAGCAGCTGGAAGTGCTTTACAAAGAGTAGACACTGGTTCTTGGTCCTCACTTCATTAGTGGCATGGAGAAGCATGCATGGAATACAGAAGCAAATCTACTTGTAATCACATCTTCCATGCTAAAGCATTTGCTACTCTTCTTTTTATGTCTTTATTAGGGTGGGGCGAGGACGCCATAGTGTTAGATGGTTTACCTGTAATGCCAAGGAATTTACATGTACATTTACTCCTTCCCTTGAAGGTGTTAATGTTAGTTTTTTTAATAACCTGACCAGTCCCACCATTGTATACAACTATACAAGTGCTTTTGGCCTCCATTTTTATTGTGGGGTCTACAATACCAGGTGAGAGCATACCCATTGGGGTATGGTGGCAGACACACTGATGTTGGTGTCTCTTTGATGAAGAGTTTTTCTCACTAAAGATTTGATGGAATTATCTCACGGTGGAGTTGGACTGTATAGACGTTTATACAGTGCCTTGAAAAATTATTCATACCCCTTGAAATTTTCCACATTTTGTCATGTTACAACCAAAAACGTAAATGTATTTTATTGGGATTTTATGTGATAGACCAACACAAAGTGGCACCTAATTGTGTGCATTTGTATCCACCCCCTCGAGTCAACACTTTGTAGAACCACCGTTCACTGCAATTACAGCTGCAAGTCTTTTTGGGATGTCTCTACCAGCTTTGCACATCTAGAGAGTGAATTTTTTTTCCCATTCTTCTTTGCCAAATAACTCAAGCTCTATGAGATTGGATAGAGAGTGTCTGCGAACAGCAATTTTCAAGTCTTGCCACAAATTCTCAATTGGATTTATGACTGGGCCGTTCTAACACATGAATATGCTTTGATCTAAGCCATTCTATTGTAGCTCTGGCTGTATGTTTAGGGTCGTCATCCTGATGGACGTGAACCTCCACCCCAGTCTCAAGTCTTTTGCAGACTCTAACAGGTTTTCTTTTAAGATTGCCCTGTATTTGGCTCCATCCATCCTTCCATCAACTCTGTCCAGCTTCCCTGTCCCTGCTGAAGAAAAGCATCCCCACAACATGATGCAGCTACTGCTATATTTTGGTGGGGATGGATGGTGTGTTCAGGGTGATGTGCAGTGTTAGTTTTCCACCACACATAGCGTTTTCCTTTTAGGCCAAAAGTTCAATTTTCGTCTCTACTGGCCAGAGCACCTTCTTCCACATGTTTACTGTGTCCCCCACATGGCTTCTTGCAAACTTTCTCAAAAATGGCTTTCTTTTTGCCACTCTTCCATAAAGGCCAGATTTGTGGAGTGCACGACTAAATGCCTAGTACACACGACCGGTTTTTCCGTCGGATAATAAACCGATGGTTTTCCTGACAGAATTCCTCTCAGCCTGCCTTGCATACACACACTCAGACAAAAGTCCGCCTGTCCAAAGCGCTGTGACGTACAACACGTACGACGGCACTATAAAGGGAAAGTTCCATTCCAACAGCGCCACCCTTTGGGCTGCTTTTGCTGATCCTCGTGTTAGTAAAATTTTGGTGAGAGACGATTCACGCTTTTCAGCCCTGTGCTTTTCAGTCCGTTACAGCGTGACGAATGTGCTATCCCCATTACGAACGCTAGTTTTACCACCATCTCATACTTGATTCTGAGCATGCGCGGTTTTTTTGCCCGTCGGAAAACCATACAGACAAACGGTTTTCCCGCCAGGATTTTTTCCTGATGGGGAAAAAAGAGATCCTACTCTTTTTTTTTGTCCGGCAGTTTTCCCGTCGGAAAAACTGCGATGGAGCATACACACGGCCGGGATTCCTGACGAAAAGCTCTCATAGACGTTTTCCCGTCTGAAAAAATGGTTGTGTGTACGAGGGATTATAGTTGTCCTGTGGACAGATTCTCCCACCTGAGCTGTGGATCTCTGAAGCTCCTCCAGAGTTGCCATGGGCCTCTTAGCTGCTTCTCTGATTAATGCTCTCCTTGCCCAGCCTGTGTGTTTAGGTGGATGACCATGTCTTGTAGGTTTGCAGTTGTGCCATACTCTTCTTGTTTTCGGATGATGGATTGAACAGAGCTCCGTGAGATGTTCAAAGCTTGGGATATTTTTTATAACCTAACCCTGCTTTAAACTTCTCCACAACTTTATCCCTGACCTGTCTGGTGTGTTCCTTGGCCGTCATGATGCTGTTTGTTCACTAAGATTCTCTAACAGACCTCTGAGGGCTTCACAGAACAGCTGTATTTATGCTGAGATTAAATTACACACAGGTAGATTCTGATTAGTAATTAGGAGACTTCTTAAGGCAATTGGTTCTACTAGATTTTAGTTAGGGGTATCAGAGTAAAGGGGGCTGAATACAAATGCATGCCACACTTTTCAGATATTTATTTGTAAAAAAAATTGAAAACCATTTATAATGTTCCTTCCACTTCACAATTATGTGCCACTTTGTGTTGGTCTATCTATCACTTAAAATCCCAATAAAATAAATTTACGTTTTTGGTTGTAACATGACAAAATGTGGAAAACTCCAAGGGGTATAAATATTTTTTCAAGGCACTGTATTGGATTGGACATATTATTTTCTTTATATCCATAAGGAGGTTTTGAATGTGGTTATATTATTTTATTTTCTGATATATATATATATATATATATATTCACATGATTTGATGATTCACATGAATACTTTATATTTTATACATTATATTTTGATTGTTACAGTGTTTTTTGCATCTTTTACATTATTTGCACAATTTAATGATTTGTGTGTATTTTGAGTTACTTTGCTTCACTACTTTCTCTGTAATAGCAATAATAACACTGCTTTTCCTGTGATGGTGAGAGGGATCTGGGTTATACATACTTGATTTTTCCAATCAACTCTTCTTAGTAAACTTTTGCCATCCTTCCTTTTTATACTTCTGTTAAGATGCAGTCTTTTAAAAACAAACCTGTATTTCTTCCATTGAGGCAAAAGTAGAAGGCTCACCTCCTCTACTACTGATACCTTCCATTTACCCCACCTCCACCACCACCACCCTGTTCATCTGACAAGGCCTCTTCCAGAATCTCAGTGTATGTATAGTTCAGGTCTTGTTCAGGGCTTACACTGTATAAAGAACCCTTCCTTTCTTCACTTGACACTACTCGAGTATGGTGACTGGTACATAGCACTGTATCGTGAGAAGAAGGGGAGAGGGTCACTGTAAAGGCACCCCAAGTATGAAAGGGGTTAACGCCGTTTAGGATATTCCCTCTTCGAACACACATTAGCTACCGACACTCCGCAGTCAGGCGACCGAGACCCATAGGAATAATTCTTCCAGAAATACGAGACAAACGCTCTGTATGAGGTTTCCAACTGGTCTGACACTTTATTGAGAAGAGAACAGGCTTTTATATACACTAAACGAATACTGTAGTCCAAGTGGACAACTCCACCCACAACATCACACAATGGTCACATAATGAGCCCCAATACACATTCTGACATCTCTTAGCAGACAACAGGTGAGTTCATTAGCTAATCCCTTTTCAGCTTAAATGACTATGCATAACCTTTGTGTTCCCCAGACTGTCTGTCTGCTAATTTACAATACCCACAATTACAGAGTTAATTATCACACCCAACAATGAAAAGATCTTTAGAATAGTTGGGATTCATTAACATTACACAGGCAGACAGGTGATTGAAGTTGAACACATCAGCCCTTTCAATTAAGTCACAAACTGGTGCAAAATGCCTGCTCATTTAAAAAAAAGAGATAATTTTTTATTTGCTTCTCTAGTGAGAAGACTGGAAGAAATGTAACCTAGAAATCTATTTTGCCCTACTGACCCCCTGTACACTGCTTTTCCAATTCCCTTACACACCCCTGCTGACCTCCCATTATTTCTCTGCTGACCCCTTGTACACTGTCCTGCCGACACCCTGTACACTGCCCCCTAAACGAATGGCCTCTGTACTCTGCCCTTCAAACTGCTAACCCTATCCTCTGCCCTACTGACCCCCTGCACACTGTCCTACTGACCTCCCATCCTCTGCCCCCCCTGACATTTTTGACTGCACCCCCACATAAGACAGGCTAGATCCGGCCCTGACATGGAGTAAAGCCAAGTGCAATGAGAACTTTGGAGATGTCTGTGGAATAAGAAAATTATCACTTGGTTTGAAACATTTTGGTTGACTGTCTTTTGTTTCTCCAACAGAACATTGTCACTCTAGAACTCAGCAGTGCAAAAATAAGCACAATTTTCAAGTACGTATATCTACAGTATATGTTTGCTGAGAAAGGGCTAGAAAGATCTTCTTAATAAGATCTTCTTAAGGTCCGATCCCAACACCCTATGAGACCACCGGCTCTAGTTAAACCAATTTACGATTAATTTGCATCCAAGTATTACATAAGACATGGTGCTATATTTTAATACATTAATATTAATAAAGTATAAGTCAGTAATTAGAGCCAGAAGCCCCAAACTTTGTATGCATATGTGAAATGGTGACAGTAGCAGTTACCAACTATATCTCTTACAACTTGTACACTTGGGATTTATGGTATATCAACCGCAATGTTGCCGAAGGCTGTTTTATATCTCTAACCAGTTAATCTAATAATTAATAGTCATTATATTTTCAACATTTTCATTCCTTTTTCCAACACTTCTCCATGATTTTTCAATAAAACTCGATGTTAATGTAAGCCCACCAGTACCACTAAGTGAGTTGTTATTTCACTCCAACTCCTTCCCAATGTAAACTGGCTTTAGTTACCATAGCAACAATGACCATTTGAAAAGCAAAGGGGAAAATGGCTAAAAATATAAAGTAATACTTTGCAGTATTCTTTGTTTAGACATTCACAACAGACAAACAGTGTCTGCATTGGACCATTACTTGTCAAATGATGGCTCAGTGTAGTGACACCCTTGGCATTTCCTTAGGGGCTTCACTCTGTGCCCAGAGGGTATTAAGTGACAGCTAATGGCCCAAAGCGCTTACCATTATAGCTCAATGAGATGTTTTGATAATGATCTAGACTAGAAAAAATCTACAAATAGAATTTCAGTAAGACATATCTCAAGTTGTATTTGTAGAATCTTGGATTTCTATTATATGTTGGATGAAATGTAATCATGTATATTTAATTGTATCACTGGAGGAACAGCGATACAAATCTGTAAAACCCACGTTTGGCTTTTTGTCCCAATTTGTAACCTGTAATATTTATTAGTTCCTGTACATAGTTCATTCTCTCAGTACAAATTAATACATGTCTCAACTCCCCCCCCCCCCTTTACATTGCTTTGTATCGCAGGCCCCTCCCACTTTTGCTGTACAAGTGTACACAAGAAATATTTGTGAGTATTCTAATAGCAAAAGGAATAGAGGCCATTTTATTTCTAAGTTCTGCCTACATAATAACATTATCTGAGAAAAGTGGTGGTCAGAAACATATCAGAAATTAGTAACTATTTATATATATATATATATATATATATATATATATATATATATATATATATATATTAATAACTAACAACCAATAACTAACAACTAATAAATAAATAACTATATAAATAGTGATCCAAAAAAAATAAATATATATATATATATATATATATATATATTTATTTATGGTAGTGGCCCTGAGACCGAGTCCGGTATGGATCACATAAACACGCGACAAGATATACAACATAAATAGACCTGAGGTGTGGCTTGGTGGTCTGGTCAGTATGCCAAGAAAAGGGGTATACCCAAGGTATGTAACTGGCAATTATGGAGAAGAATGTGCTGAGAAGTGCCCTGAAAAAGGGAAGGGAGGGAGGGTATTGCGCACTGGAACCGACAAAGAGCATGGGCGAGTGGGCTGCTTAAATACCCCCCCCCCCTGGGCCCCTACCATCTATTCAGGCCACCATACTGGCCTTCTTACTTATGGTCGTGGCCCTAAGACCGATATGGATCACATAAACATGCGACAAGACATACAACATAAATAGACTGAGGTGTGCCTTTGTGGCCTGGTCGGTATGCCAAGAAAAATGGGCAAAAGACTCTGATAGGGTAATAATTCTTTATTGGTTCAGTGGTTTATTGAGCCAGCTTGGTGAAGTGGAGTTACCCTTTACGGTTTTTGTTTAGTTGCACAGTTATTTCTTACAATGCAATACAAAACATTTTTTCAATTGCATTTCCTACATACAGAATATTATGATATGATTGTATGTGCAATACTGTATAATATGATATATATATATATATATATATATATATATATATATATATGGAAATTAACTATTAATTCCTCGATTAATCGATTAAGTTTTTCGATCGATCAAAATTCTTTTGATCGATCAAAATTCCGGGTCTTCAAGGAGTTCCGTCGAAGATCCGGTGACGCCACAGACACCGGCGGGGCTTGCCGTGTCCATCTGAAGGGCTCCTTTGCTGTGCCTTCATATCTGCATGCCGGCGGGACCTTACTATCTGCCACACGCAAGGGCTGTTACACTTCCCTCTATCACTTTCCTCTATCAACCTGGGATTCTACAGCCATCCACTGGGAGTTGTAATAGTTCCCTTCACGGGACATCTACATGCCGACGGACTGATGTTAACCCCTCCTCATCTGGATTCAGCAGTGGTTTCGTTGTACACATTTTTATAACTGTATCATACTTGGCTACATGTTTTTATGGCTACTGCTTTTGCTATCGTTTGGTATTACTCGCACCATTTTTACAGTTTATGTAGCTACATCGATTTTATCTCCAGTGCAATATTTATTTTGCTACCTACTTGAAGACTATAAAAGTTTTAATGCTATTCCCATCGAGCGCTGCCTTTGTGTGTTTTTTGTATTCTGCTAATCATTTTTCCAGTGGTTGGTAGCTGCACTGGGAATCAGCCTGCAAGGAGATCAGCTAAAAGTAGTTGGATCTGTATGTGCATTATAATTAATCAAAATTAGTCGATTAATCGATTAAAAAAAAAATCGATTAATCAAACACGAAAATTTTAATCAGTAACAGCCCTAATATATATGTGTGTGTGTGTGTATGTGTATGTGTGTATATATATATATATATATATATATATATATATATATATATATATATATATATATATATATATCAATGTTATTGTAATAAAATATACACTTTAGAAAAAATAACTCATAGTTGTTTTTGCTTTATTCATTTATGCTTTTAAAATGCTGTGCTTCCACAACTTCGTTCCTTTCTTATATCGAAAAAAAAAAAAATCAGGCTTTCTTGGATATTCAGCCAGGATTTTAAATTTTCTTGATTCTGGTTTGAATAATTAATATTTGCTACAGGCCATGTAGTCTTCGGCTTGGGTGTCACAAGCTTATCCAATATGCTTCTTGACATAGAAAGCTTGACGTGTAAAACAGAGAAAGCATAAAAGAAAACAGGGGTAGCTCTGCTCCTCCCCTTAAGCTATGTATTGAGAATAATTGGCCAAAATTATGTGGCTGCCGCTTTTAAGAAATTACGTGCTTAATTGCAATTTCTAAATGCTGCATTTTGAAATTATACAATATTTAAAGGGTAGACTGACAAAAAGACAAGAGAACATTTTTGAAATTCTCTGGACCACAACATTTTTATGCAGGCATTGCACTACCTGAACTTTGCAAGCAATGTGCCCAACCACGGTAATGGTGACCTCTTGGATACATTCAATTGTGTGTCTATGGTCAAGAGAATTTCCCATCATGATTCACAGTCTCTGTAGCAGTCTCTGCTTCACCTTTGTGGATAAACATGCTGCAAATTAAGGACTTATTCTGCAATAAAGATACAGATATAAAAAGCACAATTTCATGCAGATGTGTATTCTTTAAAAATAAATAAATGTGTTTTGACATACAATTAACATAAGTACCCAAATCAGTCTTGAAATCTGCCTTGTGTCATTCCTGTACAGCAGCACAAGGAAAGTAAGGGCAGCACTAAGAGCTAATTAGGCTCTGCTTCCTGTTCATGTGCTCACAAGAAACATGCTGATAGGGGGAGAGAGCAGAATGAACAGGGGATAAGCTTGTCATTGTGCTGTTGCTCTTTTAACCGCTTCCGGACCAGCCGCACGGCAGGTTGGCTCCCCTGGGCAAAACGATGTTACCTTACGTCGCTTCGCCTTTTGGACACTAGGGGGCGTGTGTGTGTAAACACATAGATCATGGTTCCCTCAGGGGAGAGGAGACTGATCGTTAGGGATGAGCTGAACAACCGCCGGTTCGGTTCGCACCAGAACATGCGAACAGGCCAAAAATTTGTTCGAACACCGTTAAAGTCTATGGGACACGAACATGAAAAATCAAAAGTGCTAATTTTAAAGGTAATATGCAAGTTATTGTCATAAAAAGTGTTTGGGGACCCAGGTCCTGCCCCAGGGGACATGTATCAATGCAAAAAAAAGTTTTAAAAACTGCAGTTTTTTTCGGGAGAAGTGATTTTAATAATGCTTAAAGTGAAACAATAAAAGTGAAATATTCCTTTAAATTTCGTACCTGGGGGGTGTCTAATGTATGCCTGTAATGTAGCGCATGTTTCCTGTGTTTAGAACTGTCCCTGCACAAAATGTCATTTCTGAAGGAAAAAAAGTAATTTAAAACTGCTTGCGGCTTTAATGTAATGTCTGGTCCCGGCAATACAGAGAAAAGTCATAAAAAAAACGGCAGGGGTCTGGTATGAATATTAAGGAGAACCTCTGCCGTTTTTTTTTTTTCAATTACTTTTACCTGTATTGAAGGACCCGACAATTCATAAATAGATGCGAGTAGTTTTAAATGATTTTTTTTTTCCTTCAAAAATTACATTTTGCGCAGGGAACCAAAATTAAAAGAAAAAAAATGCGTGGGGGTCCCCCTAAAATTCCATTACCAGGCCCTTCAGGTCTGATATGGATATTAAGGGGAACCCAGCACCCAAATTAAAAATAAAATGGCGTGTTGTCCCCCCAAAAATCCATACCAGACCCTTATCCGAGCATGCAACCTGGCAGGCTGCAGGAAAAGAGGGGGACGACGACAGAGCACTTCCCCCCTCCTGAACCATACCAGGCCACATGCCCTCAACATGGGAACAAGGGCCCCTTGATGGGGACAAGGGCCTCATCACCACAACCTTTTCCCGTTGGTTGTGGGGGTCTGCGGGCGGGGAGCTTATCGGAATCTGGAAGCCCCCTTTAACAAAGGGGACCCCCAGATTCTGTACCCCTACCATTTCACAAAGAAAGTGTAAATTTTTTTTAAAAAAAACACAGAGACACAGTTGGGATAAGTCCTTTATTTAAAAAAAAAAAATTAAAAAAATTTAAAAAAACATTCCAGCGATGTAATCCAGTCTGTCCAGCGTTGTTCTCTATGTCCCGCGGTGATCCGATGTCCAGCGATGCTGCAGTCTCCTCCAGTCTCCACTCCACACAAAACCCCCATGACGTAAGAGGGGGCGGGTCACCCGTCACATCATAGGGTAAGCCCCGGCTTTCCCCGCTTGCCGGGGAATACCCAATGATGTAGGCGGTTGACCTCGCCCCGTGACGTCACATCATTGGGTATTCCCCGCTTGCTGGGGAAAGCCTTGGTTTACCCTATGACGGGTGACCCCGCCCCATCTTACGTCATGGGGGTTTCGTGTGGAGTGGAGACTGAGACTGCAGCAATCGCTGGACATCGGATCACCGCGGGACATAGGGACATAGCAGCCACCTGAAGAGTGTTCACACACTAATAACAGTATAAAAGAAGAGCGGAAGGTGCAGGGGCGCTTACTAAAATTATTATAAACTAGATAAATAAATTGCGTGCACCAGATGGGGCTTGCTGTTTCTTATTAGTTTTTAACCCTGGTAATGCTTTGTTTTTAGCCATTTTTAGTTCATAATATTTTTAGTTTATTTCAACTATTTTAACCTTGGCATATGTGCACAACTTACTTCGGATGTACTATATAAGTTATTATTGGCCATCTGGACGCAGGAGCACCGTGGTGTTGGTTGTCATGGCAGCGCGGTGCTATTTAAGTCACCATTGTCTTCATCCTTTGAAAAAGTGATATGGACAGTCACGATACGCGTGAGGACAGAGAGCCGTGGTGACATCTCTTCCGGGTACGGCCGAACCCGGAAGTCTTCCTGCACACAGTTACTGTCGTTTTTATGCTGCAAACTTTCTGCTTAAATGTGAGTTTTTTTACCATTAATAAAATTATTTTTTGGGGGAAATGCTACACTATGGAGTCCCCTCTTCTCTTTATGTGTTTGTCTGAGCATCTGTACCAGGAGGTGTGACCATAAGGAAAAAGAGAGCAGGGATCGTTTTAAAGGATTACAACAGAAAGTCTTTATATTAAGCCTATTAAGGTGAGAGGCTGGGGGAAATGTTTGGCACCAGCACTGGATAAAGCACTTGCACATTGGATATCACTGCAATCTAAAGACGGAGTGTGTTTTAGAGATTTTCCAGCACAAAGGACTTGTATTTTTTGCACCTGTTTTTGGAATTGCTATTTTGCACATAAGACTTTTTTGGTTGGTTTTTTTAGTGTTTTCATTTTATTTTATATATATCTGGATTTTTGATTGTTTTTTAGTGTGTGATATTATATTCTGCTTACATGGACATTTATGCACAGGAGTCAGTCTTGCACTGGATTGTTGCACTTTCACATTTTTTCACTGTTTGCTATATTTGCACTGTTAGGAAGAGTCATTTATGGTTTATTCATTTCAGGAAGTTTATCTTGCAATATTACTTATATTATGTACATTTGATTATTTATGCACGCAATTTATTTATCTAGTTTATAATACTTTTAGTAAGCGCCCCTGCACTTCCCGCTCTTCTTGTGACCATCAATTGCTGCCACTGTGCCATCAAATGCAGCCACTGTGCCCATCAAACGCAGCCACTGTGCCCATCAAGCGCAGCCACTGTGCCCATCAAGCGCAGCCACTGTGCCCATCAAGCGCAGCCTCTGTGCCCATCAAATGCAGCATCTGTGCCCACCAAACGCAGCCACTGTGCCATCAAACGCAGCCACTGTACCCATAAATTTCCGCCACTGTGGTCATCAAACGCAGCTACTGTACCCATCAATTGCTGCCAGTGTGCCCATCAATTGCTGCCAGTGTGCCCCATCAATTGCTGCCAGTGTGCCCCATCAATTGCTGCCAGTGTGCCCCATCAATTGCTGCCACTGTGCCCCATCAATTGCTGCCAGTGTACCCATCAATTGCTGCCACTGTGACACATAAAATGCTGCCAGTGTGCATCGCCCTCGACTTACCTGTCTTGCAGCGGGTCACGGTGGCGTCCTCCATGTCCACGCTCCTCAATGTCTTCTCCCATCCTCTCTATCAGGTGTCCAATCACAGCGCCTGTTGTTTCAGCCAATCAGGTGACAGGTAACAGACCCGAGCACCTGATTGGCTGAGAGGCGGGTCAGTGTTAGGAAAGCGATTTATTCGCTTTCCTCACACAACGCTGAGTGAACAACGGGCGCCCCCCAATCAGTATCTATGGTGAGAGAGAAGTGACAGGAGAGGGGGGGCAGCGCCCGTGTGCCCTTTATGGACTCACTGCCACTGGTCAATAAGCTGAAGCATTGAGTGGTCCAATGTACATGTTTTAGTCCTATAAAAGTATAGAAGGAGAGTGTCACTTACTCCAGTTGAAAATGCTGGTTCTTGGTGAATGGTCCAGTACTGTCACAGGGTAACCAGGAAGAGTCCTCAGCCCTGTAGAAACTCCAATTAGAGCTCACATAGTGCATCCTTCCTTTTCTCTCAGTGGCTGAAAAAATTGTAGCAATGAAAGTGTGAGCAATGTGCTGCTGGGGAGGGGGCATTAAAGTGGAACTGTCACTTTGACCTGCATAAACAAAACCCATGTTTTGGAGCGTAAACATTTTTTACCTTAATGCATTCCCTCCATTAACCGCTTGCCAACCAGCCGCCATCATTATACTGCGGCAGGTCGGCACGATCCTTGAAGCCATCGTAGCTGTACGTCGGCACCCCCAGCACAGTGGGGGTGCCGATGCTCGTGGCCGGAGGGGGCACGAGAGGCAGAACAGGGACGTGTGTGTGTAAACACACACATCCCAGTTCTGTGAGGAGAGGAAAGAGAGATTGTGAGTTCCTAATAGCTAGGAACCCTGATCTGTCATCTCCTATAGTCAGTCTCACCCCCCCCCCACAGTTAGAACACACACTAGGGAACACAGTTAACCCCTTGATCGCCCCTAGTGTTAACCCTTTCCCTGCCAGTGACATTTACACAGTAATCAGTGCATTTTTATAGCACTGATCGCTTTATAAATGTCAATGGTACCAGAAATGTGTCAAAAGTGTCCGATAAGTCCGCCATAATGTCGCAGTCCCGATAAAAAAATTGAAGATCATTGCCATTTCTAGTAAAAAAAAAAAATAATAAAAATGCCATAAATCTATCACCTATTTTGTAGACGCTATAACTTTTGCGCAAACCAATCAATATACGCTTTTTGCGATTTTCATTACCAAAAATATGTAGAAGAATACATATCGGCCTAAACAGAGGAAAAAAAATTGCTTTTTAAAAAAAAATTGGGGCTATTTATTATAGCAAAAATTACAAAATATTGTTTTTTTTTTTAAAACTGTCGCTCTTTTTTTTTTGTTTATAGCGCAAAAAATAAAAACCGCAGAGATGATCAAATACCACCAAAAGAAAGCTCTATTTGTGGGAAAAAAAGGCCGCCAATTTTGTTTGGGTATAGCGTTGCACGACCGCGAAATTGTCAGTTAAAGCGACGCAGTGCCGTATTGCAAAAAATTGTATCGCAAAAAATGGCCTGATCATTGAGCAGCCAAATCTTCCGGGGCTGAAGTGGTTAAAGTGGTTGCAAAGGGAAGCATTTTTTTTTTAACCTTAATGTATTCTCTGAGTTAAGGTTAAAACCCTTTTTTAAGTAGCTCCCCAAACCCCTCCTATATACTCACCTGAGCCTGATCTCGATCCATCGCTGTGCATGTCTACAGCAGTTCTTCCCCCTCTCCCATGTCTCACAGGCTTGGCTGAGAGCAGTGGGAGCCATTGGCTCAAGCTGTCAGTCAAAAGCTGTCAGTCAAAACCTGTGAGCAGAGAGCAGGGGGTGTGGCCTTACTGTGTCTGAATAGATGAAAACAGCACGGCTCGGGATCGAGCATGCACAAGTGTTCCCATAGAAAGTGGCTTGCTATGGGAGCATTTGGTGGGGGGAGGAGCCAGAAGCGCCAGTGGGGGACCCCAGAATAGGAGGATCGGGGCTGCTCTGTGCAAAACCATTGGACAGACCAGGAAAAAATTGCATATTTGTTATTTTGAAGGAGAATGTTGGAATACAATGTTCATTTGTATTTTATGCAACAACTACTGTATATCAATATTCAGTAGAGATATATTCATCAATCAGTAGATGTCAGTGTTTACAAGTTTGTAGCTGCATCTATGGTAACACTCTGGGGTTGAGTTACTAAAGGCAAATAGACTGAGCACTTTGCAAAGTGTAGTTGCCCTCTGCAAAAGCAGTTGCTGCAGAGCTTAGTAAATGAAGTAAGGATCCACTTTGCAAAGAATACCTAATCACGTGCAAGGAAAATTAAAAAATAAAACATTTTTTGCTTGCACATGATTGGATGATGGAAGTTTCTGCTCATTTACTAAGCTCTGGGGCAACTGCACTATGCAAAGTGCACAGTTCATTTGCCTTTAGTAAATAAACCCCTCTATGTCTTTTCTCTGTATAATAAAAGTTCATGTTTCCTGTCTGCAGTTAAGCAGCAGCAAAGCCCATGTATACTGTGCACTGTTCCATAAAACTTCTAACAGGTTATGGGCCCAGACACCCAGCTATAGCCTGCTACAGCAAAAGAAGTGCAAAATACAGCAACAGAAAGAAGACTGCAAAATAATAAAACAAATGGCCAGTAGCACAGCTCCAACAAAAATTTCATTTGATAGTTCTGGTTTGTCAGTTTTTCAGTCTTGCAAATTCAGGATGCAAATGCTGCTAATAAGAGAAGGTACATGGTCACGGTCGCTGCCACCGACCGCGAGGTTGGTCCCTGCCACAGACCGGGTGAACGATGAGGTCTCTGCCACAAACCTTAGAATAGGCCTCTGCCACCGACCTGATGTAGCTGGGTCTCTGCAAAGACCATAGAACATGAACTACCTTCTAATGGCGACCCCTGTTAGGGAGATGATCCATCCCGGACGGTCCCCAGAGGCCTGCACTGTCACCAGCCAATGCTGCGCTGGGTCTTCAGGCCAGGTCACCTCCCTGGTTCTCCTCGCCCGAGACTCGGGTCCCCTCACTAGGTGGGCCCCCTAGGCATCTTCTCCCATGCGGGACCAAGTCGAAGGTACTGGGCCCCAGGCCTCGGCTAGTACCTCACCCCAGGCCTAAGATGCCTGGGATGGAACTCGAACTCCTTCGCACCCAGGCCTAGGGCGCCTGGGCGCGGACGACAGAACAATAGCCCCCAGGCTGAAGGTGCCTGGGGCTCCTACCTCGTGTGCAAGATGTCTGCCCCCTTTATACCCTCTCCCAGCAGGCACAGCGGGTTCCCCTCTCCGCCGTACTACTGCCGCGAGGGGACACAAAGGGCACGGCCCTACAATGATGGTTCAATCCCAGCCCAAGGCGACAGTGCCACCCAGGGGCCGCAGGGAACTGAGCACCATTATATCCTCCACAAATTAAATTGGCCATAGATTCCTAACAATTAGTGTATCTGGGTCATACTACCGCCCAGATACTCCCCCTAAATGTTAACCCCCGCTACACTCACCCCCCGGCAGATAGACACTGGTCCCCAGTGTCTGGAACGAGCCATGCTCCAAAGGGAGCCAACATAGACCCGATCCAGAGACTTGCTTCTCAAAAAAAAAACATCATCAAAAATAATTTGAAAAAAACTTGGGAGTTGCGCCTGAACCCAACAGGGAAAAGGAAGGGTGAACATGAGGGAAACACTCATTGTAATTACACACTACATTACACACAAATGACATTCTCCCCCTCCCACATCACTAACTAAGACCCGCCCATTCTCAGCAGTCTTGACCGATGTTCTCCTGCAGAGGGAAGATAAAAGAAGAAAACAACACACAATTCCTGACACATATGTGAGTGTTGGAGTGAAACAGATCTCCCTGAAAAGAAACCTCTTTCCTTCCAAGAAGTGTGCAATGCAATGTGATGAACGTTACACAACACTGCATCCTGGTGACAGCGCTGCGGTAAAAGCACTTGTGAAATCCAGATTCTTCTCTGTACTGTGGCCCTGACTACACCCCAAAGTCCTGATCATCTTTGCGGTGGGAGGCAGAGGGAGACCAACATAAAACACAACTGCTCCCATGCCTCCAGAGAGTAAAACACCCCTAGACAGGGTACAGTTCCAGAGTACCGGAATGTTCAGCAATATAAAACAAACAGGAGTCTTTCCTCCTACAAGTAAAACCTTGGATGCGGCAGCACAAGAGGTTTTAAATATCGATCAAAGGTCTCCATATTCTACTCCACATCTTCCCCGTCTTTCCGGCAGATAACGACCCGGTCAGCATGGATATGCCAACCCAACATCCACTCTGCCTTGCAGTCCTTGAACCACTTTGAAGCTGTGGGTGAACATGCGAGGTAGCAACGGGCATGGGGCACCTTAATGTGTGTCCATACAAAGTCATTGTACCACCTCTGCCGGCAGGCCTCCACCTCGTACAACAACTCTTTGGACAAATACGGGTACTCCCAACCATATTCACTGGCAACTTTTTGGCAGAAAAGCCTCTGTAGCCTGGACAAGGGTGGCATCGTGGAGCGGTCTCCCTCTCCAGGCAGAACAATCGACTCTGGGTGCCGAGGTGCCTTGACCACCTCCAAACTGGGCGTATGTGCCTGCAGTGGCACTCTCTTCACCTGAGCAGATGGCGCAGGTAACTCTGGGGGCGGAAGGGCAAGCAGGGGACTGGATCCCTCCTCAGGCACGAGGCCTCCACCCGGGGTGTACTATCCCCTGTAGACATGGGTGAGTCCCTAGGTGCACGGGACGAGGCCAGGGGTACTTTGTCTCAACCCTTCCGTTCAAATAGTTCATCTATTTGTCCATCATCTCCTGCATCGGAGACCGACTCTAGGTCGGAGGTGTCATACTCTTCTGCGTTTAGGTAATTCCCTGTAGATGTGGAATCGCCCCCTCCCACGGGCTCCGATAACTGCGGATCCCGGACACCTCCAACAAAACACCAAGTCCCATTCCCTGGCTTACCTCGGCCGATACTTGAACATAGAGGTCCCGGGAATTTTCCCACTGGATCCATCCGGGCCAGGCAAGCGCAGGGGTTGTCCTCCATCTCGGCCGATGGAAGCTTTTGTGAAACCGACCTTCCTTTTGGGCGCTGGGAGTAGGGAATCTGTGGTGACCGAAGCAGCATCTTCGGCTTTAAAATCCTCCGTCCATTTGTTCGCGACTTCCACGGAAGTCTCTGCAGTGCGGGGGGAATGGCTGTGCAAGCTCTGACTTCTCCTTGTAGAGTGGTGGCGCCTGTTAGGCAGTTGAGGTGGAAGGCTCTCTGCCTTTCTATTGGTTGCTCCACTTCAAAAATGAACTCGCCACAGGCCTCGCAGCGACCGAAGGGCTTTAGCTGTACCACCAGTCCCGAACAGCCGGGACACATCATACTCAGGGCTTCAACGTCCTTGCATGTGTACAGGGCGAATCATCCCTGGGGCTTGAGCCGAATCCCTGTATCCATAGCGGAGACAGCAACAGGGGTTGCCCTTGTAGTAGATGCGGTGGGGACCCATGATGCGGTAGAAAGCATGCTGCCCGTTGACTGCTCCATCGCGTACTGAAGAACTGGCGCCAAAGTCTCCACGTGCATCTCCACACATGGCCAGACTCCTCCCCTTTGGTGCAACACTTTGCGAGCCTTTTCCTCGTCACGCCCACGAACTGAGCAGGGAGGGTGTGCCTCATGGCGCGCCGACCAACATGGCCGACCTCCTCTGAACTTTTCTGGGGGGTAAAAGTCAAGTTCTGACAGTTTCAGCTCCATTGACACGGAACACAAATCCCGGATGAGCCCCCACGTGTAGCGGTCCCACCCGCTCTCCCTTCTTCTTCTCGGCTGCTTTACTCGTCTAGGGAAACCAGGGGGGAGGGGTGAGATGCTGCCACCAGCTCGCCCCTCTTATGTGTGTAGAGGTTTGAGCTATGATCTTTACCTTCGGGTCTGTGTCCCTGTCCAGAGATTCCACTTCAAAAATGACCAGTAGATAGGTGAATGTAGAACACTTTGCTCCCAGAAAAGTAAGCCCACACCAGGTGACAGTACAACATCTATATTTATTTCCGCAGAGATAAATATGCCTCTTTGCAAGCAGACAGGTTGATACAAACACAAACTTGGTGGAGTGAGGGTTCAGGCACAATCCTTTCGGATCAGAGAAACTGCTAGGAACTCACAACAACTTTTGGCGCACGGTCGCTGCCACCGACCGTGAGGTTGGTCCCTGCCACAGACCGGGTGAACGATGAGGTCTCTGCCACAGACCTTAGAATAGGCCTTTGCCACTGACCTGATGTAGCTGGGTCTCTGCAAAGACCATAGAACATGAACTACCTTCTACTGGCGACCCCTGTTAGGGAGATGATCCATCCCGGACGGTCCCCAGAGGCCTGCACTGTCACCAGCCAATGCTGCGCTGGGTCTTCAGGCCAGGTCACCTCCCTTGGTTCTCCTTGCCCGAGACTCGGGTCCCCTCACTCGGTGGGCCCCCTAGGCATCTTCTCCCATGCGGGACCCAGTCGAAGGTACTGGGCCCCAGGCCTCGGCTAGTACCTCACCCCAGGCCTAAGATACCTGGGATGGAACTCGAACTCCTTCGCACCCAGGCCTAGGGCGCCTGGGCGCGGACGACAGAACAGCAGCCCCCAGGCTGAAGGTGCCTGGGGCTCCTACCTCGTGCA
This sequence comes from Rana muscosa, assembly GCA_029206835.1. Lineage (NCBI taxonomy): Eukaryota > Metazoa > Chordata > Amphibia > Anura > Ranidae > Rana > Rana muscosa. The sequence continues at coordinate 86,168,067 of CM055125.1, read as the reverse complement.
CAAGATGTCCGCCCCCTTTATACCCTCTCCCAGCAGGCACAGCGGGTTCCCTGTCCCGCCGTTCTACTGCCGCGAGAGGACACAAAGGGCACGGCCCTACAATGATGGTTCAACCCCAGCCCAAGGCGACAGCGCCACCCAGGGGCTGCAGGGAACTGAGCACCATTATATACTCCACAAATTAAATTGGCCATAGATTCCTAACAATTAGTGTATCTGGGTCATACTACCACCCAGATACTCCCCCTAAATGTTAACCCCTGCTACACTTGTAAATACGTAAAATGCACTTGGGATGAGCAAGTGGCCAAAAAAGTTCATAAAGTCCAAATGCATCAATGGGGGTTAAAGATATGCACAGAGTTTGGCCAGCTCTGTATAGAGAAATGTCAAGAGAAGAAAGGGGGAAGTGCCACCTAAGTGCAGTATTAAAATTGAAGGAGCTTGAGGCTCCGAGCCCGTAGCCTGTTAACTGTCTGGTCCTCCCACCCTACCGGTGATGTCACATCTGCCTGTGGGTTCCACCCTGGTTGGCGTGAACTTCCTGGGTTCTCCAGGCTCCCAAGCCTATTCTACAATATCTACAGCTGTCGGGACCCTGTGATCCGCTGAGAGCCTAAGCCAGCCACTCCCGCTTCTCCACAGCCTTGCACTCCAGTGAGCGCTAGAGGGGAGAGCAGAGAGCCACTGACTGACAGTCATGGCTCTCTGCTAAGAATTGAGGGGAGAACTGAGCGATCAGCGGTGTTTAATTGCTCAATTCTCACTGCAGAGTGGGGGGGGGGGACAGATGCAGCATTGGATCATTGCTGCATCCACCTAGGTAAGTATAAAAGTTTATTTTTTTTAACTCTCGAACTTCACTTTTAATGAAAAAGTAAAGCTTTACAATCACTGTAAGGTAAAAAAAATGTTTAGGTAGCAATATACCCCATCCCCCCTCCTCCCCTCATACTTACCTCACTTGATCCAGCGCTGTGCCCATCTGCAGCAGCTCCCCCTCACTCCCCAGTCTCACATGCTTTGCTGTGGCAGCGGGAGCCATTGCCTCCCACAACTGTCAGTAATATCCTGTGACGATGGAGGCTTTTAAAGCATCGCCTATGTATAATTGAATGTATCGTGAATCCACGAGCGGGCGCAATTTCAAAGCGAAACATGTCTGGTACCTATATATTTGGCATAACATCATCTTTTATATTTTAACAAATAATGGGGTATTATATGTTTGGGATCGCTAAAATTCATTAAAGTGTGTTTTTTTTTTTTTTTATTTGAGTTTGAAAAACCTCTGCACAAATATTCCATGACAATAAAAATTGCAATACCCACCATTTTATCCCCTAGGGCCTCTGCTTAAAACATATATAATGTTTGATATATTTGTTTTTCTAGCAAAAATAATTTTGATTTTTACATGTATGTGAGAAAAGTCAGAATTGGCCTGGGGGTAAAGTGGTTAAAAACAGAAGCCATACCAATTTATTTCAAGACTACAGCAGTCTATAATAAACTAAGAAGCCTTAACCAACATAGTCCTATATGAATAGATGGAGATAATCTGATTAGAAGGTCTAATGCAATGTAACTATTTTCATACCTGTTGTTATACAACAAAGCTCATATTGTTTACTTACTGAATTCATATGCTACTGTAATGGAGCATCAACTCATTAAAGATATACTAATTATGTCTGGTCAGCAGATCACCAATGACAAAGCATACCTAGCATGGTTAGGTTCTGACCATTTTCCTCTGTGTTGATGCAAACAAGAGATTACCAATCCTTCCTGCCTCATTACTCTGATTGTACTGGGAGCCCCATGGCTCTTCAGTGTACATTCTTGTTTTCCCAGCTCGATCCATGGAAGCAAAGGAGACTGAGGTGCACTCAGAGAGTTTATCCCATCCCTCATTATCATCACTTCCTCTTTCTTTTCCAGTGTAGGGATTTGAAGAGCTGGATTAGTCTTTGTCAGTCTTTTCTTGTTTTCGCTAATTCCCATTTGACCAGTAATGATCAGTGGTGAAAGCGCTGCCTCTCAATACAAGACCAGGTTTCTGGTGGGTGGGGGTCAGTTACATAAAGCAGCGTGTCATACAAAGTCAGCAAAGTGGAATAAAGCTGGAATGCCACCGGCATGTTTTTTTATGTTTTAACCCTGCTTTATATTTGAAAGTGGACACTTTAAGGTTTAACACAGCCCAATAAAAGCAATCAATTAGACCAATTAGAGCTTGACAAAAGTTTTTCTGTTTAATGCATATGTGCTAGAATTAATAATTTAGTGTATGGAAACCCACTTTTTTGAGTAAGGAATGGGTAAAATCCCTGTCATATTGTTATTGCTGTTTATGAACCCACTTGGAAGAGTCAACTGGTCCTGGGGGCTATCATCTTCCGTACAGAAAGTGATGGAATGTGGTGATAGACCTAATTTAGACCTAGACCTAATTTACACAAGCATTAAACCAGAGGTGATAGGATATTTTCCAATGAGGACATCTGTTTTCAGTGACAACTTGACAACTGTCAAGTGGATTACCTCTTAGGCTACACATGCGTTGGACTGCATTGGGTGGCTATTCCATTGCAGTCCCACCTAATGAAAAAGGAAAAGGCCTTGTCTCCTTATCTGCCTGCGTTGCAGTGGTGTGCGGGCAGTGTGCACTGTGAAAAAAAAAATACTGTTCACAGTACTTTTTTCCGAGCAGCGCAAAGTGAGGCAATCGACTGCCTCCCACCGAGTGGCGGCCCATTGAACTGTCCGTGTGACATTTCAATAAAGTTTGTTTAAATGAAAAAAGTGAACAATGCGATCCATTGAGATCAACACTGGGCTGATCCAGCCTTAAACCACACCTCACGTGTGTGGCTGGTGAGAATGTACCCTTACTGCTTATTGGGGATTATTTACTAATGGCAAATCCACTTTGCACTACATGTGCAAACTACAAGTGCAAAAAACATTTGAAATTGCACTGAAAGTGCATTTGGAAGTGCAGTCGCTGTAAATCCGAGGGAGACATGCAAGGAAAATAAAAAACAGCATTTTAGCTCGCACATGATTGGATAATAAAATCAGCAGCGCTTCCCCTCATTTCAGATCTACCCCTCAGATTTACAGCGACTGCACTATCCAAAATAAATATAAGGTTTTGACGTTTTAAACACTAAGAATAGAATTTGCAAAAGATTGCAGGGGTGTATGAACACTGGATGATGCTCACATGCTGTCACTGTCTACGGCAACTTCAGGATATTCAACACTATAAATAGTACAAGGGACACTTATCAAGCAAATGAATGACAACTATACGAAGATTTGCAGTCCAAGGACCACGGTTATGGAACGCTCTACCCACGGATATCCGCATGGAAGAAAACCATCGGGCCTTCAGGAAAAAACTTAAGACCCACCTCTTCTGATGGATCAGGACGTCACTGGATGCAAGCGCCTTGAGGCGATTTAGTTCGCATTTGTAGCACTATACAAGTTATTCACTCACTCACAACCATAGATACAAGTCAGGCTTCCTGTCATTTAGCAGATTCTATGTGATAGTTTTATTGTGTATTTGCGACTCCTGCTCCTGTAATGGAAAGCCAAATGAGACATATTTGCACAGGTCTGGGAACCATTTACCACTGGAGATTAGATAGCTTTTCATTAAAAATCTGCACACAATTAGGAAAAGTTCAGTGGCAAGTTGTATTTTGTCGCAGTGTTACTTGAGAGCAGCTGAGGGGAAATTTACTGTATTAATAAAGGTGACTAAATATCTTAAATCTATCTTATGTTTGTATACAGTAGGTGCCGCCGATTTTGTGTTTCCAGCGCAATGGGATCGTGCTGGAAACCGGCGATGTGAGGCTGTGCTTCTCACGCTCGCCACCCCCATGAGATGCCGCGCATCCATAGGAATCCATTGGGGGCGGTGAGCGGGAGGAGTGACATAGCACGGCGCTGGCTCCCGTGACGGGGCTAGCGGGTGTCAATTTCGCTGCTAGAAGAGGCGAGATTGACACAATATCGGCGGCAGGTACTGTAAGATCAGATCTGTTCAGCATTGCCTGCTTAGGCGACAGAACTAATTAATGCCCCACTGTGTTGCCATTTATGTTTTGACATGGCTGTGCATACTCCTGGATCTGGTGAATCTTAAACTTACAATTTGTTTTCTCCCTGAAAATATGCATGTAGGTATATCAGGTCTGCGGAAAATCAACATTTCATGGATCACGATTGCCTGGATTCCTATGATTCTCCATTGATCAGACAGATCTACGAGTAAATATTCATGAAAATCAAATGGTAATTGTAAGTTGCACCCTGGAACAGGCCATTTTTAGTAGCAACCAATCAGATGCTCCACCTTTTTTGAAAGGTTAAAACTTTATTGTTTGAGGAAGTATTTTTTTTTTAAGACAATATTTTACCCCTCCTTATCTTGGGTCATCTCTTTGGACGTGGTGATCCAGCCAGTATCAACCTCTAGTGGAACTCCTTAGTTGACAACACAATCTTACTACAAGTCTATAGAGGTCCAGCGCTGTCACCCCAGGATGCTGAGGTTCAACCTAACTTGGCAACGCTCAATGCACTATTCTGCTTGATTGACAGATTAACTGACTTTCACTTTAATGTTACCACTGCATGCTCACCACCCAGCAGAGCTGATGTGTACCTTTGACATCAACAATGTACACCTACTGGCGTGCTGCTAAACCAGCAACTGGAGGAACCCTTTTCTCTGAGGGCAACAAAATCTACACTTAGGACTATTTTGCCGTTACCAGTCCAAAAATATTTTTTTCACCAAACGCAGAAGTATTTTTTTCAGCATTCTGTAAGCCCATTGTGAAGGTGGATCCTCAGAGCCCCTGAAATACATTGGCTTTTTTACAAAACGTATCTTCAAATCAAAATCATTTCTTGACTCCATACAAGTTGTCTGCCGCTTTCCCACTTGCATCTGCAGGTCCTTTCTGAAGGCACTTTTTTATTCAATGAAATCCCATCTCACGTGAATGTAACCACCAACAGAAAAGCTGATTAAAGTGTATGAAAAATTAACTGTCTGTATTGCCTTTGCCATACCTACCAAAGTAAACTTTTATAGTGACTCAAAACTATGGCTAAAAAAATATATATATTCAAGTACCGTATGTATTATTTACTCAAAAAAAAACTCATATTGCTCTCAGCCTCCTCTAAATATCCAAATTGCTTCTTCTTCTTTTTTCTGCTGCTGTGATCCAACTTCCTGTTAGAGGGTGGCTAAATTCGTTCTTCATGATCCCACTGTATGGAGAAATGTATTCATCCTATCTTTCTCACTCCTGAGATGGCCTATGGACTAGGGTGACCACGTGTCCCGGATTGCCCGGGACAGTCCCGCATTCTGCAGGTCTGTCCCGGGCACCTTCATTCCAGGACAATACAGTGCTCTGGAATGAGGACATTACCAGGAAAGAGAGAAACACAGTAGCAATTTCATGAAAAGTAAATTACAAAGTCAATAAGTAGTGGATGTGTATAGATACCGTATTTATCGGCGTATAACGCGCACAGGCGTATAACACGCACCCTAACTTTAAGAGGGAAGTTTCAGGAAAAAACTTTCCACAGCCCCCTGCGTATAACACAGTTATAATAACAGTTTACCCTCTATTTTCAGGGTAAAAAAGTGAGTGTTATACGTCAATAAGTACAGTAATTTGAAAGATAAGGATAGTTCAGTGACACTTTAATTCTCCAAAAGAGTGGTTTCTTTGTGGTGTAGCTTGGAGTGAAACTGTGTAATTGCTTAGTAGTATGAAAATAAACTCTTGAATTCAGTTTTTTTTTTTTTTTTTAGAAGATTGAATTGTTAAAGCGATTGTATACCCAAAACAACCTTTAAAAAAAAAAAACCTGCAAGACAAAGGCATAATGAGCTAGTATGAATTACTTACCTTAGATCGAAGCCCCCAAAGCGACCCTCGTTCCTCTCCTCCGCCGCTGCCATAATACCCGAAGTGACTTCCGGGTATCGCCGCTCCGGTGCTATGACTGGCCGGAGCGGCGATGATGTCACTCCTGCGCATGCGTGCAGACCGGCACGATCCCCGCGCATGCGCGCTTTTCCGGCGGCTTCCCATTCAAGCAAAAGTGCACTCAGTGCGCCTGCACCGTTGTCTACGGCGCGCATGCACGATAGACATCGGTGCCCGCTTTTCTGCAAATATCTCCTTAACCATGTAGGTTAAGAAGATATTGCAAGCACCTACAGGTAAGCCTTAATGAAGGCTTACCTGTAGGCGAAAGTTGTATCAGAGAGTATACAACTGCTTTAAAAGATTGGCTATCATACAACTAACTGATGAAAAATCTCCTGCATAGCTGAGCTCATTGAAAAAGAAAAAGAAATAGTTGGATAGCCGCACTCCAAATATTCACTGTAACGGCACCCCTAATATGAAAGGAGCTAACGCCGTTTAGATATCTTCCCTCTCCTGGACACACATCCACTGCCGATCCTCCACAGTCAGATGACCACTTCCCATAGGAATTAATCCTTCCAAAAGAACGAGACGCACTCTGTATCTTTCCAAAATGAACTCTTTTATTATTGCAAAACACTCCAACTTTTATATCCCCAGAGAGAAGCTTCTGACCCTCCTCTCATCATACACCTCTGACCAGACCCAATTTACATGAGCCAATTAACTACAGTGAATGGCTCAGACACATGCCCTTTCTGTCTCCCAATCCACATCTCTTAGAAGACAATCCCTTTACCTCTTAAATGACTATGCATGACCTTTATATTCAGCAGACTGTCTGGCTGCCAGTGTACCATACCTATAATTACAGGCTTAACTCCCATTATCAAAAGACTTCACACAATAGATACATAACGAGCTTTCAATACACATCTCACAATGAAGGATCTGTAGCCTGTCTGTCTACCAGAGTACCATACCTATAATTACAGACTTAATTACCACAAGCCACACTAGACAGTAGAATGTAAATCACCCCCCACCTCATCACAGCAATGATTACACAACCCCCACTACAGTATACATCCAATCTATATACAATATATATACAGCATTGAATCTGATTAGCACAGATCATAGTGGGGTTTTCCTTCACCCTGTGCCCCTAATAGGGACACAGGGTGGTTTACACATAAGAGGCATTGGGGAAGCTGAAGCAAGGGTATCTCATACTTTTTAAGGGATTCTGGGTTCCCCGGGCCCTCCCGTTACATCTCTCCCCTTTCGGCAGGAGACTAACACAGGAGGAGACCCCAGACGGGTTGACTCCGAAGGTAGTCCATAGGTCCATTCCTCTAATGCCGTTATCCACACAGTACCCCAAATAAATTGCTCCAAACAGAGCATTGCTTACCCAGCCAACCTCTGCCTCTCTCAGAGAACATACCCGCCGCTGGGGAGAGGCCTGGCCTGGCCCTTCTCCATGGGGTCCTTTCAGTTGCTGGAGACAGGGTGACTGGGCTCAGTCCGTCATGCTGTTGGGGATCTGGGCCGACTGCCTAGCATCCCTGGAGTATACAAGTGGAGACAGAAGTCCCATCCACTTGTGGTAGGTGAAAATCCCCCAGTGCTTGCAAAGCAAGGCTGACATCCTCCTGTCTCAGTGTCACACCATTTTCTGGGGTTGTGTCAGTAAAGACCGAAGTCCCATCCAGTCCCACAGGAACTCCCTCTTCTGTTAGTTGGGAGCAGAGGCCCGCGGCACTCTGCTCTGTTGCCAGCTCTTTTGATGGGTTGCTGTGAGTGGAGACCGCAGTCCCATCCACCGATATCAGCTCAAGTTGCAGTTGTGTGCAGAGGCCAGAGGGCATTCTGCCCTGCTGCCAGTGATTCAGCTGGGGGTAAAAGCTTTACCACCTCAGCTTGTTGGTGGAGAGAGGGGCCAACTGCCCCGGCTCCCTGAAACTCCACCATTGTTTCCTGTGCTGGGCAGAGGTTGGTATCACTCTGCCCTGTTGCCAGCACTTCTGCTGGGGACTCCACATCATCCGCTTCGGCTTTAGGGATAGAAATCTCCAGATTTTCCACTGCCGATTCTCTGGCATGCTGCTGGACAGCTACATTCCTCCATCCAAGATCATCCCAAGCAGAAACAGGATCATCCAGGTCAGTCAGCACATCAGCTTTGGGGATGGCAATCTCCAGATTTTCCACTGCCGATTCTTCAGCTAGGATTTCATAGTTGTCAACTGGTATTTTCTGATAGTCCCAGGCAAAGGTAGCCCCACCCTGCTGCTGAGCAGATTCTAGCAGCTGTCTTTAGGCGATCTCCGATTGCCGTATCTCCGCCGTTCTCCGCTCATGTTGCCGCTCTAGTTCTCTCTTTTTGTCACTCTCGTTCTCTCTTTTGTCGCTCTCGTTCTCTCTTGTCGCTCTAGTTCTCTCTTTTGTCGCTCTAGTCCTTTCTCTTGTCGCTCTCGTTCTCTCTCTTGTCGCTCTCGTTCTCTCTTTTGTCGCGCATCCTGCAGCTGGATGCCTTTAATGGCATTCTGTATGGCGGTGTCTGATGGGTTAGCACCATATAATGCCAAGCGCTGTCGAACTCATTGCTGAAACAAATCTTCAACTGACCGGGGTCCTGCATCACCATCCTTCTGGTCCATCTCAGCTAGCTCCCTGATCAAGGTGGCCTTGTTCTTTGACCCACTGGTACCTCCACGGCTCTCAAGTAGGTCTTTCAGCGTGGCTTTCCTGCAGGCTGCATAGCTGATCATTCACTGTGGTGGTTTGGAGTGTCCCAGTAACTGGAGGGAAAATCCCACCGCTGCCAACCAATGTAACGGCAACCCTAATATGTAAGGGGGTAAAACGCCGTTTAAAGATATTCCCTCTCCTGGACACAAATTCACTGCCGATCCTCCACAGTCAGACGACCACTTCCCATAGGAATTAATCCTTCCAAAAGAACGAGACGCACTCTGTATCTTTCCAGAATAGACTGACTCTTTATTGCAAAAGTACTACAACTCTTATACACACAGAGAGAAGCTTCTGACCCTCCCCTCATCATACACTCCTGACCAGACCCAATTTACATGAGCCAATTCTCTACAGCTGATGACCAATACACATCTCAGTTTAATGATTATGCATGACCCTTTTGTGTTTAGCTTTTGTCTCCCAATCCACATTATCAAAAGACTTCACTCATTGAATAGATATGTGTAGCATATTTGAGGTTCATTAACATTACTCAAGCAGACAGGTGACACCTCAGCATCTCTTCAATTAACCTGTCTGTCTGCTAGTTCCACAACCTATAATTACAGGCTTAACTCCCACAAACCACAATAGACAATAGCATGAAATCACACACCATTACAGCAAGTATTACATAAACAGCCCACACACAGTATATACCCAGTATGTGCCCTGTATATACCATATTGGATATGGCTATCACAGATCATGGTGGGGTTTTCCAGACACGGTGCTTAGTCATAGCTAAAGTGCTGAATATACATACAGGTACATATATACACCTAAGTAATCAGAAAAATTGAAAACACATGTATGTCATAAGTAACGTAATAGGAAGCACCTATGAGCATCTACAATCCAAAGTGTAACCATTAAGCATATGGAGAACAACGCCCCTGCTGGAGATTCCACATATCAAAAACATATAATACAATCTCATGTTTAGGAAGAGAGGCACCGGTGCAACCTAGAAAAGAGAGAAAAGACATAACATAAAATAATACCATATGTAATAAAAAACTCTCATGCACCAACAAATACGCAAAAGGGAAAAAAAACGAACGTTTATCCCCCATGTGCATCAATGCTGGTGCGTGTAGCTTAAATAATCTAATCCGCTGACAGATGATACAGTCCCTCCTCAATATTAATACATGTCCATGTAATCATATGGTAACCAAATTTAAGAAAAGGGGGAACATAGCAGAAAAAGAAAAGAATATATGAGCCAAGCAGAACTGAGATGAAATGTATTGACACACAGCGAACAACCATGGTACCCCATCAAAAAATAAATAAATCATAAAGATAGAGGTAAAAATGAATAACTATTCTGCGATGGGGAAATCCCATGAGTATCTCAAACAAAATATATTATCAACACTGGCATATCGGATATAAAATGTAAAAAGTGTACAAAGTCCAGTGAGGGGGTATAGGAGTGGTGTGGGAGTGGTATGAAATAAATCATGAAAAATCACTCATAAAAGTATGAGATATCCCACTCAAAGTTAAGGCCGATGAACTGCCTGGTATTGAGATGGAATATCCAATAAACCTCTCTCTTACAGAGTAACCTAAACTTATCACCTCCCCTTTTTGATAACATGATTTTTTCATCCGTAGGCTACTAACATCTTTATCATGACATAAATTCCAATGCCTCGCTATATTAGTGGAATGGTTTCTGGATATATCATAAAGATGGTCATATAGCCTATCCCTTAACCTGCGGGTCGTGCGCCCCACGTATTGGACAGATCATTGTTCACAAGTGCCTACATACACTACATACCTAGTGTTACAATTGATAAAAGATGACGCCTTAAAATCTTTATCTAAGGATCTGGAGTGAATCATATCACCCCGTAAAATGTGGGGGCAACATGGGCAACAATTACCTCCACATCGAAATGATCCTTTAAACTGCAGCCAATGTGAACATTGGTACCTACTTGTGTAAAGGCTAGGGGACAATGTTCCACCAATGGTAGGGGCTCTGCGTGACACGGATTTAATACCCTTAGACAAAATTTGGACATATATAGGGTCATTATACAAGATTGGCAGATATTTTTCTATTGTACTTCTGATTTTATTGAATTTATTGAATTCTAGACTATAGGGGGTGGAGAAAACAGGAACATTAATGGACTTGTCCAGTCTATGTCTCCCTCCGTCTCTACTTTTATGCCTGTTGATATTGTCATGAAGGAGGTGACTTCTTTCAGTCTTATGGGATATATTAAACGCCCTATCAAGGACAGAGGTTGTGTATCCCCTCTCCATGAACCGTGTCTTCATGGCAGAAGCTTCTTTCAAGAAAGATGACTCGTCACTACACACACGTCTCAGTCTTATAAATTGATCCACTGGGATGCCTTTAATGGTGTGCTTAGGGTGACCCGAGTCTGCCCTCAACAGGGAATTACCAGCTGATGGTTTCCTGAAAAGCTTAGAGGAGATGCACTCCCCTTCACCTGTTAAAACAATGTCCAAAAATTTGTCTATGGTCCATGACACCTGTAAATTTGAGATTAAGTCTGTTGTCATTGAGGTACAGGAGCCACTCATCTATGTCACCTACATCTTTGGTACATATGAAGATCAAATTGTCTATATAACGACGGAAAAACATAACCCTTGAACGATGGGGACAACCAGCGCCAAAAATGCGGGACCTCTCCCACCATCCCTTGTATAAATTGGCAAGGGAGGGGGAAAATTTGGCACCCATCGAGGCCCCGCATTTCTGGAGGTAGTGGTCCCCATCGAACATAAAAAAATTATGGGTTAATAAATACTCTAAACAACATAAAACAAACTCTTGATGTACCAAGGAGTAGTGACTATGATGTTTTAGAAAAAAGGCAACAGCCTGAAGTCCTAAGGAGTGGGGGAAGGAGGAGTATAGAATAGCTACATCACAGGTGACCCAGACATAGTCTGGGTCCCATTTGAGGCACTGGACATCTGATAAAAGTTGCTTGGTGTCTCTAAGGAAACCGGGTAAAGCAGACACCAGCGGCTGTAGCTGATGGTCGACCCATTCACCCAATCGCTCATTTAATGACCCGATGCCTGCCACTATGGGTCTACCTGACAATAGATGATACTCCTTATGTAACTTAGGTAGATGATGAAAAATGGGCATAATAGGGGCATCAGAGATGAACATCTCTCTCTCACTTGGAGAAAAGATGCCTGCTGTCACTGCTCTGTCTAGGAGTGCATTCAGATCCTTTTTAAAAGTGGACATAGGGTCCCCCCTTAACTTTAGATAAATATTGGCATCCGACAACTGTCTTTTCGCTTCATTCCTGTATGTGTCTGAATCTAGCACTACCACAGAGCCCCCTTTATCATCATTCTTTATCACAATCTCTTTATTTTTACTGAGATGAATAAGAGCCTCCTTCTCCAAACTGGTTAGGTTGTCAGATCTGGAGTGATCCCTGCAGCCGTGCGCCAGGTGGGTCAAATCCCTCGCTATTAACTTTTGAAAAAGGTCCATATCCTTGCCCCTGGAGTTGATCGGGTAGAAGTCCGACCTCAACCGAAAGGGGATGGTCGTGCGACCACCCGACACCTCCACAGGGGCAAGTGAAGACTCAATAGCAAGTTCCTCCAGATCACAAGGAGCACACAGCTCTGAAAAACTGGGGGGAGGGGGACAAGACTCACCCAACATAGCGGCGGGCGCAGCATCGTGATCTCCAGCATCTGCAACCAATCCATCATCAGAATCGCCAAAATATTGTTTTTCAAAGTAAGAGTGCGCACAAATTTATTAATATCCAAAATAGTCCCAAATAAATCAAAATGCCGATCTGGGCAGAAATTCAAGCCCTTTGATAGTAATGATAGTTCTGAAGGGCTTAGAAATTTGTTCAATAAATTCAATACATTCGATATTATTTCCGGGCCCGATCTCTCAATAAGTAGCGATCCTTGTTGGCTCCGTCTGTGTTTCGTGTTTCTGGCCGCCCCTTCTTGTTTTCTTATGAACTTTTTATTTTTCTTTTTGCTGGAGCCCTGTGCGCCCTAGTTTAAACTTGAGGTATTAGGTGCATTTACCTGATGGTTAACGCTGATCGGCCGACCAGCTGAATCAGGGGAAGAATCGGACGCAGTAGCAGCAATGGTGTCATTCATGCTGTCATTTTCTAAATCAGAGAAACTGACCTGTTTTTTGGAGTGCTTGCGGGAACGATTTGGGAAAGTAGGTTTCTTCCATATGTACAGTATACACTGCCATTTTCATAGTCCATGTGATCCCATGCAAGCTTGTCATTTTTTCCAGAGATGCCATTTTTCTCAAGCCTATCAAGATTTTTATTTAGGCATGTATCCAAATCTGCAAAATCTTTATGCTGTTGTAGAGATGTTAAACTCTGTTGGATGATAGCGATTTCATCTCGTAATCGGGTAAGCTCCTCAGTCCCTGAGTCAATAATGATTTGGATGAGTTTAAAAGAACATGCAGACAGGGTGTCGGTCCACTCTTTTTTATACTCATCATTGTGTAATTCGAACGTGGGGAATTTCTTAATGCGTAACCCACGAGGGATCTGTTGCAGCCGAGTGTATTCGGTCAGAGTATTGATATCCCAAAACGATGGAATTTCCTTGGCCATGAAGTTCTCCAAACGTCGAAAGAGTACTTTCACTGAAACATCACCAAGATGAGACGGTTGTAAGGTGTATGATTGTTGAGATCAGGGCCGCCATCAGGAATTTTGGGGCCCCTTACACAGCTTCAGGCATGGGCCCCCTGGAGCAGAGGAGAACCAGGGGGGGTGCTGCCGCCGCGACTTGAGAAGCGGGGGGGCTGCCGCAAATTGAGAAGCAGGGAGGGTGCCACTGCCACAAATTGTTGAGGTCGGGGGGACTTTGGGTGCTGACGAACACAAAAAAAAACAAAAGAACAAAAAAAAAAAGGAGGGGGATTGCCATCTGGGGCCCTGGGGACCTCCGGGCCCCTTACAGGTGTACTGCCTGTACCCCCCTGATGGCGGCCCTGCTTGAGATGATCTCATTGGGTTGTCCGCTGGTGGTGTTAAGCCCTGTACACACGATCGGATTTCCTATGGTTTTTTAACCGATGGATTTCTCCATCGGAAAACCGATGAAGCTGACTTTCATCAGTCTTGCCTACACACCATCAGTCAAAAATCCGACCGTTCCAAATGCGGTGACGTAAAACACTCCGATGAGCCGAGAAAAATTAAGTTCAATGCTTCTGAGCATACGTCGACTTGATTCTGAGCATGCGTGGGTTTTTTATCCAATGGAGGTTCCCACAGACGATAGTAATTTGCTATCAGTTTTTTTTTTTTTTTGGGGGGTTTATAATGACTTTAATTTGATGTTACAATGTAACACTTTCTGATCCATTTCTGACATCGCTGTCTCCGGTTATAGCCAATCAGTAAGCCGGCAGTCCGCACCTTCTGCGCGATGCCATAGCGCTGGATGGAATCGGAGAGCTGATTCTTTATTCTATCCAGCTGGAGGCGCTCTTGCTCTTGAAGCCTGACTGGAATACTCAGAGGACATTGCTAGGGCGTTGCTAAGTGAGGCCTTGTTGTTACTGCTCACCTCCTCCATCAAAGGAGCGAGCACATTCTCCAATTCTAAACCCCTCACATCCTCCTCCTCTCCTGCTATCAGTTTTTTAACCATCGGATAAATTTAAAACTTGTTCTATTTTTAAACACCAATGGAAAAAAGACCGATGGGGCCCATACACGATCGGTTTGTCCGATAAAAAAAGTCCATCGGACTGTTTTCATCTGTAAAACCGATCGTGTGTACATGGCTTAAAAGTTCTGCTAAAGTGGGAGTCTGTAGCCGAAGATGCGAGCTCTTACTTGGCTTTATGTGACAAGCCATGATGTCACATTAAGCGATCTCTCAAGGAATGTTATACTGGAAAAATTGGCAAACCTTTATCTGAATTACATTGTATTCCTGTTTAGGAAAGCTGATTTCTGATTGGTTGTCTAGACGTATAATTGATCTTAATATTATTGATTACAAAAAGCCCAGTTAGTCCTTAACTATTCCTACTCGAACCCAGAAAATGAGTAGTCAGGAAATCGAAATAAGAAAGTCAGATACATTTTATCAAGTGCACAAAAGTTAAAAAAGATTTAACTGTTTCTCATCTTTTGTGACAAATCAGATTATACTTTTTACTTGGCTAATTCCCTTATGCCTGCACATGCTTTTGAAGTATCCATTGTACCTAATGGGAAATCAGTTCTGTTTATTGTTTTGCGAGATCTATTGAAACATGGAATGCTGTGTCTCTGAACATTCCATATTCCATATTCACACGCAACTATACATAACCGTTGACAGATCGCTTGGCTACATGCAGATTTTAAACACCTCCAGTTGGGAATAGTGGATACTTTAAAAGCATGTGCAGTCTTAAGAGCAAGCTAAGTGACTGATAATATTTGCAAAGTTGCTTTACCCACTGGTTTTTGACATATGCCCCGTACACACGATCGGTTTTCCCGTCGGAAAAAATATGTTTTTTCCGACGGAATTCCGCTCAAGTTTGGCTTGCATACACACGGTCACACAAAAGTTCTCTGAACTTTCGAGTGTTAAGAACGCAATGACGTACAACACTACGACGAGGCGAGAAAAAGAAGTTCAATGCTTCCGAGCATGCGTCGACTTGTTTCCGAGCATGCGTGTTTTTTTCCCATCGGAAAAGCATACAGACAAACGGATTTCCCGATAGGAATTTTTTTCCTCGGGAGAATAGAGAGCCTGCTCTCTATCTTTTTCTGGCAGTTTTTCCGTTGGAAAAAGTCAGGTGGAGCATACACACGGTCAGGATTCCCGACCAAAAGCTCTCATCTGACTTTTTCCGATGGGAAAACCGGTCGTGTGTACGGGGCATTACAGTATTAATTTTAAAGTGCATGCATACCCAATATTTTTTTTTTTTGTTTTGGCTAGAGTAGGAAAGTAAAACGCCTATTCATTTATATTCTGCTGTCTGCGTCCACTGGAGAGATTTTTCTTTACTTCCTGTTTTAAGAGGTACAGGAAGTGAGAGGGAATTCCCCTCTTAGACAGTTGTCACAGGAACAGGTGTTCCCATTCGAAGATTTGCCCTCTATTCCTGTTACAAAGACAGTTGTAAAAATTGGTTTTCTCATCACAGAGAGGGTAACTCTACCCATTTGGGTAAATAGATAGCAATAATAACCTAACAGAGGGTTTCATTCTTCCCATTCTACCCAAAACTAAAAAAGGAAAGATGTAACTAATGTTCATATACTTTAGGGAAATTAATTGTTATTTCAAAAATATAATCTCTCTTGTTACCCTACATTATTTTATCTTTTAGGAAGACAGACCTGGGCAACATTTACACAATAAATTGGCCATACATTGGCAGGTCAAATGCAATAATTTTCCAGTCACACTTTGTGTTAGAGCTGAGAATCATCATCATGAAAAATGTCACATAAGTCAACACTTTCCTCTAAGACATGAACGGTGGCACTGTGCTGGACTGTCTGAAAGAAATAATGGCACTCAAAACACTGTTACTATCTGAACAATATTGATTAATGCTGATCACATACAGATCCACCCAGAAGCAATTTGCTGTGCCTTATTGATTGCTGCTGACCCATCATGAGACCATTTGCTCTCATGATAAAACTGTACGATGACACATCCATATGTAGTCAGATTTGACATATGTCTGAACGGTCCTGGGAAGGGGTCTGGGTAGATATATTCTATGCATCTTTAGAATATAATGTATTTTCCTCAATAAAATATAAAGCAGAACTGTTGTAATATGGAAATGTAATCACCCATTAATAGGAGAACCTACGTAAATTTTACATTGAAGTGACACAATTTATACTGCAGGCATCAGCTGAAAAATTGTCCCCTATTCCCAGAGTATCAAATGCCACAACATGGCCCTCAGCACTTTGCTGTGTATAATTATTGAGAAGCATTTCTTAAGGACCATGTTATGTGTTGGTAAATGGGTTGGACACTTACAATAGCAGGAGTAATGGATGTAGAGCCAGTAATAGCATCAGTGGTAGAAAGAGTAACATGCAGGAACATTTTTATTATAAGTACTAAAAGGAGCAGCATTGTAATATAGTACTGACACATCTAGCTATTACAGAAGTAGTTAAAATAAATATAGATGTAGGCCAAATAAAATAACCAAAGGTGTTTTGAATGCAGTAGGTATATTTGCAAAAAACAGAAGTACAGTACAGTAGTTGTCTGCCTACAAATTCGCTCAGTGGATACAGGGCTGGTGCAAGGATTTTTTTCACCCTAGGCGAAACCTCCTATTGCCGCTCCCCCCCATTGGCTCCACCCCAGACTCCACCCCCTTTTCCCTGCCCATGTAAACCCCACCTTTTTAAAGAAACGCCCATCAAATGCAGCCCACCAGCGCCCATCAAATGCAGCATCACCAGCGCCCATCAAATGCAACTTATAACTAAAATGCAGCGCTGAAAAAGAGGAGAAACTGAATCGCACCAAGTGAGAGGTGTTACAAAGTGCTATATGTAAAAAATAATTGAATAAGTCCACATGAAGTCCATTCAAAGACCATGGAACGCGATGATCAAACCAGACGTGTAACAATCATCTCATAAACCTTCTGGCAAAGGAGTAAGGGAGAATACTCTTACCGGAACTGGTGGATCTACTTATTAGGCAGATCGTTAGAGCACGTGAAATCCCGATGGCAAGTCGCATCAACTGGCATGAAGACTCTGGATAAACCACACAAATCGCAGATGGCCACCAGTTTCAAGGAAATCCCAACCTCAAAGAGACTCTGGATTCACTGGATATTCCCGTGGTCTTCAGACGGTGATGGAGTTCCTACAATCTAGGAATTCTTTTCAGGACTGAAGGATGGCATGATGGAAAAAACCTCCAAACAGCAACTCAATCAACCACAACATGGAAGAGACGGGAAAAAAGAGGAGGTGCTCCAAAAGTGCAGGTAAATGTGGGGGTAGCGGCCTCACTCTCTCTCTCTCTTGTTTCGGTTGTTTGTGGCTGTTGTCTAGGGGTACTCTGGAGGAGAGAGTGCAGGACATTACGCCAAGCTCTCACCCTCTGTGTATGTGAGGTTTGAGCAAAGTCTTTTTTTGAATTACCTTCGGGTCTGCATCCTGCATATGGAGCCTCCGCTTCTTCCGTGGAGGTGTATCTGCCAGTAATAGAGCCCCACACCATTAAAAGTTCAACCCTCCTTTATTTCTTCAATGCCAGAATGAACATAATCAGTTGAACTTCCATAGCAGACAGACAGGGGTGTGGATACGAGTAGGCCCAGGCACAATGAACTCTCCTATCCCTTTCTCGTGCAGATAGGCCTGGCTGAACTGTTTGGAGCCCCTGTCACGGGCCTAAGTAACGGTCTCTGTCACGACCTTAGAGTAACGGTCTCTGCCACCGACCTCAGAACATGGACCACCTTCCGTGTGAATATGGCCCCTGTTTGGCGAGGACATCCATCCCGATGATCTCCGGAAGCCCTGTCCCGGCACTGGCAATCTGCTGCACCAGATCTACAGGAAGGTCACCTGCGCGGTTCCTTACGCCTGGATTCAGACACCTGATCCTGTGGGTGCCTTAGGATGGTTCCTCCCGGGCGGATCCCAGTGGAAGAAGCTGGGCCCCAGGCCTGAACGATGCACCTCACCCCAGACTGAGGGTGTCTACTGTGACTCCCGAACTCCACGTGTCCAGGCCTAGGCCGCCTAGACACTGACCGCTGGACAGCAGCCCTTAGGCTAAAGGTGCCTGGGACTCGGACCTCGTGGCGAAGATGTCCGCCCCCTTTATAGCCTCTCCCAGCTAGCACAGCGGGTTCCCCGCCCCGCCGTACAACCGCTGCAAGAGACCAAAAAGGGTACGGCAATCCAGCGATGGTTCAACCCCGGCCCAAAGTGACAGCGCCACCTGCTGGGCCGCAGGGAACTGGACATCACTAATGTCTCCACCCGAATCAACATACTGAAAAGTACCTACCCGCTACATGGGTTTATTGAAAAACCAACAAAAGTTAAAAGTGATCACAGTACAAAATAATTAAAAAAGGGCAATAAGTGGAGTGGTGTACATTCATGTTTGGAGTGTTTATTATAAATGTAAGGCAATTTGTGGGAGCTGGTTGATGCCCCAGTTGAAGTACTTGTGTACGAAACGTGTCGGGTTTGGTATACCACTCCACTTATTGCCCTTTTTTAATTATTTTGTACTGTGATCACTTTGATCACTGTGATCACTGACTTGATGATGTTGAGATCAGGGCTCTGTGGGGGCTAAACCATCACTTCCAGGACTCCTTGTTCTTCTTTACCCTGAAGATAGTTATTAATGACTATGGTTGTATGTTTGGGGTCATTGTCCTGCTGCAGAATAAATTTGGGGACAATCACACGCCTCCCTGATAGTATGACATGGTGGATAAATATCTGCCTGTATTTCTTAGCATTGAGGACACTATTGATCCTGACCCAATCTCCAACTTCATTTGCAGAAATGAAGCCGCACATTTGCAAGGAACCTCCAGCATTTTTCACTGTTGCCTGCATACACTCATTATTGTAGCGCTCTCCAGCCCTTCATGAACAAATTGCCTCCTGCTACAACCAAATATTTAAAATTTTGACTCATCGGTCCAGAGCACCTGCTGCCATTTTTCTGCACCCCAGTTCCTATGTTTTCATGCATAGCAGAGTCACTTAGCCTTGTTTCCACATCAGAGGAATGGCTTTTTGGCCACAGATCTTTCATGAAGACCACTTCTGGTCAGACTTCTCTGGACAGTAGATGGGTGTACCTAAGTCCCACTGGTTTCTGCTAGTTCTGTGCTGATGGCACTGCTGGACATCTTCCACTGTCGAAGGAAAGTAAGCATGATGTGTCTTTAATTTGCTGTATTAAAGGAAAAGCCAAAGCTTTTTTGGCTGTACTTCTTCTATGGCTCACAGGAGGGCAGTTCATTCTGCACTCCTGTGACCCATTTTCAGCCAACAGTAGGCTAAAGCCCAGACAAGTCCAGGCAGGGCCGGCCCTATGATGGGACCGGGTGGTACCATGGTACCAGGCGGCACTGTTAGGGGGGCGGCAAACTGACGCCCGCCAGCCAGCCAGCCTGCTCCGCTCCCTGTGAGGAGCCCGGCGCCGCTGAGGACACTCACACAGGCGGGGGGGGGGGGCAGTCAGCGAGTGAGCAGGCATGGACAGGCGCCGCTCCCTGTGAGGAGCCCGGTGTACCGGCGCCGCTGCCTGTGAGGACACTCACAGGCGGGGGGAGGGGGCAGTCAGCGAGTGAACACTGCAGGCACCGCTCCCTGTGAGGAGCCCGGCGCCGCTGCTGTTGGTGACAGGGGCGGACAGAGCACTCGCAGCGGGGGTTGGGAGCAGTCAGCAAGTGAGCGGGCAGCGGAGCAGAGTGATGATGTCATCTCTCCCCGCCGCCCTGCATCACCACAGTTTCACCCTCACTGTGCAGCCATGGGCAGCAGAGAGATTATATCATCTCTCTGCTGCCTGCCTTCACTCTGGGACACAGCAAGTGACAACCCGCAACGTGTGACAGGTGATGTCGTGACAATCCGCAACGTGTGGCAAGTGACAATACGCAACGTGTGGCAGGTGACGCTTGGCAAGTGACAATCCGCAACGTGTGGCAAGTGACAATGCGCAACGTGTGGCAGGTGATGCTTGGCAAGTGACAATCCGCAACGTGTGGCACGGGACTATCCGCGACGTGTGGCAGGTGACGCCGTGGCAAGTGACAATCTGCAACGTGTGGCAGGTGACGTTGTGGCAAGTGACAATCTGCAACGTGTGGCAGGTGACGTTATGGCAAGTGACAATCTGCAACGTGTGGCAGGTGACGTTGTGGCAAGTGACAATACGCAAGGTGTGGCAGGTGACGCTTGGCAAGTGACAATCCGCAACGTGTGGCACGGGACTATCCGCAATGTGTGGCAGGTGACGTTGTGGCAAGTGACAATATGCAACGTGTGGCAGGTGACGCCGTGGCAAGTGACAATCCGCAATGTGTGGCACGGGACTATCTGCAATGTGTGGCACGGGACTATCCGCAATGTGTGGCAGGTGACGTTGTGGCAAGTGACAATCCGCAACGTGTCGGAAGGTGACGTTGTGGCAAGTGACAATGCGCAACGTGTGGCAGGTGATGTTGTGGCATGTGACGTGGCAAGAGACAACCCGCAACGTGTGGCAGATGACAATCCGCAACGTGTGGCAGGTGACGTGGCAAGTGACAATCCGCAACGTGTGGCAAGTGGCAACCCGCAACGTGTGGCAGGTGACATAAGTGACCATGCGCAACATGTGGCAGCCGACAATCCGCAACGTGTGGCAGGTGACAACCCGCATCTGGTGGTGGATTCCGAAGCAAAACTGTAAGTACAAACACACATCACAAGTTGTATGAGACATGAGAGCCTCTGAGAGGGACTTGCCTTGCCCAGCCCTGATTAACCACTTAAGGACCGGAAGGATTTGCCCACCTAAAGCGGTTGTATGGCTTTGTTTTTTTTGTTTTTTTAAATAACAAACATGTTATACTTACCTCCACTGTGCAGTGCGTTTGGAAAAGAGTGGCCCCGATTCTCTGGTCCCTCGGCGGCTGTCTTGGCTCCTCCCTGCATCAGCTAACCCCCTTCTGGGAAGCACTCTCCCAAGGGGGTTAGCTTGCGGGCGCGCTCCCTGTTATACACGCTGCGTCCATAGACACAACGTGTATGACTCGTTCCCGCCCCCCCCAGGGCCCGGGTCATTGGATGTGATTGACAGCAGCGCGAGCCAATGGCTGCACTGCTATCAATCTAGCCAATTAACGGCCAGACTCCGTGGAGAAGAGGACGCCGGGGGACGCGCACAGCAAGTGAACGGGCTCAGGTAAGTAAAACAGGGGGGCTGGGGGGCAGTCATTGCCAGGTGTTTTTTCACCTTAATGCATAGGATGCATTAAGGTGAAAAATCACGAACCTTTACAAACCCTTTAATAACCAGGCCATTTTTTGTGATACGGCACTGTGTCGCTTTAACTGACAATTGCACGGTAATGCGACACTGTACCCAAATAAAATTGGCGTCCTTTTTTTCCCACAAATAGAGCTTTCTTTTGGTGATATTTGATCACCTCTGCGGTTTTTATTTATTGCACTATAAACAACAAACGAGCAACAATTAAAAAAAAACAAACAAACAATATTTTTTACTTTTTGCTATAATAAATATCCAAAAAATGTATAAAAAAATAATTTCTTCATCAGTTTAGGCCAATATGCATTCTTCTACATATTTTTGGTACCAAAAAAAACATAATTAGCGTACATTGATTAGTTTGCGCAAAAGACATTGCGCCCGCCCGCCATGCACAGGTCCCTTTATACTCCTATATACATGTATAGAGCCCTGACAGGTCCTTTTATACACCTATATGCACGTATAGAGCCATGACAGGTCCTCTTTATACTCATTTATACATGTATAGAGCCACGACAGGTCCTCTTTATTATCCTTTATACATGTATAGAGCCACGACAGGTCCTCTTTATTATCCTTTATACATGTATAGAGCCATGACAGGTCCTCTTTATACATGTATAGAGCCACGACAGGTCCTCTTTTTACTCCTATACATGTATAGAGCCATGACGGGTCCCCTTTAGTTATCATGATATAAAATAATGAATGTGGGGGGCCTTTTGGTGGGCGTGATTTTTTTTTTGGGGGGGGGGCAGCATTTCATTCTTGGTCCCAGGCAGCACAATGTCTTGGGCCGGCCCTGAGTCCAGGCTTGATAAATATCTTGACTTTATAGTCGGGAACCACCTAGATGCCTGGACAAGCAGCTGGCACAGCCCCTCTGCACATCCGAGGCTCCAGTGAGTGCTGGAGAGGCAGAGCAAAGAGCTAGTGACTGACAGTCACTAGATCTCTGCAGCCTGCAGTGTTTGAGCGCACATTCTTGTTCTAGAGCTGGGGGGGGGGGCAGATGCAGCATCGGACCGATGCTACAGCCACCTAGGTGAGTATAATTTTTTTTTTTCATAAATACCATACTTCTCTTTTAAAGGGGTTGTAAACCCTTGTTTTTTTTAAATAACAAACATGTCATACTTACCTCCACTGTGCAGTTTGCACAGAATGGCCCTGATCCTCGACTTCTGGGGTCCCCCGGTGGCACTGGTAGCTCCTCCCCGCATCAAGTGCCTACCTTGGAGAAGGCTCTCCTAAGGTGGACACGCGTGTGGGCGCTCTCCCGAGTCCTGCTTCTGTGTACTACTGTACATTCACACAGAATGCCGGACTTGGCCCAGCCCCCCGGCGCCTGCGTCATTGGGTTTGATTGAAAGCATCGGGAGCCAATGGCTGCTATCAATCTATCCAATCAAGAGCCGAGAACCCCGGGCAGAGAGGTAGAGTGCGTCTCCGCCGAGGGAATGAACAGGCTCAGGTGAGTAAAACAGGGGGGCTGGGGGGCTGGTCAGTGTCTGAAGTTTTTTCACCTTAATGCATAGGATGCATTAAGGTGAAAAAACATGAGGGTTTACAACCCCTTTAAGTTACTTTGGCTGACCACTGCGTCTACGGTCCTCAATGTTGCTTGTTTCTTTGTGCATCTTCAAAAGAGCTTGAGCAGCACATCTTAAAACCCCAGTCTGCTTTGAAATATTTGCCTGGTAGAGACCTTGCTGATGAAGTATAACTACCCTGTGTCTTGTTGCTGTGCTCAGTCTTGCCATGGTGTATGTCCGGTGACATGAAACTGTCTTCCACAACGTCACGTTAGTAGTAGAGTTTGGCTGTTCCTCACCCTCAGTTTACAGCCTCCTACACAGCTGTTTCTGTTTCAGGTAAAGACTGTGTTTCAACCTACATATGAAATTGATGATCATTGGTACCTGCTTCGTTTATATGGTTCATACAACTGACGCTAATCCTACAAAATCCCTGACTTTGTGCATGTGTACAAAGTGTGCAGGTGTAATTGATGCTGGTTTGAAGCCAAAGGGTAGCCACTGAAAATATTAATTTAATTTATATTTTGCTTCTGTTTTCTCACTCTGCATTTTGTAAAGTGATAAAAAAATATATTAAAATATATATTTTTGAACGCATTCTTACTTTTACCAGAAGATTTCCCCACTCTTGCTGTTCTGGTAAAAACCCAAAAAGTTGGATTTGTCTTTCACTTTCACTCTCAATGATAATGTTAAACAGAACAAAGAGAGGGTGAATATCCCTGATGCCTCGCACACACGGCCGGGTTTTCCGACAGGAAAAAGTCAGTCGGGAATCCTGACGGGAAAAAAGAGAGCCAGTTCTTTTTTTTTGCCGGCCGTTTTTGGCAGTTTTCACGTCTGAAAAACTCAGATAGAGCATACACATGGCCGGGATTCCCGGCCAAAAGCTCTCATCTGAGTTTTCCCGTCGGAAAACCCGGTCGTGTGTACGAGGCATAACAGGGGCACAGACCGCAATAAAAACCTGGTAAGTGTTCTAATCTCTCTATACTCTATCTAAAAGTAAGACATTTTTGTATATTTTAATAATAATAAAATAAAATAAAAAATTGCTCTAAAAGCCATGCTATGTAAAAGAAAACAATATTTGAGAAAAAAGATTTTATTATCTCAAGCTAATTTATTTGTTCTTTCATATAGCAAATACATAACAATTTAAATCCTATATGTATGTAATGAAACGCAATTTTATGGTTTTAAACCTCTTTTACCCATATTCACAATGTTTATATTTTTTATAGCCCTGATTGATAAAGGGGGAGGGGGCTGTTATTCATATACAGGATTTATACAGAGCCAACAGTTTGTGCAGTGCTTTACATTGGGGAGACATAAATGGAGACACTCCTGAGAGCTTAATCCAATAGGGTTGTTGGCCCCCACAATGCATTGACTGTTTTGTGTGATCATATGATGAACAATTAAAGCAATTTGGACTCCTTTACCATTTGGTCTGGTACTGCTGCTGTAAGTTTTATGCTTTAAAATCTGTGAAGGTTGTGTGGGACATGTTTATACGATATGAAAAGGTTGATATTACTTAAACAAGCAGTACAAGCATTAGTAGTGAATTGAGCATAAAATATTTACAGTAAAACTAAAGTTGTTGTTTTTTTTAATGAGGGAAGCAAGGGTTATAACCCTTGACTTTTGTTTTATTTTGCCATCTGTCTCCCATTTGGGGAGAATTCCCTTCACTTCCTGTCCCATAGCCACAACAGGAAGTGAGAGGAAATCCCTCCAAAGTGAGGGGATCTCTGGTTATCACCATAACTAGTATCCCTACTGGAAGATTTACCCTCTATTACTGTTCTAGGGAGAACTCAAAAATTTGGACTTTCTTGTGCTTTTGATGGTAACGGGGTAGAGACAATAATAAAAACCTGAAAGGTGCTCTAATCCCTCTCCAGTTTAGTTCTACTTTAAAGTAGGGATGAGCCGAACACCCCCCGGTTCGGTTTGCACCAGAACCTGTGAACGGACTGAAAGTTTGCGCGAACTTTAGAATCCTATTAAATACAATGGACTCGAACGTTCGAAATCAAAAGTGCTAATTATCAAGGCTAATATGCAAGTTATTGTCCTAAAAAGGGTTTGAGGACCCGGGTCCTGCCCCAGGGGACATGTATCCATGCAAAAAAAAGTTTAAAAAAATGCAGTTTTTTCGGGAGCAGTGATTTTAATGATGCTTAAAGTGAAAAAAAAAGTGAAATATTCCTTTAAATTTCGTACCTGGGGGGTGTCTAAAGTATGCCTGTGAAGTGGCACGTGTTTCCCGTGTTTAGAACTGTCCCTGCACAAAATGAAATTTCTAAAGGAAAAAAAGTCATTTAAAACTGTGTAGCGGGTATTTGAATTTGTAAGGACTCTGGTGGTGTGAAGTTCCGTGGGGTCTCTGGGTGGCGCTGTTGCCTTGGGCCCGAGCTGAACATACACCGCGAACCGTGCCTTTTTGTCCTCCCCTGGAGCTGGTACAGCGGGGCGGGGAACCCGCTGTGGCACGAAGGGAGAGGTCATAAAAGCATCGGAGGCCATGATTTTAGAGAGAGAGTTGGAGGACGTGGACACACCCAGGCACCTTCAGCTTGGGTGCTGGCGTTCCGGTGCTCCAGGCCTAGGCGCCCTTGGCCTAGCTGGAACAGAGATGGAGTCCATTCCAGGCACCTTTAGCCTGGGGTGAGGTACTATGGCGGATGCCTGGGGCTCAGTACCTTCGACTGAGTTCCGCGAGGGTGAGGAATCCGAGGGGGCCCTAACGCCTTGGGTGCCCGTGTCTGAGTTCGTGAGGACTGGTGCGCAGTAACTTCTCCGAAGAGTCCGGCGCAGCATCGCTGGTGACGGAGAGGCCTCCATTTCTCCCTTGGACGGATTTCTTCCCCTGACAGGGGCAAAGTGAGAGAAGGTAAATTCACGTTCTAAATTACCTAGTCAGTCGCAGTGACTATCCACCACTGGTGACAGCACAGTGGGCGGCAGCAAGAAGGTAAAGGATTGTGCCTCGATCTGTTTCCCCATTATTCAAAAGGAGAAAGACTGTTTTGTTGCTTGGCAAGAAGAATAAAACTGAGTTGTACCTATTCACTGTGTTGAACTTGGGTTACTAAGCAAAGGAGCCAGGGACGAAGGACTGGACTTGACTCTAGGACACCTACACAAAAGCCCAATCCTTGGCCTTCACCTCCTGGTTACGGGAGGACACGGGCCGTGGTGTGTATCATCTCTCTCTCCCAGGTACCCCTAGACAACAGCCATATAACCGATGAAGCAAGGGAGAGAGGTGAGGCCGCTACAACTGCTTGCGGCTTTAACCACTTAAGACCCGGACCAATACGCAGCATAAGGACCAGGCCCCTTTTTGCGATTCAGCACTGCATCGCTTTAACTGACAATTGCACGGTCGTGCGGCGTGGCTCCCAAACAAAATTTGCGTCCTTTTTTCCCCACAAATAGAGGTTTCTTTTGGTGGTATTTGATCACCTCTAATAGAGCAACAATTTTGAAAAAAATTCAATATTTTTTACTTTTTGCTATAATAAATATCCCCAAAAAATATATAAAAAAACATTTATTTTCCTCAATTTAGGCCAATACGTATTCTTCTACATATTTTTGGTAAAAAAAATCGCAAATCGGCATTTATTGATTGGTTTGCGCAAAAGTTATAGCGTTTACAAAATAGGGGGTCGTTTTATGGCATTTTTATTCGTTTTTTTTTTTACTAGTAATGGCGGCGATCTGTGATTTTTTTTCATAACTGCGATATTATGGCGGACACATCGGACACCTTTGACACTATTTTGGGACCATTGTCATTTTTACAGCGACCAGTGCTATAAAAATGCACTGGTTACTGTAAAAAATTACACTGGCAGTGAAGGGGTTAAGCAGGAGGGGGTGCTGTAGTGGTTAAGTGTGCCCTGATTTGTGTTTCTTACTGTGGGGGGGGCATGGCTTAGCGTGTGACGTCACTGATCGTCGTTCCCTATTACAGGGAACAGACGATCAGTGTCAGTCACACTAGGAAGCACGGGGAGGTAGTTTGTTTACACTTACCTCTCCCCGTTCTTCCTCTCTGTGACCCAATCGCGGGATACCAGCGGCGATCGGGTCCGCTGTTACCGCGGGGACGGTCACAGAGAAGAGGACCAGGTCGCGAGTGCGGCGGTGCACTCGCGACCCATGGCTGTGCACATTAAAGGGGACGTACCTGTACGCCTATGTGCCCAGCCGTGCCATTTTGCCGACGTACATCGGCGTGCGGCGGTCCTTAAGTGGTTAATGTAATGTCTGGTCCCGGCAATATGGATGAAAATCATTGAAAAAAATGGCATGGGTACCCCCTCACCCCCCCCCCCAGCCCACTACCAGCCCCTTTGGGTGTTGTATGGATATTAAGGGGAACCCTGCACCCAAATTAAAAAAAGGCCTTATATACTCTGAACAGCAGTATACAGGCAGTGCACACAAGACAGCGACTGTAGGTTTGTTCTTAAGTAGAATCTGCTTGTAATTTGGAACAGGTACATTTTTTAAGTGTAGCTCCAGCCAATAAATTTTTTAAACTTTTTGGAAAACATAGGGAAGGGTTATCACCCCTGTAACATTTGTTTTGCTGTCTGTGCACCTGTTCAGAACATTTCACCTCACTTTCCGTCCCAATGACAAATGTTTTTTGAAAATTTGGGGTTTTTATTGAAACAAGGACTGGTGATAAAGCATCAGTGGAGAGGAGACACTTTTTTCCCATAATAACTCTTACAGGAGAGAATTTCCCTTCCTAGGGGTAGATTTCCTCTCACTTCCTGTTGTCTCCTTCCGTTTGCAAGTAGGAGTCGTTTGTATTGTAAGTTGGATGTTTGAAAGTAGGGGCCTGCCGTATATACTCTGCATAAATTATGCCCTTAGGTGTTGCCACAACACTGTAAGCCCTCACAGTTACTCTTGGTGGGCGCTGGAACGCCGTGCTGTGAACTATTATATCAAGAATTGTAATTACATGCCATTGTTGAACAGTGGTAGGAAAAATTGGGCCTTTGGTGGTGGTGCTGGTGCCACAACACTGTAAGTCCTCACAGTTACTCTTGGTGGGTGCAAGAATGTGCCCAACTGTGAAATATTAGATCAAGAATTGTAATTACATGCCCCTGTTGAACAGGGGCAGAAAAATTGGGACTTTGGTGGTGGTGGTGGTGGTGTTGCCACAACACTGTAAGCCCTCACAGTTACTCTTGGTGGGCGCAGGAATGGGCCCTGCTGTGAATTATTAGATCAAGAATTGTAATTACATGCCCCTGTTGAACAGGGACATAAAAATTGGGCCTTAGGCACTGGTGCCACAACACTGCAACCCCTCACAGATACTGTACTTGGAGCGCAGCAATGAGCCCTGCTGCAAAGTATTGCATCAAAAATTGTAAATACACGCCCTTGTTAAACAGGGGCTGAAAAATTGGGCCTTAGCCTCTGGTGGCGGTGCCCAGAACCAAAAATGTTCTTGCAAGCTATCAGCATGATCATTGAGGAGGAAGAGGATAGTCACTCAGCATAACAGGATAGTCACTCAGCATCAGCATAGGCAGTCTTGAAGGGATCTGACATTTAAAAAAAAAATATTCGGTTACATCAGCATCAGGTGCTTGGTAGCTGGTGGCGATCCAAGACTGATTCATTTTTATGAAGGTCAGTCGATCGACCAAGTCGGTGGACAGGCGCACCCTGTGATTGGTTACAAAGCCTCCAGCAGCACTGAATGTGCGTTCCGAAAGAACGCTGGATGCAGGACAGGCCAGTAGCTCAATTGCATACTGTGCAAGCTCTGGCCAGTGATCCATCCTCAAGACCCAGTAACCCAGAGGATTTTCGGTGGGAAAGGTGTCCAAGTCTGATCTTGCCCCTAGGTATTCCTGCACCATGTAAACCAGACACTGGCGATGTTTGCTGGAACCGATCATACCTTGGGGCTGTGTACTTAAAAATTGTCTGAACGCATCGGTCAGACGGCCACCTTCTCCACCGCTCCTTCTTTGACTGACCGAAGCCTCAGCAACACGTTGACCAGGACCAGGAACTTGTAACCTCCCAGTCTCTGGGAACGCATTGCACAGACCTTTCTGCAAGGCCTCCCGAAGATGCTTCATCCTCTTCTCCCTCTGCGACGGCAAGATAAGGTCCGCAACCTTACCCTTGTAACGTGGATCAAGGAGGGTTGCCAGCCAGTAATGATCCCTCTCCTTGATCGCACGAATACGAGGATCCCTCCGCAGGCTTTGCAGGATCAGGGAGGCCATGCAGCGTAGGTTTGCTGAGGCATTTGGTCCGGAGTCCTCTGGGTCACTCAGGATGACATGATCCGCAGCCACCTCCTCCCAGCCACGTACAAGTCCATGGGTGTCTTGGGACTGTAATTGATCCCTTGAAGACTGCTGCTGATGCTGAGTGCTAGGCTCCACCTCCATGCTGACACAATCCTAATCCTCCTCCTCCTCCTCCTCCTCCTCCTCCTTGTCCTCTTCCTGTGTGAAAGGCGGGCCAGCAGGAACACTGTCTGGATAAAGGGGGCCTTGAGAGGTAAGGAAGTCCTCCTCTTCCTGCCTCTGTTCTGCCTCAAGTGCCCTGTCCATTATTCCACACAGCGTGTGCTCCAACAGGTGGACAAGAGGGACAGTGTCACTGATGCATGCACTGTCACTGCTCACCATCCTCGTGGCCTCCTCAAATGGTGCCAGGACAGTGCATGCATCCCTGATCATGGCCCACTGGCGTGGGGAAAAAAATCCAAGCTCCCCTGCCCCTTTTCTGGTGCCATATTGTAACAGATACTCATTGATGGCCCTCTGCTGCGTGTGCAGCCGCTGCAGCATGGCCAATGTAGAGTTCCACCTGGTGGGCATGTCACAGATTAGGCGGTTCTTGGGCAGGTTGGATTCCTTTTGCAAGTCAGCCAGCCGAGCACTGGCATTATATGACCGGCGGAAATGCCCACAGAGTTTCCTGGCCTGCTTCAGGACCTCCTGTAAGCCTGGGTACCTTCCCAAGAACCGCTGCACCACCAAGTTAAGGACGTGAGCCAAACAGGACACATGGGTCAGTTGTTCCTGTCGGAGGGCGGAGAGGAGGTTGGTGCCATTGTCGCAAACCACCTTTACTGGCTTGAGCTGGAGTGGCATCAACCACCTCTGAGACTGCCCCTGCAGAGCTGACAGAACCTCTGCCCCAGTGTGGCTCCTGTTCCCCAAGCACACCAGCTCAAGCACTGCATGGCATCTTTTTGCCTGCGTACTTGCGTAGCCCATTGAGCACAGCTGGTTCCGAGGACAAAGCACAGGTAGAGGCCATGGAGGAAGAAGAAGAGGAGAAGGGGGAGGGGAGAGGTGTGTCAGAATCACCAGTAGTAACACTTTGGAGGCATGGTGGCGGAACAACCTCCAACACTACTGCACCTTGTCCTGCATCCTTCCCAGCTGCCAGCAGAGTCACCCAATGCGCCATGAAAGATAGGTAACGTCCCTGTCCATGCCTGCTGGACCATGAGTCAGCGGTAATATGCACCTTACCACTGACCGCATATTCCACAAACTCACGGAAGGGGGCAGAGTCTACCAACTGAAAAGGCAGCAGTTGAAGTGCTAAGAGATTTAGCCAAGCTAGGATTCAACCGCAGGGCATGTGGATGGCTGGGAGAAAAATTATTTCGCCGGTGTACCAATAGCAGATTGCCCGCAAGTACTTGGCTGTGACACACCTAATTCTACACCTTCATACCTCTCAGTGCGGGTTTCAGAGAGGACTGAAGGTATAGTGAGGTTGGAGATCCCAGCTGATGAGGAGCAAGGAGAGGTCCGCTTTGTTCTTTGGTGTGGGTCTTTTAGGTACGCTTGCCAACAAACTGCATGGCAGGTCGACATATGTCTGGTCAAGCATGTGGTGCCCAAGCGGATGATGTTTTGGCCACGTGAGATACGCTTCAGACATATGTTGCAAATGGCAACAGTGTGATCTGCTGCACATGTCTAAAAAAAGGCCCACACCAAAGAACTTTTGGAATAACACGCAGAGACAGCAGTAGCCTGCACATGTGGAGCTCTGCGGTGTGATGCAGTTGGTGTGCTGCCCTTAAGCTGGCCCCTGGAGGGCATCCTGCCTCGTTGGAGATGTGCCTCCTCCTCCTCTCTCCTATCAGGCACCCATGTGGAGTCAGTGACCTCATCATCCCCTCCCTCCTCATCACTGGAGCAAATCTGGCAGTATGCTGCAGCTGGGGGAACATGACTACCAGATAGCTGTCCTTGTTGGGCACCCCTTCTCTCTGGGCTCACGTTACCGCCTTCCTCTAGCTGGGTTCCATCATCGGAGCCTTCAAAACGCTGGGCATCCTCCTTGAGCATGTACCCAACACTGTGGTCAAACAGTTCGGGGGACTCCTCAGGAGGACATGGTGAGGCTAGGGAAGAAGTGACTGATGCCATTGAGCCGAGGGAAGAGGCCGCTTTGCCAGACAAAGTACCCTGAACCTGGGTAAGAGAGGATGAGGAGGATGAGGACGGCTTGGTCATCCACTCTACCAAGTCTTGGGCATGTTGCGGCTCAACATGGCCAGCTGCCGAAAAGAAGGACAAGCGTGTCCCACGGCCACGTGCTGATGAGGATGCACTGTGTCCATGACCAGCACTGTTGCCTCTAGACACAGAGCCTTCTTGCCCTCTTTTATTGCCACGTGACTGTTTGCCTTCCAGACATACTAATGGCCTGCAGTGAGATGTAGCTGCACAAAGGTGGGATGCAGCTGATAGCTGATTATAATGCAGCTATCAGAATCAACTGCCTGCTGTGGTATTAGTATGAGAAAAGCAGCAATTATCTTCAGTTAGTTTTAGGTGAACACTGTGCAGAGGACATAGTACACTAACTGAAAATACTTGCAGCTCTCTGCCTGTGGTTCTATTATGAGAACAGAACACCACAAATTGTATTCAGGTTCCTTTAAGTGAACGCTGTGCAAAGGACAGAAGTACTGCAGCTCCCTGCCTGTGGTTTTATTATGAAAACACCACTAATTGTATTCAGGAAAGCTTTAGGTGAACGCTATGCAAAGCACACAGTACACTAAGTGAAACACTGACTGCAACTAGCAAAATCACCTGCCTGCCTGTCACAGTTAGGGATGAGCTTCGAGTTCGAGTCGAACTCATGTTCGAGTCGAACATTGCCTGTTCGCCTGCCTGTTCGCCCGTTCGCCGAGCAGCGAACAATTTGGGGGGTTCGCGGCAAATTCGAAAAGTCTAAGGGAGAAATCTAAAGTGCTAATTATAAAGGCTTATATGCAAGTTATTGTCATAAAAAGTGTTTGGGGACCCGGGTCCTGCCCCAGGGGACATGTATCAATGCAAAAGAAAGTTTTAAAAACTGCAGTTTTTTTTGGGAGCAGTGATTTTAATAATGCTTAAAGTGAAACAATAAAAGTGCTTAGAACTGTTCCTGCACAAAGTGTCATTTCTGAAGGAAAAAAAGTAATTTATGACCTGAAGGGCCTGGTAATTGAATTTGGGGGGACCCCCACGCTTTTTTCTTTTTTTTTATCAATGACTTTTCTATGTATTGCCGGGAGCCGACAATTCATTAATAGCCGCGAGTGAGTTTTAAATGACTTTTTTTGCTTCAAAAATTACATTTTGTGCAGGGACAGTTCTAAGCACGGGAAACATGCGCGACTTTACATGCATATCATACACACCCCCCAGATACGAAATTTAAAGGAAAATTTCACTTTTATTTTTTCATTTTAAGCATTATTAAAATCACTGCTCCGGTAAAAACGTCAATTTTTTAAACTTTTTTTTGCATTGATACATGTCCCCTGGGGCAGGACCCGGGTCCGCAAACACTTTTTAGGACAATAACTTGCATATTAGCCTTTATAATTAGCACTTTAGATTTTGAACGTTCGAGTCCATTGTATTTAATAGGGTTCTAAAGTTCATGCGAACATTCTGTCTGTTCGCAGGTTCTGGTGCGAACCGAACAGGGGGGTGTTCGGCTCATCCCTGGTCACAGTAAAGAGAATAACAGGAACGGATCTAGCTAAACTGAACACAGTGTATAAATATATATACAACACCTAGGATGCATATATATCCTCTACACACTGTAACTGCAGCTAACTGACTCACCTGCCTGCTCTATATAACTCAATATAAATTACACTGTCTCTCTCTCTCTGTAAGCTCTCTCTTTAACCACCGCAACACACTACACAAGGCCGCCACGGAGCCGGCCTTATATAGGGTGGAGCGTGTACTAAACCCCCTGAGACATAATTGGCCAAAGCCACCCTGCCTTTGGCCAATTATGGCTCTCCGTTTTTTGCGCGCTGTGATTGGCCAAAGCATGCGGGTCATAGTGCATGCTTGGCCAATCATCAGCCAGCAATGCACTGCGATGCCGCAGTGAATTATGGGCCGTGACGCGCCACTTGAATTTGGCGCGAACAGCCAATAATGTTCGCAATTCGGCAAACAGCCGAACAGCCGATGTTCGAGTCGACTCGAACACGAAGCTCATCCCTACTTTAAATTGGTTGTAAACCTCAGACATAAAAACATGAACAAAGAATATCCCTCTATAGTGTGTACTTGTCTCAATCCAGAGCACTAAGTGTCATTTCTGTTTGCTGCTTCATTCCTCTGCTATCAGCATGAGTCACTTTGGACACGTTTTCCTGGCACCAAGAGAAAAAAGGTGACAAGAAGGGATCTCCAGCTGATTGACAGCCTCAGCTCTGTTCCTGTGTGTTGTGTGAAGGGGGTGTGTCCCTTCCCTCCAATCAGCTCTCAGAACTCTCCTCCCTGACCTCTGCAGTGTGTAACTTCAGCTCTCCATCCCTTTTTTCCCCCGACAGCTAATACAAGCTTTATAAATTCTGGAATTCGAACAGCTGTAGAGGAGAGAAAACCAGATAAACAGGTACAACTTATGTAGGAGGATTTGTTAAATCTCTCTGTATCACCTGAGACCAGTTCTCAAAAGGGATATCGGGGAACTGGAGATAGTGCAGAGAAGGGCAACCAAACTAATAAGAGGCATGGAGGAGCTCAGCTATGAGGATAGTTTAGAGGGAGTGAATGTATTCTCTCTTGAGAAGAGTAGATTAAGGGGGAGTATGATCAACATGTACATAAGGGGTCCCTATGGTGAACTTGGTGTTGAATTATTCACTTTGAGGTCATCACAGAGGACAAGGGGCATTCTTTACATCGAGAGGAAAAGAGATTTAATCTCCAAATTCGGAAAGGCAGTAAGAGCTGAAAATGTGGAATAGACTCCCTCAAGAGCTCGTTCTGTCCAGCTTTAAAAAAGACCTGGATTCTTTCCTAAATGTACATAATATAACTGGGTACTGACATTTATAGCTAAAGCTGATCTAGGGAATATCCGATTGGCTCTCGGGGGATCAGAAAGGAATTTGTTCCCCTGCTGTAGCAAATTGGATCATGCTCTTCTGGGGTTTTTCGCCTTCATCTGGATCAACTGAGGGTATAGAATTGTGTATATGGGACTGTATGATTTTTTTTTTTCTCTTTTACTTGTGTCTTTTTTTCAACCTGACTAACTGTGTAACTATGTAACTATATAACTTCTCTGGATATATGTAATGGTTTACAACTACTTTAACATAAATACTATTCAAGAAAACTTCTTAGATCTTGTGTTGGTTTTATTATCTTATTACAAACAAAACTCTGTAAAACAAATTATCGGTATTATTAGCTACCTACTAGTATTGTTAGTTTTAAAAGATATCAAATATAATTACTGGAAAAAATAGGTATTATAAACTGTTCAATCTTAGACAATGGCTCTATTGGGCATATTTACAGTCAGGTCCATAAATATTGGGACATCGACACAAATCTAATCTTTTTGGCTCTATAAACCACCACAATAGATTTGAAATGAAACAAACAAGATGTGCTTTAAAGTGGTTGTAAACCCACTTTTCGTTTTTTTTTTTTTCCCCCACCTGCAAGAGAAAGGCATGAGATAATATGACTAGCATATTAGCTCATTATGTACCACTTACCTTAGATCGGGGCCCCCGAAGCAGTCCGTGTCCCTCTGTCCAGCCGCAGACATCACTGCGGCGATAGCCGGAATGTTAGTTCCGGGTATCGCCGCACCAGCCAATCACAGTGCCGCTCCGGCGCTGTGATTGGCCGGAGCGGCGAAGACGTGACTCTGCGCATGCGCGCATGACCCGTCGAATTTGGCTACGTTGTCGAATACTGCGACCTAGCCGAATTTGTGAATGGGATTAACCCCATGCGCATGCGCGTGACGTCACCGTCACCGCATTTAAATGCAAATATCTCCTTAACCGTGTAGGTTAAGGAGATATTTCATGCACCTACAGGTAAGCCTTAATCTAGGCTTACCTGTAGGTGTTTGTTTAGAAAGTGGGTTTACAACCACTTTAACTGCAGACTTTCAGCTTTAATTTGAGGGTATTTACATCCAAATCAGGTGAACAGTGTAGGAATTACACTTTTTAAGGGACCAAAAGTAATGGGACAGATTAACAATCATACATCAAACTTTCACTTTTAATACTTGGTTGCAAATCCTTTGCAGTCAATTACAGCCTGAAGTGTGGAACACATAGACATCACCAGACGCTGGGTTTCATCCCTGGTGATGCTCTGCCAAGCCTCTACTGCAATTGTCTTCAGTTCCTGCTTGTTCTTGGGGCATTTTCCCTTCAGTTTTTTTTGTTAGTATTTTGAATTAGTTTGTTGGGGGAGCGGAAGCCAGTGGAGGGATTGACAGAGAGGAGTAGCAGAGACAGAGCGTTTGGTAAGGTGGATGAGTCTGGCAGCAGCATTCATGATGGACTGAAGGGGGGTTAAAATTTTCAGAGGTAAGCCAATGAGGAGGGAGTTGCAGCAATCGAGGCAAGAGATGACCAGGGAGTGAATTAGGAGCTTAGTTGTGTCATTGGTTAGAAAGGGGCATATTTTGGAGATGTTGCGGAGGTTGAGGCGGCAAGATTTGGACAGTGATTTGGACAGTGATTGGACGTGAGGCTTAAAGGAGAGTTCAGAGTCCAGGACTACTCCTAGGACCTTGGCATTTGGGGATGGGCTGATAGTTGTGCCATCAATTTTGACAGAGATGGGGGGAGGAGGCACGTGGAGGAAGAAAAATGATCAGTTCAGTTTTGGATAGATTAAGTTTGAGGAAGTGGTGTGACATCCAAACTAATATATCTGATAGTAAATTAGAGATACGTGAGGAGAATGAAGCAGTGAGTTGAGGGGCAGAGAAATATATTTGAGTGTCATCAGCATAGAGGTGGTATTGGAAGCCGTGGGAGGCTATCAGCTGACCCAGGGAGGAGGTGTAGATTGAAAATAGGAGAGGTCCAAGAACAGAATCTTGGGGGACCCCAACTGAGAAAGGAAGAGGAGAGGAGGAAGTAGAGTTGTAAGTAACGCTAAAGGTGCGGTTGGATAAGTAGGTAGATAACCAGCGAAGAGTACAGTCGCGGAGACCAAAGGCATGGAGTTTGAGGAGGAGGGGGTGGTCAACCGTATCGAAGGCAGCAGAGAGGTCCAGGAGAAGGAGTACAGAATAGTGTCCTTTAGTTTTGGCTGGTAGTATATCATTTGTTAGTTTTAGGAGAGCAGTTTCCGTGGAATGTTGAGGACAAAATCCAGACTGAAAGAGAACCAGTTCCATTGGCAGCCATACATGCCCACGCCATGACACTACCACCACCATGCTTCACTGATGAGGTGGTATGCTTTGGATCATGAGCAGTTCCTTTCCTTCTCCATACTCTTCTCTTCCCATCGCTCTGGTACAAATTGATCTTGGTCTCATCTGTAGGGATGAGCAGAACACCCCCCCGGTTCGGTTCGCACCAGAACCTGCAAACAGACCTAAAGTTTGCGCGAACTTTAGAACCCTATTAAATACAATGGACTCGGATGTTCAAAATCAAAAGTGCTAATTATCAAGGCTAATATGCAAGTTATTGTCCTAAAAAGGGTTTGGGGACCCGGGTCCTGCCCCAGGGGACATGTATCAATGCAAAAAAAAGTTTTAAAAAGGGCCGTTTTTTCAGGAGCAGTGATTTTAATAATGCTTAAAGTGAAACAATAAAAGTGAAATATTCCTTTAAATTTCGTACCTGGGGGGGGGGGGGTGTATAGTATGCCTGTAAAGCAGCGCTTGCTTCCCGTGCTTAGAACAGTCCCTGCACAAAGTGTCATTTCTGAAGGAAAAAAGTAATTTAAAAGCACTTGCGCCTATAATGAATTGTCGGCTTCCGGCAATACAGAGAAAAGTCATTGATAAAAAAAAAAAAAATGCGTGGGGGTCCCCCCAAATTCAATTACCAGGCCCTTCAGGTCTGGTATGAAGATTAACCACTTCCTTACCGGGCCTATTCTGGCACTCCTCTCCTACATGCAAAAATCATAATTTTTTTGCTAGAAAATTACTCAGAACCCCCAAACACTATATATGTTTTTTTAGCAGACACCCTAGGGAATAAAATGGCGGTCATTGCAACTTTTTATCTCGCACGGTATTTGCGCAATAATTTTTAAAACGCATTTTTTTGGGGAAAAAAAACGGTTTAATGAATTAAAAAATAACAAAACAGTAAAGTTAGCCAATTTTTTTTGTATAATGTGAAAAATTATGTTACGCCGAGTAAATAGATACCTAACATGTCATGCTTTAAAATTGTGCCCACTCATGGAATGGCGCCAAACTTCAGTACTTAAAAATCTCCATAGGCGTCGCTTATTTTTTTTTTACAGGCTACCAGTTTAGAGTTACAGAGGAGGTCTAGTGCTAGAATTGTTGCTGGCACTTTAACGCACGCGGCGATACCTCACATGTGTGGTTTGAACGGCGTTTACATATGTGGGCGGGACTTGCGTGTGTGTTCGCTTCTGAGCGCGAGCTACTGGGGACAGGGGCGTTTTAGAAAAAAATATTTATTATTTTATTTTTTATTTTACTTAATTTTTTTTATTTTTACACTTTTTTTTTTAATAATTTTTTTTTGATCATTTTTATTCCTATTACAAGGAATGTAAACATCCCTTGTAATAGGAATGTGTGTGACAGGTCCTCTTTATGGAGAGATTTCCCTGATCTCATACTTACAGCCGCAATGGCGGCTTTGTTTACATTTGAGGACCCGGGCGTGACGTCATCACATCGCGCCCGAGCCTCCGACGGTCATAGAGATGACTGGTGACCATCTGGTCACCAGTCATCTCTATGCCTTCCATCCGGCGCCGGCAGATCGTTTCTCCGGGTCCCCGATCGCACGGGTGGCGGCGGGAGGGGGTGGCATCCCCTCCCGCCACCTATAAGAACGATCAAGCGGTGAAACCGCCGCTATGATCGTTCTTATGGTGCACAGAATCGCCGGCTGAAAAGATGGATATCTGAATGATGCCTCTAGCTGCAGGCATCATTCAGATATCCCCACTGAAAGTCCAGGACGTCATATGACGTCCTTGGGTGGGAAGTGGTTAAGGGGAACCCTGCGTCAAATGAAAAAAAACATTACGTGGGGTTCCCCCCAAATATCCATACCAGACCCTTCAGGTCTGGTATGAATTTTAAGGGGAACTCCACGCCAAATTTAAAAAAAAGATGGCGTGGAGTTCCCCCCCAAAAATCCATACCAGACCCTTTATCCGAGCACGCAACCTGGCAGGCCACAGGAAAAGAGGGGGGACGAGAGAGCGCCCCCCTCCTGAACCGTACCAGGCCACATGCCCACAACATGGGGAGGATGCTTTGGGGGTCTGTGACCCCCTCAAAGCACCATGTCCCCATGTTGATGGGGACAAGGGCCTCATCCCCACAACCCTTGCCCGGTGGTTGTGGGGGTCTGCGGGCGAAGGGCTTATTGGAATCTGGAAGACCCCTTCAACAAAAGGGACCCCCAGATCCCGGCCCCCCCATGTGAATTGGTAAGGGGTACATTGTACCCCTACCATTTCACAAAGAAAGTGTAAAAAAAATTGTAAAAAAACACACAGACACAGTTGGGAAAGTCCTTTATTAAAAATAAAAAAATAAAAAATAAAAAACCCATTCCAGCGATGTAATCCAGTCTGTCCAGCGTTGTTCTCTATGTCCCGTGGTGATCCGATGTGCAGTGCTGCAGTCTCCTCCAGTCTCCACTCCACACGAAACCCCCATGATGTACGAGGGGGCGGGGTCACCCGTCACATCATAGGGTAAGCCCCAGCTTTCCCCGCTTGCCGGGGAATAGCCAATGACATAGGCGGGATCCCGCCTACTTCACTGGCTATTCCCTGCAAGCGGGGAAAGCCGGGGCTTACCCCTATGATCTGATGGGTGACCCCCACCCCCTCGTATCTCAGACCATGCCTACGTCATTGGCTGAGCGGACCTGATGGGGAACGTGATTTGATTCCTCTGCAGTGTAATAAATTAATAGACCCCACCCCTTCTCACGTTCCCCATCAGGTCCGCTCAGCCAATGACGTAGGGGGGTGGGATCACCTTCACTGGGTGTAAGGCTGAGCGGACCTGATGGGGAACGTGAGAAGGGGCCGGGTCTATTCATTTATTACACTGCAGAGGAATCAAATCAAGTTCCCCATCAGGTCCGCTGTTAAAGGGGGCTTCCAGATTCCGATAAGCCCCCTGCCCGCAGACCCCCACAACCACCAGGCAAGGGTTGTGGGGATGAGGCCCTTGTCCCCATCAACATGGGGACATGGTGCTTTGGGGTCCAGACCCCAAAGCATCCTCCCCATGTTGCGGGCATGTGGCCTGGTACGGTTCAGGAGGGGGGGCGCTCTCTTGTCCCCCCTCTTTTCCTGCTGCCTGCCAGGTTGCATGCTTGGATAAAGGGTCAGGTATGGATTTTGGGGGGGAACTCCACGCAATTTTTTTTTTACATTTGGCGTGGAGTTCCCCTTAAAATCCATACCAGACCTGAAGGGCCTGGTATGGATATTTGGGGGGAATCCCACATCATTTTTTTTTATTTGACGCAGGGTTCCCCTTTAATATCCATACCAGACCTGAAGGGCCTGTTAATTGAATTTGGGGGGACCTCCACGCATTTTTTTTTTTTTTATCAATGACTTTCAATGACTGTTCTCTGTATTGCCGGGAGCCTACAATTCATTATAGGCGCCAGTGCTTTTAAATGACTTTTTTCCTTCAGAAATGACACTTTGTGCAGGGACAGTTCTAAGCACGGGAAACATGTGCTACTTTACAGGCATACTTTACACACACCCTAGGTACGAAATTTAAAGGAATATTTCACTTTTATTGTTTCACTTTAAGCACAATTAAAATCACTGCTCCCGAAAAAACATCAGTTTTTAAAACTTTTTTTTTGCATTGATACATGTCAAATAGATACAAAAAAATGTTTGCGCTGCCTGTGAGTGTAAGCAGCTACAAACCCAATAAGACAAAAGGTAAAAACAAGAAGATGAAAAAATTGTAGCGCTATTACTAATAAAACAACAAATGCATAACACCCAAGTGAATAGATGAAGAGAAATGATGTCAGTCCAAAATTCAACACATAATATGTGAATATACAAAAAGTCTCTAATGGAGATACTTTGATAGATGAATCAAACAATCCAAGATGAAAAAATAATAGAAAAAAGTTATCCAAACAATCTTGATAAGGTGAATATAGGATGACCACCACCGAATCAAAAGAGGCTTACCGGAATGAGTGGACCCGGTAAACGTACGTCTACGGGGTCAACTCAAGCTTTAACGTGTGTCCCTGTAAGGGTTGGATCCTCCTCTGGAAATACCAAAGTAGGACTCTTCAGTGACTCAAGACAGATGATTGAACCGAATCTCCTCAGTGATGTCTCCTCTCCAGAGGAGAGGAGACATCACTGAACTACACAGAGGAAATTTGGTTCAATCATCTTGTCTTCATCTATCAAAGTATCTCCATTAGAGACTTTTTGTATATTCACATATTATGTGTTGAATTTTGGACTGACATCATTTTTCTTCATCTATTCACTTGGGTGTTATGCATTTGTTGTTTCTATTAGTGATAGCGCTACAATTTTTTCGTCTTTTTGCATTGATACATGTCCCCTGGGGTGGGGACCCGGGTCCCCAAACACTTTTTATGACAATAACTTGCATATAAGCCTTTAAAATTAGCACTTTAGATTTCTCTCATAGACTTTTACAGGGTGTTCCACGGCTTTTTCGAATTTGCAGCGAACACCCCAAGTTGATCGCTGTTCAGCGAACGGGCGAACAGGCAATGTTCGAGTCAAACATGAGTTTGACTCGAACTCGAAGCTCATCCCTATTCATCTGTCCATAGGATGTTATTCCAGAACTGTGAAGGCTTTTTTAGATGTTGGTTGGCAAACTCTAATCTGGCCTTCCTTTTTTTGAGGCTCACCAATGGTTTACATCTTGTGGTGAACCCTTCTATTCATTCTGGTGATGTATTTTCTTGATTGTTGACTTTGATACACATACACCTACCTCCTGGAGAGTGTTCTTGATCTGGCCAAATGTTGTGAAGGGTGTTTTCTTCACCAGGGAAAGAATTCTTAGGTCATCCACCACAGTTGTTTTCCGTGGTCTTTCGGGTCTTTTGGTGTTGCTGAGCTCACTGGTGCGTTCTTTCTTTTTAGGCCACACCTAATGTTTTTGCTATCTTTTTGATGTTTTTTTTTTTTTCAGCCTAATGATGGCTTGCT
This sequence comes from Rana muscosa, assembly GCA_029206835.1. Lineage (NCBI taxonomy): Eukaryota > Metazoa > Chordata > Amphibia > Anura > Ranidae > Rana > Rana muscosa. The sequence goes on along the minus strand of CM055125.1, from coordinate 86,125,950 downwards.
TCACTGATAGTGACAGCTCTTTGGATCTCATATTGAGAGTTGACAGCAACAGATTCCAAATGCAAATAGCACACTTGAAATTAACTCTGGACCTTTTATCTGCTCCTTGTGAATGGGATAATGAGGGAATAACAAACACCTGGCCATGGAACAGCTGAGCGGCCAATTGTCCCATTACTTTTGGTCCCTTAAAAAGTAGGAGGCACATATACAAACTGTTGTAATCCCTACACCGTTCACCTTATTTGGATATAAATACCTTCAAATTTAAGCTGAAAGTCTGCAGTTAAAGCAAATCTTGTCTGTTTCATTTCAAATCTATTGTGGTGATGTATAGAGCCAAAAAGATTAGAATTGTGTCGATGTCCCAATATTTATGGACCTGACTGTAATCACTGGATAGCAAGAAATGTAACTGCTCATTGACATTTCTCTCATTTGAAAGAGGTGACCCCTGTACTCGTAATAACTGTTTAACAGGGGATTTCCCCTATCTTTGTCTCTGGGGTAGGAAACAAGACAGAACAAAAAAAAAAAAAGTAAAGAAAAAAAGAAATGTGCCTTTACATCACTTTAAAGTTATCTGATAGCCCAAGCCTAATTCAGTACTGTTAATAATGAAATCAGTAATAAATTATACAGTATTTTTCATAGTAGGGGACAAACATCATATATTTTATGTAGATAAAATTAATCACGGGCCTTTCAAACTCCATCTTGTTCTCTGCATGACCCGCTCTGTTGACTTATCTATTTACTGTAGAATTGAATGTTGGTAATGAAAGGTATAAAACAGCACGAATAATAAAGGCCTTTTGTTTGCATGCTGTGCAGGTCTTAGTGGTAAATACACAATAAAGCCCCAATGTTATGCTAGTGTTTTTGTTCTTAGACCCTAGAGGGACATGATCACACAAAGTCCAGGGCAACAGAATAGCAGCTTGAGGGAAAAATCTCATTGCTGTCAATATACCCAAGAGGAAAAGAAACATTCATCTTTATGAACTGCCTTGTATAATACATCATACAAGTATCTGATAAACTGTCTACAACTATGCTAAATATTAATCCAGCACTGAGCACCTCTAATAAATATTAATCACCATGCAGCATTCAGCACCGTTATGCTAGAAGTCAGTGATCGTGGTGTGTTGGACAGAGACACCAATAGAAAAAGTATATACTAGGGGTGACAAAATTGTAGGCAAGAATAATAGGACAGACCATGTAGCCGAGGACCTAGGCAGGCAACCTTAGGTGGGTGGCATTTAATTTTAATGGTAGGTTTAATTTAACAGTGAGAGACAGAATAACAACAAAAGAATCCAGAAAAATGCATTTCAAAAAAGTTATAAATTGATTTGCATTTTAATGAGTGAAAGAAGTATTTGACCCCTTCGCAAAACATGATGCAGTACTTGGTGGCAAAACCCTTGTTGGCAATCATAGAGGTCAGACGTTTCTTGTAGTTGGCCACCAGGTTTACACACATCTCAGGAGGGATTTTGTCCCACTCCTTTTTGCAGATCCTCTCCAAGTCATTAAGGTTTTGAGGCTGATGTTTGGTAACTCAAGCCACTCTTCTTGAGCCACTCCTTTGTTGTCTTGGCCGTGTGTTTTGGGTCATTGTCATGATGAAATACCCATCCATGACCCATTTTCAATTCCCTGGATGAGGGAAGGAGGTTATCACCCAAGAATTGACAGTACATGGCCCCGTCCATCGTCCCTTTGAAGCAGTGAAGTTGTCCTGTCCCCTTAGCAGAAAAACACCACCAAAGCATAATGTTTCTGCCTCCATATTTGATGGTGGGGGTGGTGTTCTTGGAGTTATAGGCAGCATTTCTTCTCCTCCAAACACGGCGAGTTGGGTTGATGCCAAAAAGCAAAATTTAGACTTTAACACAGTTCTCCTCTGAATCATTCAGATGTTCATTAGAAACCTTCAAATGGGCCTGTACATTTGCTTTCTTGAGCAGGGGGACCTTGCGGACGCTGTAGGATTTCAGTCCCTCACGGCATAGTGTGTTACAAATATTTTTCTTGGTGACTATGGTCCCAGCTGCCTTGAGATCATTGACAAGATTCTCCTTTGTAGTTGTGGGCTGATTCCTCACCGTTGTTATGATTATTGAAACTCCACGAGGTGAGATCTTGCATGGAACCCCAGACCAAGGGAGATTGACAGTTATCTTGTGTTTCTTCCATTTGCGAATATTCGCACCAACTGTTGTTGTCACCCTCTCACCAAGCTGTTTGGCCTTGGCCATGGTGGAGAGATTAGAATCTGATTAATTGATTGCTTCTGTGGACAGGTGTCTTTTTTACAGGCAACAAGCTGAGATTAAGAGCACTCCCTTTAAGAGAGTGCTCTTAATCTCAGCTCGTTACCTGTATAGAAGACACCTGGGAGTAAGAAATCGTGCTTATTGATAGGGGATCAAATACTTATTTCATTCATTAAAATGCAAATCAATTTATAACCTTTTTGAAAATGCGTTTTTCTGGATATATTTGTTGGTATTCCGTCTTTCACTGTTAAAATAAACCTACCATTAAAATGATAGACTGATCATTTTTTTGTCAGTAGGAAAACATTCAAAATCAGCAGGGGATCAAATACTTTTTCCCTCATTGTATATTTACAAATGTGTGCAACTAAACCCTCTGTTTTTATAGTGAATTAAACAGGGTCAATTTGTTTTTTCTACAGGCTAGCTGGTAAGTGTGCTGGAAAATATTTGTCAGTTTGTGACAAGAGAGATTAAGTCCACAGACCCCAGATTTTATCAAAGTATTTCAAGGAACCCCTGGTAGTATATGTAAGTTGGTACAGTATTAAAGATGCGCTAATCAGTTGCTTCCATTTTGAAAGGATTGGCGGAAGGGATCTCTTCCAGGTAAACATGATAATCTTTTTTGCATAGAAGAAAACAGTCGCTGCAACAGTATGAAAACCAATTTGAAAGGTCCTCCACCACCCCCAACAGGCATACATTAGGACACAGAACATTAGGGAGACCCATGGCTGACTCCAGAATCCAAATATTTGTGACCAGCACCTTTGTATCTCTGAGCGTAACTACAAGACTTGGTAAAAGTCTGCCACCTGGTCACAAAGGTGGAAGCATGGGGGGGGGGGTCTGTCTAATAATTTGTTTATACAAACATCGGGGTGCATAATACATTTGGTGGTATAGTTTAAATTGTATAAGTCTATCTTTGGACAATATTACTGAGGTCCATAGGTGTGCACACAGGGTGTGTAAGGTGTGCCTGGCACACCCTAATCACCCTGTGCAGTCACAATTTCTTCTGCTTCCTGGCATCCCCTGTCTCCCCCCTGCAGTGTTGTCAGCTTCTCTCCTCTCCTCTCCTGCCGGATGCTGCTGGGGATGCTTCAGGATGGAGAGCAAGGGAAGGGGCCAGTAAATATTTCATTTACCGGCCCTTTCCTTTTCTGAATGAACACAGAGGGGTTGATTTACTAAAGGCAAAGAGCAGTTGCTCCAGGATGAGGGAAGCTTCACTTTGAAAAGAATCCCCAACCATGTGCAATAAAAAAATAAAAAAAACATTTTTGCTTGCACATGATTGGATGATGGAAGTCAGCAGAGCATTTGCTCATTTACCAAGTGAGACATCAGGGGTCTGTTTAGACTCTTGATATTTCACCAAAGTCCTCCAATGGGGCTCCTAAAAATATTGTAACGTATAAAAAATTAAATTAAAATTGTACGAAATAATAAAAATAATAAGTTCTGGTCTACTGACACGTCCACTCTGGAGAGCACACCCTAATGCAATAGGCTGCACACACCAATGCCGAGGTCTTACATGTTTCCTCAACATCCTCCCAATCTTCCACGGACAAGTGAGGGATCATCTTATAGCATTTGGACCTGACTCAGGAGGGAGATGGAAATGTAGTTGTTACAGAACTTTAGTAAAGCATTCTCTCGTCTCTGTTTTCCTAGAGAATTATCAAACATACTTAATATGAACTTTAGAATCATTATTTATTGTTATTATATGTGCAGTATAGAATAGTATAGGGCAAAAAAGATCTCTTGCTGCAGCATGATAAATGTGGCTCAGAAATCCTGACTTCTGCTGAGTTTCACTTACATCTGAACTTTCACATAGCATGCAGAGATTGGAAGTCCTGAGGATCTATGATAACTAATAGATTAGTAATAACTAATAGATCAGTCTGCCTTCTCCAAGGCTGCTTATGAAATTTAAAACTTAATGCGTTCTGTGTTTTTTCAAATACCTTTTAACTGTATATCAGTTCTAGACTGATGCTGGCAAGCTGAATCCCTTATTACCTACTTATCTGTGTGTTGGGATCACTACACCTACGTTTCCAGCTTTGTCAATCTGATACATTTATTACAATGATGCCTTGCTACTTGTTAAGTTTGTTTCATATTTTATATTAGGAGGCAGCAGTAATGTGTAATAAACCTGCGTAAAAGTGACTATATGTCAAATAGCAATAACATAACAGCAGCACTTACCGATATTAAAACACAAAAAAATATATAAACATAAGTATACAAAAATGTGTCGTGGTGTCTTTAATTTCACCACAATCCTAATACATTTATTCCCTCACAAGTATCATACAGTGGGGAAAATAATTAGTTGATCCCCTGCAGATTTTGTAAGTTTGCTCACTTTAAAGAAATTAAGTGTTTATAGTATTTTATCATAGGTTTATTTTACAATACATGGCCACGTCCACTAACCCTTCAATGCGGCAAAGTCGGTCAATACCTTTAGCAGAAAAACAGCCCCAAAGCATAATGTTTCAACCTCTGTGCTTGACTGTAGGGATGGTGTTCTTAGGGTCAACATTTTTCTTCCTCCAAACACGACAATTCCCCCTCCTAAAGGCACATATACACATGAACATCTAAATGATTCAGAGAGGGATTGGGAGAAAGTGCTGTGGTCAGATGAGACCAAAATTTTGCTCTTTGGCATGAGCTCGACTCACCATTTTTGGAGGAAGAAAAACGTTGACTATGATTCTAAGAACACCATCCCCACATTCAAGCATGGAGGTGAAAACGTGATGCTTTGGAGCTGTTTCTCTGCTAAAGGTACAGGCTGACTTTGCCGCATTGAGGGGCCAATGGACGGGCTATGTGTTGTAATATTTTGGAAGAGAACCTTCATCTCTCAGCCAGAACACTGAAGATGGGTCATGGATGGGTCTTTTAGCATGCAATGACCTATACCACCAAGGCAACAAAAGAGTGGCTCAAAAAGAAACACATTAAGGTCATAATGTCGCCTAGTAAGTCTCCAGACCTTAATCCTATAGAAAATTTATGGAGGGAGCTGAAACTACAAGAAACGTCTTACCTCTGTGCTTGCCAACAAGGGTTTCTCCACTAAGTCATGTTTTGCATTGGGGATAAAATACTTATGTAGCGGGCATTTAAATTTGGGGGGGGAGCATCTGGGTTATTCAACCCAGATGCACTAATTGTTAGGGAGTCTGAGAACCTCTTTTGTGGTTCTTGGAGGACTCTAGTGGTGCAAGGTTCCCTGCGGCCTGCAGGTGGCGTTGTCGCCCTGGGCCGGAGTTGAACGCGCACCGCAAGACTGCTCCCTTTTTGTCCTTTCCTGGTGCTGGTACAGCGGGGCGGGGAACCCGCTGTGATGCAGAGGGAGAGGGGATAAAAGGGGCGGACGCCCTTACCACGAGGTCGGTTGGTTGGTGGGTTGTCTGGAGTTGTTCGGAGTTGGAGGACGCGGCTGCACCCAGGCACCTTCAGCCTGGGTGCTGGCGTTCCGGAGTTCCGGGCCCAGGTGCCCCTTGACCTGGCCGGAGCGAGATATGGAGTCCATCCCAGGCACCTTAAGCCTGATGTGAGGTACTATGGCCAAGGCCTGGGGCCCAGTAACTTCGACTGGGTTCCGCGAGGGTGGAGGAGTCCGAGGGGCCCTAAGGTGTTGGGACCCGTATCTGAGGTGAGGAGGCCGGGGAGTGTAACCCTTCCAAATAGCCCGGTACAGCATTAATCCGGTGATGGCGGGGCCTCTGGTAACTCTCTTGGAGGGATGTCTTCCCCCTGACAGGGACTGCAGCGTAGCGAAGGTAACTCCAGTTCCTGTTCATTAGAGTCGCTGGAAGAGACTCTAAAGCCAAAAAGTATGTTTTACAGCCACTGTGCTTAGCAACCGTTGGTGAAACCTCAACGGTTTAGTTTCGTTGAGGATTGTGCCTTGACCTACTCCCCACCAATACTGTTCTATGAGTCTCAAACTGTCTGCTCGCAAAGGACTATTTGTTTGCCGTTATGGAATAAATAAGTGTTTTACCTTTTCAGTGTGTGGTACTCCAATTACTGGGAGCAAAGGGGGTTATCAGCAGAACAGACTTGGCTCTGAGCGTATACACAGCCCGAAGGTAATCTGGTGCTGGCCTTCACCTCTACATGCTGTAATCTAGAGGACATGGGCCGTGGCGCACCTCGCTCTCCCCTTCAAGGTACCCCTAGACCAGAGCCAGAGTAACCGCTAAAGAAGAAGAGAGAGGGTGAGGCAGCTACACTTATTTTAATCACTGAACTACAACTCAATTTATAACATTTTTATCATGTGTTTTTTCTGAATTTTTTGTTGATGTTCTGCCACTATCGTTTAAAATACACCTATGATAAAAATTATAGACCCTTCATTTCTTTGTAAGTGGGCAAATTTACAAAATCTGCAGGGGATCAAATAATTATTTTCCCCATTGTATATGCAAAACAATGTACAATAATCCTAATATACTAAAAATGTGATATCAATACAATGCCATATAGCATAAAAGAAAGTCTCATACAAAGTCCTTTGTGAACAAAATGATAGCTTCTTTGCCACCACCACTTCCAGTGCGCCAACCACCGACAAACATGGCTGCTTACCAGAAACTTAGACCTCAATACTCAGAAGATCTCACAGTGCTTTTTAGGAACAATGCACACCGTATACCTCATGCACAGAGAAAGATCAATGAGAACCGCATAGTGTAGTAGATCCCAACTCACTCACTTTTATTAAAAAATTGAGGGCATATACTCACAAACGAGGGAGGAATTCAAGCATAACACAAGCACCTGCTGGTCCTAAGGGTGGGCATGATGACATCATTGCTAGGCTATTCCCTATGCGTTTCAGCCTACTGGACATCTTCTCAGGGACTTCAGACTAAGGTATGAATAGGAATTTAACCTCAAGGTTCCTTATTTTACAGGAAATAACCTTCAGACTGAGAGAGTTCCAAATCATGTTTATTTGTTACGCAATTACATTACATAATTACGGAGAGCACACATACATACGACCGTCACAGTGTGCTATGAATTCAATACAGCTTGATAGCCATTTTTATAGGATCCCTTATCAGAAAAGTTCACACGGGCCCACCTGCAGCTGCTGAGCGAGACTTCCATAATCATAAAGTTCACACAAACCCAGCTGCAGTGGCCGAGTGAGACTTCCATGAGACTACCATGCCTGTCTGCACACGGTATGTTTTCCTTATAATACTTGCACAAAGATGTTTTTCTCATAGAACTTGAGATAAGCACCTGGCAGCATGGTACTCTCAAACAAATCCATAATCGCCATTTTAGTTTCTAATTTTGTATATTGTACAACCACACTTTATATAATGTTTATAACTAGCATTATTATTATATGTTTTGCATATAACGCTTGACTATAGATGTGTTTCACACTGAGATGTATGATCCTGTGAAGATCATATTATTATCCTTATACAGGTATATTGTGCAATCATAATAACTGGGAGTGGAAGGACTTTTGTATCAGTTGTTTAATGCTGTATGGGACTTTTTTCACGCTGTATGGAACTGTATTGATAGCAGTAAAAGTGAGACTTCCATAAAAAAGCAGGGAGTCAGTGCAGTTGAGAGCAGTACTGTGCCGTCTGGACCATCCCAAAGAGAGAGAGACTGAGCCACTAAAGAGCCATTGCTGTGTGGGAAAACCACAGAGTATAGAGCTGTGACCTGAGTGCAGAGGGATGGAACAACTGCCGGGATACAGACTTTGCTGTGCTACAGACCGGAGTCGCCCCAGTCAATCAAGAGTAGGCAGACACCTAACCAGAGGGACCACTTCTACTGGGCTTGTTGCTACCATTAGAGACTATGCCCTTAGGAACTGACTACACAGCTACCATATAGCTATAGAGCTGCCTGTAGGCCTTTTTGACGGTGGTATTGGGCCCTAACGCTAGCTGGCTGAAGAGTCAGTACTAAAGACTGCCCTTACAGTTGCTACCCAGAGACCCTTGCCCCTTTCTTAGTTAAGGGGTATCTCTCACTGCATGCTACACCATACTCTAGCCATTCCATTAGAGTGAACTCTAGTCCAGGTGTAGGGTTCTTTTTCACATTGCAGTTAACATTTTTATGCATTGTTTATTGCTAAATTTGCTGATTCAAGTGTTAATTCCTGTTTAGTGGTACAGAAGCTGATACTAAGTTAGCTATTACTCTGTCTAGCAGACTGTGTATGAATTTACCTGTGTGTGTGTGTACTCATTTATGTTCATCCTGCTAGTTATTCTGACCCGTATCAATATATTGAGTTCACATACCACTAAACGGTCTTGTGTCTATTTTCTAGTAATAACCCACAGCCAGGTTAAAGTGTCTATACTCATGTCCCTATACCTGCTTGCAGTGACTTTCAACCAGGTGTGCCAGAGGGGCTGAGGTTGTCCTTGCAGTCGAGGTGCATAACAGAGAACTCAAGATTACCAAGCGGCTCCTTCGGGGTATTGCTACAATTATAAAGGAGAATACAATACCAACGAGTTTGGGCACATTTTTTGTAACGTTTCCTTCTAGGTCAGTGAGTCAATAAATAGAGAAGAAAGGAAAAAAGATGATAGCTCTGAAGCTTCAAAAATAGGTCTTTATTGTATTGTTGGGAGCAGAGTTGTAGGAGATAAAATCTGTGCTATTAAAATAAAAACCTAAAGTGATTGTAAAGTCTTGGTTAAAAAAAAAAAACATGGTATACTTACCTCCTCTGTGCAGTTGGTTTTGCACAGAGCAGCACGGATCCTCCTCTTCTTGGGTCCCTCTTCGCTGCTCCTGCCATTCCCCCCTGTCGAGAGCAGGCAGTGGTCATCATGGAAGTGTGTTTTGGGTCATTATCATGTTGGAATACTGCCCTTCGGCCCAGTCTCTGACGGGAGGGGATCATGCTCTGCTTCAGTATGTCACAGTACATGTTGGCATTCATGGTTCCCTCAATGAACTGTAGCTCCCCAGTGCCGGCAGCACTCATGCAGCCCCAGACCATGACACTCCCACCACCATGCTTGACAGTAGGCAAGACACACTTGTCTTTGTACTCCTCACCTGGTTGTCGACACACGCACTTGACACCATCTGAACCAAATAAGTTTATCTTGGTCTCATCAGACCACAGGACATGGTTCCAGTAATCCATGTCTTAGTCTGCTTGTCTTCAGAAAACTGTTTGCAGGCTTTCTTGTGCATCATCTTTAGAAGAGGCTTTCTTCTGGGACGACAGCCATGCAGACCAATTTGATGCAGAGTGCGGTGTATGGTCTGAGCACTGACAGGCTGACCCCTAGACATGGGAGCCGTCGAAAAATTTGTTTTGTTCCGTTCCGTTCCGTTTCGTATTAAAAAAAAAACGTAATTCGTGTACGGAATTCAATTCGGATTCGTACAAAATACGAATTTCGTACGACGCGTATAACGAGCGATTCGACCGGAACGAACAAATGATTCGACCGGAAATGTACTTCCCTGACCCAATTCCAGCAGCAATCTTCTCTCTATAATGTTGAATCTTTTCTCTCTATAATGTTGAATCTTTTCTCTCTATAATGTCGAATCTTTTCTCTCTATGTCAAATCTTTTCTCTCTATAATGTCAAATCTTTTCTCTCTGTCAAATCTTTTCTCTCTATAATGTCGAATCTTTTCAATTTGGAGCCGAAATTCGTAAACGAAACTTCGTAAACGAAACTTCGTAAACGAAACTTCGTATTTCGTACAGAATTCGTATCCGTAAAAATTCGTAATTCGGATTCGTACAAATGTTTTTCGTACGAAACTAATCGCACATGTCTACTGACCCCCCATCCCTTCAATCTCTGCAGCAATGCTGGCAGCACTCATACGTCTATTTCCCAAAGACAACCTCTGGATATGACACTGAGCACAAGCACTCAACTTCTTTGGTCGACTATAAAACGCTGTATGGTCTTGGCCACCGTGCTGCAGCCCAGTTTCAGGGTCTTGGCAATCTTCTTATAGCCTAGGCCATCTTTATGCGTAGCAACAATTCTTTTTTTCAGATCCTCAGATAGTTCTTTGCCATGAGGTGCCATGTTGAACTTCCAGTGACCAGTATGAGAGAGTGAGAGCAATAACACCAAATTTAACACACCTGCTCCCCATTCACATGTGAGACCTTCTAACCAGTCACATGACACAGGGGAGGGAAAATGGCTAATTGGGCCCAATTTGGACATTTTCACTTAGGGGTGTACTCACTTTTGTTGCCAGCGTTTTAGACATTAATGGCTGTGTGTGGAAATATTTTGAGGGGACAGAAAATGTACACTGTTATACAAGCTGTACACTCACTACTTTACATTGTAGCAAAGTGTCATTTCTTCAGTGTTGTCACATGAAAAGATATAATAAAATATTTACAAAAATGCGAGGGGTGTATTCACTTTTGTGATATACTGTATATACAGTCAGGTCTATAAATATTGGGACATTGACACAATTCAAACCTGATTTGGATGTAAATACCCTCAAATTAAAGCTGAAAGTCTGCAGTTAAAGCACATCTTGTTCGTTTAATTTCAAATCCATTTTGGTGGTGTATAGAGCCAAAAAGATTAGAATTATGTCGATGTCCCAATATTTATAGACCTGACTGTATATATATATATATATATATATATATACCTTGCCAATGTATATCTATATATATATATATATATACACGGATCGGTCATATATTTTATAACCACCTACCTAATATTGAGTGAGGTCTCTTTTTTCCACCAAAACAGCCCTGACCCATCTAAGCATGGACTCCATGGTGGAGCCTCTATAGATCAGACTTGTTTTTCCAGCACATTCACAGAATTTCGATTGGATTGAGATATGGAAAATTTGGAGGCCAAGTCAACGCTTTAAATTAGTTGTTGTATTCCTCAAACCTTTCTTGATCAATTTTTGCCGTGTGGCTGTGCACATTATCCTGCTGAAAGAGGCCACTACCATCAGAGAATACCATTTTCATGAAGGGGGGTACTTGGTCAGCGACAATGTTTAGGTAGGTGGTACATGTCAAGTAACAACCACATGAATTGTAGGACCACTATTTCCCAGCAGAACATTGCCCAAAGCATCACACTGCCTTTGCCAACTTGTCTTCTTCCCATACTACATCCTGGTGCCATCTCTTCCCCAGATAAGCGATGCACATACACCTGGTCATTCACATACCAGACATCAGACCAATACACTTTCTTCCATTGCTCTGTGGCCCAGTTGTGATTCTCACATGCCCATTGTAGGCTCTTTTGGCTGTGGACACGGGTCAGCATGGGCACCCTGACTGATCTGAGGCTTTGCAGTCCCATATACAACACACTGCGATGCCCATTTTTTTCTGCTTGATTTGAGGAACACAATAACTAATTTGAGGTGTTAAAGTCCAATCCATGGAGGCCCCACCTCACAGGTTACAGGACTTAAAGGATCTGCTACTGACACCTTGGTGCCAGATACCACAGCATACTTTCAGAGCTCCAGTGGCATCTATGTTCTGATGGGTCAGGGGTGTTTTGGTGGTAAAAGGGGGACTTACTCAATATTAGGTGGGAGCTCATAAAGGTAAGGCTGATCAGCATATATGTTAAGATGCTAATCTAGATCAGAGCATTCAGAACTTTTACGAATTTAAATTTAAATTCTGAAGTTCGAAAATTAAAGGTTTCTCTGGGCAACATCACTCCCTTTCCTTTGTTTGGATATTTGAAAAATATTTGCGGTAGTACAATCATTTAAAGGAAAACCTAATTTAAAATTATTAGACAAAAAATTTACATTTAATAGCAAAGCTGCAAAATACAAGACAATATCATGATTCTGCAAAGCAGAATGTGAATGCAGTTGTCACTTTTACATTAAAGGTATGTAGCACCCTGGGGTTTAGTCAGGGATGCTCCTCACAAATTTACTTGCCAGGAGTAGTTACCCTGGTCAATTGTTAGAGATCCATTGACTTCTCCCTAAGCTTGGCCTGGTTGTACTTTTCTCTTCTACCACTAGGTGGGTGGGCACTTGGTGGTATTAGATATGGGAAGGACAACTCAAGGTTTGGTTATGGGTATATGGGGTGTCTCAGCCAATGGGAAGGGTTTTTTTTTTAATCCCTTGGCCTGCTGGGAGAGCCTATATATTCGGGTGGAGTCAGGTGATCTATGTTCCGCGCCACTTGGACGGCTGTCTGGGTGGACTGGACATGTACCACGTGCCCTGGGCGGCTAGGCCAGAGATTGGGCATATCACGGGGGCATCTGGCTGCTAGGCTGCGTGAGGGCCTATCCAGAAGTAACAGAGCAGCACAGGGTTGGGATTGCGGCTCACAGTCCAACCAGAAGTGATGGTTCTGCCGGCCGGAGAACCTGTCAGTGGTCGGAGGTAGAAGGGAAGCTGTCGGGGGGCGTGTCCGGGATGGCGCTGGGAGCAGACGTGCTTGTCTGAGCTCCCCAGGACCGGCGCTATATAAGTCCTTTTATAGGGTGCAGACCCTCCCAGATTCCTCCTCCTGTGTTCCCCTAGCCCTGGGACCCTGCCCTGGACAGCTCGGGGGTGAGATTGGCCAGCAGTGACCCCAGTAAAGGCCGCGGCCGGACGTCGCGGACTAGGCCGAAGCCGGGGACTCGCCTAGAATCCTGGCCCGAAGCTCCGCGGGGCCGGCGCGGTACAACGCCTCAGATCCTTCTCTCCTGCATCTCCCCAGCCTTGGGACCCTATCCGGACGCTGGTGAAGTGGGGATGGCCGGCTGTGACTCCAGGAAAGGTTGCAGATCGGGCGTTGTTGACTATATATTCTAGCCTATAGCCTATATATTCGGGTGGAGTCAGGTGATCTATGTTCCGCGCCACTTGGACGGCTGTCTGGGTGGACTGGACATGTACCACGTGCCCTGGGCGGCTAGGCCAGAGATTGGGCATATCCCGGGGGCATCTGGCTGCTAGGCTGCGTGAGGGCCTATCCAGAAGTAACAGAGCAGCACAGGGTTGGGATTGCGGCTCACAGTCCAACCAGAAGTGATGGTTCTGCCGGCCGGAGAACCTGTCAGTGGTCGGAGGTAGAAGGGAAGCTGTCGGGGGGCGTGTCCGGGATGGCGCTGGGAGCAGACGTGCTTGTCTGAGCTCCCCAGGACCGGCGCTATATAAGTCCTTTTATAGGGTGCAGACCCTCCCAGATTCCTCCTCCTGTGTTCCCCTGCCCTGGACAGCTCGGGGGTGAGATTGGCCAACAGTGACCCCAGGAAAGGCCGCGGCCGGACGTCGCGGACTAGGCCGAAGCCGGGGACTCGCCTAGAATCCTGGCCCGAAGCTCCGCGGGGCCGGCGCGGTACAACGCCTCAGATCCTTATCTCCTGCATCTCCCCAGCCTTGGGACCCTATCCGGACGCTGGTGAAGTGGGGATGGCCGGCTGTGACTCCAGGAAAGGTTGCAGATCGGGCGTTGTTGACTAGGCCGAAGCCGGGGACTCGCCTGGAATTCCGGCCCGGACATCCGCAGGGTCGCGCAGTAAGACCCTCTTTTTTCTTTTTTTTTTTTTTTTTTGTTTGCTGTTGGGCATAAAACCCCTCCTGCCATCCTCCTCTGCCTCCTGATCCCCTGTAGTTTCCCTGGGGTATGCAGAGGAGGAAAAGTCAACCACGCTCCAAAAAGAAAGCCGCTAAGTTAGACGCTGCGGACAAGGCCGCAGCCTCACCAAAAGCCTGTGCCCCGATGGAAAACCAGGCTGAAGACCCCGACCGGCTGCCTGCCACGGCAGCCGATTTTAAAGCGGTCCTGCATGCCATAACTACCCTGACTGGTAAGGTGGACCATATACAGGCAAATGTGGGGTTTATTAGAAAAGACTTTGACGCTTTTCGTGGTAGAATGACTGAGGTGGAGCACAGGGTCTCCCAGACCGAAGACACGGTACGCGACCATGGGGCTGACATTCACTCACTTAAGGCCAGGGTCAAGGTGCTGGAGTCCCGCGCAGAAGACGCAGAGAATCGCAACAGAAGAAATAATTTGCGTGTTCTGGGACTCCCCGAGGTGGCTGAGGGTGCTGACCCCACGGCCTTTGCTGAACGCTTATTACAACAAATACTCCCTTCAGCACGCTTCTCTCCGTTTTTTACTGTGGAGAGGGCTCATCGCATACCCGCCACCAGGGGGCCCCTGGGAGCACCGCCCCGCACTTTTATCCTTAAACTTCTCCACTTCCGGGACAGAGATACGGTGATGAAGGAGGCCAGGGCTCAAGGTGAATTACGCTTCGACAATGCCAAGCTTCTAATCTTTCCGGACTATTCGCTGGAAACCCAGAAACAGCGTAAATCCTTTGATGCTGTGAGAGCTTGGCTTCGCTCCAAACACATAAAGTACAGTATGTTGTTCCCGGCCAGGCTGAGGGTGGAAGATGGTGAGTCTCTTCGGTTCTTCGTGTCCCCAGAGGAGGCCTCCATGTGGATCGACACACTCCCGCGAGGATGAGTATTCCTGCTGATTGCCTACTGATGTGGGCTGTTTCAACTGATGTCTTTTCTCACGTGCCTTGTTATTTTCTATTTTTGTATCCCTTTCTTTTTTCTACACACTGGCCTGGGTCTTCTTCCTGGGTCCTGACGGGCCATATGTGCTACTGTGTACTCCAATCCATGGCCCCCGGGGCCGGGAGGCTGTGACTTGAACTTTTAGCTGCAGCCTCACTGTTGGAGGATTGTCCGAAACTTGTCCTGTTTCTGCCCCTTCCTCCCCCCCTTCTCCACGTCCTGAGGCCCAGGCCCTCGAGTTTGTCAGCACGTACTCCGACAGCGCTTAAGTTTGTACCCCCGGCATAGCCGGGAGACTGCACCCACATTTATTTTTTCTATCTGCTCCGGTCCCCGGTGGGGGACTGCGTGCGTGTCGTCTAACCGCTGGACTGTGGATGCCGTTCCGCACACGTTTCCCCATTGCAGGCGTGTTCGCCTTTGTTTCCAGTTGGGATCCTAAGCCTCCCCATAGTTGGGGTTGGGGGTGGCGGGGTGGGGGGGATGGTTGGGACTGTTTGGTTATGTTTTGTTATTTTCTTATATTTTTACAAGCAATGCTTTACAGTGTGACTTAGGACGTGTGGGTCAGTATGTTTTGATTTATGTAATGGTCCGGGTCCGGTCCCAGGGTCCGGTAGTCTTGTTCCAGCTCTATCTAGTACCACAGGGTGACTATGGCTGAGTGCACCATAGTTTCGTGGAACACTAGGGGTCTCAACTCCTCTATAAAGAGGTCACTGGTGTTTCAGTTCCTTAATGCTCACCGCCCCCAGATATGTATCCTTCAAGAGACGCATTTAACTGGCAGCAAACTTTTAAGCCTGAAGCGTTCCTGGGTGGGACACCTCTACCACTCCACTCATACCAACTACTCCCGGGGAGTTAGCATTCTAGTTCACAAATCCCTGCCTTTTAGGTTGCTGGCGCTGGAGCTGGACCCGGATGGGAGATATGTCATAATGCATGCTGTGATAGATAGGGTGGAGCTGGTGGTGGTGGGTCTTTACCTGCCCCCCCCCGGCCTCCATGAGAATACTCAACCAGCTAGTTTCTAAGATTGTTGTGTTTGGTACGGATAATGTGGTGATTATGGGCGATTTTAACCTGGCCCCGGACGCTGGGTTGGACAGAGTTTCCGGTGTGGCGGGCCCAGTTTCGGACCTGTCCTCCTGGGCAGAGGCCTCCAATTTGACTGATGTGTGGCGGTGGCGCTACCCTGATCAGCGGGCCTACACATGTCACTCGGCCTCACATAAAACATTCTCGCGCATAGATCTGGCCTATGTGGGGGGGTCTGTCCTCCCTAGGGTCAGGGGTGTCTCCATCCTTCCTCGGGGCGTCTCGGATCATGCTCCTCTGCAATTGAGGCTGGGTGTGTCCGCGGCTCCGGGGGAGGGATTGTGGAGATTGTCCAGATTTTGGCTGTCCGTCTCCAGGATCTCTGAACCATATCGTTCTGAGGTGATACAATACTGGCGAGACCTGGACCCTACTGTGCCCCTTACCGTGTCTTGGGATGCATTCAAGGCCTTCTCTAGGGGCAGCCTGCAGACGCATATCCGGAGGACTCGCAGGGACATGAGGGAGGATATAAAGTGGGCTGAGGCAAGGGTGACTACACTTGAGACAGAATACACTGCTACCAGGGACTCTGGGGTATACTCTGACTTTCAGGCCGCACTGAGGGATGTGCTTCTGTTCCGCACATCCGCTACCAAAACTAAATTTCTGCACCAATCCCAACGCATATTCGAACATGGGGAGAAAACGGGTAGCATGCTGGCGTGGCTGTCAAGGGAGAGCTCTTCACCTGTGACCATATCGGCAATAGCTGACTCGGATGGGTCGCTGCTGACCGATCCTGCCGCCATCAACGGCCGCTTTGCATTCTTCTACCAGGAGCTGTACAGCTCCCGGCTGACATGCACGGACGAGGAGCTCACGGCATATCTGGAGGAGACGGAGCTGCCCTGCTTGACGTCCGCCTGCAGAGATGCATTAGACGCCCCTATCACGCTAGACGAGATTCGGCGGGCGGTGTCCTCCCTACAGGGAGGTAAGACGCCGGGCCCGGATGGCATCCCTGCCGAACTCTTTAAGACGTATGTGGAGGAGCTGCTTCCCGCATTTAAACTTATGCTACAAAAGGCTGCGGAGGGGGATTGTCTCCCCCAGACCATGGCCGAAGCAGTTATAGTAGTCATTCTCAAACCAGGCAAGGCCCCTGACCAGTGCTCCTCGTACCAGCCGATATCTCTCCTAAATGTCGATGCCAAGATATTGGCCAAGGTATTAGCCGGACGCCTGAATGTTGTGATCACTGCATTGGTGCACGCTGATCAATCTGGGTTTATGCCGGGGCGGGGAACTGATATTAATATACAACGGCTCCTCACACATCTTGCCAGGGCGGACGGGGGCGGCCCGGGGGTGGTGGCCTCTCTAGATGCCGAGAAAGCGTTTGACTCGGTGGAGTGGCGCTACCTCTGGGCCGTCCTGCGTAAATTCGGGTTTGGCCCCCAATTTGTTAAATGGGTCCAACTGCTTTACCGCGACCCCACGGCTCGTATTCGCACGGACAACTCGCTTTCGTCTCCATTCCCCCTGTCCCGGGGCGCTAGGCAGGGCTGCCCACTCTCCCCTGGCTTGTTTGCGTTGGCCATGGAACCCATGGCGGCACATATTAGGACAGCTCCCCTGGTTGAGGGCATCCCTGTGGGGGTGGTCACGGACAAAATATCCCTATATGCTGACGATACCCTCCTGTTCCTTAAGGACGTTTCTTCCCTCCCACCGGCTCTCCACATTGTGGATGTGTTTGGCTCGTTTTCTGGAATTAAGGTAAACTGGGGAAAGTCACTCCTTTTTTCACTCCATCTGTCGGGACCCCGCCCCCCCACGGGTACCCCCTTAAACTGGACGTTGGAATTCAAATATCTTGGGATACTGATTAGAGCGCCCCTGTCCTCCTACATAGACTTGAATCTCATGCCACTGCTCAAGACCTTCTCGAGGAGATGCGCGGCCTGGAGATCCCTCCCTCTTTCACCGGTGGGTAGGGTCAATCTGGTGAAAATGGTCTACCTTCCTAAATTCCTATACTTTTTTCCTTATTTCCCCATTGATCCCCCCGGCCCCATTATTCGCCACATTAAATGGTATCATATCCTCCTTTGTGTGGAATGGCAGACCTCCACGGTTGGCCATCTCCACCTTACAGCTCCCCATTGCGCGAGGTGGCTTGTCCCTACCGGATTTCCAGGTGTATTTTTGGGTGGCGGTTTTGGTCACAGTCAGGTGGTGGTTCTCTCAGCCTAAAGACAACCCTGCGGTGACCCTTGAAGCAGCGATTATGGGTTCATACTCCTCCCTCAGCAACTTGGTGTTCAGGGGTCCGAAATCTCACCCCAGTCTTACGGAGCCTATGCGTACGACGATATCAGTGTGGCGTAGGGTTAGCGCACGTAATAGCTCCCCTGTTACATACTCCCCCCATCTCCCCCTATGGGGTAATCCCACCCTTCCACACTTGAACACGGTCCCGGACCCCCAGGTGTGGGCAAAGAAAGGGATAGTGAACCTTAAACACATAGTTGCCGGCGGTAAATTGCGCTCGTTCCCCGACCTCAGAGATGCCTATCAGTTGCCGGGCTGGATGTTGTTTCGTTATTACCAACTACGCCATGCGTACAATAAGCAATTCGCACCTTCCATTGCCCTCGGATCGGACTCTGTGGAGAGACTTCTTACTGCCAGGGTCATAGATAAACCCCTATCCTCCCTGTACTTCTGTTTGTCCGTAAGCCCCAAAGGAAAGCTTGAGAAAGCTATGATTAAATGGAGGGGGGACATCCCTGACCTGACGGAGGAGGAATGGGAGTCTACCCTATCCTCCTTTGTGACGAACATGATCTCGGCCAAAGACCGATTTTTGCAGGTTAAGTTCCTCCACAGGGCCTACTTCACTCCAAAACGACTGACCCTTATGAACCCGGAGACCCCGGGGAATTGTCCTCGGTGTGACCTGCAGGCTGCCTCCTTCCTACACATAATCTGGACCTGCCCACGTCTGGTGGATTACTGGACGGGGGTAGTGGACAGCCTCAATGGAATAGCGGCCCTGGACTTGAGACCTGATTCTCGGGCATTGCTGCTTAACATCTTTGGGGCAACGGTCCGGGGCAAGTATACCAGGCTGTTTCTGGGCTATGCCACCTTTTATGCACGAAAGGTGATATTCCTCCATTGGAAAGACCCGGTGCCACCTACAGTTTCTATGTGGCGTACGGTTGTGAACTCAGTGTTACCACGCTACAAACTTACCTACCTTAATCGGAACTGCCCCAACAAATTTGATAAAATATGGTCGGGATGGATAGATGCCTGGGGGGAGGGGTCCCTGGAGGACGCACGGGATGGGGTGGCTGGGGATGCACCACAGCCCTGAATCCATAGGTTGGTTCTCCTGTGAGTTGATGACCTGTTTTGTTATGTTGTTTATCCATTTACTTGAGGTTCCTTCTCGTCCCTCCCTCCCCCCTCTCTCTCCCCCCCTCCCCTCCCCCCCCTCCTTCCCTTCTCCCCCCTCCCTTCCCCCCTCCCTCCCCCCCAAATCGGTTATCCTGGGATATTATGCTGTAATGTCTACCTCCTGATCTAACGTTGGAAGTTCCTGGGACCTTATTCTCACTCATCCTGTGGTTAATATTGTTGTGGTTTTCTAAGTTACTGAGTATTGTCCTTCATGTAAAGGATTGTGTGTTTGCATCGCTTGTATTGTAAAGATCTAAATAAAACATTTTCTTCTTGTTAAAAAAAAAAGAAGGGAAGCTGTCACCCCAAAGTGACCAATCACCTTATTACCGGGGACCACAGTGAGTAATTGAAGCAAGTACCGGAGCAGCATTCTCACCGAACGGGCATGGTGGAAAATCGGGAAACTTGATGATCAAGTCAGGGACCCAACCTGCGGAGGTGACGCTTGCAGAGCAGCCTTGTGAATCAAGCCAGGGACCGAGCCAGTCAGCAGGGGTGAAGCTTGAGAAGTATCTGGAGTGCCAAGCTAGGGACCCAGCGGGGGAGCGTGGGTGACGCTTGAGGGAGATACCACCGCAAAGATTGGAGGAGCTCAAGGGATTCAGAGTCAGTAAATCAGAGGGTTTAGTGAGAGACCAGTAGCTCAGTGTTGAAGAACTACAAGAGGCAGTTGTAGTGAAGCTGAAGGGACTGTTACGTTTCAGTTAGGAACTGTTAAAGACTGTTCCTATAGGGGACAGCATTCCTGCATGTGCAGATGTGGCGCCTTGCTGGGACCTTTCCCTGCACGGCTGTCTTCCTATTGAAGTCTCGGAGTCTGCCAATTGAATCTAGAACTACTTACGGGTGTCCTGGCCCTAACCCGCTTTCCCCCAAAAATATAAAAAAGACTGTTAAGAGAAATAAAACCTCTTTTACATCCAAGAAGTGTCTGCTGCCCAATAACTTTGTCCACTTTGCACCCACTATGCCTCACAACCCCCCAAATACAGAAGGATCTCAGCTATCTTTTGCCTGGAAAGTTCTCATTAGACTGGACAAGGCCAGGGACCTTGCTACAGGTATACGATTGTTGCCAAATAATCAGCAATGGAAAATCAAGCTTTTGGCTCATTTCAGCACTTCCAACACCTTTTGTGGAAAGCTACAAAAGTACTTGCTGCTGCTTTCCGTCTAGACGCTGCAGAGAATTAATTTTGTATTACACTGTATAATTGTTCATTGACAGACTTGGCAAAATCATGCTACTTCATGCACACGGTTATGACTGACCGTATACAGGAACATAAATTCTGGCGTATTTCCCTGCGAGGCATGCACATTTAAGTACTTGCATAAACATGCATATGCATACAGGGGTACAACCCTGGACACAGAAATTTCCATCCAGAGTTGTACTTTGCCATGCGTACGTGTGTTTGCGCAGGTACTTACTTATAAACGCATATAGCTGTGTACAAAAGATTGATATTTATATGCATTAGCTGTGGACTCCTTGGTGGCAAAGCTGGCAGAACTTGCACTATAGGGCTTGGTTCACACTTGTACAATGCGGGAAACAGCGCGATTCCAGTACGGGTTCCCACATTGCATGTCTCTCACAGACAGTTCACACTGCCCTATGCGAACTGCTGCAGGTGTCAATACGAAGTTAATGACACCCCCAGACTGGATCGGAGATCACAGTGCGAACTGTGAAATGGTGCAGGAATTGGATCCCATGCGATCTGATTCCAGTGGTGACCAAAAAAAGGTTCAATCTGTATGGCTGAATTTACATCGCACAAACATGGCATGTGATCTGCACAGCAATGCGGTAAGAATCACATGCAATGTCTGACATCGCAATAGTGTGAACCCAGCCAGATATGGCTGGGTGCATGAGCCCCAATCGGTAGCAATTCAAGTCTGAATGACTATATTCCTGAATGCCCCTAAAAGCTGCAAAAAGAACAGGCCCTGAGCAAAAAGGGAACCTGGGTGAAGGGCCTGCATGACTGGGAGGACAGCTGTGGAGGTAGCACAGGTTAATTCCTGTAAAAAAAAGATGTATGGGTCAAGGGGTGGGGGTTTATTGGTCAATGGGCATGTGAATAGGTGTGGCTTGGGTTAAGTTAGTCCCGAGGGGGGGCAGGTTTAGTTCAGTCAGGGGGCAGCAGGAGAAGAGGCAACACAGAGTTTTTGGATTTCTGTGTGCCGCCCCTAATGGAGGATTTAGACAGGCTCCTGGGGCAGCTGCGATCAACTGCCGAGGAGAATGGACTGCAGTGGCTGAATTCTCAGCTGGCTGTGTTGCTTCAGGGGTTGGGGCAGGGATCTGCTTCTCCTGCCCCTGCTACACCACGCGCAAGGAGTTTGCGGCCTCTTGCGCGCTTCAGCCCCGATATGACCCCCAGGGTGATCCAATGCTCTGGGAGCCTGATATCAGACCCTCCAGCCCCCAGGGTGAATTGTCCTGCACCTGCTGCCGCTGGGGGGGGCTGGGAGGAATCCCCAACACAGGTGTGACCCGGCGCTGAGGGTACCCTCTGCATCCCCTCCTGGCCACCTTCACTGATGGTTTAGGATTCTGCGGCGCGCCATGTGGGGCCTTCCCCGATGCATGGCGGGGTCCGGCGTGGCCCGGCGTGGAAGATCCGCGGGTACTGGCACGGGCCCCTCCCCCAGGGCGGCCGCAGCCATCACAGGAGGAAGCGGAGGTTCCCTGGGAGATAGCAACGGTGCGGGAGCAGCGTCTGCAGGCTGGCAGAGGGCTCAGCAGGGGAGACGTGCAGAGGACAGCCGCGTGGACTGCCGGGCGCCGGCTGATGACGTCACGCGCGGGTGTGGGATCACAAGGATATTGGCTTGTGGATGAAACTCATGAACCGCCACCCTTTCCTGGCGGGACTGGGGGATGCCCAAGCCTATTCACCATCGGCCACAAACAGCAAGGGGTTCTGCTGGAAGTTTAATGAAGGACCTGCAAATTCAGGGGATCCTGTTGTTTCCGCCATGAGTGTTCGGGCTGTGGAGGTGCCCATCCCTTGTCCAAAAGCTTCAAGAGGGGTAAGAAACCGGCCAACGCTGGAAAAAGGGATGGCTCCGGTGAAGGTGGGAAAAATGGCGCTGTATCTAAGTAGGTATCCAAACAGGGGGCTGCACGGACGTTGTGGGTGGGTTTTCGGTGAGGGCTTCCCAATCCCGAGTGCATTAGATAGCGTCCGTCCTGTTTAAGCTAATTTGAGGTCGGCGTATGATCATCCGGAGGTAGTTAATAGCAAACTGCGGAAAGAGGTGGGTAGGATGGCTGGCCCATTCTCAAGGCCACCGGTGGGGGACTTAGTGGTTTCTCCATTGGGTGTTGTACCTAAGAGAGAACCAAATTAATTTGGGCTTATCCACCATCTTTCTCACCCAAAAGAGGGTCGTGAATGATCTGGCACAGCTGATATACAGGTGATCACTTGGCTCTATTACTCTGATAAACCTGACGATCACCTGTTAATTATCATCCTCACCTATTTTGAACACACACCTGGAAGGATGTCTCATAGGTCTTTATAAACAGGGTAAGTGAGACATTCTCTAGCTGCACAGCCAGGATCACAGTGTGCTCCACACCAGCTATTCGCATATCACGACAGACAAAGGTGAGTTTTTTTTGGACTCCCCTGTTTTTTACATTTAGAATAGTGCTCTCTCTGCATAGTTTGCAAAGAGCCTTTCCTTGTACTATGCCCGCAGTAGCTCCACATTAGTGATGAGCCGAACACCCCCGGGTTCGGTTCGCACCAGAACCCGCGAACGGACCGAAAGTTTGCACGAACTTTAGAACCCTATTAAATACAATGGATGCGAACGTTCGAAATCTAAAGTGCTAATTATAACGACTATTATGCATGTTATTGTCCTAAAAAGGGTTTGGGAACCCGGGTTCTGCACCAGGGGACATGTATCAATGCAAAAAGAAGTTTTAAAAACGGCCGTTTTTCTGGAGCAGTCATTTTAATGATGCATAAAGTGAAAAAAAAAAAGTCAAATATTCCTTTAAATATCGTACCTGGGGGGTGTCTAAAGTATGCCTGTGAAGTGCCACGTGTTTCCCGTGTTTAGAACTGTCCCTGCACAAAATTACATTTCTAAAGGAAAAAAAGCCATTTAAAACTGCTTGCGGCTTTAATGTAATGTCTGGTCCCGGTAATATGGATGAAAATCTTTAAGAAAAATGGCATAGCTACCCCATCACACACCCCCCCTACCCCAGCCCATTACCAGCCCCTTTGGGTCTTGTATGGATATTAAGGGGAACCCCACACACAAAATAAAAAAGGCCCTATATACTCTGAACAGCCGTATACAGGCGGTGCATACAAGACAGGGACTGTAGGTTTGTTCTTATGTAGAATCTGTTTGTAATTTTGAACAGGTACATTGTTTAAGTGTAGCTCCAGCCAAAAAATATATTTTTAAGCTCTTTGGAAAACATAGGGAAGGGTTATCACCCCTGTAACATTTGTTTTGCTGTCTGTGCAGTGTGCACCTGTTCAGAACAGTTCACCTCACTTTCCGACCTAATAACAAATGTTTTTTGAAAATTTGGGGTTTTTATTGAAACAAGAATTGGTGATAAAGAATCAGTGGAGAGGAGACACTTTTTTTTCCCATATTAACTCTTACAGGAGAGAATTTGCCTTCCTAGGGGTAGATTTCCTCTCACTTCCTGTTGTATCCTTCCGTTTGCAAGGAGGAGTCGTTTGTAAGTTGGATGTTTGAAAGTAGGGGCCTGCCGTATATACTCAGCTGAAATTTGCCCCTTACATGTTGGTGTTGCCACAACACTGTGAGCCCTCACAGTTACTCTTGGTGGGCGCATGAATGGGCCCTGCTGTGAATTATTAGATCAAGAATTCTAATTGCATGCCCCTGTTGAGCAGGGGCTGAAAAATTGGGCCTTTGGTGGTGGTGGTGGGGGTGGTGTTGACACAACACTGTAAGGCCTCACAGTTAGTCTTGGTGGGCGCAGGAATGGGCCCTGCTGTGAATTATTAGATCAAGAATTGTAATTACATGCCCCTGTTAAACAGGGGCAGAAAAATTGAGCCTTAGGCACTGGTGCCACAACACTGCAACCCCTCACAGATACTGTACTTGGAGCACAGCAATGAGCCCTGTTGCAAAGTATTGCATCAAAAATTGTAATTACACGCCCCTGTTAAACAGGGGCTGAAAAATTGGGCCTTAGCCACTGGTGCTGGTGCCACGACACTGCAACCACTCCCAGATACTCTAGTTGGAGTGCAGGAATGAGCCCTGCTGCAAAGCATTGCATAAAAAATTGTAATAACACACCCCTGTTAAACAGGGGCTGAAAATTGGGCCTTAGCCACTGGTGGCGGCACCCAGAAACAAAAATGTTCTTCCAAGCTATCATCGTCAATCGGATCATTGAGGAGGAGGAGGATAGTCAGTCAACATAACAGGACAGTCTCTCAGCATCAGCATCAGTCTTGAAGGGATGTGACATTTGAAAATAAATTAGTCTGTTATATCAGCTTCAGGTGTTTGGTAGCTGGTGGTGATCCAAGACTGGTTCATATTTATGAAGGTCAGTCGATCAACAGAGTCGGTGGACAGGCGCACCCTGTGATCCGTGACAAATCCTCCAGCAGCACTGAATGTGCGTTCTGAAAGAACGCTGGATGCAGGACAGGCCAGTAGCTCAATTGCATACTGTGCAAGCTCTGGCCAGTGATCCATCCTCAAGACCCAGTAAGCCAGAGTATTTTCGGTGGGGAAGGTGTCCAAGTCTGACCTTGCCCCTAGGTATTCCTGCACCATGTATATCAGACGCTGGCGATGGTTGCTGGAACCGATCATACCTTGGGGCTGCGGATTAAAGAATTGTCTGAACGCTTCGGTCAGACGGCCACCTTCCCCACCGCTCCTTCTTTGACTGACCGAAGCCTCAGCAACTCGTTGTCCAGGACCAGGAGTTTGTAACCTCCCAGTCTCTGGGAACGCGTTGCACAGACCTTTCTGCAAGGCCTCCCGGAGTTGTCTCATCCTCTGTTCCCTCTGCGACGGTAAGATAAGGTCCGCAACCTTACCCTTGTACCGTGGATCAAGGAGAGTGGCCAGCCAGTAATGGTCCCTCTACTTGATCCGAAGAATACGAGGATCCTTCCGCAGACTTTGCAGGATCAGGGAGGCCATGCAGCGTAGGTTAGCTGAGGCATTCAGTCCGGAGTCCTCTGGGTCACTAAGGACGACATGATCCGCAGCCACCACCTCCCAGCCACGTACAAGTCCACTGGTTTCTTGGGACTGTAAATCATCCCTAAAAGACTGCTGCTGATGATGCTGAGTGCCAGGCTCCACCTCCATGCTGACACAATCCTCCTCCTCCTCCTCCTCCTCTTCTTCCTGTGCGATGGGTGGGACAGAAGGAACACTGTCTGGGTAAAGGGGGCCTTGAGAGGCAAGGAAGTCCTCCTCTTCCTGCCTCTGTTCTGCCTCAAGTGCCCTGTCCATTATTCCACACAGCGTATGTTCCAACAGGTGGACAAGAGGTACAGTGTCACTGATGCATGCACTGTCACTGCTCACCATCCTCGTGGCCTCCTCAAATGGTGCCAGGACAGTGCATGCATCCCTGATCATGCCCCACTGGCATGGTGAAAAAAACCAGAGCTCCCCTGACCCTGTCCTGGTGCCATAGTCGCACAGGTACTCATTGATGGCCCTCTGCTGCGTGTACAGCCGCTGCAGCATGGCCAACGTTGAGTTCTACCTGGTGGGTATGTCACATATAAGGCAGATTCAACTCCTTTTGCAGCTCAGCCAGGCGAGCACTGGCATTATAAGATCTGCGGAAATGCACACAGACTTTCCTGGCCTGCCTCAGGACATCCTGTAAGCCCGGGTACCTGCCCAAGAACCGCTGCACCACCAGGTTAAGGACGTGAGCCACACAGGGCACATGGGTCAGTTGTCCCTGTCGGAGAGCGGAGAGGAGGTTGGTGCCATTGTCGCAAACTACCATTGCTGGCTTAAGCTGGCGTGGCGTCAACCACCTCTCGGCCTGCCCCTGCAGAGCAGACAGAACCTTTGCCCCAGTGTGGCTCCTGTCCCCCAAACACACCAGCGCAAGCACGGCATGGCATCTTTTTGCCTGCGTACTTGCGTAGCCCCTTGAACGCCTACGGAGCACCGCTGGTTCCGAGGACAAAGCACAGGAAGAGGCCACGGAGGAAGAAGAAGAGGAGGGGGTGGAGGACAGAGGTGTGTCACAACCAGTAGTAGCATTTTGGAGGCGTGGCGGTGGAACAACCTCCAACACTACTGCACCTTGTCCTGCATCCTTCCCAGCTGCCAAAAGAGTGACCCAATGGGCCGTGAAAGAAAGGTAACGTCCCTGTCCATGCCTGCTGGACCATGAGTCAGCGGTAATATGCACCTTACCGCTGACCGCCCTGTCCAGCAAGGCCAAGACATTGCCTTCCACATGCCGGTAGAGAGCCGGAATCGCCTTCCGTGAGAAAAGTGGCGTTTGGGAACCTGCCACTGAGGAACCGCACATTGCACAAACTCACGGAAGGGGGCCGAGTCTACCAACTGAAAAGGCAGCAGTTGAAGCGCTAGCAATTTAGCCAAGCTAGCATTCAACCGCTGGGCATGTGGATGGCTGGGAGTGAACTTCTTTCGACGGTCGAGCAGCTGGGGTAGGGAAATTTGCCTGCTAGAATCGGACGTTGGTGTACTGCTAGCAGAGTGCCCGCAAGTACTTGGCTATGACACACCTAATTCTACACCTTCATTCCTCTCAGAGCAGGTTTCAGAGAGGACTGAAGGTATAGTGGGGTTGGAGATCCCAGCTGATGCGGTGCAAGAAGAGGTCAGCTTTGTTCTTTGATGTGGGTCTTTAAGGTAGGCTTGTCAACGAGCTGCATGGCAGGTCAACATATGTCTGGTCAAGCATGTGGTGCCCAAGCGGGTGATGTTTTGGCCACGCGATATACGCTTGAGACATATGTTGCAAACAGCAGCTGTGCGATCTGATGCACTCGACTCAAAAAAGGTCCACACCAAAAAACGTTTTGAATAACGGGCAGAGGCAGCGCCCTGCACAGGCAGAGCTCTGCGGTGTGATTCCGTCGATGTGCTGCCCTTACGCTGGCCCCCCGAGGGCATCCTGCCTCGTTGGAGATGTGCCTCCTCCTCATCCTCCTCCTCCTCCTCCTCTCTCCTATTAGGCACCCACGTGGAGTCAGTGACCTCATCATCCCCTCCCTCCTCATCACTGGAGCCAATCTGGCAGTATGCTGCAGCTGCTGGAACATGACTGCCAGATTGGTGTCCTTCTTGAGCATCCCCTCTCTCTGCTCTCACGCTACTGCCTTCCTCTAGCTGGGTATCCTTCGAAACGCTGGGCATCCTCCTGGAGCATGTACCCAACACTGTGCTCAAACAGTTCGGGGGACTCCTCAGGAGGACATGGTTGGTCTAGGGAAGGAGTGACTGATGATGACATTGATACCAGGGAAGAGGACGCTTTGGGAGCTGCTTTGCCAGTACCCTGAGCCTGGGTGAGAGAGGATGAGGAGGATGAGGAGGGCTTGGTCATCCACTCTACCAAGTCTTCGGCATGATGCGGCTCAACACGTCCAGCTGCCGAAAAGAAGGACAAGCGTGTCCCATGGCCACGTGCTGATGGCGATGCACCGCGTCCACGACCAGCACTGTTGTCTCTAGACACAGAGCCTGCTTGCCCTCTTTTTTTGGCTCCTGACTGTCTGCCTCTCCTTGTTTGCCTTCCAGACATTCTAATGGCCTGCAGGGAAATGGGAAAAGCAGCAATACAGGCTAAGTTAAGGTGTAATATGGTCAGGAGGCACACTCCGCCCGCTGTAAGTGCCGCAAAATCCTGTTGGTGTAACACACCAGGAAAAAGCAGCAATACAGGCTAAGTTAAGGTGTAATATGGTCAGGAGGCACACTCCGCCCGCTGTAAGTGCCGCAAAATCCTGTTAGTGTAACACACCAGGAAAAAGCAGCAATACAGGCTAAGTTAAGGTGTAATATGGTCAGGAGGCACACTCTGCCCGCTGTAAGTGCCGCAAAATCCTGTTAGTGTAACACACCAGGAAAAAGCAGCAATACAGGCTAAGTTAAGGGGTAATATGGTCAGGAGGTACACTCCGCCCGCTGTAAGTGCCGCAAAATCCTGTTGGTGTAACACACCAGGAAAAAGCAGCAATACAGGCTAAGTTAAGGTGTAATATGGTCAGGAGGTACACTCCGCCTGCTGTAAGTGCCGCAAAATCCTGTTGGTGTAACACACCAGGAAAAAGCAGCAATACAGGCTAAGTTAAGGTGTAATATGGTCAGGAGGCACACTCCGCCCGCTGTAAGTGCCGCAAAATCCTGTTGGTGTAACACACCAGGAAAAAACAGCAATACAGGCTAAGTTAAGGTGTAATATGGTCAGGAGGCACACTCCGCCCGCTGTAAGTGCCGCAAAATCCTGTTTGTGTAACACACCAGGAAAAAGCAGCAATACAGGCTAAGTTAAGGTGTAATATGGTCAGGAGGTACACTCCGTCCGCTGTAAGTGCCGCAAAATCCTGTTGGTGTAACACACCAGGAAAAAACAGCAATACAGGCTAAGTTAAGGTGTAATATGGTCAGGAGGCACACTCCGCCCGCTGTAAGTGCCGCAAAATCCTGTTTGTGTAGCACACCAGGAAAAAGCAGCAATACAGGCTAAGTTAAGGTGTAATATGGTCAGGAGGCACACTCCGCCCGCTGTAAGTGCCGCAAAATCCTGTTTGTGTAACACACCAGGAAAAAGCAGCAATACAGGCTAAGTTAAGGTGTAATATGGTCAGGAGGCACACTCCGCCCGCTGTAAGTGCCGCAAAATCCTGTTTGTGTAACACACCAGGAAAAAGCAGCAATACAGGCTAAGTTAAGGTGTAATATGGTCAGGAGGTACACTCCGCCCGCTGTAAGTGCCGCAAAATCCTGTTGGTGTAACACACCAGGAAAAAGCAGCAATACAGGCTAAGTTAAGGTGTAATATGGTCAGGAGGTACACTCCGCCCGCTGTAAGTGCCGCAAAATCCTGTTGGTGTAACACACCAGGAAAAAGCAGCAATACGGGCTAACTTCCGTTGTATAATGTGCAGGAGGCTTAGCAACAATGACACTGACACTGTCCCCTGCCTATCCTTCTCTCTCCCTGCACACAAGGTTTATCAAAGTATATGACACTGACACTCTCCCTGCCTATCCTTCTCTCTCCCTGCACACAAGGTTTAGCAAAGAATATGACACTGACACTGTCCCCTGCCTATCCTTCTCTCTCCCTGCACACAAGGTTTATCAAAGTATATGACACTGACACTCTCCCTGCCTATCCTTCTCTCTCCCTACACACAAGGTTTAGCAAAGAATATGACACTGACACTCTCCCTGCCTATCCTTCTCTGTCCCTACACACAAGGTTTAGCAAAGAATATGACACTGACACTCTCCCTGCCTATCCTTCTCTGTCCCTACACACAAGGTTTAGCAAAGAATAGATTTGACAAGATTTGACACTGTCCCTGCCTATCCTTCACTTTCCCTGCTCCGGAACACACTACACAAGGCTGCCGCGCTGGCGGCCTTTTATAGTGTTGGGTGTGTACTAAACCCCCTCAGTTATAATTGGCCACAGGCATCCTGCCTGTGGCCAATCATTGCTCTCCTCGCTGCCGGCGCTGTGATTGGCCAAGCATGCAGGGTCACAGTGCATGCTTGGCCAATCACAGCGCCGGGATTACACTGCGATGGCGCAGTGTATTGTGGGCCGTTCGCGTCACTCGAATTTGGTGCGAACGGCCCAAATCATTCGTTGTTCGCCGAACGCGCGAACAGCCGATGTTCGAGTCGAACCTATGTTCGAGTCGAACACCGAGCTCATCCCTACTCCACATAATATATTATGGTAGCCTGCATAACCTCACTCATGACCCTGTCTGTCTGTATATTTTAAGAGACCTCTCCAGTCCTCCTAATGATCTCATATCATGAGTATATTTTTGTGCTAGATTGGCCTCCCATTTTCGGTGATCTTTGTGAGCTTCACCATCAGTGAATGTGAGATGCATAATTGTAGCCTCACACATGGATCCCAGAGCCTTCCTATGCAACTGAGAAAATTCTCCTCCTACCTGTGAACTTTGATGTGCACTATAATCTAAGAACATTAATTTTTGTGAGTATGATGAATCCCCATTGTCTGCCAATAGATGCCTTGCTGCTTATCTGCTGTGTTTATACATGTTTACATTTGCTAATTATTGAGTATTTATATGTATTTGCGTTTTTCTTTTATACACATTTTTCTGTTAATAGAACAAACAGCCTGTTTAAAACCCCTGAGGAAGGAATTGAATACCTACACCTCCCATCTCCCAAACATGTTGCGATTCTCTGTGATTACACACTCACTTTGACCTCCATATGAGGCTATAGTGTATTCCAGAATTTATCTGTTGCTCATTTAACTGTTTAATTGTTTAATTGATTTAATTGTTTTTAGGTGTACCCATTTGTGCATTTCTTTATGTATATGTATTAGATATGTGCATTTGTTTTCGTCCGAAGAAAAGGGAGGAGCAAATAATTTGGCTCCACCCACCTATGGGACCGGGGCAGACTAAGGGTTAAGTTGACAGTTAGTAAAAGAGAAATATGAATGGCTAAAAGCATGTCACATGTTAAACTGACACGAGCTAGCCCATAAATAAGGAATTTAAAGTGCGCAGGAGATACAGTCGGCAGCGGAGCAGCAAGAAGAAGGAGCATCCCACCCTCCCACCCATTGTCGCGGACCTTATTATGTGGTATCGTCCTTTTCTATTGAAAAGGGACAGGTATAAGGACTTTTAAAGTATGTTTTTTGGTTTAACTCGAGCTGTAAAGGCTGAGTTAAAAGTTATTGGTATGAGATAATAAAAGTGTGTGTTATATTAAATATAAGTTGGAACATGAGAAGATAGGGTTTTAACGTATATCCTTGCACAGGGTGACACTGTGGATATACTGGTAACAGTGTGCCAGCGTCCCGATAATATGCAAATTTTTAAGCTAAAAGCTAATGGTTGGACTTTGAAGGCACACGGTAGACAAAAGTAAAAAACTAGAGGTATTTTAATGTGAAATAATTAATTCATATAAAACAGTCATAAAACATCAAAATATTTGATCAAATGTTATAACTGGTCCACAGAGGTTATCATAATAATCATTGTACAGTACATTTTCCTTAATTGAACTCAAACGAGTGGAAACAAGACAATAATCATAAAACTATAAGATTGATAACCAGGCAGTGGGTCCAGAGGAGGTGGAGAGCTTGCTCAACATGTTACGCGTTCATAAAATGCTTCCTCAGGAGCATATATATATGAATCTATTAAAAATATACAGAGAAAAAGACAATAATCAATAATCAATATTTTAATACATAAAATTAGCTATACATACAAATATATACATATTACATGCTGATCGTGTGGAAAAGCTACGACGGGAACTCCCAGCAGGGCCAGTGTGGTGGGTAGGCAATCCCCATATGGAGACACATATAAGCATAATCAATAGATATGGGTACAGAAGATACGAATAATAAATAGGAATCCCTAAACATTGGGCACTAATTAATCGATAGACAGGTGTGTAAGATTAAACGTATAAAGATAATAAGTAAATAAGTACTCACATAGTAGGCCGTGTTGAAAAAACAAACAACAGTTATTCAGCCCATCTACCTAAACAATGGTGATCTATTAAAGGGTGCCGCCAGTCGAGGAGGTAGTATCTGTAGGTAATGTGAGAAAGTCCTAATAGTAATAATCAAATGTATATGGTTTCAATATAGATATGTATATCATATGTCAGGGGTATATAATAATACCTACAACAGGCGTCAGTCATATGTACTATCATCAATGGCCACATGTTGTGGATACATAAGGAGACAATAACCAACATAGCTCTATATAAATATACATAGGGAGGCTCACCGTGTAAATGTGATTTCGATAATATTGATAAGGCGATCTATGCTGGTAAGCAAGAGACAGCAGGAGTACACTCAGCCGATCCAAGGACAAATAATAATATGGGCAAGTTGCCTTGTTTAATCCCCGCCCTTGCTGCGCTCGCATTGGTCTAATGTTCGCCGTGACAGCGGCGATCTGACGCATGCACGGCAGCCATCAGACTGACCGGAGATCGTCACTTCCGGTTGGAGATGACGCACTTCCGGTAGAGACGCTTATAAGCACGGAGGACGCCGTGCCTCCATTATAAGCGATCACTCTAAGCACAGGACCACTCGCCAATGCGGACACCATCTCCATCTAAGGTAACAATAAACTCAACTAAATTAGTCTATGTGCATTGCTTTTCTGTGGCAGCGCTGTTCTAGACTGCTCACTATTGCAATGCTGTTTCCTTTCAGGATCTATACTTTTATTTTTTGACTATACTAGTACCGTCACAATTTCCTTATGGACTAAGTTGACCTGCTTCAACTCTATTTCCAAAAAAGAACCATATTATAATTTGTCCTTGGATCGGCTGAGTGTACTCCTGCTGTCTCTTGCTTACCAGCATAGATCGCCTTATCAATATTATCTAAATCATATTTACATGGTGAGCCTCCCTATGTATATTTATATAGAGCTATGTTGGTTATTGTCTCCTTATGTATCCACAACATGTGGCCATTGATGATAGTTGATAGTACTTATGACGCCTGTTGTAGGTATTATTATATACTCCTGACATACGATATACATATCTATATTGGAAACCATATACATTTGATTACTACTATTAAGACTTTCTCACATTACCTACAGATACTACCTCCTCGACTGGCGGCACCCTTTAATAGATCGCCATTGTTTAGGTAGATGGGATGAATAACTGTTGTTTGTTTTTTCATCACGGCCTACGATGTGAGTACTTATTTACTTATTATCTTTATATGTTTAATCTTACACACCAGTCTATCGATTAATTAGTGCCCAATGTTTAGGGATTCCTATTTATTATTCGTATCTACTGTACCCATATATATTGATTATGCTTATATGTGTCTCCACATGGGGGTTGCCTACCCACCCCACTGGCCCTGCTGGGAGTTCCCGTCGTAGCTTTTCCACACGATCAGCAAGTAATATGTATATATTTGTATGTATAGATAATTTTATGTATTAAAATATTGATTATTGATTATTGTCTTTTTCTCTGTATATTTTTAATAGATTCATATATATATGCTCCTGAGGAAGCGTTTTATGAACGCGTAACATGTTGAGCAAGCTCTCCACCTCCTCTGGACCCACTGCCTGGTTATCAATCTTATAGTTTTATGATTATTGCCTTGTTGCCACTCGTTTGAGTTCAATTAAGGAAAATGTACTGTACGATGATAACCTCTATGGACCAGTTATAACATTTGATCAAATATTTTGATGTTTTATGACTGTTTTATATGAATTAATTATTTCACATTAAAATACCTCTAGTTTTTTACTTTTGTCTACCGTGTGCCTTCAAAGTCCAACCATAAGTTGGAACATGCGAAAAGGAACATAGGATGTATGGACAGCCGCACTCCAAGAACCATTGAGGTTGCCTTTATTAAGTAAAATACATGAAGCACTGCAAGTCACAGCAAAAACAAAGGGGTACAGCCGACGCGTTTCTTACTAGGGTCTAGTGCTTAGTCATGGCTAAGCACTAGACCCTAGTGTGAAACGTGTCAGCTGTACCCCTTTGTTTTTGCTGTGACTTGCAGTGCTTCATGTATTTTACTTAATAAAGGCAACCTCAATGGTTCTTGGAGTGCGGCTGTCCATACATCCTATCTTCCTTTTCGCATCTACAGCATTGCCAGCACCCGTGGTTCCTGGGAAGACACTGTTTGCTCACCTGCACTTACCTGGAGCGGTAATCTCTTTTCTTCATAAGTTGGAACATGTTTTATTGTTGGTAAATATTAAAAAAACAATAATAAAGGCCCGCGGCCATTTAAATCCACTATATAAAGTATTGTTGTTAATTATTTGATTAATGGTATAGTTATTGTTCTGCATACGGCCCCATTGCATTTTCGTCCCAATTTCAGGGATTTTCGCATTTGTTTTAACAAACGATAACGAACGCGCAGAATCAGAAATCCGAAAGATCCGACATAAAAAATGCTTTATTTTCGTTTTGTTGTGACAACAGTTCGATATAGATAGAAGATTCGATATGACGGTGACAATAGTGATCTGTGTCTATCGAACCTGCGGTTGAATGTACCTAACTCTATTAGTCCAAGATTATTCGACATAGAGAGAAAAGATTCAACATGAAGAGTCGACGAAGCAGCTAAAAACATACAATCGCTGCAAGCAGACATTTATGGTCAAATGCTCCGCCCATAGGCTACAGAAGAATTCTAATGTTGGTTGACTAGTAATATTAGTTAATAAATATAATTATTACTAGTCATACAACATTAGAATTCTACTATAACTTGTGGGCAGAGCATTCGACCGGAAATGTACGATTGCGGCATCGTACAGTTTAGCTGCTTCGTTGAATCTTCTTAGAATATTCGACAGACACCATAAGCCTTCAATTGACAGATTCAACCTTAATTTGGATTTTCGGATGAATGCATTTTTTAACGAAACAAAATAAATAAAAACTAATTTCGGGAGTAACTAAATAAAATTTGTCTGACGAAAATGAAATTCCGAAACAAAATATTTCAGTGTGCACATGACTAATATGTATATTCAATAAATTTTGTACTCTTTTATGATGCTACTCTTTCAAATTCTGGTTTATTCCCCTTGCCCACTATACCCCTGGGGCACCCACTTCTACAAGTCGTTGAAAGATGCGACCAATCCTTCTCTTTGTACTGTTTCCTACGCCTCATTTGATGAAGCAGTGAGGTGGGTGAGACTGACATTGAGTCGGCCTTTCGCATGTTGCCGGTTCATCCGGATAGTCAGGGTGCAATCCTAGACTCTGACTTGTCATTTCAGCCCCAAGTCCAATCGCTGTCAAAAGTTTGTAGAATTCACCTCCGTAACATCTTCGCCCCTTTTTAACAGATGAAACCACCAAGCTCCTCATTAATTCCCTTGTTATCTCTCGCCTTGACTATTGCAACTCCCTTCTTATTGGCCTGCCTCTTCATAGGCTATCCCCTCTTCAGTCTATCATGAATGCTGCTGCCAGACTTATCCACCTTACCAACCGCTCAGTGTCTGCCAACCCTCTCCTCCAATCCCTACACTGGCTCCCGATCACCCAGCAAATTAAATTCAAAATACTAACCACAACTTACAATGCCATCCACAACTCTGCCCCGAGCTACATCACCAATCTTGTCTCCAAACATATCCCAAACCGTCCTCTTCGCTCTTCTCAAGACCTCCTACTGTCCAGCTCTCTCGTCTCCTCCTCCCATGCTCGTCTCCAGGATTTCTCCAGAGCCTCTCCCATCCTCTGGAACTCACTACCTCAACCTTTCCGGGTATCCCCTACTCTTGCTACCTTCAGGCGATCCCTGAAAACTCATCTCTTCAGGGAAGCCTATCACGTCCCCAACTAATCTTTTACCACTTCCATCAGCTCATTCCCCACAGTTACAACCTTTTGTACCACCTGCCCCATCATTAGATTGTAAGCTCTTCTGAGCAGGGCCCTCTTTATCCTCTTGTATTTCATTGTATTATAACTGTATTATCTCCCCTTTATATTGTAAAGCGCTGCGTAAACTGTTGGCGCTATATAAATCCTGTATTATAATAATAATAATAATGTAGTGGGGTCTCCTTTAAGGCCCTATGGACTACGTTACCCAGAACCCCGTTTGGCACCCAGGGTGCCATCGCAGAGACTCATGGGTGGGGCTATAAAGGGAAGGGGCGAGGCTAAGCTCAGCCTCTTTGGACACCGCGCTGCAATCAATAGGACTCCCTGTGCGGATCTGCTGCAGTGCAAAGCCTGAGGCCTGGGCCTTGCGCACCTTCCAAAGAGCCTTCCACCCCACTGCTGAGCCTGGGTGGCACCTGATTTCTTTCAAGTTTGCTGACATCAGTTGGACCGGGGACCCGGCCGTTGCAGACCCTGTGTGCGGAGACACAGTGGTGGAAGTCCCGGACTGGGATCGCGTCCGGAGGGGTGAGCAAGCACCTGCTCACGTCATTAACTTGTACTTTGATTAGGCCTAGTGACTGCCTTGGCCCACCGTGCTATATTTACTGTCCCGCCGGAGACTAGTGGCGGAACTGAGTTGTGTAGTCTCCGGTGAAGTGTTCTTTCTTTATTAACCATAATTGGATTACAAATACTGTTTCTGAATGTGCACCACCATTCATCTTGCATGCGAAGAATTGTTCTCACAGAGACTGAGTTTATCTGAGTCGGGCCTGACCAGGGATTAGGATTTTGTTTGTGCGCCACATTGCGCATAGAGAAGATAGCTGCACGTGGAGTGTGATCACTCTGCACTATCACTGATTAGTATGTTTATTACTGCAGGGCTCTGCATGTATGTTATATGACAAGTTATCATTTACCTTTATACCACAGTAAATCATTTACGGTTTATCACTCCGGTATCAGTGTTCATTATTGCATATATTGACTGCTCATATTACTGCTAGATTGTGCATAACCAGGTATAGAGAGCTATAATACTAGAACATCCCCTAGACTAACTGTGCCAAAGGAGGGTCAAGTAGATTGCCGGGGGTTGGCGGTGCTGTGTACAGGGCCCGAAACAGAACCAGCGGCTCTCTTAACTGGGGGTATCGCTACAATAATAATAATAATAATAATAATAGTGTTCGCTTGTTGGGTTGTTGTTGGGAGGGGAAGTATTTTGTTGATAGGTGCCTACCGATGGGCTGTGCTATTTCCTGTTCTTACTTTGAGATGTTCAGTTAGTTCCTGGAATGGGTCAACAGGGACTTGTCCAGCCTTAGTTCTATTTTGCACTAGGCTGAGATGAAGTCACGAGACTGGTACAGGCTGGTCATGTATAAAATTCCCATCACACCCATTCCTAAAAAAGGCAAGCAGTAAGCAGGTGCTGTAGCAACTGACAGTAGGTGATCCATACTATGAGCCGAAGTTTAAATCAATAGCACACCAAGGATCATTGAAATAAAGTCCAAACCTTTATTTATCATGATCATATCAGAGTGGAAAAGTGCAACGTTTCGGGGGCCATCCCTTTGTCAGGCATTTTCTTAGTCTCCCCTCCACCTAGATTAGACTACAACATTGTAAATTTGTAAAAATGCACAAGGTGAAAGGTTGCAGCAGGTGAGATTTGTGGCCACATTTGGGAACACAGCCAAGATCTGTATAGGCACCAGAGTTTCATATTTAAACTGGCATCTAAGTCCAGGATATAGATGGTGACCATGGATAATTCCTGAACAAAGATGACTCTGTTCTTCTGGAAAGAAAAGCAGATGCAGACATCCTTCTGGAGCAAAAAGCTGACACTAACGGGGGTGGGGGTACTGTACTGTACTGTAGTAAGTGGTAATAATACCTTTAAAGTATATGTGAACCCTCACCTCGTAAAACAACTCATTCAGTTTAAAATAGAAATAAAAGGCAAAACATTTGTGTATAGATTTAAAAAAAAAAAAAAAAAAAACATTATAAATACCCTTTTCCCTTTTTTTTTATAAGTGACCACATTCCCTCTGTTTCCAGCTGCATAGGCGCTGAAGGGGGGGGGGGGGGAGCTTCACACTGGTCTTCCCAGTAAATGACTGTGTGGGTGAGGGGGGTGTCAGGACAAATCTGATCATTGGAAGAAAGCTTGCTAATTTCCCAGCACAGCTAGAGAATTGACCATGCTGTGCTCTCCTGTCTAGTGTGGTCAGTTTTGTTTTATAGGAAAGCAGAGGGACTGGCAGGAACACCAGGTATTTCACACAAAGGAAACAATACAAAGAAAACAGGATTCCTTTTTGAAAGTACACGGTACAGCAGGCATATATCAGAAATATGAAATGTTGGGATTGCATGTTATTTAAGTGTTAAAATGCAACGGCAGAAATTATAAAAAAATCTACATGTGCAGTGAGCCCCCCTGCACTGCAAGTGTTAACTGCACATCATGTCTAGGGGGTACAGGAACAGGCATTAATACCCACCCTATCCAACACGCCAGCCAGTTATGGTGCTGACCTCTCCTCCCCAAATCTCTGGGTGGTCCATTAGCACCATCACATACAATGCAGGGATATTTACTCTGCATTGTTTGCGGAGGGGGTGCATTTGCAACCACGGGCCTTAACAGTTTAGAAAAAAGATGGTGGTGGTGGGGGGTGATTATATCACTAGCAAGGCCCTGCTGTTGCATGGAATAATAGGGTAAAACTGGTCATAAACTTTTTGAATTTTGGGCAGTTCCAAAGAAAATTTGTTCAGTGGGCGGTCCAGTTTGATTTGAAAAAGAGCCAGGTGCAAAAGTGTTACACTGTATCGCATGGATGGAGGGATTGGGTAGGCTGAACGAAAAAATCTATAAGTGTATGACCAGCTTAAAAAGTGTACTTAATTTAATTCCTTCAGTGTCCCATACCATGCGGCTAGGTCCACGGGCAGGTTGAGCCTGATTGCTCTTTGGGCCACTAATCCCTAGGGAGAGAGTCAGAGCATGGACACCCTGGCTACCAGAGTACCCATCACCCATGCCTACCGGAGAACCCATCACCCATGCCTACCGGAGAACCCGTCACCCATGCCTGGTACCACTCTTTGCTGTATGGCTGCTATTACATTCCCACCAGTTCATGGTTAACCATAGGGACTACACACTTTCTCCAACTCTCCTGTTGAGTTAACCCTTTGTGGTGGCCTTCCGTTTCTCTTCAACCCCATATGTGCTTTACAGGCCCTGTTCTTTGAAAGGCCATATACCTTCATGCACCCCTTTGAATAACTTCAGACCAGGCTTAGGACAGTTAAAAATACTTTACTGAAACTTTCACAACATTACAGTCTCATAGCACAAAACACAGTTTCTCCCTAACTAACTAGTCTTAGGCTGCCCAGGCATACCTTTCCAGGTAGTAGTCCATTGTGGTGAAGTCCTGTAGAGGTGGTCTCCTGCGCAGGGTGTTTGTGGGTTGCTGTTGGTTACATCTTCATAGATGGGTATCTCTCCACTGTCCACTGTCCCATGCAGTCCCTTCCCCCACTCTCAGAGCCCGGCCTTCCCTCTATTCTTTTCAGGGTGGAGGGCAGAACCCAGGGAAGCCTGGGAAAATGCAGAATCTCTATTAACCCTGACACCACCCAGGCAGCCCAGTAACTAACTACAACAGCAGCACGCCTAGTATGCACCTGTCTACATGCGTGGTTTGGAGCCAGCTCTGAAACATCAAGAAGACACAGCCAGCTCCCACAGCCAAGGTGATGGGATTCAGGGCAAGTTCACAGCATAGAAACGCAGTCTGGATGTGTTCCAGGTGCTTTTCTGCATGTGTGTTTTTGGTGTGTTCCAGTGCATTTTCCCCCTTTTTTTCTTAATCTTAAATATGTGTGTTCCAGTGCGTTTTTTGTGCGTTAGGTAAGTTTCAGTGTGTTTTTGATGCGGTTTACAGTGTTCCAATGCAGTCCAGTGTAGAAAAAGATGCACCATGTTCTACTTTTTTTTCTGAAACTGGAACGCACTGTAACTGCAAGCACTGGTGTGAACTATGCCATTGAAAACCATATAACCTAC
The DNA here is from genome assembly GCA_029206835.1 of Rana muscosa. Lineage (NCBI taxonomy): Eukaryota > Metazoa > Chordata > Amphibia > Anura > Ranidae > Rana > Rana muscosa. The sequence continues at coordinate 86,085,733 of CM055125.1, read as the reverse complement.
TATCCATGCGTTTTTGATGCCCAAAAAAACGCACTGGACTGCATGTGGTGTGAACTGGCTCTTAAAGACCAATGAAGAACTGGCCACGGTGAAGACAGAGCTGGACCCCTGGGCTGGTGAGTGTCTATTCCTTAAAAGTCAATAACTACAGTTTGTAGCTGCTGAGTTTTGATTAAAAAGGAAAAAAATGGAGCTCCTCTTTAAATATTTCTCTTTATTTCGGCACCCCTAGATATAAAGGGCATTGCCAGGGACAGGGAATGTGTATTTTTTATGTGCTGGTCTTTAAACTTGCACATTACTGAGCATGCATGCACTTAAAGCGGAGTTCCACCCAAAAGTGGAACTTCCGCTTTAAGCACTTCTCGCCCCCTTACATGCTACATTTGGCATGTCATTTTTTTTGGGGGGGGTGGGGGCTTCATTAGGAGTGGGACTTCCTGTCTTACTTCCTCCTGCCTACGGGCCACCTAGGCGACTCCTCCTCTATACCTAGGCGGCCCCTCCCTCTACGCGATCTCCTGGGACACGTGACAGGTCCCAGAAGATCACCTGTCCACTCCTAAAGCGCAGCGCGACTCGCGCATGCGCAGTGCAAGCCCGGCCGTGAAGCTGAACCCTGTCACGGCCGGGTGCCCATAGTGGCAACGGAGGCGCCAGCGGAGTGGAGCGACCGTGGAACAGGTAAGTGTCTGTTTATTAAAAGTCAGCAGCTACACTTTGTATCTGCTGACTTTTAATAAACATAAAAAGCCTGGAACTCCGCTTTAAGGCTGGGTTCACACTAGTGCGAATTGGATGCGGGTGAAATCAGGTCTAAAACAGTGAACAAGGACGCATCGGACTCCTGCTGTGAGCCACTTCGTGTTTATATGTGAACCCAGCCTAAAGCGTTTGTTACACTTCATATTCCTGATACGTGCCTGCTGTACTTTGTATGAGAAAGTTCTCTTTGTATTGCTTTCTTTATGTGAAATCCCTGGTGTTCCTGCTAGTTCCCTTGCTTTCCTATTAAAAACTGACCACACTAAGCAGGAGAGCACACTGTGTTCAGTTCTCTAGCTATGCTGGGAACTCAGTATGCTCCCCTCCAATGATCAGACTTGTCCTGACACGCCCCCGCTGCACAGCCATTCCCTGGGAAGCTCAGTGTCCTGCTGCTTCTCCTCCCCCAGGTCTTTTACAGCTGAGAACAGAGGGAATGTGATGACTTATAAAAAAGGGAAAAAAGGTATTTATAATGTTTTTTTTTTATATCTATACAAAATGTTTTGCCTTTCATTTCTATTTTAAACTGAATGGGTTGTTTTCTAAAGTGATCGTTTACAATCACTTTAACTTTGAAAAAAGCTGACTATTTAAATAGCACATTTATTTATATTAATCAGTATATAAGACATTAAAGTTTTAAAAAAGGGCGATAGGGGGACTTGTCTCCGACGGAGAAACAACTAAAATACAAACTGATTTTTTTTTGTAAGTTTGGTCTTGAACTGTACATAAATCCGGCAGTACGTTTGCCTGGGAGTAAGAAAAAAGCCTCTCCCTCACCCCCCCCCCCTAGGGCATCCAGACAAGGATTGAAGTCTGTCAGCATGAGAGCCTGTCTCTTTCAGAACTGTCATTTGAATAACGTCCTCAGCAGAGGGTAAGCAACGGAGAACGAGAGAGAAGAAGGCACAAAGATCAAGCCTTTTAGTGTTGGCTTGATCCGAGACACCCAGTTCACAGCTGGTGTAGCAGCAGGTATCCCAGCTCTACCATATGTTCTATGCACTGCTACAATTACCCTTCAGAGGGAAGGAGAGAATTCACAGAGCAATTTTCTTGTAAAAAAAAAAAAAAAAAAAGGAAAGGGGGGGGTGGACTTTAAAAATCAGTGGGAATTAGGGTCTAGTGTAAAGACAATTAAGGATACGCTCTTAGGGTCAATTATATTGTTTTATGTTATTCAACATTGTATGTTCTCCATTCAGCCCGTCTTGCCGGTGAGCTTTCATTTAGTCTAATCATTTATCAGCATAACCTGTTTTATTCAGTAAATGACAACATTTGGCAAGATGTTGTCAATAATTGCCTCCAGTTGGAGAAAATTCAATTAGGGTCTGGTCAGCGATGTGCGGTAATTTGACAGAAATTGCCCATTGCATAGATGCAAATACAACCTATTTAAGAGGCTGTTCCTGAAACGAAAAACAAGCAAACAGGTTTTTTTTTTTTTTTTTTACCTCCTTCGTTTGCTTAAGCATTAAAGAAATTCTTACACATGGGATCCTCTTTGTGAATGAAAGTTGCTATTAAAAAATTAATATCTTAACTGTTTGTATTAAATATTTAGCATACACATATTTTATTCACCAGTATTTGCTGTATTTACACTTTAAGGGAAGAGAATTGCACAAGTTTGTGCACATTGATAATGTTGAACCTGTATATGTATTTAAAACATATATAAAGATATATATATATATATATATATATATATATATATATATATATATATATTCTGTATGCACCAAATTAAGTCTAAATAGACTTGAGCAGAACTGAAGAGTTTGAAATTAGATTTTGCGATAAGGGTTCATAGTGACATTGAAACTGGTGTAGTGGCATTCACAATTATTTATTTATTTCAGGTACTTATATAGCGCCGTCAATTTACGCAGCGCTTTACATATACATTGTACATTCACATCAGTCCCTGCCCACAAGAAGCTTAAACAGGCCGTATATAAGAAAGAAAATATAACAACATATTTCACTAACTGAAAGATGGAGAAACAAAACTATACTGATGTTTTGCCAAAAGAAACAGTTTCCCTGCTTTAACAGTCAATATACAAATTAGTAGACATGTGCATTCGTTTTCTTCCGAATGCATTTTCGTTCGAATTTCAGGTATTTTCATTATCGTTTTAACAAACGACAGCGCAGAATCCGAAAACCGAAAGATCCAACATAAACAAATGCTTTATTTTCGTTTTCCTTGCGACAACAGTTCGATATAGATAGGAGATTCGACATGACGCTGACAATAACAATCTGTGTCTATCGAACCTGTGGTCGAATGTGCCTAACCTTAACTCTATTAGTCCAAGATTATTCTACATAGAGAGAAAAGATTCGACATTATAGAGAGAAAAGATTCGACATTGAGAGAAAAGATTTGACATAGAGAGAAAAGATTCGACATAGAGAGAAAAGATCGCTGCTGGGTTTGGGTGGGGGAAGTAAAATAAAAAAAATGATGGCAAAGAATGTTATTGGCTGATTGTAACCAAAGAAGAAGAGCAGTAAAATAGCTAAAACTAACTTGACAATTCAACATGAACGACGAAGATTCGACAAAGCATCGAAAAACATACAAACGTTGAATCTGTCATTGAAGGCTTAGGCTCCATGTACACAGAAGCTGATAAACTGCAGTTAATGGGCGTTTTGGCGTTTTTTTTAAAAGCCCATTAACTGCACTCTATGTTAGCCTATGTGTTCATGTACACATAACGTTTTTTAGCTTTAAGGCCTCATGCCCACGGGCGTTTTTTCAGCCGCGTTTTTGAGCGTTTTTTACAGCTTAAAAACGCCTGTCCATGTTAGTCTATAGCTTCATGCCCACCTAGGCGTTTTTACAGCTGCGTTTTTGAGCGTTTTTTACAGCTTAAAAACGCCTGTCCATGTTATTGTAAATATTTTTTTTTTTTTTTTTTTTTTGAAAAAAAAAAAAAAAAAAAAAAAAAAAAAACCGTCGGAGCTAAAAACGCGACCGCGCGTTAGTGCGCGTTTTTTGCGCGTTAGTGCGCGTTAGTGCGCGTTAGTGCGCGTTTTTTGACGCTCGCGTTTTTTCCTGCCTAGTTTTGACGCTGAGGAACGCACTGGCCCTGGGTTTTTTTTACAGCTTACAAACGCCTATGCTCTTTACAGCTCAAAAACGCCTAGGTGGGCATGAAGCTATAGACTAACATGGACAGGCGTTTTTAAGCTGTAAAAAACGCTCAAAAACGCGGCTGAAAAAACGCCCGTGGGCATGAGGCCTTACAATAACATGGACAGGCGTTTTTAAGCTGCAAAAAACGCAGCTGTAAAAACGCCAGTGGGCATGAGGCCTAATGAGCAGTGGAGTTAATGGGCTTTTTTCTGAACGCAGGAAATTTGCGTTCAAAGTGCCGTTTTTCGGCAGAAAAAAACGCCAAAAACCGCAAAACGCCGAAAAACGCTCATAAACGCTCATAAATGCTCAAAAACGCTCAAAAACGCTGACCACAAGCGTTTTTTGGTCCATTAAAATTTTTTTTTTTTTTTTTTTTTTAAGCTAAAAAAAGCTACACTGAAAAACGCTAATAAAAGCTAGTAAAAAAAACGCTGATAAAAGCTAGCTTTTTCTGCTGCTTTAAAAACGGCCGTTTTTGAGCTTCTGTGTACATGGAGCCTTAGGCTCCATGTACACAGAAGCTGATAAACTGCAGTTAATGGGCGTTTTGGCGTTTTCTTTAAAAGCCCATTAACTGCACTCTATGTTAGCCTATGTGTTCATGTACACATAATGTTTTTTAGCTTTAATGAGCAGTGGAGTTAATGGGCTTTTTTCTGAACGCAGGAAATTTGCGTTCAAAGAGCCGTTTTTCGGCAGAAAAAAACGCCAAAAAACGCAAAACGCCGAAAAACGCTCATAAACGCTCATAAATGCTCAAAAACGCTCAAAAACGCTGGCCGCGAGCGTTTTTTGGTCCATTGAAAATTTTTTTTTTTTTTTTTTTTTTTTTAAAAACGGCCGTTTTTGAGCTTCTGTGTACATGGAGCCTTAGGCTCCATGTACACAGAAGCTGATAAACTGCAGTTAATGGGCGTTTTGGCGTTTTCTTTAAAAGCCCATTAACTGCACTCTATGTTAGCCTATGTGTTCATGTACACATAATGTTTTTTAGCTTTAATGAGCAGTGGAGTTAATGGGCTTTTTTCTGAACGCAGGAAATTTGCGTTCAAAGAGCCGTTTTTCGGCAGAAAAAAACGCCAAAAAACGCAAAACGCCGAAAAACGCTCATAAACGCTCATAAATGCTCAAAAACGCTGGCCGCGAGCGTTTTTTGGTCCATTGAAATTTTTTTTTTTTTTTTTTTTTTTTTTAAGCTAAAAAAAGCTACACTGAAAAACGCTAATAAAAACTAGTAAAAAAAACGCTGATAAAAGCTAGCTTTTTCTGCTGCTTTAAAAACGGCCGTTTTTGAGCTTCTGTGTACATGGAGCCTTATGGTGTCTGTTGAAAGTTCTAAGAAGATTTGACGGAGCAGCTAAACTGTACGACGCTGCAATCGTACATTTCCGGTCAAATGCATCCGCCCATAGGCTATAGAAAAATTCTAATGTTGGTTGACTAGTAATAATAATTAATAAATATAATTATTACTAGTCATACAACATTAGAAATAAAATAAATAATAAAATTTAAGTGGTTGTAAAGGCAGAATGTTTTTTTTTATCTTAATGCATTCTCCACTTTAACGTAAAAAACCCTTCTGGGATAATTTCCCCCCACTCCAGCCAATGGCTCCCACTGCTGTCTCTGAGCATATGAGGAGACAGAGAGCCAAGAGAAATGCTTCTCTCGTACACATCGCTGGATCAAGATCTGGCTCAGGTAAGTATAAGAGGGGCTGGGGGGGTGCAGAGTATTTTTTACCTTTACCGCATTAAGTTAAAAAAAACTTCTGCAATCAGTTCCCACCACCCCAGCCCCCCCCCCCCCCCTCTAAATACTTACCTGAGCAAAATCTCTATCCAGCACTGTGCTCAAGAGCTGTCAATCAAATCCTGTGAGGATGGAGCAGGGGCAGGACCAAGTCGCGGTGTGCGTCTATGGATGCACACACGAGTGCCCCTATAGCAAGCGGCTTTCTATGGGGGCATTCAGCAGGGAGCAGGAGCCAGGAGCACCAGCAGGGGATCCCAGAAGAGGAGGTTCAGGGCTGCTTCATGTATTGCACAGAGCAGGTAAGTATGACATTTTTACAGGTGAAACTCAAAAAATTTGAATATCGTGCAAAAGTACATTTATTTCACTAATGCAACTTAAAAGGTGAAACTAATATATGATATAGACTCATTACATGCAAAGCAAGATAGTTCAAGCCGTGATTTGTCATAATTGTGATGATTATGGCTTACAGCTCATGAAAACCCCAAATCCACAATCTCACAAAATTAGAATATTACATGCAATCAATAAAACAAGGATTGTACATAGAACAATATCGGACCTCTGAAAAGTAGAAGCATGCATATGTACTCAGTACTTGGTTTGGGCCCCTTTTGCAGCAATTACTGCCTCAATGTGGTGTGGCATGGAAGCTATCAGCCTGTGGCACTGCTGAGGTGTTATGGAAGACCAGGATGCTTCAAAAGCGGCCTTCAGCTCTTCTGCATTGTTTAGTCTCATGTCTCTCATCTTTCTCTATGGGGTTCAGGTCAGGCGAGTTTGCTGGCCAATCAAGCACAGTAATCCCATGGTAATCCCATGGTCATTGAACCAGGTTTTGGTGCTTTTGGCAGTGTGGGCAGGTGCCAAGTCCTGCTGGAAAATGAAGTCAGCATCCCCATAGAGCTCGTCTGCGGAAGGAAGCATGAAGTGCTCCAAAATCTCCTGGTAGACATCTGCGTCCTATCATTTTCAGCCAAGGAAGCTGCCATCTTGGCCTCTGTTTAATCTTCAACTGCCATGATGCTGCACATGTTATCAGTTATGACACCAGCCATTGAATGGTGCGACAGTTTGGTTGAGAGCACAGCCAATGTGACAGTTAGCATTTCCGGCATGCCGGGAATGTAACTGTTTTTTGAAACTATTAAATCCTTGGGTTTACTTCCACTTTAACCTCCCTAGCGGTAATCCCGAGCGTGACTCGGGGTTGTTTTTTTATGCTAGGATCGGTAACCCCGAGTCACGCTCGGGGTAGACATTGCAGAGCCCACAGCGGAGTTTCCTTACCTTCTCCTGGCGATCCAGCGATGATGTCCTCTGCTGTGATCGCCAGCGAGATCTCCGGCGAGTGTCGGCACTTTCGACCCCATCTGACTTCCTAGTTCCGTTCCCTACGAGCCGCAGCGGCGCATGGGAGCGGAACTGGGCGGCAAATTCAAAAAGGTAAACACATAGTATACATACAGTATACTGTAATCTTACAGATTACAGTACTGTATGTAATAATTACACACCCCCCCCCCTTTGTCCCTAGTGGTCTGTCCAGTGCCCTGCATGCAGTTTTATATAATAAAAACTATTCTTTCTGCCTGGAAACTGGAGATTGTCCATAGCAACTAAAAAGTGTCCCTTTATGTCAAAAGTGGTTTTAGACCAGCTAGAAAACAGCGATAATAAAATAGAATCACTCGCAGAATTGAGCGATAGCGATTTGTGGGGAAATTCGTCATCAAACACTAAATCTAATGACAGCGACAATTCTGCAACTGAGCAAATTTCTGTGTTTTTGATTTGATTACATTATTGAATAATTTTTATTATAATTAGATTACTATTTTTTATAATTATTTATTATAATTTTGTGTTTCAAACTTTATCATACCCGGGATGTCTACTAGACTCTGGTTTGCTCAGGTTTAAGTAAGTAATTACTAAGAATCGCAGGCCTATAATACATAACACCAAATTTCCATGCAAAATAATTGTACCGCTTTTGGTACGTAATTCCAGAAAGAATCATACCGCCAGGGAGGTTAATGAAGCACAGTGGACCAACACCAACAGATGACATGGCTCTTCAAATCAACACAGACTGTGGAAACGTCACACTGGACTTTAAGCATTTTGCAGTGTGTGCCTCTCCATTCTTCCTCCATACTCTGGGTCCTTGGTTTCCAAATGAGATGCAAAATTTGCTCTCATCAGAAAAGAGGACTTTGGACCACTGAGCAACAGACCAGGTCTGGTTTTCTTTAGCCCAGGTAAGACGCTTCTGACGTTGTTTGTTGATCAGGAGGGGTTTGACAAGAGGAGTACGACATTTGAAGCCCATGTCCAGGATCTGTCTGTGTGTGGTGGCTCTTGATGCACTGACTCCAGCCTCAGTCCACTCCTTGTGAAAGTCCCCAACACTTTTGAATAGCCTTTTCCTGACAATCCTCTCCAGGCGGCGGTCATCCCTGCTGCTTGTGCACCTTTTTCTTCCACACTTTTCCCTTCCACATAACTTTCTATTAATGTGCTTTGATACAGCACTTTGGGAACATCCAACTTCTTTTGCAATTACCTTTTTGAGGCTTTCCCTCCTTATGGAGGGTGTCAATGATGGTTTTCTGCACAACTGTCAGGTCAGCAGTCTTTCCCATGATTGTGATTCCTACTGAACCAGACTGAGAGACCATTTAAAGGTTCAGGAACCCTTTGCAGGTGTTATGGCTTAATTAGCTGATTAGAGTGGGACACTTTGAGCCTAGAATATTGCACCTTTTCACAATATTCTAATCTTCTGAGATTGTGGATTTGGGATTTTCATGAACTGTAAGCCATAATCATCACAATTATGATAAATCACGGCTTGAACTATCTTGCTTTGCATGTAATGTGTATATCTCATATATTAGTTTCACCTTTTAAGTTGCATTAGTGAAATAAATGAACTTTTGCATGATATTCAAATTTTTTGAGTTTCACCTGTATTATAAAAAAAAAAAAAAGGAAAAAAGACCCTTTAGAATCACTTTAAGAATTAAACACTGAAAACAGTTTTCACCAATATGATCTACTGAGCTTTACTGAACTCTGCACAATGTCAATGTTAATTTATAGTGCAGCATTGTTTATCATTGCCATCATTTCTGGAGTCTAATAAAATATAATTCCCAACATCATTTATTAAGCTCATCAGTCTGCCTTTTTTCTTTTTCTGTATGGTCTTATTTATTTATTTTCTTTATTGAATGTTAAAACAACACTAGTACTAACACACAAGTACACATATCTCCAAATCGTCCATATTTCAATGGCACGGTCCTAATAACTTGATGTTTCAGTGTAGATGTGTTCAAATAAAAACTGTCTGGAGAAGATTCTTCAACAGATAAGGCTTTGGTTAAATTTATATTATTTTAAAATGTAAAAAAATGAAAGTATATTACATGGTAAATGAATAAAGGTTACACATGCCGTGTATTACAGTTGCATAGTCCCTTCTATATTGGTTTTTAAGAGCCTTCATGTTTTCATCATCTGGGTGGATAAAAAGATTCATGAGTAGAGATCAGCAAATAGCGCACTTTCTGAACTGCATCATTACCGCGTCCTTGTGGGACATTAGGCATGTGGCTTACATTGCATTTCTCAACAATTCTCTCAGCTCGATTTATGAGTATTCATGAGAGCATTAGCAGACAACTTTACTGGTAAAGAGCTCACCATGCTTCTGAAAAACGTGAGAAAGGTTGGAAAATTGCCCAGCAAGCCTTGTAACTTTTTTGGATTGAGAAGGGGTGTGGTTTAAGAAAGGCAGAGCAGATTTGACAAAATGTGTACATTTGAGTATAGGTATTTTAATTGGCCAAGTCTGATTTAAGATACATACTGATAAATATCCTCATTTTATGTTTTTTTTTTTTTTAGATGGCAGGTTGAGGCTTTTAAGGATATTTAGCTAGTATAGTATACTGGTAAAGAAAGTACACTCCAATGACAAACCATAAAAAATAAAATTTCTGAAGTTCACTGAAACGCTTATTCTATTTTCTTACTACTTTTTAAATCATTTTTATGTCACAGAAATAAAATCTTAAATATCAAGCATTAATTCCAAATATCCTTCTAATAAAAACAAAAACACATTAATTATTATTGATATAAAGCTTGAATTGAACAGGACTATAATGTCGTTTTAATATTTTTATATCACAGAAATGGAATAATAAATTACAAGCATTAATTCCACCTATCCTTCTAATAAAAACACAAACAAGTTAATTATTATTGACATAAAGCTTGAATTAAACAGGACTGCTATTACATTTTAATATTTACCTATTAATATACTTTTTCTTTATGGACTGCACTGACAGCTTCTGCGTATTTCTGTGTGTGTGTCTTTGGGGATTTTGGCAGCCTATGGGTTAAGAGCCCCTGGGCTAGGACCTGACCCACAGACCTTCCACATATTGTTCCCAGTTTTATCCCATATCACTTGGGAGATTAGCAGCCTGAGGATTAACCTTGGTTTCTCCTGCATTATGGTTCATGATAGGGGGAGGGAAATTCTCTGTATGTAGACATTCAATTTTTTTATGGGTTTTATGGGCTAGCAAAGATATATATCCAGAACAAATATAGAAGATCATCTGCTATACACTATAAACTACAAAAACCCTAGAAACATGAACGGTCTTTCCACCAGACATTTAGATCAAGTAATGTATGTCTCTGTGCTCCCCATTGTCACTTTTTGAGAAAAAGTAAAATGACAGGTCCATGGGCTGGAGCTGGATCCCTCCAAAATTCCTTTCATTCCCCACAAGGTGCCAAAGAAAAAAATACTAGCTGTGATGACTATCTAAGTGGATGGCTCTGAAGAAAGCAGGAATCTCAGATTGTGATCACTGCCCACATGGTGGTAATGATGTCGCAAAGCCTCATGTATACCTACCTATTTTGTTCTATGAGTCTTTCTCTACAACTGGCATTCTCTAAAAATAAAACAAATACAAAAAAAAGGTGTAGTATGCCTTGTACACACGGTCGGATTTTCCATTGGGATAAACTCCAACGGATTTTTCCGACAGAATTCCGTTCAAGCTGTCTTGCATACACACTGTCACACCAAATTTCGACCGTCAAGAACGTGGTGACGTACAACACTACGACGAGCCGAGAAAAATTAAGTTCAATGATTCCGAGCATGCGTCGACTTGATTCTGAGTATGCGTGTTTCCACACAGACGTACTAAATTTGCAATAGAAATATGTTCTCTTTCTAACGCCGTCGGAATTTCCGACAGAAAAAAGTCCGATGGGGCATACACACGGTCGGAGTATCCAATGAAAAAATTCCGTCTGACAGTAGGGATGAGCCATAAATTTTGATCGTTGAGAAATCAGCTAAAAAAAAAACGTTTTCTTTTTTTTTGGAAGATGTGGTTTTTTTGGTAGGTGTATTTAGATTAGTTTTGTTTCTCGGTTAGGTTAGCTTAGTTTAGGTTGCTCGTTGTTCTGATTTTATTTTTTTGTGTATATTTGATTGTTGTTTGTTTACTGTCACTGTACATGTTTTATTTTTATTTTTTTAATAAAAAATGTTGTGGTTTTCGTTTTATTGAAAGAAGGTAAAATTAACAGGCTAATGAGGGGCCAAATGTTGGCACAAGAACAGGTCAGAAGCTTCTGTACCCTCAAGAATCATTTGAAATGCATTGCACCCTTAAAAAACCCTTAAAAAACACTGTATTTTCACCTTCCCCTCCTAATTCATTTGATCTAAATACTGTAAAGACATTTTACAGAAATCTCATGATTTTTTGCTGAAATTTCTGGGGAACAAAAACTCTCAATTTCACTTGTCCCTACATGAGATGCCCGATCATGAGCACATAATTCTTTATCTTATTGTGAACCAACTGGGTATCCACACTGAAAGTCACAAATTGTTAAGCAATGCTGAGATGCTCAGCAGCTGAGTGCACATTTCTAATAAATTAATTTTGTAGCAGAAGTAAGTTTTCAGTGTTGGGTGGAAACCTAAGGGGGTTGACTTAAGGCAAATAGGCTATGCATTTTACAAGGGGATGTTTCCTTAGCTTAGCCTATAAGGTGAGGTTCTGCTGACTTCCATCATCCAACCATGTGCAAGCAAAAACACTGTTATTTCTTTCCATGTATGGGTGTTCTTTGCAAAGTGAATTTTCACCACATTCACTAAGCTAAGGAAAAAGTCCCTTGCAAAGTGAACAACCGATTGCTTTTAGCAAATCAACCCCATTGCATGTAATAGCTTGTGTTTGGAGCTCACACAAGCAGGGCATCATTGAAAAAAACTTGAATTCCTAGCCAAAAGCTTGACATTTTCTAAAATAACATTTTAAAATAAAAAAAAATTCTTACAAACAGTGCATCTGTGAAAAATTTAAATGGCTAGATAGCTGTTCTTTCACTACTTAGCTTATTTTTTTGCTTGACAAGGAAATATATGAGAGTTTTGTGTTAATTATCGTATTTTTCACTTCATAGAACACACTTTTTTCCCCCCCAAAAAATGGGGGGAAATATCTGCATCTTATGGAGCGAATATTGACCAGGCCTCTCCACCCCCGCCGCTGCGGCCGCCGTGTTACAATACCGGGTAAGCCGTTTGGCTCCTCTATGGTAGAAGAGAGGAGGACAGGATGTAAGGCGCATCCTGGTCACCAAAAGTCCCTCTGGTCTCTGGTGGCTCGCAGACGGCAATGGAACGCACCGCATCCTGTCAGCACGAGCCGGGTGGCTATCGTCTCCTCAGCCTGCATGCAAATTGTCCTAGTGCTGGGAAGGGCACTTTTTAATGTAAGCGAGCACTCTGTTTGTGCTGACTGCTGATTTGGAGCACAGGAGAGGATGCCCACATCCCCAATTAATACAAGCTACAGAAAAAAACTCTAATAGGACTTTTAAGGGCATGAACTTTGGGAAATAGACGTATGAGTGCTGCCAACATTGCTGCAGAGATTGAAGGGATGGGGGGGTCAGCCTGTCAGTGCTCAGACCATACGCTGCACACTGCATCAAATTGGTCTGCATGGCTGTCGTCCCAGAAAGAAGCATCTTCTAAAGATGATGCACAAGAAAGCCCACAAACATTTTGCTGAAGACAAGCAGACAAAGGTCATGGATTACTGGAACCATGTCCTGTGGTCTGATGAGACCAAGATAAACTTATTTGGTTCAGATGGTGTCAAGCGCGTGTGGAGGCAACCAGGTGAGGAGTACAAAGACAAGTGTATCTTGCCTACAGTCAAGCATGGTGGTGGGAGTGTCATGTCTGGGGCTGCATGAGTGCTGCCAGGACTGGGAGTTACAGTTCATTGAGGGAGCTATGAATGCTAACATGTACTGTGACATACTGAAGCAGAGCATGATCCCCTCCCTTCAGAGACTGGGCCTCAGGGCAGTATTCCAACGTGATAACGACCCCAAACACACCTCCAAGATGACCACTGCCTTGCTAAAGAAGCTGAGGGTAAAGGTGATGGACTGGCCAAGCATGTCTCCAGACCTAAACCCTATTGAGCATCTGTGGGGCATCCTCAAATGGAAGGTGGAGGAGTGCAAGGTCTCTAACATCCACCAGCTCCGTGATGTCTTCATGGAGGAGTGGAAGAAGACTCCAGTGGCAACCTGTGAAGCTCTGGTGAACTCCATGCCCAAGAGGGTTAAGGCAGTGCTGGAAAATATTGGTGGCCACACAAAATATTGACATTGTGGGCCCAATTTGGTCATTTTCACTTAGGGGTGTACTCACTTTTGTGGCCAGTGGTTTGGACATTATTGGCTGGGTGTGGAGTTATTTTGAGGGGACAGAAAATTTACACTGTTATACAAGCTATACACGCATTACTGTTCTTTTGTGAGATGCTGTATAAAATCTATAAATATTATTGTAGAAAGTTTAAAACAGAAAGTTTAAAAATGGTGACTAAAATAGTACAAATAGATGTGGTTAATAAAGCAAATAACCACAATGCACAGAATATTTTTTTCTACTTTTCCTCCTCTAAAACCTAGGTGTGTCTTATGGTCAGGTGTATTTTATGGAGCGAAAAAAATATGGTATATGGTAGTTTTTGCAATTTTTAAAAACTGATATTTGAACTCTTTTGCAATGCAGTGCAAAATATATATAGGTAGATAAAAAAGTTTCTACAGGTAAGTAAGATTTAAGTTGACCTAGCTCTTAAAGTATACCAGCAGGTAAATCAAATATATCCAATGGCATTTTATACCATTACTTGGGTGTAACAGAACAACAAGCACCAGTGCGCAAAGCACCACACCAACCAATCAGACAATGCCTACTAGTGGTGCAACGGATCGGTGGTGATCCGTGATCCCAACAGGTCACCCTGTTCGGATCGGAACACCCCATGATCCGCGGAGCGCTCCGGAGCCTCGGCCATAAGAAAGGCCGCGGCTTCGGCCTAGCTCCGGAGCGGCGGCCATCTTTGTACACCCGGCGGCGGCCGCTGTAGTGACGTTTTGCCGCCGCCATCTTGCTCCACCCCACACTCCTCACTCTCATTACTGTGAAGGGGCCAAGCGGACATCTTGTTACACCCAACAGAGTTTTAGATTTCAGGTATTTTATATGCTTATAAGCTTTAATACATTATTTGGAAATCCAACAGACTGTTTACATTTTAAATTTTAAAAGCAGCAGCAAACCTTACATGCTTGCTAATGTGACGGAACACCTCTGATTTTCACATTTAATATTTAGTTAAATGTGAAAATCAGGAGGTGTTCTGTCACATTATCAAGCATGTAAGGTTAGCAGGTTTGCTGCTGCTTTTAAAATTGAACATGTAAACAGTCCGTTGGATTTAAAAATACTGTATTTAAGCTTATAAGCTCAGTTTTGTGTTGAAAATAACTGTGAAATCGAAAACTCCGGTGGGTGTAACATTATTATTATTTTTTTTTTTTTTCCGATCCGAAAATGATCCGATCCGTGGCTCCGATCCGAGGATCGATCCGATCCGTGAGTTTTTTGATCCGTTGCACCCTTAATGCCTACTCTAATTTACCCATTCCTACCATGGAAAGCTTATTTCTGATTGACTGGCATGCATCACTGCCCACTAATGCTTAAGTTACTTTGTTAGTAAATAAGCCAAATTTTTCTAAAGTGCTTTTAATATGCTGCATTTGACACTTTAATTGTTGGGAAAACACAAATCAAATAAAACCTGACAAGCTAGAGGTTATCCAAAGAAAGCTATACAGAGTTTTCCCACACCAAACTATCCACGAGATCAATTCTGACAAGGATTACTTGTGTACTAGAACGGCAAAGCAAAGCAATACATTGCAATCCTTTCTTGCGGAAAATAGTTGAAGAGCAAGTCGTGTCCAGGGCTGTGAAAGATGTGGAGTGGCTCTGTGCTGGTGCATTGCGTCAGTCTGTTCCCTTTGGTATATGTATGCCATCAAAGTCAATGGTGCAGCCTTGTAAGAGCCAGATGATTGAGCTGAACCATTTATGTTCAAGTCACCGAGCACATTACCATGACATGTCTACAAGGAAAAAAGGCTAATCATTCACCCATTTACCCAGTCAGGCTTGAAAATATATATTGAGCAAACACTTTACCATCTCCTGGTCTTGTCTTTTGTAGTTACTGGAGGTTAACCACCTGGCGTACTGGGCAGGCACTAGGCAGTCTTCTATTGTACTGATTCTCATAACCAGCTATGCATTAAAAATGCTATTTAAACACCAGAATTTGCATCTTATATCACAACAACCGTATTTTTACTTTGAAATTGTACTGATCATTATATTTTTAAATGGTAATACAAATCTTTTTACCATTAAATTAATGTATTTGGACTCATTCACACAGGTGTCTAAAACACCATGTTTAGATGTGTACAGCTTATAGTTTTATCTAAATTCAGCATTATAGAAATCAATACACACAGCTGCATCTACAAACAAAAATGTGCACCGCGCTTAGTGGTGTTCGAAAAAAGTAAAACACTGCTACGCCCAGGGATATACTGTACATATCTTCTAATTTTACACATGTACTGTACATGTGTGCAAACACCTATCTATACACATAAAGTCATTAGAAGAATTGTATGCGTCTAAACTCTGTACGCATCGAAACGCAAGTGCTGTAGGTGCATATGCATATACGTATATACCCGTGTGAATGAAGCCTAAATATAATAGAGCAGGTATTTAGTGTCTATATACTGGAATATTTTAAGTCAATTTAACTGTTAATCTGCAAATTACAAGCCTGTGTATGTGAAAGGGGTCTTTAAACCACTTTAGGTCCAGACACTTTCACCCCCTTCAAGTCCAAGGCAATTTTCAGCTTTAAGCTTGAATGCCAATTACTCATGCAACACTGTACCCAAATAAAAATGTTATCATTTTTTTTAGACAGATAGAGCTTTCTTTTGGTAGTATTTAATCATCACTGGGACACATTTTTGGGACCATTGTCATTTTCACAGCGATCAGTGCTATAAAAATGCACTGATTACTGTGAAAATGACACTGGCAGTGAAGGGGTTAGCCACTAGGTGGCGCTGTAGGAGTTAAATGTTCCCTGAATTGTGTTTCTAACTGAGGGGGGGTTGGGCTCTGTGTCACATGATACCGATCTCCGCTCCGAGTACACGGAGTCAAGATCCGTGCAATTGTCACTAGGCAGAGCAGGGAGATAATTGTTTACACCAGCATCTCCCTGCTCTATACCTCCGTGAGACGATCGCGGGGATCCCTGCGGTGATCGAGTCCGCGGGACCCGCAGTGTGACTCACGGGGAAGGCGGCAGGGTTGCGCGCGACCACACGGCAGGCATTTAAAGGGCCACGTACAGGTATGTGATTATGCCTGTCCGTGCCATTCTGCCGACGTATATATACACAGTATATACTCATACAGTATAAACTCAGGCGGTGAGTTTTTTGAAGTTGTAATTTTTTGCCAAAATTTTTTGGGGAAATTAAGAAATAATTTTTATTTATTTCTCACACATAGCATGGGTATACTTACAATTACACCACAAAACACAATCTGATATGCCTCCTGGGTATGGGAATATCAAGTGTAAGACTTTTTCACAGCCTAGAGGCACAGAGGGGACCACAATCCACAGAGCACCTTCAGGCGTTCCATGGCCATAAATTACGCACCAAATTTCTTGACTACTTATCACATTTTTAGGCCCTGGTGCACCATGACAATTGAAACACCCACAAAATGATCCCATTTTGGAAAGCAAACGCTCCAAGGTATTTTCTGAAAGGCATAGTGAGTCTTTTGAAAATTTAATTTTATGTCAGTTTTTTGTCTTTTTTTATGAAAATATTTTTTTTACACAAAGTTGGCAATTTAACAAGACATTTTTTCACACACAGCATGGGCATACTTAGAATTACACCCCAAAACACATTCTGCTACTCCTTCTCAGTATGACGATACCACATGTGTGAAACTTTTTTAATGTTTGGACTGTTTTATATACAAGACATTGGGGGTTATTTACGAAAGGCAAATCCACTTTGCACTACAAGTGCAAACTACAAGTGCAAAGTGCACTTGAAATTGCACTGAAAGTACACTTGGAAGTGCAGTCGCTCTAAATCTAAGGTGTAGATCTGAAATGAGGGGACGCTCTGCTGATTTTATCATCCAATCATGTGCAAGCTAAAATGCTGTTTTTTATTTTCCTTGCATGTCCCCCTCAGATCTACAGCGACTGCACTTCCAAGTGCACTTTCAGTGCAATTTCAAGTACACTTTGCACTTGTAGTGCAAAGTGGATTTGCCTTTCGTAAATAACCCCCATTGCATCTTGTGCATCACATAACCAATTGTGTCAAAACCCCATGTGCTGTGATGGTCGCCTCTGTACGAGTGGTCGGGGAGTATATCTTAGTTATAGCCCAGTGTTTCTCAACTCCAGTCCTCAAGGCGCACCAACAGGTCATGTTTTCAGGATTTCCCTCAGATGAAATAGCTGTGGTAATTACTAAGGCAGTGAAACTGATTACATCACCTGTGCAAAATAATGGAAAGCCTGAAAACATGACCTGTTGGGGCGCCTTGAGGACTGGAGTTGAGAAACCCTGATATAAGCCAAGAAAGCCTAGCCTACTGGTACATGGAAGTTCCCCCGATCATCTCAATGGTCTATGAAACCGGAAGCGACAAGCATTTTGTCACTTCTGGTTTCTGTTTGTTGTTTACAAGCCGATACCGGTTGTGAAAGCATCTGATCAAACCAGTCTCAGTTTGATCTGATGCTTTTGAGAGCAGTGGAGAGACCTGGATCTGGTAGACCCTATATCTCTCCATAAAGAGGGCCTGTCATGCTTATTTCTATCACAAGGGGTGTTGTTCAAACCGTTTAAATGCAATAAATTTGATAAAAAAAATAAAGAGACAGCGTAAAAAAAAAAAAATCTATATAAAACAAAATAATAATAATAAAAGCACCCTTGTCCCCCTGTGCTCATGCGCAAATGGTGTCCCCTGTGCTCATTTATCCAGAGTGGGGGAACTATAATACAGGAGGGTTTTTCTGGCCAGATCACCAGGTGAAAACAAAGGCACCACATCTAATGATTGGTAAGCTGCATTATATTACATTTTGGTTTCTGGCTTAATACCACTTTAAAACCTCTGTCAGGGTTATAATGCTATCTGTGGTTTAATTTGGGTGCTTTCCCCTCACTTTTAATCCCTTTAACACCAGGACAGGAAATTAGAGGAATGGGTGTCATGACTGCAGGAAGGTGCAGAGAGCAATATAAGCCATACCTAGGTTCTGACCACTTTCCATTCTGTACTTAAAAATTGTTTATGTTGCTTAATCTATTTACGTTGGAGAGATTTCCCATAATTTCTTATAACTCAGATCCTGTGTCATTAGGGGTGGCAAAACCACTGGAAGACGCTTAAGATTATTGAGTGTGGAATAGAGTATTCAAGACATATAAGGAACTAGGGACTGGTTGTGCTCAAAGGGCTCCCCCTATAACTATAGTGTTTTATGTTCCTGAAGGACATATACTCTCTCCCACCAGCCCTCCAAATAGTTGATGTGTTCAGGTCATTTTCAGGCATTAGGGTTAATTGGTGAAAGTCACTCTTTTTCTTGTTGGATGCCTAGGGCCAACGCGTCCAGACTGGTACCCCATTGAGCTGGACATCTGAATTTAAATACTTAGGGGGGTGATGATTAGAGCTCCCTGGTCCTCATATTTTGAGCTGAACCTCCTGCCGCTGCATAGGAATTTCTCTCAGAAGTGTGTGGCCTGGAGATCTCTCCCCCTTACACCAGTGGGTAGAGTGAACCTGATCAAGATGGTGTATTTGCCTACATTTCTCTACTTCTTCTGTAATTCCCCACTGGTACCCCCAGCTTCATTCTTTAACAAACTACGGGGTATTATATCCTCTTTTTTGTGGAATGGGAGGCCTCAACGTTTGGCCATCTCCATTCTACAGCTCCCTATCTCCCAAGGGGGCTTATCCTTACCTAACTTTCAAGCTTACTTTTGGGCGGCGGTCCTGGTAACAGTTAGCTGGTGGTTCTCTCAACCTAAAGATAACCTGCTGTAACCCTAGAGGCAGCTATCATGGGGTCATACTCCTCCCTTAGCAACTTGGTGTTCAGGGGACCAAGATCCCACCCCGGTATCACTGACCTGATGCGTACCACTATTTCGGTATGGCACAGAGCTAGGGCCCATCATGGTTCTCCGGAGACGTACTCCCCCCACCTTCCCCTATGGGGTAACCCAAACCTCCCGCATCTGAACAAAGTTCCCGACCCAGAGGTTTGGGCAGGGAAGGGGATAGTGAACCTTAAACATGTTGTCTCCGGCGGCAAATTGCGATCATTCCCTGATCTTAAAGATGCATACATGCTACCGGGGTGGATGTTGTTCCGCTACTACCAACTTCGCCACGCATTTAGGAAGCAGTTCCCACCCCTTCTCACCCTAGAATCGGACGCTGTAGAAGGGTTGCTTATTGCCAAGGTAATAGACAAACCCTATCCTACCTGTACTTCCGCCTATACATAACTCCCACCAAAAAATTTGAAAAGATCTTTGACTAGTGGAAAATAGACGTCCCTGACTTAGCTGAAGAGGAATAGAAAGCCTGTTTGTCCTCTTTTGTGACTAATATGATCTCAGCCAGGGACCGTTTTCTGCAGGTTAAGTTCCTGCACAGGGCCTTCTTTACCCCAAAACGTTTGACACTTATGAATCCAGGGACCCCGGTACTTTGTCCCAGATATGACCTGCAGGCTGCCTCCTTTCTTCATATGGTCTGGTCCTGCCCACGCCTCGCTGCCTACTGGTCGGACATTCTTGATGATCTCAACCGGATAACCTCTTTGACCCTTGGATCAAACCGCAGGTTTATGTTGCTCAACATCTTTGGCACCGATGTTCGGGGCAGACATACTAGGTTGTTCTTAACCACTTCAATACCATGCACTTATACAGCTTCCTGCCCAAGCCAATTTTGAGCTTTCAGCACTGTCGCAATTTGAATGACAATTGTGCGGTCATGCTACACTGTACCCAACCAAATTTTTTATCATTTTGTTCCCATAAATAGAGCTTTCTTTCGGTGGTATTTGATCGCCTCTGCGATTTTTATTTTTTGCACAACAAATAAAAAAAGAGCGATTTTTTTTTTAAAAACTAAGTTTTTCTTTGTTTCTGTTAATTTTTTTTGTAAATAAGTACCTTTTCTACTTCAATGATGGGCACTGATAAGGGGGAACTTGGTTCTATTGGGGGACCCCCAAGCCTAATTTGTCTTTCTGCCTGTTACCTAAGGTATTCCCGCTAATATTCTGTGCATGCCTGTAACTACTAAGAAAATGTAAAAATTTTAACAGTAGGCAAGAAAAAAAAAATGGTAAGACCGCGGTACCTGTGTTGAACACTAAAGGCCGCTATTGTTCTTTTTCTTGTAAATGTGGATTTTTTCTTCTGAAGTCAAATCCAGGCAGTTGGTAAGTTCTCGGTTGGGAAGCTGTCTCCTCTGCCCTGTTGCTGCGCTCATCCATCCCCGGGCCCTGCGGCAGGGACCCTGGCTCCCATCTAGCTCCTTGTTTTTTCAAAAAAGGCGCCGAAGGCGCACGTGCCCGCGCGCGTGCGCGTGCACGCGCCTCTCTATATAGAGGCGATCTGGAAAAAGGGGCGGAGCGGGTGGATGATGCTCGGTGTGCGCCGCGGCGCTACTGCGCATGTGCGGGCGTCCAGCGTGTTTAAAGGCACAATCACAGCTGGCTACTGAAGTGCACAGACAGAGCTAGCAACAGTAAAAAGGCACACAGAGGCGGTTGATGCAGGCATCCCCTAGAAAGGCACTTTAGTAGACACCAACTGTTATATAGCAGCAATTGTGCTAGACTATTCTCAGTAAAAGTGGTGTATTACGGCTGGAATACCTCAGCTTTGGGCTTAGGAATATGCCGTCCAGAAGCTCCGGAACTAAAGTTTCCAGGAAGCGAAAGGGGTCTCCATCGGGCCCTGAGGATCTTGGGCATGCTTCTGCTGCACCAGTCTCCCCTGAAAATTCAGAGGTTAGTGACCATAGAGACCCTGCAGGAGTACCTGGTACTGTGGCTGTCCTCAGTTCACCTGCTCCTGTGTATGTAACAGAGGAGGTTTTTGCCTCAACTCTGGGAGGACTGGAAGAGAGATTGACTAAATTGATCGCTGCTTCCCTATCACAGGGAAAGCGCGCCCGATCTCCGTCTCCTCCCTCAGAGTGCCTGTTAGCGGAGCAACAGTCCCTTACAGGGACCGACCTACCTGAAGGGGATCAGGATGAGGGTGATTCTGTTGTAGAGGAATCAACAGTGGAAGAACCATTTTCAGCGTCACATGCTGAAAGATTATGGGTTCAGTCTCTGACTGATATGGTCCGATCAGCATTTCAAATGCCCCTTGCGGAGCCATTAACCACTTCTGTCTCCTCGTTGGGGTCGCTAAAAGCTCCCCAGACTGTTTGTTCCTTTCCAATCCATCCTTTACTGGAAGGACTCATTTACCAGGATTGGGAACATCCTGATAAAATATTTACTCCCCCCAAGAGATTTCCGGTGGTCTATCCCATGGAGGATAAGTTCATCAAAAAATGGAGGGTCCCTACAGTGGACGCAGCCATCTCTTGTGTGAATAAATCACTGACATGTCCAGTAGATAATGTCTAAATGTTCAAGGACCCAATAGATAAAAAATTGGAGTCCTTATTAAAATCTGCTTTCTCTACAGCAAGCTGGGTGACACAACCAGCAGTAGCAGCTATTGGGGTCTGCCAAGCAGTGAAAGATCAGTTGAAACAGGTCTTAAGGGACTTGCCAGATCAGCAGGCTCTTGCCCTAGCTGATCTACCTAGAGCCTTATGTTTTGCGGTTGACGCCATCAAGGATTCAATCCATCAGGCCTCCCGCTTTACGCTGTCTGTAGTACATATGCGTAGGCTTCTATGGCTCAAAAACTGGTCTGCTGAGGCTCCCTGTAAGAAATTGCTGATTAGCTTCCCATTTCATGGAGAACGCTTATTTGGAGAAGATCTGGACAAGTATATCCAGAAGATTTCTGCCGGTAAAAGTACACTCTTGCCGGTTAAGAACAAAGTTAGAAGTCCTTCTTTTAAGAGGCCTACTTCTCCAGTCCCTGGCACATTGGCTGTGAAACAGTTCCGACGGCCTCCGCGGTCAAATCCAGGGGGCAGAAATCAGGGACAATCACAGGGTAACAAGAAACCCTGGGTCAAGAGAGGTACGAAACCTCCCCCCAAGTTATGAAGGGTTGCCCCCACTCAATCGGGTGGGGGGAAGACTTCAGTTGTTCACAGAGACCTGGCGGGACACCATCAGAGACAGATGGGTGATCTCCGCAGTAAGTCTGGAATACAAGCTGGAGTTAAAAGACACTCCTCCTGCCCATTTTATGAGGTCAAACGTGCCAAGCGATCCCCAGAAGAGAGGATCCCTCCTTCTGGCACTAGAACAACTATTGCTCCAAGGTGTAATCATGAAGGTTCCCTTGGAAGAATGCGGGTTCGGGTTTTACTCAAACCTCTTCACAGTCCCCAAACAAATGGGGACGTGAGGCCCATATTAAATCTAAAAGGGCTAAACAAATTCCTACATATCAGGACTTTTCGGATGGAGTCGATCCGATCGGTGGCCACCGCCCTACAAGGGCAGGAATGGTTAGCCTTGATCGACATAAAGGATGCTTATCTGCATATTCCCATCTTTCCGGCCCATCAGAAATTTCTACGCTTTGCAGTAGAAGGGCGCCATTTTCAGTTCAGAGCCTTACCTTTTGGTCTGGCCACAGCACCACGAGTGTTCACAAAAATTCTGGCCCCACTATTGGCCAATCTAAGAACACGGGGTGTAACGATAATGGCATATTTAGACGACCTGCTACTAATAGACCACTCAGTGGAAAAACTGGAAGTAGCTATTCCCAAGACAATCAAGTATCTGGGATATCACGGTTGGATTATCAACCGAGACAAGTCAGCTCTAAGACCAGTCAAAAGTCTGGAATACTTGGGGCTAAGGCTGGATTCAAATCAGAGAAAGATTTTCTTACCTCCAGAGAAGGTGTCGTCTTTGAAAGATTTGACCCTCTTAGTGGGTACAAAAAGAAAACCATCCATATGCCTGTGCATGAGGCTGCTGGGAAAAATGGTGGCTTCATTCGAAGCAGTACCCTACGGTCAATTCCATTCAAGGAACTTGCAGAGGGCCATACTGTCAGCCTGGAACAAAAAAGTTCAGGCTTTAGACTTACCAATGTCCCTGTCCCCTTCCGTTCGCAAGAGCCTCCATTGGTGGTTGGTGCCCCAGAATCTGGAAAAAGGGAAACCCTTCAGTCCGGATTCTTGGAAGGTGGTCACTACAGATGCCAGCCTCATAGGCTGGGGGGCAGTACTGGAGCAATGGTCTCTCCAGGGCAAGTGGTCAGAAGCAGAGAAGGCCCTGCCCATCAATCTCTTAGAGATATGAGCAGCCCGGTATGCCCTAGTAGCATGGACATCCAAACTCCAAGGGTCCCCTGTCAGAATTCAATCAGACAATGCCACAGCAGTGGCATATATCAATCACCAGGGTGGCACCAGGAGTCGTGCAGCCCAGAGGGAAGCGAATTGCATCCTGAAATGGGCAGAAAGATATGTCCCAGCCATATCCGCGGTTTTCATCCCAGGAGTGGAAAATTCGAGAGCGGACTTTCTAAGTCGCCAGCAATTATGCCCGGGGGAATGGTCTCTTCACCCCGAGGTTTTCCAGGCAATATGCTAGCGGTGGGGAACACTGGATGTAGATCTGCTAGCATCCAGATTCAACGCAAAGGTGGACAGATTTGTGTCTCGCACAAGGGATCCCCTAGCTTGCGGCTCGGATTCCCTAGTGTTCCCTTGGGATCAGTTCAAGCTGATATATGCATTCCCACCGCCACAATTGTTACCGCGATTAATCCGCAGAATCCGGGTAGAAAAGAAACCGGTGATTCTGGTAGCTCCAGCGTGGCCCTGAAGAGCATGGTACGTGGAGATCGTAAAGATGTCAGTGGGGAGTCCTTGGACCCTCCCACATCGTCCGGACCTGCTTTCGCAGGGACCGATATACCACCCTTCCTTACAAGCCCTAGGTTTGACGGCCTGGCTATTGAAGCCCACATTCTAAAAAAGAGAGGTCTCTCTAATCCGGTGGTATCTACCATGATCAATGCTAGGAAGCCGGTATCCAGGCAGATCTATTATAGGATCTGGAAGGCGTACATCGCGTGGTGTGAGGCCAAGAAATGGCATCCGCGTAAGTACGTAATAGGTAAGATTCTGGACTTCCTACAGTGGGCTGTGGATAGGAAGCTTGCCTTGAGTACTATCAAGGGTCAGATTTCGGCCTTGGCAATATTTTTTTCAAAGGCCCTTGGCTTTGCATTCATTAGTCAAAGCTTTCATACAAGGAGTGATGCGTATTAGCCCTCCGGTTAGTATTCCCATATGTCCATGGGACTTAAACCTCGTTCTGTCGGTTCTACAGAAACAACCGTTTGAACCATTGCAGCACATTTCCTTGGTTCTTCTCACCAGGAAATTGATTTTCTTAGTAGCCATTTGTTCGGCTAAAAGAGTATCGGAATTAGCCGCCATGTCCTGTAAGGAGCCATATCGGGTTGTCCATAAGGACAGAGTAGTATTACATCCTCACCCAGCCTTTCTTCCTAAGGTGGTATCGAGGTTTCATTTGAACCAAGATGTGGTTCTTCCTTCTTTTTTCCCCAAACCTACCTCGGTAGAGGAAAAGTTATTGCATTCTTTGGATGTAGTAAGAGCAGTTAAAGCTTATCTAAAAGCCACTGCTCAGATTCGTAGAACGGATACTTTGTTTGTTCTGCCGGAAGGCCCCAGAAAGGGTCAGGCAGCATCAAAATCTACTTTAGCCAAGTGGATTCGACAGGTCATAATACAAGTCTATGGCTTGAAAAGGAGACCGCCTCCGTTCAAAGTTAGGGCGCACTCCACAAGAGCAGTTGGAACTTCATGGGCAGTGCATGACCAGGCCTCCCTGGCTCAAATCTGTAAGGCCGCAACATGGTCTTCAGTACACACGTTTACTAGGTTCTACCAGGTGGACGTTAGAAATCAGGAGGATGTCGCCTTTGGGCGCAGTGTGTTGCAGGCCGCAAAAGATCCTCATGCCTGATGGCGCCCAGCTTATGTATAGTGTATCCCCCCCCTCATTTGGCATTGCTTTGGGACGTCCCATTAGTAATGACTAAGTCGCTCTGTGTCCCGTGATGTACGAAAAAGAAAAAGGGATTTTTATAACAGCTTACCTGTAAAATCCTTTTCTTGGAGTACATCACGGGACACAGAGCTCCCACCCCTCTTTTTTGGTGACACTTATTGCTTTGCTACAAAACTGAGGTGCTCCCGGATGGGAGGGGCTTATATAGGGGAGGGTACTTCCGGTTTTGGAAGTTGCCAGTGCCAGCACCTGAAGGTATCTATATAACCCATTAGTAATGACTAAGTCGCTCTGTGTCCCGTGATGTACTCCAAGAAAAGGATTTTACAGGTAAGCTGTTATAAAAATCCCTTTATTGTTGTAAAGGTAGTTATTTTAAACCAAACCATACAGTAATTTCCCCCTCCATAATCAAATGTGTGCTCCTAAGCATGATTCTAAAGCATAGAACACACTATTCGTTTTTTTGTTTTTTTTTTGTTCAACCCAGCGGGCTGAACGAAAAAAAGCTGAAGAGCTCAGGAGGAGCCACTGTACTAACAATCCGATGTTGGTAAAGTGATCTCCTCCCGCTGAGCTATTGTGCTCTGACTGGGGGACTGCCCCCCTAACAGTACACACTAAGCGCTGATAGAGTGCCGCTCATCAGACCTTCTTCGGTCATGCCCCTTTTGTCGGACCGGCTGCCGTACACACAGGCCGAATGTTGTCTGGTTTCTATTGAACCGGCCGATGCTGCCTGATATTCGGCCCATGTGAACAGCCCTTAAAGGTGTTCTGAGTAATAAGGGCCTACAAAGCACTCGATTTAATCAGTAAAGTTGTACTTCTAATCTGCAAATAGTAAAGTATAGTGTATATCTATATGTTTGAGAAACACACACGCTGCACCTTGCATAATACATTTTAAGGAAAGACAACCTGTATTGTGACAAAGCAATAAAATCATACGATCATGAGAGCAAAGTACCCGTTTGGTGTTATTTTCTGGTGACTGTACACTAAAATATACGATAACATGCTGAATAATAGATGAAAGTACATTGTGAAGGTTGGGTAACCCGATCGCTGATGTGGGATACTTGCAGTGAAATGTAGCAGGGGTGTGCGGAAGGCAAGATAAGAAATAGAAATGACAAAACTACCCAACAAAATTAGATTTAGTCATATGATCTGCCAAAAGGGTGTCCCTGAAGTTTGATCTAGTGTTGGCCAAATACTCATTACCTGAGAAACACAATCCAGCTTCGCTGGGGAACCACTCAACTCATGTCTATAAACAGTACCAGCTATAACTAAAGAAGCTATGATCATCGTATAGAGATACTGTTCTTACATTCTACGCACAAGATATATACTGGCTTTCAGTCCAACCTTTGTGTTCTTATTGCAAGTACAGTATAGGCATGAAGATAGAGGTGTATGTCAGTATAAAAGGTTTATGGTTTTTATGCAGAAAGTCAAATATCAGTGTGTAAAGCCTATTTGTACTTAGAAGAATTGCAAGAATAATGTGCTCAGAGTTCTACAGAGGCAGAAGAAATATTATTGGGGTCAGTTTTAGTTCTACAGAGACAGGACCATAGGCGTGCGCACAGGGTGTGCCAGTTGTGCCTGGGCACACCCTAATCACCCTGTGCTGCGCAGATTTTCCCTGCTGCTTGGCTGCAAGGAAAAGGGACTGGGAAATCTCTGTCCTCAGTCCCTTTCTTTTTCTCCAAATTGAGACATCATGGGTCTGTTTAGACTCCTGATATTTCACCAAAGCCTCCCAATGGGGCTCAGAAAAAAAATAGTAAAAAAAAAAATAATAAAAAAAATATTGTCAAAAAATACAAAATAATTTAAATTGTAAAAAAGTAATAAAAAAATAAACCACTGACACCAACTTCTGCCCTACTGACACTGTCAATTGCCCTGCGGCCCTATATATATTTACACACATGCATGTATGTTTGAGCTTTGAGGTGCACACCCTAATGCAATAGGCTGTGCACACCTATGGACAGGACAGATGCCAGTGGGGAAGTTCTGGGTGTAGCTAGCCTATATCTAAAGTCAATAGCGGTGGCTTTTCTCAGTACTCCTGCTCTGCAAAGTTCTGATTCATCAAGGAAGTTCTGATTAGATCATGGGCAAGCAAGGATGGGGTAGAAAGTCTGAGAATGTGCATGTGGCAAGCTTTACTACAACCATGGGTGGAAAGACTACAGTAGGTGCCAAGGGAGCTTTTCAAGGAACATGAAACTCCTTTAGAGTAAAGGGCACAAACACCATCTTACAGGAGACCGGTGCTTCAAATAATAATTAACCACTTCAGACCCGGGGCCAATTCTGACACTTCGCTTCTACATGTAAAAATCATCATTTTTTTGCAAGAAAATTACTTAGAACCCCCAAACACTATATATGTTTTTTTAGCAAAGATCTTAGAGAATACAATGGTGGTCATTGCAACTTTTTATCTCGCACGGTATTTGCGCAGAAATTTTTCAAACGCGTTTTTTTGGGGGAAAAAAAAGTTTCATGCTTTAAAAAAAAAAACAGTAAAGTTAGCCCAATTTTTTTGCATAATGTGAAAGATGAAGTTACGTCGAGTAAATAGATACCTAACATGTCAGGCTTCAAATTTGCACACGCTCGTGGAATGGCGCCAAACTTCGGTACTTAAAAATCCCCATAGGCGACACTTTAAACATTTTTACTGGCTAAATTTTTTAAGTTACAGAGGAGATCTAGGGCTAGAATTATTGCTCTTGCTGTAACGTTCGCGGCGACACCTCACATGTGTGGTTTGAACATCGTTTTCATATGTGGGCGGGACTTGCGTATGTGTTCGCTTCTGCATGCGAGCACACGGGGACGGGGGCACTGTAAAAAAATGTTTTGTTTTTTTTTATTGTTAATTTTACTTATTTTTTTTTATTTTGACACTTAAAAAATAATAATAATTTTGATCACTTTTATTCGTATTACAAGGAATGTAAACATCCCTTGTAATAGGAATATGACATGACAGGTCCTCTTTACAGTGAGATACGGGGTCAATAAGACCCCACATCTCACCTTTAGGCTTGGAAGCCTTAAAAAAAAAAAACGATCACAGCTTCAAAGCCAAAGCGGCACCGTTTTTTTGAATGCAGAGGCCGGGTGTGACATCATAACATCGCGCCCGGCCTCCGACGATCATAGAGACTCCGGCGACCATCTGGTCCGCCGTAAATCTCTGTGATCTACATCCGGGGCCGGCGGATCCTGTCACCGACTCACCGCTGCCCGTAAGAACGATCAAGCGGTGGAACAGCCGTATGATTGTTCTCATGGTGTAGGGAATCGCCGTCTGAAACCGGCAATATCTGAATGATGCCTGTAGCTGCAGGCATCATTCAGATATACCCCCACAAACCCGAGGATGTCATATGACGTCCTGTGGGCCTGAAGTAGTTTTAAAAAAAGCATTCTAATCATTGAAATCGTCTTTGAAGCGGAATTAAACTCTCTCAATCAACATTAATCATTTTTAAGACTTATGCTACTAGAATTAGTAAATAGATAAGGATGTATATTGCATTTCCTTTATTTTTTTTTGCATTTCTTCAGTTGCTTCCTGGTCTCTAGACAAAATGTTGTCATATTTGTCAGGAGTCTTCATGATCAGTTTTTTTTCTTTCATCTGAAGGGAGAAGGGGGGTTTTCTCAGCTAAGCATAGCCCCCTGCCTGCATGTCTGAGCTAAGGGTAGAAGGATCAAGGAAGTAAATGCCACATGAATCATCTGCCCTTACCCAAGATGGCTTCTGCTAGAAATGGGGGGTATTTTTCAAAGGTATTTCTCAACAAAAGCATGGGAATATGAAAAAAAATAAAAAAAAATTTTATAATTTACTTTGAACGTACACTTTGGAAAATAAGCCTTCAATTTGCCAGGCAAACAACCTCTGCTCCTTTAACAAATCAAACCCTCTGACTTTGTAATCTGCTTTTTCATCCAAGGCAAGTGGTTTTAGAAAGTATAGAAACCATAGAACTACAAATGCAGCCCCCAATATTCACCCCAGGTTTAAGAAATCAGAATCATATATTAGAAAAATGGGATCTTCACCAGACCTTTTTTTATAGTGGTAATCTTGTTCTTTATTTACACAAAGTAGTATGCATCACAGCTTGATGTTCTGTGGCCTTGTAGGAACCATTTTTTTAAGGCAGATTGAAAAGGGGATCCTGTGAAATCCCAAAACGTTGGCCTGTGATGCCTGTTGTTTTAGGTGAATAAAAGAACAAGATCAACACCATACAAGGGTGTGCCTGCAAAGATACTTATTGTAGCGATACCTCCAACTAAGGAGGCCGCAGAATTAGATTTGGGCCCTGAGTGCAGCTCCGCCAACCCCCGGCAATAGGCTCTACCCCCTTCTGGCACAGCTAGTACTAACAATCAATGATATGTCCTATGCAATAGAATAACTAAGCAAGGACACAGTAATGAATTGTAATAGATAAAGTGTTTTACTCATTAATTCTCAATATGAATAAAGGGGGTAACAATAATCACAGTTCTAGATAATCACTCCTAAGGGCAGCGTCCTGCCACTCTAACACACTATATAGTAACACACGCTACAGGTACGCCATACGGGCGACCGTTAACTAAGTGCCCTATGGCGCAGTAATCAAACGCACTAGAATCCCCACCAGGCCTGGTTCTAATATTTAGCTTAGTCCTTCTTTCTTCACCGGCAGGTCTGTAATGGTGGTGCACTTTAAACAGAGTATAACTTTGTAATCCAAGGGGTATGAAAATAACTTGTAGGCCACGGCAGTCTATAGGCCTATATACAGCAACAGTATCTTAGCTGGGCTTACGCCCTCTCACCCGCCGGACTACGGATCCAGTCCGGGAAACCTCCACCGGTCGTGTCACACACACTCGATCTCTCCAACGATCGGGCCCCCGATCCGACAAGGCTGTAGCTCACAAAGTCAGATGCCACCCAGGCTCGCAGAGAGGAGGGTGGAAGGCTCTTTGGTGCAGAGCAAGGCCTCAGGCTTCAGGCCTTGCCCCTCCGACACATCCACACAGGAGGATCCGTCTGTGAAGTCTCGTGTCCCCAAAGAGGCCGAGCCCGGCCTCGCCTCCTCCTTTTATAACCCCTCCCATGAGTCTCTGCGGTGGAACATCACAAGAATGGGGTTATGGGTAATGTAGTTTCTTCCCAATATAGGGGAATACCCCGCTACACACTCCCCCCACTTAAACTCTTTGGTCCCCAAAGATAAATTTTAGCAACAACTATATACAACATTGGACAATTCTGAAAACGATGTTGGGATAGGGGATTCCCACCATAACTGAGGGGTTGAATTCCCTTGCCCACAGGTCACATTATAATGGGTGGCCTGCCTAACTGTGCCAGAGAGTGAGCTGGGGTTGCCCTCCACCAAATGGACAGTGGAGGGATCCGGAATCTCAGCATTCCTCCTAGCAGTGACCACAGAGTCTTCCGAACTGTTCCCCATCTGGGGGTAGGTCAGCTTCTTAGGAGGTCGAATGACTCTTCGAGCTCTTTGCTCTCTTGGAATCTCTGGCTCTGGCGCCACAGGCTCCTCTTCCTCGGAGCAACTATCATGGGCATCTTCCCAGTAATCTGCTGAAGGACTGAAAGGGATGAATTCTGTAGCCTCTGGGTTCAGTGTTTCATCTGTGGTATCTTGGGTGACTGGAAGATCTATGATAGAAGTTCCTGGAGTTGGGGAAGACCACAGCCAATCAAGCTCTCCTTCTTCATCTCCACTAAGTTGGGAGGCTTCTCCATTTCCAGCTCGGGAGGTCTGTGACCGAGTGTGCGGCCTAGGAGTATCCAAGATAGAGGCCGGTGCAGGGGAGTCTCCCACGGAAGGTACTCTAACTGCCTCCGCCAGTGGGAGCAGGTGGTTTCGATGCCATGTCTTCAGTGGGCCTACCTTTCCCTCTGGCTTCACCTTGTAGACAGGTAGGCCCGGCAACTTCCTGCAGATGACATAGGGTTCAGATCTCCATCTGTCTGCAAGTTTGTGCTTTCCGGGGACTCCCAGATTGCGCAACAGTACTCGATCCCCGGGCTGTAGGTCTTGTACCCGGACCTTCAAGTCGTAATTTTTTTTATTCCGAGCTCCCCTTTGATCTGAGGCCGCTTGAGCTTGTTCATATGCTACTTTCAGGCTGTGTCTGAGCCTGTCCACATATCCTTTGTGAGAGGTGATGGAGGAATGGTCCAGTGAGGTGCCAAAAGCCAGGTCCACCGGTAGTCTCGCTTCTCTCCCAAACATGAGTCGATATGGGGAATAGCCTGTAGCATCACTGATGGTGCAGTTGTAAGCATGTACCATGGCTGCTATGTGTTTGCTCCAATGTTGCTTTTTCTCGCTTTCCAGAGTCCCCAACATGTTGAGCAGGGTTCGGTTGAACCTTTCCGGCTGAGCATCTCCCTGAGGATGGTAAGGTGTAGTTCGAGTCTTCTTGATTCCCAACGAATCCAAGAGCTTCCGGATCAGCTTACTCTCGAAGTCCCTCCCTTGGTCTGAATGGAGTCTCTGTGGCAGCCCATAATGGACAAAATACTTCTCCATAAGTACCTTGGCCACGGTGGAGGCCTTCTGATCTTTGGTGGGGAAGGCCTGGGCATACCGGGTGAAATGGTCGGTTATCACCAGAACATTTCCTAGTCCACTCAGGTCGGGTTCGAGGCAGAGAAAGTCAATGCACACCAGGTCCATGGGCCCTTGGCTCTGTAGATGGCCCATTGGGGCAGCTTGATGGGGCAAAGTCTTCCTCTGGATGCATCGCGCACATGAGTGGCAGTACTCCTCTACCTCTGCCCTCATGCAGGGCCAATAGAACCGACTTCTGACAAGTTGAAAGGTCCTTTCAGCCCCTAGGTGGCCATGATTGTCATGCAAGGCCATCAGAACAGTCTCCCGATGTTTCTCTGGGAGGAACATCTGCCACTTATCTTCTGAGTCATCAGAGGGGCCCCTTCGGTAGACCACTCCCTGATGTAACTGCAACCTATCCCACTCCTTCCTCAGTAGGCGAGCTGCTTTTGAAGGTTGACGCATGAGTATGTTTGGATCCTGATTTTTCAAGGCCTCTAGGACCAATCTCCCCATGGGGTCTTCCAATTGGTCACACCTCAATTCCTTCTTGGACAATCTTGGTAGGTTGCCCTCTTCCAATTGAGCTACTCCACAGTAGTGTTTGGGGACTCCCACCGTGGTAACTCCTATTTCCTCTGCTCTGGAGCATCCTCGGGCTTGGAATGCAGCTCCTTGACAAAGGGCCTGCACCCCGTCCGGTGCCACTTGGGTCCAATCTTCTATTTCAATGGTCGGGGAATGAGATCTTCTGGACAGGGCGTCTGTGTCTCGATTCCCCACTCCTGGTCTATACTTAAGGCTGAAGTTGAATCCAGACAGTGCGGCCAGCCACCTGTGTCCAGTGGCATCCAGCTTGGCCGTGGTGAACAGGTAGGTAAGGGGGTTGTTGTCGGTCTTCACAGTGAACTCTGCTCCATACAGGTAGTCTTTGAGCTTGTCTACTACCGCCCACTTGAGGGCCAGGAACTCCAGCTTGTGAGTGGGGTAGTTCTTCTCAGAGGGGGTCAGGCTTCTACTCACATAGGCAACAGGCCGCAATTGCCCCTCATGTTCTTGGTAAAGTACTCCTCCCAGACCGTCATGACTAGCATCCACGTGCAGTTCATAGGGTTTGGTTGGGTCTGCATAGGCCAAGACTGGTGCAGTGGTCAGGCTCCTCTTCAATTCCTGGAAAGCCTCTTCACACCTCTGATTCCACTGATCTCTGATGGACTCTCCTGGCCTCCTGGGCCCCGATCCATCCTCCTCTCCTTCAGTCTTGAGCAACTCATTCAATGGTCTAGCAATTCGGGCAAATCCCTCCACAAACCTCCTGTAGTAGGAGCAGAAGCCCAAGAAGGATCTGAGTTCTGTTACTGTGGTGGGCTGTGGCCAGGAGGTAACTGCCTCCAATTTCTCAGGGTCTGTGGCCACCCCTTCTTCAGATACTATGTGCCCCAGATAGTTCACAGAAGACTGGTAGAACCGACACTTCTCAGGCGAAAGCTTAAGTCCTTCCTCACTGAGTCTTCTCAACACTTTCTCCAGCCTCTCTTCATGTTCCTCCAAGGTTCTCCCAAAGACAATGACATCGTCTAGGTATACAAGGACTTCGATCAAGTTCATGTCCCCTACTGTCTTCTCCATGAGACGTTGGAAAGTAGCTGGGGCTCCAGACAGACCTTGGGGCATCCGGTCGAATTCGAAGAACCCCACTGGGGTTATGAAAGCTGTCTTCTCCTTGTCTGCTGGGTGCATCGGAATCTGATAGTACCCACTCTTGAGATCCATAACGCTGAACCATTTGGCTCCAGACAAGCTCTGTAGGGCATCCTCTATCCTCGGAGTGGTGTATTGGTCAGGTATGGTTCTCCTGTTGAGAGTCCTGTAGTCTATACAGAGCCTCAATGATCCATTCTTCTTTCGGACCACCACTATGGGAGAGGCATAGGGGCTTCTGGACTCCCGTATCACACCAGTCCTCTTGAGTTCTGCAAGTTGTTCCCTCAGATCCTCCAGATCTGCTAGCGGGACCCGCCTGACCCTCTCTCGGAAGGGCTTATCTTCCTGGAGGCGGATCCGATGGGTGGCACTCCTTGCACACCCCACATCAAACTCATCCCTAGAGAAGATCTTCTCCCATCTATTCAACTGGGCCTTGGCTCTCTCTTTCCAAGCCCTGGACAGATTCGGGTTTTCCATGGTCAGCTTCTCCCAAACATCCCCTTCTTCACCTGCCCTCTTCACTTCTGACAGGGTAACAGGGGCCGCCGGGCTCACCTGGCCTAGCAACATTCTGGCTGGGATGTCCATGGGGTCTTTGGTAGTATTCCTAACACTCACTGGAACTCTATAATGGGCCTTCTTCAGGACCTTCAGCGGAATCACTTCCGGTATCACCTCCAGGCCTGAGGATTCACCCCTTGGGTCTGACTCCAGCATGACAAAGGGACCAGGCTGCTCCCAAGTAAGCTTCACAGTGGCCCTGAGACAGGTTACTTCACCGGGCTGCAACACTACCCCTTCTCTTCCAAGTCTCCACACCTTCCCTATCTCCTCTCCAGGGGTCTTCCGCTCTTGGACCAGCCGTTGGTAGGCTGTCTTCAGCATGGGATGGATCTTGGTAGCTGCTTGTCTTTCTTCTGTCACGAGAGGGGTCAGGAGTCTTCGGACCAGGTCCGTGTTCGTCCCTATTATAAGGGAATTCTTGTTGGCTCCAGGCGGCCTAGGACACACAACTGCCAGGGTGTCAAACACTTCGGCCTTCCCAGCCACGGATGGGTCAAAGGTTATTTGGATGGGAAGGTAGCCGTCGTAAGGGAAACTCTGGGTTCCAATTCCCCATATTTCCAGCTCCTCTATCTTCTGGATAGGCAGATGACTCAGGTGCCTGTCGTAGAAGTCCCGGTATAGTAGGGTCACTTGTGCCCCGGTATCCAGGAGGCCCCTGGTGTAGACTCCCTCCACTTGAATGGGCACTATAGGGGATGGGCCTACCAGCTTCTCTGGATATGGTCCGGCAGGAGCTGCCTTCTTCAGACCTTTTCCCTTTGGACTCTCTCTTGTCCTATTCCCTTTGGACTTGAACCTTTCTTGAGCCTGGTATGCACTGACTTCCCTCCTTTTAATGGGTGTAGGAACCCGCTGAGGTGTACTATTATTTTTCTTGGGTGGGCACCCCCTTTGGGGGGTGCCGTGCCTCTCCTGAGGGGTCTCCCCCCTTCTTCTTGGAGTATAGCTTTGTTGAGGGGTATTGCGTTTCCCCTTTGGTGTTCTATCTCTCTTTTTGTTTTTCTTCGCATTCAGCTTGGAGTTTACTGAAGATGGTGGGCACCCGGTTGACTCCTTCACCGGGGCCCTCTGAAGTTTCCCGCCGGCTTGCGGTTGTCTGGTCTCTTCTTCTTCGGACTAGAACATGTGGCTGCAATGTGGCCAACTCCCCCACAGTTGAAGCAGACTATATCTCCCCATTCTTGTAAAGGTTCGGGTGCTGAGGCAATCGGGAACAATTCCTTCCTTGGACTTTCTTTCTTCTTGGGACACTCTGTGTCTTTTGCTATCAGAGAGGTCAATATCTCTAACACCTTGGACATCTGTGTTTTTAGGGTGTCTATCTCCGCCTCTCTTTCAGGGGTCATTACTGGATTGACCAGCACCTGTGCGGGTACAACACTTGTCTTATCCTTCTGCTGGTCCTGTTGCAGCGCCTCCTCATCTCTGATAATTTTTATTAAATCAGCATAAGTCAGCAACATTCCTCCTCCCAAGGTTTTCAGGTGCAGCCAGACTGGATCGGAGCGTAGCGCTCCCTTTAAGACTTGCTTCATTCTTGCCGCATCGGCATCTTGGGGCTTCATCCCTTTCTTTAACACAATCTTGCACAGCAGCCTGTTTAGCCTTCTGACATACTCGGAAAGTTTCTCCTCCGGTTTTTGGAAAGTGTGTTCAAACTGGTAGACCGTCTCTGTCACCTTGTCTAATTGACCAAACTCTTCCTGCAGCATAGCTAGACAATCCTGCGCCGTGCACCCTGCATTCCCAAACCGGAAACTTTTCACTGCTTCTGCTGCTGCACCTTTAAGGCTTTCTAACACTCGCTGCCTCTTCTGTGCCTCCGGCACCTCCCATGCCTCCACTGCCTGTAATGCCTGTTCCACCCAAGTATCAAAATCTTCTTCCCCTGCCGGGACAGGGAGCTTCCCTGAGAATATTTTTAGTCTCCGGTAGCTAGTTTCCACATGCACCGTACTTGTCTTCTGACATTTGGCTAGCAAATCCCCTATTGCATTTATCAGTTCTGGTGATATAGCAGTGGCCGATGCAGGTGCCACCGGAGGTGTCGCCCTGTCTTCTCTTTCAGGTGTAGTTCGGGCCGCAGCCTGTGGCGATCCCGTAGGGGATGGTTCCCTTTCTACAGTTATTGCGTGCGCCAGCCTAAATGTTCTGTTGTCTGGCGTCCGCAGACACTTGTGCTTACAGGCCTCTGGCATCCCGTCACAATATTCCACTAATGCGTATTGATATGAGATGTTTGGGTCTGTCTTCATGTCTATCACCCACGGTGTGTGATCTGGGGACACTGAACTCATCAGTTCCTCTACCGTCTCACTTGACCATTTCTCGCCAGGAAGGCTAATGGCTATTGACTGTTTTGGCTCTGTATTAGCGGCTTTGCACCACTCTTCTACCGCTCTTGGATCCATGGGGTCCATGCCGGCACTTCTGGCGTTCGCTTGCTGCATCAGGATCCCGGACGAGAACCCCCACGTGTAGCGATACCTCCAACTAAGGAGGCCGCAGAATTAGATTTGGGCCCTGAGTGCAGCTCCGCCAACCCCCGGCAATAGGCTCTACCCCCTTCTGGCACAGCTAGTACTAACAATCAATGATATGTCCTATGCAATAGAATAACTAAGCAAGGACACAGTAATGAATTGTAATAGATAAAGTGTTTTACTCATTAATTCTCAATATGAATAAAGGGGGTAACAATAATCACAGTTCTAGATAATCACTCCTAAGGGCAGCGTCCTGCCACTCTAACACACTATATAGTAACACACGCTACAGGTGCGCCATACGGGCGACCGTTAACTAAGTGCCCTATGGCGCAGTAATCAAACACGCTAGAATCCCCACCAGGCCTGGTTCTAATATTTAGCTTAGTCCTTCTTTCTTCACCGGCAGGTCTGTAATGGTGGTGCACTTTAAACAGAGTATAACTTTGTAATCCAAGGGGTATGAAAATAACTTGTAGGCCATGGCAGTCTATAGGCCTATATACAGCAACAGTATCTTAGCTGGGCTTACGCCCTCTCACCCGCCGGACTACGGATCCAGTCCGGGAAACCTCCACCGGTCGTGTCACACACACTCGATCTCTCCAACGATCGGGCCCCCGATCCGACAAGGCTGTAGCTCACAAAGTCAGATGCCACCCAGGCTCGCATAGAGGAGGGTGGAAGGTTCTTTGGTGCAGAGCAAGGCCTCAGGCTTCAGGCCTTGCCCCTCTGACACATCCGCACAGGAGGATCCGTCTGTGAAGTCTCGTGTCCCCAAAGAGGCCGAGCCCGGCCTCGCCTCCTCCTTTTATAACCCCTCCCATGAGTCTCTGCGGTGGAACATCACAAGAATGGGGTTATGGGTAATGTAGTTTCTTCCCAATATAGGGGAATACCCCGCTACATTATTTTCCTATGAGTTCATGGCGGCGCCATCCACCTATTCACTACAGCACCCTACATGAACTGTGGGTGAGCCCAATGCTGTATCCTGGCCTAGGCCAACAAGGCCCAGGCCTAGGGCAGCACTTTGCAGGGGGGCAGCCGGCTTGTGCTACACTGTTAGTGTAACGCAAACTGCTTCTAATTTTGACTGTCCTATCATCCTGGACCACAAACCTTCCTCACTGTGCTATATGTTTTCTGCTGCACCATTGGCATGGTTATATCTTCTTAGTCCTCTCCATAAAATTATCAGAAATTCGTGCCTAAAGTAGAACTATAGACAACACTCTTTTTTTTTTTTTCATTTTGGATAGAATAAGGGAGGGTTATAACCCTTGTCAGTTTATTTTTTTACCATCCCTGTCCCATTGCAGAGATTTTCCTTCACTTCCTGCCCCATTGCCAAACAGGAAGTGAGAGGAAATCTATACAAATTAAGGGAAGCCATTGCCCCCCCCCCCCCCAGGCCCTAAGAACTAGTGTCACCACTCGAAAATTTCAGGGTTTATCTTAAACAGAAAGGCGTGTGGGCTTGACAGGAAGGGGAGGGTCATATTTAAATTAGGGGGTGCACGAGTTTAGTTAGGCCTAGGACAGCACAAACCCTAAATACACTACTGGGTGAGCCTGTAGGAAGTGCAATGGATACAACTTATCAGAAATGGATACAACTTATCTGAGGATCACATAATACACCTCCTATGAGTAGAGGTGATGGCGTGCTGAAGACGAGTATGCTTCCCCTGGAGAAAAGGGGGGCAGACTTTGAAAAATGGTTAGGTTTTGACAATGGGGCTATAGGAGCTAGAGAGGGTTGGCCAATAAGATTTTTTTTATAAATTTGTATGAAATCTGATGCTTCCAGGTCCTATCCATGCCGGCCCGTAGTAACTTCACTATGTCCTACCTGAAGACATGTTCATTTAGAACTGAGAGACAACAGAAATACATTTATAAAAAAAGAAGGCATAGACCAAGTAATGAGAACTATGGATATAGTATACAGTATATTTATTAGTCAAATTTAGCAGTCAAGACATAGTCATCTCCTCAGCAGGAAAGTGTGCAGAGGTATTCCATTCAGTGGGTGATGCAATAGATACTTATAAAAGGGAAAAAAATAATTTTAAAAGAAAACTACAGTAGATAGGGCTTTATATTGTCCTGCAATGAGCACAAACACAACTAATGTTTATAAAAAGTAAAAAACATATCTTTATTCCAATAATTTAAAAACAGCATCTGTTAGTTAGGAACATATTACTTTACTAGGTACAATCTACCACCTGTCTTTCGTTAGATATAGGTATGATATAGGTTGACGTGTTTCAGGGACAGAAGCCGCTTCATCAGGGCCATATATCTTTCATGTGGACGAATTACGGTATATACAATAACTAATAACTGCATAAGATGACTGTAAGCAAATTATATATATCTTCAATGTCTACTTATGTATACTTTCTTCAACTTTTTTGTATTTTTTGATTGTAGTGAACAAATTTGTCCGCATGAGAGACCTGAGAACTGAGAGGATATCCATGCTTTAAAGTTTCTGCCTCTCCAACGAGAGAGATGGTAGATTGTACTTAGTTATACCTAGTTATAAAGTAATATGTCCCTAACAAACAGATGCTGTTTTAAATTATTAGAATAAAGATATCTTTTTTACTTTTTATAAAACATTAGATGTGTTTGTGCTCATTGGAGGGAAATGTAAAGTCCCATCTACAGTAGTTTTCTTTTTGAATTATTAATTTATGAATGTAGCCCTCCAACGGCAATGGGAAAGTCTGAGCACCACTTGTGGATATTGAATCTTTAAACGTAATTTAGTGGATGCATTTATATCAGTAAATGTGGCACAGCTTTTGTTAAATTGGTAAATAAAACTATTTTCTACAAGAAGTAGATTAAAAATGTCAAATTCTAGCAGTCAGGTGGTATTTGGCCATGGGCTACATTAACATAACACCTATAAATGAAATTCTCTCTTTTATTTGAGTTTTTAATTCTGACATTTATTTGTTTGGATCTTCAGTACCGTAATGTTGTACTCTTACATGCTATGACACATCACTATGATTAGGACATAAGCACAGAAGTAAAAAATTCATGTTCTGTGTTCAGACTCCTAATACTTAAGGGTTTGCTGGGGAAGCTGTCTGTCAGGTCATTCCAGACTTTTTTTTTGCCTAGCCGCAGATGCAGCTCTTGTTGGGGGATTCCAGCATGTTCCCAGGCCAGCTGTGAGATATAACCCTTCCAGCATGTTCTAGGTCTGACCCAGTCACTTCCACCAGTTGGCTGAGCCAGTACATCTCCCAGGATGGTACGTTAGGATTTACTTTGTTTTTTGGTGCCACGCTTTTGGCACTGAAAACAAATGTATAAAAATTATACAAACATCCTCCCTCCTAGAATAAATATTCTAGCACATATTCTCACCCTAAAAATTAAGCTAAAGGGAAAAAAGGACTTTTAACCCCCCCCACCAACATTTATAGAGATCCCGTCATCCTGCCCCATGCAGGGCAAACAAACAATCTCCTGCGCTCTCAGTGTACAGTCAGGGTACGGGTAGTGTGGTTCCGTCTAAAAGCAAAGTCTAAAGTCTTGCAGCCCTCCTCAGAACAATGGGTGTTCACATGGCTAGAAAAAAAAAAAGAGAAAGGAGGGCGCACCAACCTCGTGCATTACCACTTAAAAGTTTTATTAAAATATAAATAAAAAGCAATGGTCCTTCTCACAGACGGAGCTTAAGTACAAACTTATCGGACAATTAGGCTGGAAATTCTTGGCACCCACCGACCGAACTTGATGACAGAGAGGGTCCGGCAGCACCTCAAACATCTATATAGCTGACGCGTTTCAGGGGCGCGTTTCAGGGGCGCACCCCTTTCCTCAGAGCTAAGATGATGATCATCTTAGCTCTGAGGAAAGGGGTGCGCCCCTGAAACGCGTCAGCTATATAGATGTTTGAGGTGCTTTTTTCCATGCAGGGCAAAGCAATAGTGCCTCTGCAAATGGCATCCCCGACTTTCTTATGTTCCCTTTCTCTGCACTCCCTCGCCACTTCTTCCTCCACAGTCAGCAGTGAAATCAGTCATGAAGGTGATCTGTGGGAATGGTGACATCACTTCCTTTGTCATTGGGCAGTCCTCAGACCCAGCAAGCGGCTGCTAGGCTCAGTGTCAGGAATGGTGTCATTACTGGGCTCACCTGCTGGTGGCACTGTTGCATTCGGCAGCAGTGGGTGTAGTTCTGGTGGCCACCAGCGGGTGTCTCCTCACCAAGACTTTCTACCAGCCATCAAGCACACCTGATCTGGGTCTGCTGCACTATATAAGCCCGCCCTTAACCAAGCTCAGTGCTCCAGAATTCCTTCTGTAAGCCTGGTCCCGGCCTGAACCTGAACCTGATCCGTTACCTGATCCTGAACCTGATCCTGATCTGTTCCCTGCCTTGTCCTGGACTCTGCTCCTTGTACCCTGTCCCCTGAGACCTGTCCCCTGAGACCTGTCCCCTGATACCAGCTTCCAGCTCCCCCTTGCTGACTGCTCCCAGTATCTGGCCTTCTGCTCCCCTTGTCTCTCGTCCCTGCCTTGTTTATGTATGTGTGTTCTCTTTACTTGTATATATTAGTTAGATAGTTAGATTAGGTTGTTTTGGGGTTTGTTGTGTTCTCTTGTATTCATTTCTTGCTTATGGTTTGCTGTTGTTTGATTACACGTGTGCCTTTATCTTTAATAAATATATATATTTTCACTTACTCTGTTCCTGATTCCTTAAAGTGCAGCCCAATGATCTGACCACCTGTATTGGATGTCTGCGTGTAGCATCCCCGTGACAGAATTCTGGAGCCATACAATCAGATCGGCTGCACCTGGGAAATGGGTCTGAGCACTTGTTAAAATTACTAAAATTACTAAGATGAAGGTGGACGATATTTTTTATCTTTCACTCCTGGCAACAGATGACAAAGATTTCTGTTATCAGACACTAAGGGAATATACCAGAGAGCAGTTATTGGAATGCATCCGCATAGCTCACGTTTTTGTGGATCAGGGCAATTTTGAGGTTGAGGATGTGCAAGCTTTGATTTGTATCTGTACAGAGTTGGCCTTGTCTTATGCCTCTATTGGAACTGATCATTATACACCTCCTTTTAATGCAGCTCAAGTACAATCTTTGGTGTGGCTGTTGGAAGACGACTCAGCCTTTTTCCATGAGCACTACTCTGCTTGTCCTCAACAGGTGCTTCTAGCATGCATTGATTCAGTGCAGTCTCTGGTCAGACAAGCAGTGTGCAAACCTTATTTTGTGAAACCCTTATTACAGGCCTGGTCAAGTTTGTTGTACTCAGCCCCTGTCACTTCCCAACCATCCATTTCTATGTCTAGATACCAACCTGCTGGGATGTCTTCCTCTCCTTTTCCCCCCAATTCCCACTTTTTCTGAACAATACACCCAGCTAACAATGAAGTACCAGTACCCTGTCTCCTCCTGCTGCACTTACCCTGCCTTTTACCCCTTCTGCTTCTTCTCGGCTGCCTCCATCAGCTCCTTCAAAGCCCCCTTCAAAGTCTGCACCCTCTGTTTCACCATCCCTCCGCTATTCACCTCTACCAGCCACATCCATATACAAATCTTCAGTGGCGAAACCAAAGAAAAAAATGAAGTTTTTTCCAACCCATTCAATCCTGCCACTATCCCAACCTGCCTCCACACCCACCAACCTGTGCCAGCCTGATGTTCCCGTGCCAGCCTTCCAGCCTGAGGTTCCCGTGCCAGCCTTCCAGCCTGAGGTTCCCGTGCCAGCCTTCCAGCGTGAGGTTCCCGTGCCAGCCTTCCAGCCCGAGGTTCCCGTGCCAGCCTTCCAGCCCGAGGTTCCCATGCCAGTTTGCCAGCCCGAGGTTCCCGTGCCAGTTTGCCAACCCGAGGTTCCCGTGCCAGTCTTCCAGCCCGAAGTGCCGGAGCCAGTCTTCCAGCCCGGAGTGCCGGAGCCAGTCTTCCAGCCCGGAGTGCCAGAGTCAGCCTTCCAGCCTGCAGCTCCAGAGTCAGCCTTCCAGCCTTCAGGGCCAGCCTTCCAGTCTTCAGCTCCAGGGCCAGCCTTCCAGCCTTCAGCTCCAGGGCCAGCCTTCCAGCCTACAGTTCCAGGGCCAGCCTTCCAGCCTGCAGTTCCAGGGCCAGCCTGCCAGCCTGTAGTTCATGTGCCAGCCTGCCAACTTGAATTTCCTGTGCCAGCCTGCCAACTTGAAGTTCCTGTGCCAGCCTGCCAACTTGAAGTTCCTGTGCCAGCCTGCCAGCTTGAAATTCCTGTGCCTGTCTTCCAAACAGAAGTCCTGATGACGGTGTCCCAGTCAGTAGATCCGGTGTCCCAGTCGGTAGATCCGGTGCCCCAGTCGGAAGATCCGGTGCCCCAGTCGGAAGATCCGGTGCCCCAGTCGGAAGATTCGGTGCATGAGACCCCGCCTGAAGATCCGGTGCCCGTTTCCCGGCCTGAGGTTGTGGTGCCCATTTCCCAGCATGAGATTGTGGTGTCCGTTTCCCAGCCTGAGGTTGTGGTGCCCGTTTCCCGGCTTGAGGTTGTGGTGCCCGTTTCCCGGCTTGAGGTTGTGGTGCCCGTTTCCCGGCTTGAGGTTGCGGTGCCCGTTTCCCGGCTTGAGGTTGTGGTGTTCGTTTCCCGGCTTGAGGCTGTCATGCCCGTTTCCCCGCCTGAGGTTGTTGTACCCGCTGTGGTGCCCGTTTCCCGGCTTGAGGTTGTGGTGCCCATTTCCCGGCTTGAGGCTGTCATGCCCGTTTCCCCGCTTGAGGTTGTGGTGCCCATTTCCCGGCTTGAGGTTGTGGTGCCCGTTTCCCGGCTTGAGGTTATGATGCCCATTTCTCAGTCTGTGGAGCCTACTGCCCAGCCTGAGATGATCCCGTCTGCTGCCCAGCCTGAGATGATCCCCTCTGCTGCCCAGCCTGAGATGATCCCTCTGCTGCCCAGCCTGAGATGATCCCCTCTGCTGCCCAGCCTGAGATGATCCCCTCTGCTGCCCAGCCTGAGATGATCCCGTCTGCTGCCCAGCCTGAGATGATCCCGTCTGCTGCCCAGCCTGAGATGATCCCGTCTGCTGCCCAGCCTGGGATGATCCCGTCTGCTGCCCAGCCTGAGATGTTCCGTCTGCTGCCCAGCCGGAGATGTTCCTGTCTGCTGATCCGTTGCCCGCTGCCCAGTCTGATGTTCCAGAGCCTACTGTCTTGCTTGGTGACCCTGTACCTGGTATCCAGCCTTATGATCCAGTTCCTGATGGTTCCATTCCTGATACTCTGCCTGGTGGTTCCTTTACCGCTGCCCAGCCTGATGACTCGGAGCCCGCTGCACAGCCTGA
Source organism: Rana muscosa (assembly GCA_029206835.1). Classification (NCBI taxonomy): domain Eukaryota; kingdom Metazoa; phylum Chordata; class Amphibia; order Anura; family Ranidae; genus Rana; species Rana muscosa. Next base: position 86,041,513 of record CM055125.1, on the reverse strand, counting down.
GGATATGGTCCCTGCTAAGACCTGTTCCTGATGCCCAGCTGGCCGCTGATGTCTTCCTGATGGATGCCCTTTTTTCCACTATTTTAATCCTGCTTGTCACCCAGCCTGAATGTAATGCCCCTACGTGGTCTGCCTCCGATGGGTTCTTGCCCGTTGCCCTGCTCATTTTTACTTCCAAATCTAAACTTCCTGACCCTGGTGGTGGGATGCGTGCCCTATTTTCAGACTCTAGTGGCACGTCCCCCAGTGAACTAAAGGACTTTGGCCTAGGAAGTGCGAAGAAGTCCACAGACGTAGTGTGGAAACTTTTTTGGGTGTTTCCGCATCCACTCGGACTGTCCAACCAAGGGCTGAATGGAGTGTCCGGAGGCCACTCCTTAAGGGGGGGGAACTGTCAGGAATGGTGTCATTACTGGGCTCACCTGCTGGTGGCACTGTTGCATTCGGCAGCAGTGGGTGTAGTTCTGGTGGCCACCAGCGGGTGTCTCCTCACCAAGACTTTCTACCAGCCATCAAGCACACCAGATCTGGGTCTGCTGGACTATATAAGCCCGTCCTTAACCAAGCTCAGTGCTCCAGAATTCCTTCTGTAAGCCTGGTCCCTGCCTGAACCTGATCCGTTACCTGATCCTGAACCTGATCCTGATCTGTTCCCTGCCTTGTCCTGGACTCTGATCCTTGTTCCCTGTCCCCTGAGACCTGTCCCCTGAGACCTGTCCCCTGATACCAGCTTCCAGCTCCCCCTTGCTGACTGCTCCCAGTATCTGGCCTTCTGCTCCCCTTGTCTCTTGTCCCTGCCTTGTTTATGTATGTGTGTTCCCTTTACTTGTGTATATTAGTTAGATAGTTAGATTAGGTTGTTTTGGGGTTTGTTGTGTTCTCTTGTATTCATTTCTTGCTTATGGTTTGCTGTTGTTTGATTACACGTGTGCCTTTATCTTTAATAAATATATATATTTTCACTTACTCTGTTCCTGATTCCTTAAAGTGCAGCCCAATGATCTGATCACCTGTATTGGATGTCTGTGTGTAGCATCCCCGTGACACTCAGGCACTGCCACAGGGTAGTATGTCACATGTGCTGGGTATTCTCCCAGGTTGTGGAGAAGGAAACAGTGGCTGGGTAACAGTGTCTCTTTAATGTAAATCCTTTAACTAACCCTGAAACTGCACCCTTATGCCGCGTACACACGGCCGTTTTTCCCGTCGAAAAAAACCTAAATTTTTCCCATTCGACGAGAAAAACTATAGTCTGTGGGCTTTCTGTCGTTTTTTTCGACGAGAAAAACAGCATTAAAAACGACGAGAAAAATTAGAACATGTTCTAATTTTTCTCGTCGTTTTTTTCGACATGTTTTCCGCGGCAGTGTTTCCCATAGGGAAACACTGCCGCGGAGCCCACACACGGTCGTTTTTTTCGACCAAAAAAAAAATGACATTTAAAACGGCCGTGTGTGAGGGGAACAAGCTGTTCCTCGTTTTTAACGTCGATTTTCTCGACGGTGTTTTCACCGTCGAAAAAATCGATCGTGTGTACGCGGCATAAAAGTGGAACTTTACCCATATCAACTTGATAAGAATAATGTTCTTTAGCAAGGAACATACATTCTACATTAATATTTATGCTACCAAAATTAGTGTGTGCTATAAATTGCCTCCAGCATTGCTCCTGTTACTTCTTCCAGGAGGCTGCCATTTTGCTGAAGCCCAGAGTTCCTGAACAGTAATGAATCTTTAGGCTGTCAGAGCAACTGTGGATGTGTAGAGCAGGGTGAGGCAGTGTATTTTTGTGTTTTAAACCATATTGACATTATTTTTAATGTTTTACATAGCTATACCTACAAAAGGGGGCTGCCTGAAGTGATCTATTAGGACTTCATTTTATGACTAAAGTGCCACTTTAAAGGATAAGTTCACAAAAATAATAATAAATGCACATTTTTTGCAGGTAAAAAAATATGCACTTATTTTTTTGTTAGGGATTGGCAGATTATGGGTGAAATGCCATGGTCCTGCAAAATGTCCTTGTGTCTGTTTGCCTGTACCTCTGATATGAGCAAGCAGTAACACTTGAGACAGGAAGTTCAGTAAACTACCACAGCACTCAACAGCCGTAAGGGCTGTTGGACCTTGTCGTTTTCTCATTCACAGAACACTGTAAATGGATGATGTAGCCGAGTGGGCAGAGCCCCGCATGGGCAGGTCTTTTTTAGATTGTGACAGCTAGCCAGGGGATCAGGGGAGAACAGGGTCTGATGCATATGCAACATATTACATGTTACACTCTGAATATGTGCGTAACATGTGACATGTTACAAAAAGGTGAATTTATTCTTTAAGGAGAACCCATTATTTGCTTGTGTAGGGTAAAGCAAAAACGTTATTTCAGAGCCATCTCCAGGTCCTTCCACTATTTATTTCCCATCATTCTCCAGCTTACCTTAATTATGATAAATTGCTCCCACAGCAAAGCTCTGCAAAAGCCCTCAAAATTTCTATGCAAAAAACAACTTTCTAATACGTGGCATTTGCATAAGCTGAGATACTTCTCCCACATGAAAATCATTGAATCTGACAACAGGCTGTGAGTACTGCTGCATAATAGGTGACATGCCCATCCCCCCATACCTGGACATCAACTGGGGAACTCTGGCAATGTTCGGTGGGTTGGGACTATCAGAATTAAAGTGGAGTTCCACCCAAAAATGGAATCCCCCCCCTCCGGTGTCACATTTGGCACCTTTCAGGGGAGAGAAGGGAGCAGATACCTGTGTAATACAGGTATTTGCTCCCACTTCCTGGCATAGATCACTGCAGTGATCGCCGTGACCTACGCCACTTCCTGCACCTACACTGTCCTCCCCCGCTGTCTTCTGGGAGACACACAGGTCCTAGAAGACAGCAGGGACCAGTGAGGATGCGCAGCGCGACTCGCGCATGCGCAGTAGGGAATCAGGCAGTGAAGCCGCAAGGCTTCACTTCCTGATTCCCTCACCGAGGATGGCGGCGGCAGCAGCCGAGAGCCGAGCGACTGATCGGCTTTGGCTGCCGACATTGCGGGCGCCCTGGACAGGTAAGTGTCCATTTATTAATAGTCAGCAGCTGCAGGATTTGTAGCTGCTGGCTTTTGATATATTTTTTTTAGGTAGACCTCCGCTTTAAGCTTTGTTGTAGCAACTTATGGTGCCCTCTATTTGATACTGGCCTTAGATTATACTATACTATTGTAGCGATACCTCCAACTAAGGAGGCCGCAGAATTAGATTTTGGGCCCTGAGTGCAGCTCCGCCAACCCCCGGCAATAGGCTCTATCCCCTTCTGGCACAGCTAGTACTAACAATCAATGATATGTCCTATGCAATAGAATAACTAAGCAAGGACACAGTAATGAATTGTAATAGGTAAAGTGTTTTACTCATCAATTCTCAATATGAATAAAAGGGGTAACAATAATCACAGTTCTAAACAATCACTCCTAAGGGCAGCGTCCTGCCACTCTAACACACTATATAGTAACACACGCTACAAGTGTGCCATACGGGCGACCGTTAACTAAGTGCCCTATGGCGCAGCAATCAAACACGCTAGAATCCCCACCAGGCCTGGTTCTAATATTTAGCTTAGTCCTTCTTTCTTCACCGGCAGGTCTGTAATGGTGGTGCACTTAAACAGAGTATAACTTTGTAATCCAAGGGGTATGAAAATAACTTGTAGGCCACGGCAGTCTATAGGCCTATACACAGCAACAGTATCTAAGCTGGGCTTATGCCCTCTCACCCGCCGGACTACGGATCCAGTCCGGGAAAACCTCCACCGGCCGTGTCACACACTCTCGATCTCTCCAACGATCGGGTCCCCGATCCGACAAGGCGGTAGCTCACAAAGTCAGATGCCACCCAGGCTCGCAGAGGGGAGGATGGAAGGCTCTTCGGTGCAGAGCAAGGCCTCAGGCTTCAGGCCTTGCCCCTCCGACACATCCGCACAGGAGGATCCGTCCGTGAAGTCTCGTGTCGCCAAAGAGGCCGAGCCCGGCCCCGCCTCTTCCTTTTATAACCCCTCCCATGAGTCTCTGCGGTGGAACGTCACAACAAGAATGGGGTTATGGGTAATGTAGTTTCTTCCCAATATAGGGGAACACCCCGCTACACACTCCCCCCACTTAAACTCTTTGGTCCCCAAAGATAAATTTTAGCAACAACTATATACAACATTGGACAATTCTGAAAACGATGTTGGGATAGGGGATTCCCACCATAACTGAGGGGTTGAATTCCCTTGCCCACAGGTCACATTATCTTGGGTGGCCTGACTAACTGTGCCAGAGAGTGAGCTGGGGTTGCCCTCCACCAAATGGACAGTGGAGGGATCCGGAATCTCAGCATTTCTCCTAGCAGTGACCACAGAGTCTTCCGAACTGTTCCCCATCTGGGGGTAGGTCAGCTTCTTAGGAGGTTGAATGACTCTTCGAGCTCTTTGCTCTCTTGGAATCTCTGGCTCTGGCGCCTCAGGCTCCTCTTCCTCGGAGTAACTATCATGGGCATCTTCCCAGTAATCTGTTGAAGGACTGAAAGGGATGAATTCTGTAGCCTCTGGGTTCAGCGTTTCATCTGTGGTATCTTGGGTGACTGGAAGATCTATGATAGAAGTTCCTGGAGTTGGGGAAGACCACAGCCAATCAAGCTCTCCTTCTTCATCCCCACTAAGTTGGGAGGCTTCTCCATTTCCAGCTCGGGAGGTCTGTGACCGAGTGTGCGGTCTAGGAGTATCCAAGATAGAGGCCGGTGCAGGGGAGTCTCCCACGGAAGGTATTCTAACTGCCTCCGTCAGTGGAAGCAGGTGGTTTCGATGCCATGTCTTCAGTGGGCCTACCTTTCCCTCTGGCTTCACCTTGTAGACAGGTAGGCCCGGCAACTTCCTGCAGATGACGTAAGGTTCAGATCTCCATCTGTCTGCAAGCTTGCGCTTTCCGGGGACTCCCAGATTGCGCAACAGTACTCGATCCCCGGGCTGTAGGTCTTGTACCCGGACCTTCAGGTCGTAATTTTTTTTATTCCGAGCTCCCCTTTGATCTGAGGCCGCTTGAGCTTGTTCATAGGCTACTTTCAGGCTGTGTCTGAGCCTATCCACATATCCTCTGTGAGAGGTGACGGAGGAATGGTCCAGTGAGGTGCCAAAAGCCAGGTCCACCGGTAGTCTCGCTTCTCTCCCAAACATGAGTCGATATGGGGAATAGCCTGTAGCATCACTGATGGTGCAGTTGTAAGCATGTACCATGGCTGCTATGTGTTTGCTCCAATGTTGCTTTTTCTCGCTTTCCAGAGTCCCCAACATGTTGAGCAGGGTTCGGTTGAACCTTTCCGGCTGAGCATCTCCCTGAGGATGGTAAGGTGTAGTTCGAGTCTTCCTGATTCCCAACGAATCCAAGAGCTTCCGGATCAGCTTACTCTCGAAGTCCCTCCCTTGATCTGAATGGAGTCTCTGTGGCAGCCCATAATGGACAAAATACTTCTCCATAAGTACCTTGGCCACGGTGGAGGCCTTCTGATCTTTGGTGGGGAAGGCCTGGGCATACCGGGTGAAATGGTCGGTTATCACCAGAACATTTCCTAGTCCACTCAGGTCGGGTTCGAGGCAGAGAAAGTCAATGCACACCAAGTCCATAGGCCCTTGGCTCTGTAGATGGCCCATTGGGGCAGCTTGATGGGGCAAAGTCTTCCTCTGGATGCATCGCGCACATGAGTGGCAGTACTCCTCTACCTCTGCCCTCATGCAGGGCCAATAGAACCGACTTCTGACAAGTTGAAAAGTCCTTTCAGCCCCTAGGTGGCCATGATTGTCATGCAAGGCCATCAAAACAGTCTCCCGATGTTTCTCTGGGAGGAACATCTGCCACTTATCTTCTGAATCATCAGAGGGGCCCCTTCGGTAGACCACTCCCTGATGCAACTGCAACCTATCCCACTCCTTCCTCAGTAGGCGAGCTTCTTTGGAGGGTTGACGCATGAGTATGTTTGGATCCTGATTTTCCAAGGCCTCCAGGACCAATCTCCCCATGGGGTCTTCCAATTGGTCACACCTTAATTCCTTTTTGGACAATCTTGGTAGGTGGCCCTCTTCCAATTGAGCTACTCCACAGTAGTGTTTGGGGACTCCCACCGTGGTAACTCCTATTTCCTCTGCTCTGGAGCATCCTCGGGCTTGGAATGCAGCTCCTTGACAAAGGGCCTGCACCCCGTCCGGTGCCACTTGGGTCCAATCTTCTATTTCAATGGTCGGGGAATGAGATCTTCTGGACAAGGCGTCTGCGTCTCGATTCCCCACTCCTGGTCTATACTTAAGGCTGAAGTTGAATCCAGACAGTGCGGCTAGCCACCTGTGTCCAGTGGCATCCAGCTTGGCCGTGGTGAACAGGTAGGTAAGGGGGTTGTTGTCGGTCTTCACAGTGAACTCTGCTCCGTACAGGTAGTCTTTGAGCTTGTCTACTACCGCCCACTTGAGGGCCAGGAACTCCAGCTTGTGAGTGGGGTAGTTCTTCTCAGAGGGGGTCAGGCTTCTACTCACATAGGCAACAGGCCGCAATTGCCCCTCATGTTCTTGGTAAAGTACTCCTCCCAGACCGTCGTGACTAGCATCCACGTGCAGTTCATAGGGTTTGGTTGGGTCTGCATAGGCCAAGACTGGTGCAGTGGTCAGGCTCCTCTTCAATTCCTGGAAAGCCTCTTCACACCTCTGATTCCACTGATCTCTGATGGACTCTCCTGGCCTCCTGGGCCCCGATCCATCCTCCTCTCCTTCAGTCTTGAGCAACTCATTCAATGGTCTAGCAATTCGAGCAAATCCCTCCACAAACCTTCTATAGTAGGAGCAGAAGCCCAAGAAGGATCTGAGTTCTGTTACTGTGGTGGGCTGTGGCCAGGAGGTAACTGCCTCCAATTTCTCAGGGTCTGTGGCCACCCCTTCTTCAGATACTATGTGCCCCAGATAGTTCACAGAAGACTGGTAGAACCGACACTTCTCAGGCGAAAGCTTAAGTCCTTCCTCACTGAGTCTTCTCAACACTTTCTCCAGCCTCTCTTCATGTTCCTCCAAGGTTCTCCCAAAGACAATGACATCGTCTAGGTATACAAGGACTTCGATCAAGTTCATGTCCCCTACTGTCTTCTCCATGAGACGTTGGAAAGTAGCTGGGGCTCCAGACAGACCTTGGGGCATCCGGTCGAATTCGAAGAACCCCACTGGGGTTATGAAAGCTGTCTTCTCCTTGTCTGCTGGGTGCATCGGAATCTGATAGTACCCACTCTTGAGATCCATAACGCTGAACCATTTGGCTCCAGACAAGCTCTGTAGGGCATCCTCTATCCTCGGAGTGGTGTATTGGTCAGGTATGGTTCTCCTGTTGAGAGTCCTGTAGTCTATACAGAGCCTCAATGATCCATTCTTCTTTCGGACCACTACTATGGGAGAGGCATAGGGGCTTCTGGACTCCCGTATCACACCAGTCCTCTTGAGTTCTGCAAGTTGTTCCCTCAGATCCTCCAGATCTGCTAGCGGGACCCGCCTGACTCTCTCTCGGAAGGGCTTATCTTCTTGGAGGCGGATCCGATGGGTGGCACTTCTTGCACACCCCACATCAAATTCATCCCTAGAGAAGATCTTCTCCCATCTATTCAACTGGGCCTTGGCTCTCTCTTTCCAAGCCCTGGACAGATTCGGGTTTTCCATGGTCAGCTTCTCCCAAACATCCGCTTCTTCACCTGTCCTCTTCACTTCTGACAGGGTAACAGGGGCCTCCGGGCTCACCTGGCCTAGCAACATTCTGGCTGGGATGTCCATGGGGTCTTTGGTAGTATTCCTAACACTCACTGGAACTCTATAATGGGCCTTCTTCAGGACCTTCAGCGGAATCACTTCCGGTATCACCTCCAGGCCTGAGGATTCACCCCTTGGGTCTGACTCCAGCATGACAAAGGGACCAGGCTGTTCCCAAGTAAGCTTCACAGTGGCCCTGAGACAGGTTACTTCACCGGGCTGCAACACTACCCCTTCTCTTCCAAGTCTCCACAACTTCCCTATCTCCTCTCCAGGGGTCTCCCGCTCTTGGACCAGCCGTTGGTAGGCTGTCTTCAGCATGGGATGGATCTTGGTAGCTGCTTGTCTTTCTTCCGTCACTAGAGGGGTCAGGAGTCTTCGGACCAGGTCCGTGTTTGTCCCTATTATAAGGGAATTCTTGTTGGCTCCAGGCGGCCTAGGACACACAACTGCCAGGGTGTCAAACACTTCGGCCTTCCCAGCCACGGATGGGTCAAAGGTTATTTGGACGGGAAGGTAGCCGTCGTAAGGGAAACTCTGGGTTCCAATTCCCCATATTTCCAGCTCCTCTATCTTCTGGATAGGCAGATGACTCAGGTGCCTGTCGTAGAAGTTCCGGTATAGTAGGGTCACTTGTGCCCCGGTGTCCAGGAGGCCCCTGGTGTAGACTCCCTCCACTTGAATGGGCACTATAGGGGATGGGCCTACCAGCTTCTCTGGATATGGTCCGGCAGGAGCTGCCTTCTTCAGACCTTTTCCCTTTGGACTCTCTCTTGTCCTATTCCCTTTGGACTTGAACCTTTCTTGAGCCTGGTATGCACTGACTTCCCTCCTTTTAATGGGTGTAGGAACCCGCTGAGGTGTACTATTATTTTTCTTGGGTGGGCACCTCCTTTGGGGGGTGCCGTGCCTCTCCTGAGGGGTCTCCCCCCTTCTTCTTGGAGTATAGCTTTGTTGAGGGGTATTACGTTTCCCCTTTGGTGTTCTATCTCTCTTTTTGTTTTTCTTTGCATTCAGCTTGGAGTTTACTGAAGATGGTGGGCATCCGGTTGACTCCTTCACCGGGGCCCTCTGAAGTTTCCCGCCGGCTTGTGGTTGTCTGGTCTCTTCTTCTTCGGACTAGAACATGTGGCTGCAATGTGGCCAACTCCCCCACAGTTGAAGCAGACTATATCTCCCCATTCTTGTAAAGGTTCGGGTGCTGAGGCAATCGGGAACAATTCCTTCCTTGGACTTTCCTTCTTCTTGGGACACTCTGTGTCTTTTGCTATCAGAGAGGTCAATATCTCTAATACCTTGGACATCTGAGTTTTTAGGGTGTCTATCTCCGCCTCTCTTTCAGGGGTCATCACTGGATTGACCAGCACCTGTGCGGGTACAACACTTGTCTTATCCTTCTGCTGGTCCTGTTGCAGCGCCTCCTCATCTCTGATAATTTTTATTAAATCAGCATAAGTCAGCAACATTCCTCCTCCCAAGGTTTTCAGGTGCAGCCAGACTGGATCGGAGCGTAGCGCTCCCTTTAAGACTTGCTTCATTCTTGCCGCATCGGCATCTTGGGGCTTCATCCCTTTCTTTAACACAATCTTGCACAGCAGCCTGTTTAGCCTTCTGACATACTCGGAAAGTTTCTCCTCCGGTTTTTGGAAAGTGTGTTCAAACTGGTAGACCGTCTCTGTCACCTTGTCTAATTGACCAAACTCTTCCTGCAGCATAGCTAGACAATCCTGCGCCGTGCACCCTGCATTCCCAAACCGGAAACTTTTCACTGCTTCTGCTGCTGCACCTTTAAGGCTTTCTAACACTCGCTGCCTCTTCTGTGCCTCCGGCACCTCCCATGCCTCCACTGCCTGTAATGCCTGTTCCACCCAAGTATCAAAATCTTCTTCCCCTGCCGGGACAGGGAGCTTCCCTGAGAATATTTTTAGTCTCCGGTAGCTAGTTTCCACATGCACCGTACTTGTCTTCTGACATTTGGCTAGCAAATCCCCTATTGCATTTATCAGTTCTGGTGATATAGCAGTGGCCGATGCAGGTGCCACCGGAGGTGGCGCCCTGTCTTCTCTTTCAGGTGTAGTTCGGGCCGCAGCCTGTGGCGATCCCGTAGGGGATGGTTCCCTTTCTACAGTTATTGCGTGCGCCAGCCTAAATGTTCTGTTGTCTGGCGTCCGCAGACACTTGTGCTTACAGGCCTCTGGCATCCCGTCCCAATATTCCACTAATGCGTATTGATATGAGATGTTTGGGTCTGTCTTCATGTCTATCACCCACGGTGTGTGATCTGGGGACACTGAACTCAGCAGTTCCTCTACCGTCTCACTTGACCATTTCTCGCCAGGAAGGCTAATGGCTATCGACTGTTTTGGCTCTGTATTAGCGGCTTTGCACCACTCTTCTACCGCTCTTGGATCCATGGGGTCCATGCCGGCACTTCTGGCGTTCGCTTGCTGCATCAGGATCCCGGACGAGAACCCCCACGTGTAGCGATACCTCCAACTAAGGAGGCCGCAGAATTAGATTTTGGGCCCTGAGTGCAGCTCCGCCAACCCCCGGCAATAGGCTCTATCCCCTTCTGGCACAGCTAGTACTAACAATCAATGATATGTCCTATGCAATAGAATAACTAAGCAAGGACACAGTAATGAATTGTAATAGGTAAAGTGTTTTACTCATCAATTCTCAATATGAATAAAAGGGGTAACAATAATCACAGTTCTAAACAATCACTCCTAAGGGCAGCGTCCTGCCACTCTAACACACTATATAGTAACACACGCTACAAGTGCGCCATACGGGCGACCGTTAACTAAGTGCCCTATGGCGCAGCAATCAAACACGCTAGAATCCACACCAGGCCTGGTTCTAATATTTAGCTTAGTCCTTCTTTCTTCACCGGCAGGTCTGTAATGGTGGTGCACTTAAACAGAGTATAACTTTGTAATCCAAGGGGTATGAAAATAACTTGTAGGCCACGGCAGTCTATAGGCCTATACACAGCAACAGTTTCTAAGCTGGGCTTATGCCCTCTCACCCGCCGGACTACGGATCCAGTCCGGGAAAACCTCCACCGGCCGTGTCACACACTCTCGATCTCTCCAACGATCGGGTCCCCGATCCGACAAGGCGGTAGCTCACAAAGTCAGATGCCACCCAGGCTCGCAGAGGGGAGGATGGAAGGCTCTTCGGTGCAGAGCAAGGCCTCAGGCTTCAGGCCTTGCCCCTCCGACACATCCGCACAGGAGGATCCGTCCGTGAAGTCTCGTGTCGCCAAAGAGGCCGAGCCCGGCCCCGCCTCTTCCTTTTATAACCCCTCCCATGAGTCTCTGCGGTGGAACGTCACAACAAGAATGGGGTTATGGGTAATGTAGTTTCTTCCCAATATAGGGGAACACCCCGCTACACTATTATACTATACACAACTAAATTGACTTGTGTCTTTTTTTTAACCTGACTAACTATGAAACTACAGTGCCTTGAAAAAGTATTCCTACCCCTTGACATTTTCCACATTTTGTCATGTTACAATCAAAAAGCCATGTAGGAGACACAGCATACATGTGGAAGAAGGTGCTCTGGAAAAATGAGACCAAAATTAAACTTTTTGGCCTAAAAGCAAAATGCTATGTTTGGTTGGAAAACTAACACTGCACATCACCCTGAACACACCATCCCCACCGTAAAACATGGTGGTGGCAGCATCATGTTGTGGGGATGCTTTTCTTCAGCAGGGACAGGGAAGCTGGTCAGAGATGATGGGAAGATAGATGGAGCCAAATACAGGGCAACCTTAGAAGAAAACCTGTTAGAGTCTGCAAAAGACTTGAGCCTGGGGCGGAGGTTCACCTTCCAGTAGGACAAAGACCCTAAACATACAGCCAGAGCTACAATGAAGTAGGACAATGGAATGGTTTAGATCAAAGTATATTTATGTGTTAGAATGGCCCAGTCAAAGTCCAGATCTAAATCCAATTGAGAATCTGCGGTAAGACTTGGAAATTGCTGTTCACAGATGCTCTCCATCCAATCTGACAGAGTTTGAGCTATTTTGCAAAGAATGGGCAAAAATGTCACTCTCTAGATGTGCAAAGCTGGTAGAGACATCCCCAAAAAGACTTGCAGTTGTAATTGCATCAAAATGTGGTTCTATAAAGTACTAACTCAGGGGGGCTGAATACAAATGCACGGCACACTTTCACATATTTGTAGCACACAGATCCTTTTTCCCTGCCTACCTTCACTTGCAGGGGTTAAAGGCACACCATGCCACATGCCCATATCCTCCTGGTATAAGAGGGTGAGCGGTGTTCTTGCAATTTCGGGTCCTGCAGCGAGTTACCTCCCTCAGTTGGTTCTTGTCTATAGAATGTAGGGAAAAGTCTATTCTTCCCCGAAAGAAGGCCAATGTCCAGACAGTATCTAAACTCCAACAGATGAGTTTATTTTCTTTGCTTGAAACAGATTTGGGAAAAAGGTTAAAAACAGCAATTTGGTAAGGAAATAGGTTCAGGCACGCGGCACCCAGTCACCCTATTCTCCACTCAAGCCTGAGTGGACATTGCTCACCCGGATATATCCCTCTCACAGTTCTAGCAGCCGGAGTGAAGCACAAACATGACACTTCAGTTTTAGTCCCCTAAACGGAAAAGTTCAGGACATCCTCTGCCACAGAATCCTTTAGTTCCTGAATTTAGAACTTCCTAACGCCTGCAGATTATAGAGACCATAGGTGCCAATGGGGCACACTACAGGAGCTGTCTTGCAACTCACGAATCCTTCCCTCTCATAGGCAAACAGGCCTCCCCGAGACCGTGGCTTCCTTCACTGATCCATCGGACAGGTCTTCCCCCGGTTTCCTCTGTTTCAGAGTGGGCCACCCTCCCTCGGGTTCCCTGGGACTCCAGTGGTTGGTTTGTAAACCCAGTTGAAGGTACTGGGCCTACCTGGAACTCTGCAGCCTCGGGCTAAAGGTGCCCGAGACTCCTCGACCAGTTCACGCACCCCTCGGCCAGCAGGACCAAAGGGCACGACTTTGCCACCAGGGGTCCTTCTTGGAATCCCCCCGGCACACCACACCAGATCATGGTGTCTGCCCTTTATGTACTTCCGGCATACACAGCAGGCAAAACCACCGCTCGGTAGCCGAGAGAGAACACCCAACCACACCGCAACGCCACCTGTGGTTCTCCTCAAGACCTGGGCAACAGCGCCACCCACAGGTCAAGGGGAACTATACTCCAGGCAACATTACAGCAGAGCAGAGTCCAAACTAAAGAGAATTGGAGAACCTGAGCTAAACTACTGCTCAGGCTGCCCTTGAATTTAGAGCATAGCGACCGCAATTTTGGGGGTTCGCTACATATTTATTTGTAATACATTTGGAAAACCATTTATCATTTTCCTTCCACTTCACAATTATGTGCCACTTTGTGTTAGTCTATCACAAAAAATCCCAATAAAATACATTTACGTTTTTGTTTGTAACATGACAAAACGTGGACAATTTCAAGGAGTGTGAATACTTTTTAAAAGCACTGTATATACTTGCACACAGTTTCCATGTTAATAACTTGTCGGTTGTTCCACAGTAAAGTGTATGCAGTCAACTACATCAGTAGATCCTATAAATGTGGCTTTTAAAATATGTCACATGCTCAGAAGCACAACTAGAAACCACAGGGTTCCATTGCAAACATTTGATGGAGTCCCTATCAGTGGCAAGTGCCCTATTGTGTACAACATTCTCTTAGCATTAGTGGTCAGGGGTGAGTGCCCCCCACACAATATTTACAACCCTATTACACTGGTAGTCAGGGGTGAGCAGCCTGTAATGTACTCCTTTAGGCATTCCAATTATATAGCTTAGCTCTACTGTAATATTGTAATGAAAACCGTACACGTGGTTGCCAGAAAAGATTTCTTCTGACTTCCTGTTGTCTACAAAACCGGAAGTGAAGGCTAACAGGGGTTTTAACTTTTCCCTACTCTGTTCAAAACAAAAATAAGTTTTGGATTAAAGTTAGCCACAAACTGATAGATTTTATTTTTGTTTATTCTGATAACAGCAAAGATAGATCAATCCCCCTGACAGGCTATTGTATACCGAAGCAGCAGCTGCATCTGATTGGATGCAGCTTCTGTTAGGCTGACAATTTTCCACCCGACTCTTTTGATTTTTCAATCAAATGATGTCGGGTGGGAGGGAGTCCATAGGGCCACCCACAAAGCAATTTCAATCTGTTCATCAGGAACTAGCTGAAGTGTGCATAGTGCATAGCCAATTTAGATTAAAAAAAAGCTGTAGTTCTCTTGTACATGATACTCCTGTTTGAGCATCTACTTTTTCAGACATTTCTATTTTTTTTGGTATGTATTTGGGCATATCTACGTGCATTTTCACATATATGCGTTCCCGCATTTTCGTGCGCACTCGCGTATGTTATTATTAACGTATTCTCACATTTTCTTTCTGCACAATATGTAAATGAGCATTTGTGCACATTTGTGCATTTGAGCTTTTTCAAGTTGCAGTGTGCAAGAGGCATTAGAGTACTATCACACCTACAAAAGCACCCGCACTCCGATTAGATGTGAGAGCCCCAGAGGTTATTCCCGTGATTAGCTGTGAGAGACATCCCCATTGAAAGCAATGGGAGGCCACTGGCTCCCCCAGCTAATTGTAGTTGTAAAGGCACAAGTCTTTTTACCTTTATGTGCATGAATGTAAAAAACCTTCTGTGTGCAGCAGCCTCCCCAGCCCCCCTAATACTTACCTAAGCCCCCTCTCGATCAAGCTATGTCCACGAGAGCCTTGCCTCTCCGAGGACTTGCGCTCCTGATTGGCTATTGGCAGCACCGGGAGCCATTGGCTCCCGCTGCTGACAGTCACAGCCAGTGAGCCAATCAGGAGATGGAGGAGGTGAGGCACCCGACAGGAGGGAGAAGCCAGGAGCACTGGCGTGGGACCCGAGAAGAGGAGGATCCGGGATGCTCTGTGCAAAACCACTACACAGAGGAGGTAAGCATGACATGTTTATTATTTTAATGAAAAAAAAAATGAAAGCTTTACAATCACTTTAAATGTACACAATGCTACATATCTTAACAGATAAGGTGAGTGTTGCATTTATGTTTGTGAATTAAATTAGCATTTTTTCACACAAAAGTAACTTTTGCTTGTTGGTTACAGGTCCTTTGACTATATATAGTATACAAGCATCATCTATTTTAGGTGAGTATTCACCCTCCCTATAAAACTTTATGTGAACTTGCCCATCTGTAGTTTCTAGACACTGCATTGTATTTGTTACAAAGGTATTTGCAACTGATGAACAGCATCCATATACAACTTTCCTACTGTGCCTGTCACTATTGTTGTTTTTCTCCTTAGGCTATCCTGACCGTTGCTGCCCATTCACTTCCCACACTGTGACCTGAAGAAGCCATATGCTTCTTAAATGTTGTTTTTATTGATCCGAAGAAATGGACAAGATAGAAGTATTTACCAGTCCGGTAACAGATGAGGGGGAATGCTTTGTAAATGGACTCGTAAATAACTGAGCTGACTTGGAAAACAGATGTTTGAGGCTCACGTGCAAAGATGTTTCATTTAGATATCTTTAAAGCTGAATTCCAGGCAGATATAAAAGACCAAAAATAAAACAGCTCTGTATTCATACTCCTTACTCCCAGCAGCCCTTTAAGTGGGTCTTAATGCTGGGAGGCAGAGGTGGGGTCCCTATCATGTGATTGCTTTGATTGGCTCTTATTGCGGTCACATGATTGGCAGCCTGATATGCTGGTTCCCAATCAACAAATACTAAAAAGCTGTCAGTTAACACAAACACAGGCCGGGTTCACACTGGGGCGACAAACGCTCCGACATTGGGAGCTCATGTCGCATGACGTGTGAAAATCAATGTTTCCCTATGGGAGCCATCTTAACTGGTCCGACACATGTCGGTCCGACTTTGAAAATGCTCCCTGTACTACTTTGGTCCAACTTTGATCCGACTTCAGCCCATTGACTATCATTGAAGTCGGATCAAAGTCGAACCGCAGTCTTGCATGATCCGACTTTGGCATGCGACTTCTACTCTGCTGATCTTGAGGTGGAACTCCACGCCAAATTTTAAATAAAAAACCGGCGTGGGTTCCCCCTTCAGGAGCATACCAGGCCCTTGGGTCTGGTCTGGATTTTAAGGGGAACCCCTACGCCGAAAAAACGGCGTGGGGTACCCCCCAAAATCAAAACCAGACCCTTATCCGAGCACGCAACCTGGCAGGCCGCAGTGGAAGAGGGGGGGACGAGAGAGCGGCCCCCCTTCCTCCTGAACCTTACCAGGCCGCATGCCCTCAACATGGGAGGTTTGGTGCTCTGGGGCAGGGGGGCGACCTGCGGCCCCCCCACCCCAAAGCACCCTGTCCCCATGTTGATGAGGACAGGGCCTCTTCCCGACAACCCTGGCCGTTGGATGTCGGGGTCTGCGGGCGGGGGCTTATCGGAATCCGGGAGCCCCCTTTAATAAGGGGGCCCCCAGATCCCGTCCCCCCACCCTATGTGAATGAGCATGGGGTACATTGTACCCCTACCCATTCACCTGGTGGAAAAAAAATTCAAGAAAAAAAACACAACACAGCTTTTTAAAGTAATTTATTGCACAGCTCCGGGGGTCTCCGGTGTCGTCTCCATGCTCTCCGGTTCTTTCTTCCTTCTGACGGGCCTCCGCTATCTTCTTCCAGCTCTTTTGCTAGCGGGGCCCGGTCTTCACCGTCGCCTTCTTCTTCTCCCGCTCTCTGGTTCTTTCTTCCTTCGGCCGGGCCTCCGCTATCTACTTCCAGCTCTTTTGCTAGCGGAGGCCCGGTCTTCCCGTCGTCTCGTCCGGCTCTCCGTTGTCCTTCTGCCGGCCCTCCACTATCTTCTTCCAGCTCTTTTGCTAGTGGAGGGGCCGGTCTTCCTGTCGTCGCCGTTTGCGTCTTCTTCCCTCTTCTCCTCCTCGATGTTGACTCGTCGCTTCCTTCCGCTGTAATGCTGGGTGTTGCGGTGCGCGCCGATTTATATAGGCTTCTTATGACATCACAGTCACAAGCTCCGGGTGGCCCCGGAGCATGTGACTGTGACGTCATGGGAGCATGTGACTGTGACGTCATGAGAAGCCTATATAAATTGGCGCACACCGCAACACCAGTATTACAGCGGGAGGAAGCGACCAGTCAACATCGAGGAGGAGAAGAGGGAAGAAGACGCAGACGGCGACGACGGGAAGACCGGCCCCTCCACTAGCAAAAGAGCTGGAAGAAGATAGTGGAGGGGCCGGCAGAAGGACAATGGAGAGCCGGACGAGACGACGGGAAGACCGTGCCTCCACTAGCAAAAGAGCTGGAAGAAGATAGCGGAGGCCCGGCAGAAGGAAGAAAGAACCGGAGAGCGGGAGAAGAAGAAGGCGACGGAGAAGACCAGGCCCCGCTAGCAAAAGAGCTGGAAGAAGATAGCGGAGGCCCGGTAGAAGGAAGAAAGAACCGGAGAGCGCGGAGACGACACCGGAGACCCCCGGAGTTGTGCAATAAATTACTTTAAAAAGCTGTGTTGTGTTTTTTTTCTTGACATTTTTTTCCACCAGGTGAATGGGTAGGGGTACAATGTACCCCATACTCATTCACATAGGGTGGGGGGCCGGGATCTGGGGGCCCCCTTATGAAAGGGGGCTCCCGGATTCCGATAAGCCCCCCGCCCGCAGACCCCGAAACCAACGGCCAGGGTTATCAGGAAGAGGCCCTGTCCTCATCAACATGGGGACAGGGTGCTTTGGGGTGGGGGGGCCGCAGGTCGCCCCCCTGCCCCAGAGCACCAAACCCCTAATGTTGAGGGCCTGGTACGGTTCAGGAGGGAGGTGGGCCGCTCTCTCGTCCCCCCCTCCCCCATTCTTCCCCTGTGGCCTGCCAGGTTGCGTGCTCGGATAAGGGTCTGGTTTGGATTTTGGGGGGACCCCCCGTTTTTTCGGCGTAGGGGTTCCCCTTAAAATCCAGACCAGACCCAAGGGCCTGGTATGCTCCTGAAGGGGGAACCCACGCCGTTTTTTATTAAAAATTTGGCGTGGAGTTCCCCCTCAAGATTCATACCAAACACAGCGCCTGGTATTGGCGGGGATCCAAGTCGGATCCCCGTTCATTGAAAGTCGGACATATGTCGGCTTCATGTCACAGGGCAAAGTCGGATCCAAAGTACGATGGCTTTCGTGTCGCACAAGTGTGAACCCGGCCACAACCTCAGACCGCCATCGGCCAAAATTTGCAGCGGCTGGGCATTAAGGCCATCAGGACTGGCAGGAAAGAAATACACATTTTGGCAGGTAAAACAGATCACATATATGTATTTCCTCTTTGTAAATAGCTGTTTACATGGACTTTAGTTTAAGGGACGGTTCACACTAGTGCGATTCCAAACATTGCATGTGGTTCGCACCGCATTGCTGTGCAGATCACATGCAATGTCTCCATCGATTCCTCCAATCCCATCCCCGTTCCATCCATTCCCCTGATCCCATCTCAGCTCCATTCACCACCCCGATCCCATTCCGACTCCATCCACCACGCTGATCCAGTCCTGGCTTCATCCATCCCCTGATTCCATCCTTCTCCTTGATCCCATCCCAGCACCATCCATTCCCCTGATCCCATCCCAGCTCCATCCTTCCCCCTGATCCCATCCCGGTGCCATCCATCCCCCTGATCCCATCCCAGCTCCATCCATCCCCCAATCCCATCTCCATCCTTTTCCTTAATCCCATCCCAGCTCCATCCATCTGCCAATCTCATCCGGCTCCATGCTTCCCCATGATCCCACCCCGGCCCCATCTATCCCCCTGATCCAATCCCAGCTCCATCCTTCCCCCTTATACCCATCTTGGCTCCACCGATCCCATCCCTGCTCCATCCATCCACCGATCCCATCCCAGCTCCTTGCTTCCCCCTGATCCAAAGCCGGCGCCATCTATCCCCCTGATCCCATCCCAGCTCCATCCATCCCATCCCAGCTCCATCCTTCCCCTTGATCCAATCCCGGATTCATCCATCCCTGATCCCATCCCGGCTCTATCCATCCCCCAATCCTATCCTGGCTCCATCCATCCGCCGATCCCATCCCGGCGCCATCTATCCCACTGATCCCATCCCAGCTCCATCCATCCCCCGATCCCATCCCAACTCCATCATTCCCCTTGATACCATCCCAGCTCCATCCTTCCCCCTGATCCCATCCCGGTGCCATCCATCCCCCTGATCCCATCCCAGCTCCATCCATCCCCCAATCCCATCTCCATCCTTCTCCTTAATCCCATCCCAGCTCCATCCATCTGCCAATCTCATCCGGCTCCATGCTTCCCCATGATCCCACCCTGGCCCCATCTATCCCCCTGATCCCATCCCAGCTCCATCCTTCCCCCTGATCCCATCCCGGTGCCATCCATCCCCCTGATCCCATCCCAGCTCCATCCATCCCCCAATCCCATCTCCATCCTTCTCCTTAATCCCATCCCAGCTCCATCCATCTGCCAATCTCATCCGGCTCTATGCTTCCCCATGATTCCACCCCGGCCCCATCTATCCCCCTGATCCCATCCCAGCTCCATCCTTCCCCCTTATACCCATCTTGGCTCCATCCATCCACTGATCCCATCCCTGCTCCATCCATCCGCCGATCCCATCCCAGCTCCTTGCTTCCCCCTGATCCAAAGCCGGCGCCATCTATCCCCCTGATCCCATCCCAGCTCCATCCTTCCCCTTGATCCAATCCCAGATCCATCCATCCCCGATCCCATCCCGGCTCTATCCATCCCCCAATCCTATCCTGGCTCCATCCATCCGCCGATCCCATCCCGGCGCCATCTATCCCACTGATCCCATCCCAGCTCCATCCATCCCCCGATCCCATCCCAACTCCATCATTTCCCTTGATACCATCCCAGCTCCATCCATCCCCTGATCCCATGCTGGCTCTATCCATCCTCCAATCCCATCCCAACTCCATCCATCCGTTGATTCCATCCCGGCTCCATCCTTCCCCCTAATTCCATCCCAGGGCCATCTATCCCCCTGATCCCATCCCGGCTCCATCCATCCCCCAATCCTATACCAGATCCATACTTTCCCTTGAACCCATCCCGGCTCCATCCATCCCCCGATCCCATCCTGGCTCTATCCATACCCAGACCCCATCCCAGCTCCACCCCCCCCACCCTCTTCCCCATGCCTCCCTCCTCTGCAAGTCTGGTGTACACAGAAATAATCACAGACCTTTTAGAAGCGGGGGGGAGCTAAGTGTTGCTGGTGGAAGAGAGAGCACAGCACATTCCCCTGCAGGAGCAGGGGAAGTGCTGCTGGCAGGACTCAGGAGAACAGAGAGAGAACATTCAGAGCGGGGGGGTCTGCTGCTGGTGGGGGGCTGGAGCACCCACTACCCACACTGGCAGGACTGTCTGGAGCCTATGCTGCTGTGGCAAGAAAAACACAGGAAGAGAAGGGGCGGGTTCAGTGAAATCCTCTCTGCACTGTGTGCCGGAGAGAGATGCCGGCTGCAAAACTAGGTGTTGCTTGTGGTGTGCGGGAAACAGGACACGCGACGGGCATTCCGGGACTCAGCCCTGATTCGCCGGGACAGGGACCAATTTCCGGGACAGTCCAGGCCAATCAGGGACGGTTGGGAGGTATGCATACAAACTGTATGGATGAATTTGCATTGCATTTGGAACAAACTCGTGCGGGACCCTTTTTTGGTCCGCACCAGAATCGGATCGCATGGGTGTTCACACCCAGCCGATCCAATTCTGCAAATCGCGATGCATTTTTTTCTTTTGTTTCACAAAAAGTGTTAATGCATAATGCCAAAAATTGTTACATACTGTATGTGTGTAATGCAGCGGAAAGTAAAAGTGTATTTTAAGCTATATGGATGAAGGATATGTAATACGAAGAATAAAGGGGAGCATTCAGTGTGTGTCGGGAACATGTCCTGTGTGCTTCATCTGCTATCTTATGCCGCGTACACACGACCGTTTTTTCCGTAGGCAAAAAATCGGATGGTTTTTCCGACAGAATTCCGCTCAAGCCTGCCTTGCATACACACGGTCACACAAAAGTTCGGTGAAGAACGCAGTGATGTAAAAGACTACAATGAGCCGAGAAAATGAAGTTAAATGCTTCCGAGCATGCGTCAAATTGTTTCCGAGCATGCGTGTTTTTTTTCAAACGAAGGCCACTGTGCCCATCAAACGCAGCCACTGTGCCCATCAAACGGAGCCACTGTGCCCATCAATTGTAGCCACTGTGCCCATCAATTGCCGCCACTGTGCCCATCAATTGTTGCCACTGTGCCATCAATTGTCGCCACTGTGCCATCAAACGCAGCCACTGTGCCCATCAATTGTCGTCACTGTGCCCATCAATTGCCGCCAGTTTGCCCCCTCAAATACCAGCCAGTTTGGCCTGTAAAATATCGCCAGTTCTCCCCCTCAAATACCGCCAGATTTCCCCCTCAAATCCTGCCAGATTGCCCCATCAGCCATCAAATACCGCCAGTTTGCCCCCCCCCCCCAGCACTTACCTTTCTCGGGTCAGCCATCCTCCTCCACATTCCCTCGATGTCTTCTCCCGCCCTCGATGTCGCTTCAGCCAATCAGGTGACCGGTAACCAGACCCGGTGAACCTGATTGGCTGAGACGCATGTCAGTGTTAACCAGGGAACGCACACCCTGTGCGCCCTCTGGTTAACCATTTGGAAGCCGATTACAGCCCACAGGCTGTAATCGGGAAGCCTATCAGAGCCGCTGGCTCTGATAGGCACTTCCAAAACACACCCACCGCTGTTA
The DNA here is from genome assembly GCA_029206835.1 of Rana muscosa. Lineage (NCBI taxonomy): Eukaryota > Metazoa > Chordata > Amphibia > Anura > Ranidae > Rana > Rana muscosa. Next base: position 86,019,845 of record CM055125.1, on the reverse strand, counting down.
TTCAGATGGCCGGCGCTCACCAGGGGGCTGGCCACCTGAATAGTGGGCGGCAGCAGTGACAATACATAGATTCATGCAATGCATGAATCTATGTATTGTTGAGTGACGGTGCAGGAGAGAGAGGGTGGCGCACCTGCGCCCACTATGGACACACTGCCACTGCTGGAGAGAAAGCAAGGGGAAACCTCTCAAACAGTGCATCCGAAACCAGATCACCCAATGGGGTTCCAAGTATTTCCCACACTATCCAAAACCAAAAAAAGGTTTTGGCTAGACACTCTTAAGCCCTGTACACACAATCGGATTTCCTATGGTTTTTAAACTGATGGATTTTTCCATCAGAAAACCGATGAAGCTGACTTCCATCAGTCTTGCCTACACACCATCAGTCAAAAAACCGACCGTTTCAAACGCGGTGACGTAAAACACTCCGATGAGCCGAGAAAAATTAAGTTCAATGCTTCTGAGCATGCGTCGACTTGATTCTGAGCATGTGTGGGTTTTTAACCGATGGACTTGCCCATAGACGATCGGAATTTGCTATCGGTTTTTTATCCATTGGAAAAATGTAAAACATGTTCTGTTTTTTGACACCGATGGAAAAAAGACCGATGGGGCCCATACACAATCGGTTTGTCTGATGAAAAAAATCCATCGGACTGTTTTCATGGGTAAAACCGATCGTGTGTATGCGGCTTTAGTCATTATTATTATTATTGTTATTATTATTATTATTATACAGGGTTAATATAGTGCCAACAGTTTACGCAGTGCTTTACAATATAAAAGGGAGACAATACAGTTATAATAAAATAAAATACAAAAGGATTAAGAGGGCCCTGCTCAGAAGAGTTTACAATCTAATAGGGTGGGGCAGGTGGTACAAAAGGTTGTAACTGTGGGGAATGAGCTGATGGAAGTAGTAAAAGATTAGTTGGAGACGTGATAGGGTTCCCTGAAGAGATGAGTTTTCAGGGATCGCCCAAAGATAGCAAGAGTAGGGGATAGCCGGACAGGTTGACGTAGCAAGTTCCAGAGGATGGGAGAGGCTCTAGAGAAATCCTGGAGATGAGCATGGGAGGAGGAGATGAGGGATCTTAAGACTAGGAGGTCTTGAGAAGAGCTGAGAGGATGGTTTGGGTGATATTTGGAGACAAGATTGGTGATGTAGCTCTGGGCAGAGTTGTCAATGGCTTTGTATGTTTTGGTTAGTATTTTGAATTGAATTAGCTGGGTGACTGGGAGCCAGTGTAGGCATCATTTACATGGACAGCAGTCTCTAGTGTCCCTGTGAAATGTGATCTGCGGTGGTTCACTTTTCAGAGGGTGGTAAAGCAGCAGTTTCCAGGCGTTCAGAAAGCAATGCTGCTGCCTCCTGAATGCCTTTTTTTCAGCCAAGGGGTTTTTGTAATTAAATACTGCAGCACAACCGCAAGCCAAACATTTGGCTAATTCTAGCAGTGCGGCCCTATTGAATACAATGGACAAGTTTTACAGGCAGGGCCACCTGTCAAATTCAACATGATGAGGTAAATTTTCCATGAAGCAAAGCATCGAAGCCACAGTATATGTACAACCCCCTCTGGTGGGAAGAAGGTTTTAGGTGGATTGTTAGAATGTGGTAAAAACTCAGATGAACTGCCTGTTTTTACTGACCCTTTGCCTCCCATGTAAACTAAGCCAAACTGTAAAGAACCTTTTTCCTTTTTCTTTTTTTTTATTGTATTGTACTGTTTTGTATGTTTTTTGTTTTGTTGTAAATAGTAAAAACTTCTTTCCAATAAAAATTATATGATTGAAAAAAAAAATAACCCTTTCCTAACCTGATAGTAAAGTCATCTTAACCCCTTGCTTACTGGGCACATAAACCCCCTTCCTGCCCAGGCGAAATTTCAGCTTTCGGCACTGCGTCGCTTTGAATGACAATTGCGCGGTCGTGCGGCGTGGCTCGCAAACAAAATTGACGTCCTTTTTTCCCCACAAATAGAGCTTTCTTTTGGTGGTATTTGATCACCTCTGCGGTTTTTATTTTTTGCGCTATAAACCAAAAATTGCGTCAATTTTTAAAAAAAACACAATATTTTTGGATTTTTGCTATAATAAATATCCCAATTTTTAGGCCGATACGTATTCTTCTACATTTTTTTGGCTAAAAAAATCCCAATAAGTGTATAGTGTTTGGTTTGCGCAAAAGTTATAGCGTCTACAAAATAGGGGCTAGAATTGTGCCATTTTTTATTTTTTTTACTAGTAATGGCGGCGATCTGCGATTTTTGTCAGGACTGCGATATTGTGGCGGACACATCGGACACTTTTGACACATTTTTGGGACCATTCACATTTATACAGCGATTAGTGCTATAAAACTGCACTGATTACTGTATAAATGTGACTGGCAGGGAAGGGGTTAACACTAGGGGCGAGGAAGGGGTTAATATGTTCCATAATGTGTGATTGCTACTGTGGGGGGAGGGGACTGACTGGGGGAGGAGACCGATCTGTGTCCCTATGTACAAGGGACACAACATCGGTCTCCTCTCTCCCTGACAGGACATGGATCTGTGTGTTTACACACACAGATCCATGTCCTTGTCTGTGTACTGGCCGATCGCGGGTACCTGGCGGACATCGCGGCCGCCAGGCATGCGCATCGGCATCTCAGTGATGCGCCGGGCACGCGCGTGCGCCGCCGGCGGCGCTCGCGCGCCCCCCGGTGGCCGGAGGAGCGGAGGCTGTATAATAACGACCTCCCGGCATTATAGAACCACTTTGCGGCCGTCATTAGTCGTATGATGGGCGCGAAGTGGTTAATACAGTCTTTGGAATAAACACTATAAACTGTACAGTATACGGGCCATGGCTATATTGGTCAAGTTTCCTGTAAAGTGGTTTGCACTATAATAGATGGATTCAGTTTATCTAACCTGCCATTGCAAGTAGGATTTTACATTATTTTTATAAATGTAGCTGTCTGCCTTTGAATCTTCCCAAAAACTCTTATGTTTTTTTTTTTTTTACAAAGAAAAGAAAAGAGAGGCAGTTTTTGTTACAGTTCATTAGCTTCTAAAACAGATCATTAGTATAACCACCCTGCACCAGGTTTCCTGTCCATCAAAAACTCTACCAATATTTTAAAGTTGTGGAGGAATTTTCAGCCCAAGGACATCTGGTTCTAAAAAGAAAATCATAATAGGGGTAAACGTAGCATAAGATTCTTGGAGGTTTCACAGTCCAACTCTATAAATCCTGTATAATAATAACTCATGCACTGTCATAGTTAATTGATTTATCAGTTCAGGAGTCACCAAACTTTGGCCCACGGGCCACTTCCGGTCCCCAGTTAGGGTCAGTGGCATATCCTCAGACCCTGATGTAAGGAGGGCTCTAAAGTGATGGGGAAGCTTGTAGGTATGTGCAGTCTGCTGCCTCCACTGCAGGTGGCTTTCAACCGGAGTGGCTATGCAGAGGGAGAGGAAGTCACGGGGAACAGGGTTCCTCTATGGTTTCCTGAGTCACTGGGGCAGTGATCTAGTTGGATGATGGTCCCCCATGTGACTTAGGTGTGGCAGAGTGAATTTAGGACCGTGGCTCCTGGGTTTGACATGCTTTATGCGAGTAGATAGTGCAGGTATAGGTACCCCGCCTGTTAGGGACAGTACTAGTGAAAGGGAAAGGTTCCTGATGAGGAGGGAAAGAGAAGGGTCGCTACTCTTCTGGACTTCTTCCAGATTGGGCACGAGATGGCAAGGCCGCATTCTGCCCCTCTCAACAGGTGCTGTCAATCTGGCTGGTACTCGCTCTGTCCTATTATTTTGGAAACTGTGAGTGCATCTGTCGAGCAGCCTGCTCCCTGGGTTTGTTGTAATCTGTTGCTGCATTACGTCATTATAAGTTTCTATTGCACCTGTCTATGCAAATTATTGCCTCTGCACCACGCTGTACCCCACCTACAAGCTTCTGATATGAAGAGGGACTTCTGATATTAAAGTGGGATTCCAGTCTAGAACTAACTAAGCTTAAAACAGCTGCCACACGCCTAACTTCTATACTAACTACACTGTAGAAGGATAGTGCTTAATTATACCTACCTATTCTCCTGGTGCTCCTGTCTGGTCAAGTTATAGGTTCCCAGTGGCCAGCTTTGGTGTAGGGGAGGGACAGCCGATAAAGGATACCTCATAGTAAGCCTATAGGTGACGTCACTGAATAGGCAAAATTATAGAGGGACAGCACTCACATTGTCACACATATAATAGAAATACAAAAAGAGGGGCTAGGGGTGACTTTTGGCTCTCTCCCAGGGGATGACTGCTAGATGTCCACAATACCAATGTAGAGCCCTGCTCCTGTTGGGTAGGCGCTATGTGTTAAATTTAGTTATCTGAGCTGTAGTCTTGCTCAGAAGGATTAAGCTAAATTGTTGGCTCTGTTTCAGTCCAGCTGGGTTGCATGGTTTTCCCCTTGACAGTAGGTGTCATTGTCACCACGGGTCAAGGTTGGAAATGCAGCGGGCTGGGTGTAATGGGTATTCCTTTCTCAGAAGTGGCTCCCACTGTGCATTCTGGGAAGGGGTACTTAAGGTACAGAGACCGCGCTATCTGGGTTCGTTTGCCGGATCCTGACCTGAGGGCCCTCCTAGCCACAGGGATGTGCGAGCTGTTTCTCGGCCTCGGGGCCTGCTGGCCCGAGGCTCTGCAACTGAGAGTAGACCCAGGAGTTGCTGGGGCCTACTTTTCCAGGGATGGTCCTACGCAGTCTTGCCTGCGGGAAGAAGTGGAACAATTGGGGACTCAATTGAAGGACGCATCCTGGCTAATTTACTTCACGGTGCTGCCGGCTGGCTGAAAGATTCTGGCATCGTGAGCTGTGTACTTTCTGAAGGAACTTTTGCAAAGTGTCAGTGTGGTTGCACGATCTTGTGGCGGAAGATTGCGAAACCACTCAACGGTACTCATCAAGTCTGTGGCAGAGACTTTGAACGAGCTTCGCACCAGTTGCTAGGCCAGTGAGAGTAGGCCTATCCGGTGGTTGCTGAATCCAGCGTGGAACTGATTTGTCCTCTGGATCTAAGGTTGTGCCTGATCCGCAAAGCAAGGTACCTGAACCTCCCCTATCCCTCTAACCATCTGTGGGAACTGTTTAATAAAACTCTTGAAGAAAAAGTAACCCAGTGTTGGTGTGGACATTCATGAAAGCTCTTCAAGAGGGACCCCTATATCCTTATTGTTTACTGTGCCATTAAAGTCCAACCTGGGGTCACCCCTAGGGTTCCCCCCTCTTCCCTGAAGCCACCCGTTGGGGAGATCACGTGACCGAACCTGAGCACCCTAAGAAAAAGTATACGCATTTTCCTTCTACAGGCTAGTTAGTATAGGAGTAAGGAGGTGGGTGGGAGCAGGTTTAGGCTTAGTTAGTTCTAGACTGGAATTTCACATTGAGTTATTTCTTGGAGCATGTTTATTCATTTGTTTAAGCTTTATTCATTAATTCAAACTGATTTTCTTTTCAGCCTGCAAATATTTGTAGAATAGATTATGTGGCCTTCATACCGAAAAGTTTGGAAACCCCTGCATTTGATTGAAGTAATAGTTAATAGATTATCATTTTTATGAGCTTATTATTGTACAAAACTTAGAGAATTGTAGAATAGTCTGAAGATGTAGCTCTCTGTACTACCTATAAATGCAATTACATTGAAGGACCACTACTGGTAAACATATTGTATACTTATAACTGTATGTAGCAGAGTGGTACTTTCTTAAAACTGTACGTTCTGTAATTCCAAAATGTCCATCACAAACTCCCAAGAAAAAGGGGTTAATTCCTCATTTAAAGCTCGACTCCACCCTGGTTGAGTTGCCAGAAAGAAGCCTTTACTGCTCCAATGCCACAACAAAGACTGGTGAAGCATGTCAAGGTGTGGTCGTACATATTGTAACCAGGCTTTTTTGTGGCATTGGCACAGCAAAAGCTTCTTTCTTGCAACTTGACCACGCAGCTCATTTTTGTTTTAAGTATCGTCACATTATGCTCCTTGAAACTTTTTCCCAGAGCAGCCTGTATTTCCCCTGAGCTTACCTGTGCATTTTTCTTTGTATCTCGATCAATTCTCCTGGCACTTCAATCTTTTTTGGTCTGCCTTACCTTGGCTTGGTATCAAGAGATCCCCAAATTTTCCACTTCTTAATTGAATTGATTGAACAGTACTGACTGGCATATTCAAGGCTTTGGGTATCTTTTTATATCTTGATCTTATGTCTTCCATCATTATAAACTTTCATTACCTTGTTACACAGGTCTTTTGACAGTTCTTTCCTGTTCCCCATGGCTCAGTATCTAGCCTGCTCACTGCAACTACATGAGAACTAACAAACAAACTCATTGACCCTTTATACACAAACACGCATTGCAATTTAAAAAGTCACTGATGTGGGAAGTTAACCTTTAATTGCCATTTTAACCTGTGTGTGTCACCTTGTGTGTCTGTACCAAGGTCAAACATTCCAGGGGATGGAAACTTGATCAGAGCTGTTTGGGCGATTTCTGTTATCATTATTATTTGAAAAGGAGCCAAACAACTATGTGATAATAAATTGTTACATATGATCACTATCCTCAAATAAAAGATTGTTTTTATGTCACGATCCGTCATATTTTCAATATCATTGCCAAAATTTCCAGCGTTTTGCCAGGGTATGCAATTTTTTTTGTTCTTTACTTTACATGCGTGTCTACATGGAAACCAAGCTGTCTAGCAAAAGTGGCAGTGTGTGTGTGTGTGTGTGTGGGGGGGGGGGGGGCATTTATTCCTATTAGGGCTTTTTTTTTTTTAAATCTCTTAAAGCCATTGCTTAAGAACCACTGGCACTGTTATAAGGAGGGGAGGGGATCCTGCATATATAGTGATTGATTTTGGTTACCCTCTGTCAAATATGTATATCATTATATGTTCAAATATAATTACAAATTACAATTATACAAAGAAACAAGTTTTTAAAACATTAACACAAAAAGCTATAAAGAACAGCTGGGTGTTATGATAGATCCTATATATCCTATAGATCCTATTTTAGAACACTATATCAAAACAAGAAAAAATCTGTACCAGTGGAATTTTGAGTTGACCACTCATTCATATGTAAAAACTATTTATTTTTATTAATATACACTTTAAAAACAAATCTTTGGGTCTTGGAGTCTACAACAATTCAATTGCCCAATCGCTAATTATTTGTGGATTGTGGTACAGTAGGGATTGTCTATCTAATGGTATGTAGTAGGGTTGTCCCGATACCGATACTTGTATCGGTATCGGTACCGATACAAAGCATTTGCGTGAGTACTTGTACTCGCGCAAATGCTCCCGATGTCCAGTCCGATACTTTTTTTTTTCTCAGAGCGGGGTGCGGAGAGTGGGATGGAGAGTGTGCGGCGGGGGGCGGATACCAGGGCGGAGAGCGTGGCGGGGGCGGAGACCAGGGCCGAGAGCAGGACGGAAAGTGTGCGGCGGGGGGCGGAGAGCGGGGCGGGGGGCGGAGACCAAGGCGGAGAGCGTGGCAGAGACCAGAGCGAGTCTTCAGGCAGGTAAGTAAAATGAATCTGATCCAATTGCCTGTCTGCTGCTCAAATGCTCCCGGAGCTGTTCCCCCTTCACCTCCATGCTGCTGTGCCCCCGTCACCTCCGTGCCGCTGTGCCCCCTTCACCTCCGTGCCGCTTCCCCCCCTTCACCTCCGTGCCGCTGTGCCCCCTTCACCTCTGTGCCCCCTTCACCTCAATGCCGCCGTGCCCCTCCTCCACCCCCTCGGTATCTCAGGATGGAGAGCAGAGATAGGAGCCGGTAAATCCGGCTCCTTACTTGTCGGAATGTACAGAGTCATCACTGACTCTGTCCATTCACATAACTGAAACATCGTAAACTGTGTTTACAATGTTTCAGTTTATGAATGGAGAGGAGCCGCTGTCTTCTCTCCATTCATTTTCAGCGCAGCTGAGGCTGCTGAGAGAGGGACTGGGGAATCTGTGTCCCTAGACCCTTTCCCTGTCTCAAAGGGGAGATGTCAGAGGTCTGTTAAGACCCCTGATATCTCACCAAAGCCCCCCACGACAAGGCTGATAAAAAAAAAGAATAAAATAAAATAAAAATTTATTGTAAAAAAAAAAAAAACACACACACACTGACACTGACCCCCCCTTAAAAAAACAAAGCATTGTAAAAAATAAATAAATAAAATAAATTGTAAAAAAATAAAAAATAAAAATGTAAAAAATAAATAAAATACTGACACATGAGATTAAAAAAAAGTATCGGTATTCGGTATCGGCGAGTACTTGAAAAAAAGTATCGGTACTTGTACTCGGTCTTAAAAAAGTGGTATCGGGACAACCCTAGTATGTAGGTGCATTGCCTTGTAGGCCCATTTAGACACAGGATATACAATAATAACTATCTTTCCTTATAATGGAAAGATGACTATCCCTATCAGCCTAAAACATAATTTTGATGCTTCTTATTTACGTTTTTTTGCGTTCGAAAGGATTCCCCCGATTTTCGAGAGGGGGTGATTTTAGCAAGGTGGTTCTCCAGCGAGAGTCTTGTGGATAAGTGAGCACACTTTCCTGGCCTCAATGAGGTCAATTTTTCTTGTTTTATTTTAATTAACACATAAATATAAGATCAATTTATGTCACTCTGACCTCTTTCAAATGTTCATATGGAAGCTAGAAGAGACTAGATGGACAGGATGTACGAGGATGGATTTTGTGTATTATTGTTTTTCCCCTATTTGAAGTTTTCCTTTTTTTTTTTTTTTACATTTTAGAATAATACTGACTGTTGTTAGATTTTTCCAGGATTTGTTAGGCCTAGCTTCCTCCATGACATTTTCTCCAATTGCTCCAGGAAGAGTTTAAAATCCACTATATTTATATATAACAAAAAATGCCGGGATCAATAGAAGTATAGCTAGAGAGGGTGAATATCGTCAAGGTACAATTTGCTGAACACACTGTGGAATTTAAAGGCAGAAGTGTGCCTGAAGTCCAAACATTAAAGGACGGAGTTCTGTTTTGAATCGTTACACATGGAATCCAACTGGCAAACAAACTAATACTTTGAGCGTGAAGTTTTCCTTGTTTGTTTTTTTTCCCTTCATTTCTTTTTCTAAGCCTCTTTTCAGCTGTCTATCCGTCTGTGTCTCCTATTCACCCTGTGGGCAGAGCAAGTAGGCAGGTAATTACTTGATGACAGTCTCCTCTGCTTGACAGCTGACACACTTGGTCACATGGCCCATCCAGGCAGCTACTGGTTGCTCTGTCCAGCCATCCCTCATCTGGCGCAGCTTGTGCCCTAGAGCTTAAGGTGGAGCGTGTCTGTTGAGCAGAAGAAAAGGGAGGGGAGGAGAAGCAGGATGAGTTGAGATAGCCTACAGCAACTAGTAAGGAAAGCTTTTCATCTTTCACACCAACAGGAGCAAGCTGTCGACTGTCAGGGGCTTTTTCTCCTAAGAAATGCTGTACACAGTAATTACCAATGTATCCAACACACACATCGTCACACGTACAAAAAAAAAACAGGAATAGGGAGCTGGGATTGCTAGCAATATGGTCAGCATGCCGGGTCCCAGCTACGGATCAAAGTCTGGAGCAATCTAACATATGGAGGCATGGACTGCTGACGACATGTATACCTCTGGGGGAGTAAACATGGCAGTAATTACAGGGGTTAATTAATGTACTTGTACATTGTTCAAAACACACAGTTGGTATATATATATATATATATATATATATATACACACACACAGTGGGTACGGAAAGTATTCAGACCCCCTTAAATTTTTCACTCTGTTATATTGCAGCCATTTGCTAAAATCATTTAAGTTAATTTTTTTCCTCATTAATGTACACACAGCACCCCATATTCACAGAAAAACACAGAATTGTTGACATTTGTGCAGACTTATTAAAAAAGAAAAACTGAAATATCACATGGTCCTAAGTATTCAGACCCTTTGCTGTGACACTCATATATTTAACTCAGGTGCTGTCCATTTCTTCTGTTCATCCTTGAGATGGTTCTACATCTTCATTTGAGTCCAGCTGTGTTTGATTATACTGATTGGACTTGATTAGGAAAGCCACACACCTGTCTATTTAAGACATTACAGCTCACAGTGCCACCAGTCGGGGCTTTATGGCAGAGTACTTTTTTTTAAATAAGTAGCTTTGGGGGGGGGCGCCCCCTATTGACGGGCCGCCACTGGTGTAGAACCATCTCAAGGATGATCAGAAGAAATGGACAGCACCTGAGTTAAATATATATGAGTGTCACAGCAAAGGGTCTGAATACTTAGGACCATGTGATATTTCAGTTTTTCTTTTTTAATAAGTCTGCACAAATGTCAAAAATGCTGTGTTTTTCTGTCAATATGGGGTGCTGTGTGTATATTAATGAGGAAAAAAATGAACTTAAAATGATTTTAGCAAATGGCTGCAACATAACAAAGAGTGAAAAGTTTAAGGGGGTCTGAATACTTTCCGTACCCACTGTATATCCCCTATCCCTGAAGGACTCCAAGATGGTGAGAAATAAGATTCTCTGGTCTGATGAGACCAAGATAGAACTTTTTGACCCTAATTCTAAGCGGTATGTGTGGAGAAAACCAGGCACTGCTCATCACCACCTGTCCAATACAGTCCCAACAGTGAAGCATGGTGGTGGCAGCATCATGCTGTGGGGGTGTTTTTCAGCTGCAGGGACAGGGCGACTGGTTGCATTTGAGGGAAAGATTAATGCGGCCAAGTACAGGGATATCCTGGACGAAAACCGAGTGCTCAGACTGGGTCGAAGGTTTACCTTCCAACAAGACAATGACCCTAAGCACACAGCTAAAATAACGAAGGAGTGGCTTCACAACAACTCCGTGACTGTTCTTGAATGGCCCAGCCAGAGCCCTGACTTAAACCCAATTGAGCATCTCTGGAGAGACCTAAAAATGGCTGTCCACCAACGTTTACCATCCAACCTGACAGAACTGGAGAGGATCTGTAAGGAGGAACGGCAGAGGATCCCCAAATCCAGGTGTGAAAAACTTGTATCTTTCCCAAAAAGACTCATGGCTGTATTAGATCAAAAGGGTGCTTTTACTAAATACTGAGCAAAGGGTCTGAATACTTAGGACCATGTGATATTTCAGTTTTTCTTTTTTAATAAATCTGCAAAAATTTCAACAATTCTGTGTTTTTCTGTCAATATAAGGTGCTGTGTGTACATTAATGAGGAAAAAAATGAACTTAAATGATTTTAGCAAATGGCTGCAATATAACAAAGAGTGAAAAATTTAAGGGGGTCTGAATACTTTCCATACCCACTGTATATATGGAATAAAAAATAAATAAATAATTATACTAGTAATGGCGGCGATCAACGACTTATAGTGGGACTGATATTGCAGCGGAAAATCGTACACTAACTGACACTTTTGAACCAGTTACACTAATACAGTGATCAGTGCTATAAATATGCACTGTCACTGGCTGGGAAGGGGTTAAACATCTAGGGAGATCAAAGGGTTAATTGTGTACCCAGCCAGTGTTTATGTGTACTGTGTGTGCTGCTTTTACTATGGGAAGAGATGGATTTAAGTCCCTGATTTTCAGGAACACAAAATCCATCCCTTCCCCCCTGTTAGAATGGTGATCTGCCTTGTTCACATAGGCAGATCCCCATTCTGTGTTGTTTACCAATGATCGGCGGGGGCCAGAGGACATCGAGTGCCTGGCACCCACAGATCGACTTATGCTGTGAAGAATCACAGCAATGTGGCCTGCCTGTGGCGCACGCTCGCCCCCTGCAGGTGGAGCCCGGGGGGGGGGGGCGCGGCGGCGGTTAATGATGGAATGTGGGGTTCCAGCACCTTGTACCTCTGGACCCCTTTACATTACACAGCACCTTGCACCTCTGGAATCCTTTTACATTACACAGCACCCTGGACCCCTTCAAATTACATAGCACCACACCTCTGGACCCTTTTACATTACACAGCACCCTGCACCTCTGGGCCCCTTTACATTACACAGCACCCTGCACCTCTGGACCCCTTTACATTACACAGTACCCTGCACCTCTGGACCCCTTTACATTACACAGCACCCTGCACCTCTGGACCCCTTTACATTACACAGCACCTTGCACCTCTGGACCCTTTTACAGTACACAGCAACCTGAACCTCTGGACCCCTTTACATTACATAGCACCGCACCTCTGGAGCCCTTTACATTACACAGCCCCCCACAGTTTGTTAGACAGACACCCCCTAACAGTTCTGGACCCCCTGCATGTTACACAGACCTCCCTACAGTACAGACCCCCTCCCTACAGTGCAGACCCCCCCTACAGTACAGACCCCCCTCCAGTACAGCCCCCCTCTACAATACAGACCCCCCCTACATTACAGACCCCCTCCCTACAGTACAGACCACCTACATTACAGAACCCCCTACATTACAGACCCCCCCTACAAAACAGAAACCCCCCTACATTTCAGACCCCCTACATTTCAGACCCCCTACAATACAGAACCACCCTACATTTCAGACCCCCCTACAATACAGGACCCCCCCCTACATTACATACCCCCTACAATACAGAACCCACCTACATTTCAGACCACCCCTAACAATACAGAACCCCCCATACATTTCAGCCCCCCCCCACAATACAGAACCCGCCCACATTTCAGACCCCCCCACAATACAGAACCCCCCTACATTACAGACCCCCCTACAATACAGAACCCCCTACATTTCAGACCACCCCTACAATACAGAACCCCCCCTCCCCCTACAATACAGAACCCCCCCTTCAGACCCATAATGTACCTCAGATCAGCGCGGGACTGCATGTCGAGTCCCCTCCCCCTGGGTGGACATAAAGGAGGAGGGGGAGGCGGCTTCACTCTGCTCGGCTGTGTGATACAGCCGAGCCGAGACTGATCAGATCATCAGTGCCGCTGCCACCTTGCCAGAGAGAAGGGGATCGTTGCGGGTCCCGGCCCCCTGATGTGCCGACGGGTGTCACTGTCACTCAAGTGCGGCTCTGACTCGCAGCTGAGAGTGCACTGGGGGAGACGTGACATGCGGCCCGCCACGGCCCACTGGGCATATGCCCGGTATGCCCTATGGCCAGTCTGGGCCTGACCGTATATACTCGAATATAAGCCAAGTTTTTCAGCACATTTTTTTTGTGCTGAAAATGCCCCCCTCGGCTTATACTCGAGTCTGTGTCCATCTTCATCTTTGTGCACCTTATCCCGGCAAACTTGGCACACATGTAGCCCCACTCTTCCTCTACAAGTGTGCAAAGTTTGTTGTCTGGGGGACCTACGGCCGCGGAGCACCGATTTTTCAAACCGGGCACCCCTTCCATAGACTCCCATGTTAAACGGTCATTTCTCCGGTAATTTTGGAGACCCGATACTGGCCGGGCCTAGGTCCCCTGGACCCCAAACATGGCACACATGTAGCCCCACTCTCCCTCTACAAGTGTGCAAAGTTTGTTGTCCAGGGGACCTACGGCCGAGGAACACCAATTTTTCAAACCGGGCACCCCTTCCATGGACTCCCATGTTAAACGTCAGTCTAGTCACACAGCACAAGAGATCAGGTAGGGAGATTGGTCACAGTGAGGCATGGGCACAGTGACAGTGAGGCATGGGTGCAGTGAGGCATGGGCGCAGTGAGGCATGGGCGCAGTGAGGCATGGGCACAGTGAGGCATGGACACAGTGAGGCATGGACATAGTGAGGCATGGGCACAGTAAGGCACAGTGGGGCATGGACACAGTGAGGCACAGTGAGGCATGCAGATGGACACCCTAGGCTTATACTCAAGTCAATAAGTTTCCCATTTTTTTGTGGTAAAATTAGGTGCCTCTGCTTATATTCGGGTCGGCTTATACTCAAGTATATACGGGTATGTGTGTGTGATCCTGCGCACAGCTGCCACCCTGTATCAGCAAATTTGCTGTAGTTCCCTGCTCCCAATGAGTGGGCGTTATGTGTTAAAATTATAGTTGTCTGAGCAATAGTTTGGCTCAGAAGGATTGTGTTCAATTTATACTCTGTTTCAGTTCAACTGGTTGCATGATTTTTCCCCTGACAGTGGGTGTCGCTGTCACCACTGGTCAGGGTTGGAAAGGCAGCAGGTAGTGTTGAGCGAACCCGAACTGTAAAGTTCGGGTCCGTACCGAACTTTAGCTTTTTCCCGAACCCGAACCCGGACTTTGCGCAAAAGTCTGGGTTCGGGTTCGGGTTCGGCAATCTAATTACGCATTTAGAAATGCTTCAGGGGCCAGCCAATCACCTTTTGATTAGCTGGTGTGCCCTTAGAGGCCATCATAGCCATGCCTACTAATGGCATGGCTGTGATTGGTCAGTGCAACATGTGACCCAGCTTCTATATAAGCTAGAGGCACACAGCACACACGTCACTCTGCTTCAGAATAGATAGGGAGAGGATCTAGTCTGCTGCTGCTGCTTTTAGGGAGAGATAGAAAAATACATGAGTTAGTCCTGATTCTGGAATCTGAGGGAAAAGATAGAGACAGTGTAGTGTAGGGCCAGGTTCCTGTTTTTTGCTTTTAGGGAGAGAGATATATTATATAGGAATAGGAGTCCATATTCAGAGATATAAACCAGCGATCTGCATAGGTTTACCTGTTTGTGTTGCAGTGCAGTCTTTTTACACTGCTATGAGCCCAGTGTCAGAGAAAATCTACCTTTTATCTGCAAGCTCAGTGCACCAGCACTGCATATATTACGTTGAGAGATACACCGTTTCCATACTGTGGGTGTATTCTGCTCTTGGAAAAAGATCCATTTAGGACAAAAAAAAAAAAGGCACTTTATTGTGCTCTTTTCCAAAAGACCCATTGGGCAAAAAAAAAAAAAGAAAATTCCATTTTATTTTGCTCGTGCAAAAAAAGACCCGTTTAGGGCAAAAAAAATAAAAAAAATTGCACTTTAATGTGCGCTTGCAAAAAGAGCCATTTAGGGCCACAAAAAATATTTTGCAGTGTGTTATACATATGTGGAGGTGCGTGAAATAAACAATTTATATATAGTTTTCTTCTACTGTGTTATACTAAAAAAAAAAAAAAAAATTTTAATAGCATTTTCTGCAGTTCTGTAGCTGTGCGATTCAGCGGTTACGTACTGTGGGTGTATTGTGGTCTTCCAAAAAACGCCATTTAGGGCCACAAAAAATATTTTGCAGTGTGTTATACATATGTGGAGGTGCGTGAAATAAACAATTTATATATAGTTTTCTTCTACTGTGTTATACTAAAAAAAAAAAAAAAAATTTAATAGCATTTTCTGCAGTTCTGTAGCTGTGCGATTCAGCGGTTACGTACTGTGGGTGTATTGTGGTCTTCCAAAAAACGCCATTTAGGGCCACAAAAAATATTTTGCAGTGTGTTATACATATGTGGAGGTGCGTGAAATAAACAATTTATATATAGTTTTCTTCTACTGTGTTATACTAAAAAAAAAAAAAAAAAAGTTTAATAGCATTTTCTGCAGTTCTGTAGCTGTGCGATTCAGCGGTTACGTACTGTGGGTGTATTGTGGTCTTCCAAAAAACGCCATTTAGGGCCACAAAAAATATTTTGCAGTGTGTTATACATATGTGGAGGTGTGTGAAATAAACAATTTATATATAGTTTTCTTCTACTGTGCTATACTAAAAAAACAACATTTTTTTTAATAGCATTTTCTGCAGTTCTGTAGCTGTGCGATTCAGCGGTTACGTACTGTGGGTGTGTTCTGCTCTTCCAAAAACACCCATTTAGGGCAACATCCTAAATTTGGAAAATATGAGGAGAAGGTCAAAGGGACGTGGTGGCCCCGGTCGTGGTGCTGCTGGTGGAGCTCCTGTTGCAGGGAGAGGACGTGGTGGATCTGTGCCAGATACACGCACAAGTGAAACACCTTCCTCAGGTGCGAGTAGGCGACCGAGCCTGCGGCGGTATTTTGTCGCGCCTAATGAGGCTGTACGAATGTTTAGGCCAGGACAAGTACAGGCGATAGTAGATTGGGTTGCTGACAGTGCCTCAGGTTCCTTCACATTGTCTCCCACCCACTCTTCTGATGAAAGATCAGAGTTGGCACCTGAAACCCATGTCCATCAGTCTTTCACCTCACCCCCTTGCAAATCAGCCAAGCATTCTGAGCCCCAAATCATGCAGCAGTCTCTTCTGCTTTTTGATGACTCTGTTAGCAGGGTTTCCCAGGGCCATCCACCTAGCCCTGCCCCAGAAGTGGAAGAGATTGAGTGCACCGATGCCCAACCACTTATGTTTCATGATGAGTACATGGGAGGACCATCGCAGTACGTCTCGGATGATGACGAAACACAGGTGCCAACTGCTGCTGCTTTCGCAATTGTGCAGACAGACAAGGAGGGCAGGGGTGAAGACTGGGTGGAAGATGATGTGGAGGACGATGAGGTCCTCGACCCCACATGGAATAACGTTATGCAGGTGACCAGTGTAGTTTGGAGGAAGAGGCGGTGGTCGCACAGAGCCACCAGCACAGCAGAAGAGGGAGCAGGGTGCAAAAGCGGAGCGTCCGTCCCCTAGACAGTATGTCTGCTACTGCCCAACGCAGCAAGGGACCGAGCACACCAAAGCCAGGTCCAAGGAGTTCCCTAGCGTGGCAGTTCTTCACTCAATGTGCTGATGACAAGACACGAGTGGTTTGCACGCTGTGCAATCAGAGCCTGAAGCGAGGCATAAACGTTCTCAACCTGAGCACAACCTGCATGACCAGGCATCTAAGTGCAAAGCACGAGCTGCAGTGGAGTAGACACCTCAAAAAACAAGAAAGGTCTCTGGCTCCTCCTGCTTCCTCTTCTGCTGCAGTCTCGGCCTCTTCATCCACCTCTGTAGTGACAGTGGCACCTGCCACCCCGCAAACAGAGGATCTGCCAGCAACACTACCACCTGGGTCACCAACCATCTCCACAATGTCCCATGGAAGCGTTCAGCTCTCTATCTCCCAAACATTGGAGCGGAAGAGGAAGTACCCCCCTAGCCACCCGCGATCCCTGGCCCTGAATGCCAGCATTTCAAAACTCCTGGCCTTTGAAATGCTGTCATTCCGTCTGGTGGAGACGCAGAGTTTTAAAAGCCTGATGGCATTGGCTGTCCCACAGTACGTCGTGCCCAGCCGCCACTACTTTTCCAGGCGAGCCATCCCTTCCCTGCACAACCAAGTGGGGGACAAAATCAGGTGTGCACTGCGCAACGCCATCTGTGGCAAGGTCCACCTAACTACGGATGCGTGGACCAGTAAGCACGGTCAGGGACGTTCTATCTCCCTAACAGCACACTGGGTAAATGCAGTGGCGGCTGGGCCTGAGGCAGATAGCAGCTTGGCGCATGTCCTTCCACCACCGAGGATTGCAGGGCGCTTCAGTTTGCCTCCTGTTGCTAACTCCTCCTACTCCGCTTCCTCATCCTCTACCGCCTCCTCATCCGGTCAGCGTAACACCTTCACCACCAACTTCAGCACAGCCAGGGGTAAACGACAGCAGGCAGTTTTAAAACTTTCCTGTTTGGGGGAAAAACCCCACACCGCGCAGGAGTTGTGGAGGGACATGGAACAACAGACCAATGAGTGGTTGCTGTCAGTGAGCCTCAAGCCCGGCCTGGTGGTGTGCGATAATGGGCGAAATCTCGTAGCAGCTCTGGACCCAGCCGGTTTGACGCACATCCCTTGCCTGGCGCATGTGCTGAACTTGGTGGTCCAGAGGTTCCTTAAAAATTACCCCAATATGCCAGAGCTGCTGCAGAAAGTGCGGGCTGTGTGTGCGCACTTTCGGCGTTCTCACCCTGCTGCTGCTCGCCTGTCAGTGCTGCAGCGTAACTTCGGCCTTCCCGCTCACCGCCTCATATGTGACGTGCCCACAAGGTGGAACTCCACCTTGCACATGCTAGTCAGACTGTGCGAGCAGCAGCAGGCGATAGTGGAGTTTCAGCTGCAGCAATCACGCGTGAGTCGCTCTGCGGAACAGCACCACTTCACCACCAATAACTGGGCCTCCATGCGAGACCTGTGTGCCTTGTTGCGCTGTTTTGAGTACTCCACCAACATGTCCAGTGCCAATGACGCCGTTCTCAGCGTTACTATCCCAGTTCTATGCCTCCTTGAAAAAACGCTTTGGGCGATGATGGAAGAGGATGTGGCACAGGAGGATGAGGAGGAGGAGGAGGAAGCGGGATCATTTCAAAGGCTTTCAGGGCAGTCTTTCACAAGTGGCTACGAGGGTGGGTTCCTGCACCAACAAACGCCAGGTACACAATTGTCCGGCAGAAAGGGCACAGTTCTGGAGGATGACGAGGTGGGGGAGGAGATGGAGGAGGAGGAGCCATTTTCACAGCAGGGTGGCACCCAGACCAGCTCGTGGCCATCACCGGTGCGTGGCTGGGGGGATACAGAGGACACAGACGATACACCTCCCACAGAGGACAGCTTTTCTTTGCCTCTGGGCAGCCTGGCACACATGAGCGATTACATGCTGCAGTGTTTCCGCAATGACCGCCGAGTTGCCCACATTTTAACTGGTGCTGATTACTGGGTGGCCACCCTGCTGGATCCCCGTTACAAGGACAACGTACCGTCCTTAATTCCCTCACTGGAGCGGGATCGTAAGATGCGCGAGTACAAGCGCACGCTGGTAGACGCGCTGCTGGTGGCATTCCCACCTGACAGCGGGCGTACAGTGGAAGCACAAGGCAAAGGCAGAGGAGGAGGAAGAGGTCGCCAACGCAGCCGGGGCACCGGCAGCACCTCAGAAGGCAGGGTTAGCATGGCTGAAATGTGGAAAAGCTTTGTCAGCACGCCACAACAACCAGCACCACCAGCTGAGATGGAACGTCTTAGCAGGAGGCAGCATTTCACCAACATGGTTGAGCAGTATGTGTCCACAGGCCTACACATACTGGATGACGGGTCTGCCCCCTTTAACTTCTGGGTCTCCAAATTGGGCACATGGCCTGAGCTTGCCCTTTATGCCTTGGAGGTGCTGGCCTGCCCTGCAGCCAGTGTATTATCTGAACGTGTATTTAGCACGGCAGGGGGCGTTATCACAGACAAGCGCAGCCGCCTGTCCAGAGCCAATGTGGACAAGCTCACGTTCATTAAAATGAACCAGGCATGGATCCCACAGGACTTGTCCGTACCTTGTGCAGAATAGACATGTATACCGGTGTTGTGACAAAAACTGTCCGGCCATCGGATTGTGTCCGCCCCATACTGCGAAGGCGCAGCGCTTGTGCAGTACAGAGGACAAGGAGATTCACAAAATCTCCGAAGATGAACGGCGCCTGCGCCGTGAGTGCAGGTTCAAGCCCCACCATCCAAGTGGACATACGGTAGCACATAGTACCAGGGCCCCTCACGGGCTCGCTTCGATCGCCACGCTTCGGGCACGGCCTCACTTGGCTCGGCTTGAACCACGGATGGTGTGGCCTTCACCTGAACTCACCACGCAGGCGCCGTTCGTCTTGGGAGATTTTCGAAATCCCCTTGTCCTACATACTGAGCAAGCGCAGTACAGGGTGGACACTATTTGACGGGGGACAGAATTCGACACATCACCGGCCTTACCCAGCCATTGTTGTATTTTTGAACCAGTGTTGGCTACCTCGTCCTCCTCCACCGCCGCTTCCACTTACACAGCCACATCCACCGCCACCTCAACCTCCTACTCCATATGGACCTCGTCCTCCTAGGTCAAGATTATAATTTTATTTTTATTTTTTTGTGGCGCACAGATCCTTTCCCCCTTACCTGCCTTTAGGTTGTTGGCTCCTCGCAGGAGGGAGAAAGGCACACCGCACTACCAGCCCGTACCCTCCTATATAAAGAGGTTGAGCGGTGTACTTGACGGGCCGTGTCCACAGCCGGAGTCCAAACTCCTCCAGAGGATGATTGTCACCTCTACTGTAGGTAGAGGCAAGTCCTTTAATTCCCAGTAAAGTCAATGTCCACACCAGCTGAAATTACAACTCTTATTCTCTCATGGCAAAATAAACTCTACTCGGATAGAAAAGGTTAGAGCAAAGAAACAGAACAGCTTAAGGTGTGGAGGAGGTCCAGGCACAAACGTAGCACATTCACTTCACTGCTTAGGTTTCTCAAACAGTTTTAGGTGCACAGTCTCTGCCACAGACCTTGAGGTTGGTCTCTGCCACAGACCGGGTGTACAAGGCCCCTGCCACGTACCTGGAGAACTTTGGTCTCTGCCACAGACCAGGGTGTATAAGGCCCCTGCCACGGGCCGGGTGAATAAGGCCTCTGATACAGTCAAGATGACCTTGAGCTTCTCCTTCTACGAACCTAGCCCATATCAAGGGGAAGACATCTCTCCAGGGAGTCAACAGACCCTTCCTTCACCGTGACTCCCGCATCGGTCCATCAGAATGATCCTCCCTTCCCTGGAACATGGTCCCCTACACGAGGCGGCACCCTAAGACTCTTAGACCCTTAGCGGACTCCAGACGAAGGCTCTGGACTCCAGGCTTTACTCCCGCACCTAGGCCTCCATACCCAGGGCAGCAGGAACTCCAGGATAGTACCTCACCGCGGGCTAAAGGTACCCGAGATGGAACAGGAACACATGCACTGGACATCAGCCCCCAGGCCAAAGGTCTGCCCCTTTTATATGCTCTCCCGGCATGCACAGCAGGTTCCCCGCCCCGCTGTACTACTGCCAAGAGGGGACACAAAAGGCACAGCACTGTATCGGCAGGTTCAACCCTAGCCTACCATGGCAGCGCCACCTGTAGGCCGCAGGGAACTGCACACCAATACTGTCCCCCGAGGACAAAATGGTCTATGAATCCTACAGAATTAGGGTGTTTGAGCCTATTTACCACTCAAACACTTCCCTTAAACTTAGCACCCCGCTACATTTTTATTTCAAAGTATTTTATTTTCCCACTAGCTTATCCATTAAATTGAATAATTTATTCCAGAAAGGGCGTATTCTGGGGCATTCCCACCATATGTGTGGCATCGTGCCGTTGAGTTTCTGAGGTTCTTAATGACTTCCCGTACCTCTTCTGCTGAAAAGGGGGCCTCCAGCATATTTTTTTATTTTTTATGTTATTTTAACCACTTAACGACCGCCCACTGTAAATATACGTCAGCAGAATGGCACCGACAGGCAGAATCACGTATATGTACGTGATTGCCTTTGTATAGTTGGGGGGTCCGATCGGACCCCCCTTCTTTACAGTGAGCGGTCGTTTTACCTTCGGGAGCGATCCGGCATGAGGGGACGGCCGTTCGATTCCGGCCACCCCCTCTCGATCGCTCCCGGCGAATGAGAGCGCTTCCCCTGCCTGCCAGGAAGGAGGAAGTGATGTCATCTCTCCTGGGGCGCTCACATATACCGAGCGCCGTACAGGAGAAGATGCAGGTTAGTACACAAAACAGCACACTGACACCAGGACACATAGGCACATAAATCGCCCGCCCAGGCCCCCCCAGACACCCCCAGATCACCCCCCAGCCCCCCCCAGCCCCCAGTCACAGTGTCACTGATTGCAGTGATCACTAAATAAATGGTCACTGCAATCAGTGACATTTGTGACTGTAAAAGTGTCACTACATTTAGTTTTAGGTCCAGTGTAGCCCCCTAACCCCCCCTAATAAAGGTTTAACCCCCTGATCACCCCCCAGATAACCCTTTCACCCCCTATCACCACTGTCACTAAGCAATCATTTTTCTGATCGATGTCTTAGCGTCGGTGATGCTGATCGGTAGCCAGTATTTTTTTTTTAGGTTCGCCGCAGGTTTTTATAGCGTCGGGTACCCCCATATATTACCTAATGAAGGTTTAACCCCCCTGATCGCCCCCCAGGTAACCCTTTCACCCCCTATCACCACTGTCACTAAGTTATAATTTTTCTGATCGATGTCTTAGCGTCGGCGATGCTGATCGGTAGCCAGTAATTTTTTTTAGGTTCGCCGCAGGTTTTTATAGCGTCGGGTACCCCCATATATTACCTAATAAAGGTTTAACCCCCTTGATCACCCCCCAGGTAACCCTTTCACCCCCTAGCACCGCCGTGGCTATGCGATCATTTTTCTGATCGATGTCTTAGCGTCGGTGATGCTGATCGGTAGCCAGTAATTTTTTTTAGGTTCGCCGCAGGTTTTTATAGCGTCGGGTACCCCCATATATTACCTAATAAAGGTTTAACCCCCTTGATCGCCCCCCCCAGGTAACCCTTTCACCCCCTATCACCACTGTCACTAAGCGATAATTTTTCTGATTGATGTCTTAGCGTCGGCGATGCTGATCGGTAGCCAGTAATTTTTTTTAGGTTCGCCGCAGGTTTTTATAGCGTCGGGTACCCCCATATATTACCTAATAAAGGTGTAACCCCCTTGATCACCCCCCAGGTAACCCTTTCACCCCCTAGCACCGCCGTCACTATGCGATCATTTTTCTGATCGATGTCTTAGCGTCGGTGATGCTGATCGGTAGCCAGTAATTTTTTTTAGGTTCGCCGCAGGTTTTTATAGCGTCAGGTACCCCCATATATTATCTAATAAAGGTTTAACCCCCTGATCGCCCCCCAGGTAACCCTTTCACCCCCTATCACCACTGTCGCTAAGCAATCGTTTTTATGATCGTTGTCTTAGTGTCGGTGATGCCGATAGGTAGCCAGTAATTTTTTTTTAGGTTCGCCGTCAGGTTTTTATATAGCGTCAGGTACCCCCATATATTACCTAATAAAGGTTTTAACCCCCTAATTGCCCCTAGTTAACCCTTTCACCAGTGATCATCATATAAGTGTTACGGGTGACGCTGGTTAGTTAGTTTGCTTTTTATAGTGTCAGGGCACCCGCCGTATATAACCCAATAAAGGTTTAACCCCCTGATCGCCCGGCGGGTGATATCAGTTAGGTTTTAGCGTCAGAGAGGGTCTGCGTCACACCCCAGGCAGCGTCAGGTTAGTGCCAGTAGCGCTAACACCCACGCGTTAAGCATACACCCCCCTTAGTGGTATAGTATCTGAACAGATCAATATCTGATCTGATCAGATCTATACTAGCGTCCCCAGCAGTTTAGGGTTCCCAAAAACGCAGTGTTAGCGGGATCAGCCCAGATACCTGCTAGCACCTGCGTTTTGCCCCTCCGTCCAGCCCAGGCCACCGAAGTGCAGTATCGATCGATCACTGTCACTTGCAAAACACAACACACATAACTGCAGCGTTCGCAGAGACAGGCCTGATCCCTGCGACTCCAGTGCTGTAGGAGGTAATTTCACCACCACAGTTAAAAAAAAAAAAGCATATATGCCGAAGCATTGGGGCAGCAGGAGCGGAGGAGCGATTTTGCTCCAAATGCCGCGTATATACGGTCGAAATTCCGACGGAGGCTTGCCCGTGGAAAAGTCTGACCATGTGTACGCGGCATAACTTTTGCGAGAAGATGCCCCCATGCTTCGGCATATATAAATGGTGCATGTATGCCCATCATTAGAAGTGGGTGGATGAAGGGCGGTATTCTAATGGTGGGCATACCCACCGATCAATCTTTTTTTTTCGTTCAGCCAACAGGCTGCATGAAAAAAAAGATTACAATACATGTCCAACAAGGACCAGCAACGTACTGGTATGTTGCTGGACTTTGAATGTTTATACCAGAATGATGCCTGCGGGTTTAGGTATCATCTTGGTATCATTCTTTTCAGCCAGCGGCCGGCTTTCATGTAAAAGCAATCCTAGTGGCTAATTAGCCTCTGGACTGCTTTTACAAGCAGTGGGAGGGAATGTCCCCCCCCCCCCCGGATATAAAAAGCGACATTGGGAAATTGGGAAAGCATTTTATCACACCGATCTTGGTGTGGTCAGATGCTTTGAGGGCAGAGGAAAGATCTAGGGTCCAATAGACCCCAGTTTTTTCAAAAAAGAGTACCTGTCATTACCTATTGCTATCATAGGGGATATTTACATTCCCTGAGATAACAATAAAAGTGATAAAAATAAATAAATATGGAAGCAACAGTTTAAAAATAAAATAAAAAAGCAAAATTAATAATAAAAAAAAAAAAAAAAAAAAGCACCCCTGTCCTGCCCTGCTCTTGCCCAATGGCGAACGCAAGCGTTGGTCTGGCGTCATATGTAAACAGCAATTGCACCATGCATGTGAGGTATCACCGCAAAGGTCAGATCGAGGGCAGTAATTTTAGCAGTAGACCTCCTCTGTAAATCTAACGGGGTAACCTGTAAATGCTTTTAAAGGCTTTTAAAAATGTATGTAGTTTGTCGCCAATGCGCGTTTGTGCGAAATTTTAAAGCATGTCGTGTTTGGTATCTATGTACTCGGCCTAAGATCATCTTTTTTATTTCATCAAACATTTGGGCAATATAGTGTGTTTTAGTGCATTAAAATTAAAAAAAAGTGTATTTTTTCCCCAAAAAATGCGTTTGAAAAATCGCTGCGCAAATACTGTGTAGAAAAAAAAAATGCAACACCCACCATTTTATTCTGTAGGGCCTTTGCTTTAATATATATAATGTTTGGGGGTTCAACATAATTTTCTTGCAAAAAAAAATATGTTTTCATGTAAACAAAAAGTGTCAAAAAGGGCTTTGTCTTCAAGTGGTTAGAAGAGTGGATGTAAGCTTCCTAATGTTGTGTATAAAATGCCAGAACAGTTCAAAACCCCCCCAAATGACCCCATTTTGGAAAGTAGACACCCCAAGCTATATACTGAGAGGCATGTCGAGTCCATGGAATATTTTATATGTTGACACAAGTTGCGGAAAAATTTTTTTTTTTGTTTTTTTTGTTTTGCACATAGTTGTCACTAAATGATATATTGCTCAAACATGCCATGGGCATATGTGGAATTACACCCCAAAATACATTCTGTTGCTTCTCCTGAGTACGGGGATACCACATATGTGAGACTTTTTGGGAGCCTAGCCGCGTACGGGACCCCAAAAACCAAGCACCGCCTTCAGACTTTCTAAGGGTGTAAATTTTTGATTTCACTTCTCACTGCCTATCACAGTTTCGGAGGCCATGGAATGCCCAGATGGCACAAAACCCCCCCCCCAAATGACCCCATTTTGGAAAGTAGACACCCCAAGCTATTTGCTGAGAGGTATTGTGAGTATTTTGCAGATCTCGCTTTTTGTCACAAAGTTTTGAAAATTGAAAAAAAAAAGAAAAAAAAAAAAAAAAAATGTTCTTTCTTCATTTTCAAAAACAAATGAGAGCTGTAAAATACTCACCATGCCTCTCAGCAAACAGCTTGGGGTGTCTACTTTCCAAAATGGGGTCATTTGGGGGGGTTTTGTGCTATTTTGGCATTTTATGGCCTTCAAAACTGTGATAGGTAGTGAGGAGTGAAATCAAAAATTTGCGCCCTTAGAAATCCTGGAGGCGGTGCTTGGTTTCCGGGGTCCCGTACATGGCTAGGCTCCCAAAAAGTCCCACACATGTGGTATCCCCATACTCAGAAGAAGCAGCAGAATGTATTTTGGGGTGCAATTCCACATATAACCATGGCATGTGTGAGCAATATATCATTTAGTGACAACTTTTTGTAATTTTTTATTTTTTTTGTCATTATTCAATCACTTGGGACAAAAAAAAAATATTCAATGGGCTCAACATGCCTCTCAGCAATTTCCTTGGGGTGTCTACTTTCTAAAATGGGGTCATTTGGGGGGGTTTTGTACTGCCCTGTCATTTTAGCACCTCAAGAAATGAGATAGGCAGTCATAAATTAAAAGCTGTGTAAATTCCAGAAAATGTACCCTAGTTTGTAAACGCTATAACTTTTGCGCAAACCGATAAATATACGCTTATTGACATTTTTTTTACTAAAGACATGTGGCTGAATACATTTTGGCCTAAATGTATGACTAAAATTGAGTTTATTCGATTTTTCTTATAACAAAAAGTAGAAAATATCATTTTTTTTCAAAATTTTCGGTATTTTTCCGTTTATATCGCAAAAAATAAAAATCGCAGAGGCAATCAAATACCATTAAAAGAAAGCTCTATTTGTGGGAAGAAAAGGACGCAAATTTCGTTTGGGTACAACATTGCATGTCCGCATAATTTACAGTTAAAGCAGCGCAGTGCAAAATTCTGAATTCACCTCTGGTCCTTTAGCTACCAAATGGTCCGGGGCTTAAGTGGTTAAGTTATTTCCCTATCCACATTTGTTTGCAGAGCACTTGCCATGCTCTTAACAACATTTTGATACCATTTGCAGCCCTCTAGCCCTTTCCATTGCTTTTTTAGAGCCTTTTTAGTCCTTAGAAGTCCGGGTCCCCATTGACTTCAATGGGGTTCGGGTTCGGGTCCAGGTTCGGGTTAAAGTTCGGTCCCGAACCCGAACTTTTTTCTGAAGTTCGGCCGAACCCGTCGAACCCGAACATCCAGGTGTCCGCTCAACTCTAGCAGCAGGCTGAATGCATTGGGTATCTTTCCCAAAAGCAACCCGCTGTGCATTCTGGGAGAGGGTACTTAAGAGACAGACACCATTTTGTGGGGACGTTCGTTGGTGGTGGGCGCCTCCCGATCCCGACCTGAGGGCCCTCCTGGCCTCAGGGATGCGCTGGCAGTTTCCGCCTCGGGGGAACCTTGGCCTGAGGCTCCATTACGGAGATGTAGGCCCAGGAGTTACATAGTTACATAGTTAGTCAGGTTGAAAAAAGACACAAGTCCATCCACTTCAACCATAAAAAAATAAAATAATAATATCATACAATCCCATATACCTAATTCTATACCCACAGTTGATCCAGAGGAAGGCGAAAAATCCCAGCAGAGCATGATCCAATTTGCTACAGCAGGGGAAAAAATTCCTTCCTGATCCCCCCGAGAGGCAATCAGATATTCCCCGGATCAACTTTACCTATAAATGTTAGTACTCAGTTATATTATGTTCATTTAGGAAAGTATCCAGGCCTTTCTTAAAGCAATCTACTGAGCTGGCCAGAACCACGTCTGCAGGGAGTCTGTTCCACATTTTCACAGCTCTTAGTGTGAAGAAACCTTTCCATATTTGGAGGTGAAATCTCTTTTCCTCTAGACGTAAAGAGTGCCCCCTTGTCCTTTGTGTTGACCGTAAAGTGAATAACTCAACACCAAGTTCACTATATGGACCCCTTATATATTTGTACATGTTGATCATATCCCCCCTTAATCTCCTCTTCTCAAGAGTGAATAAATTCAGTTTCTCTAATCTTTCCTCATAGCCGAGCTCCTCCATCCCTCTTATCAGTTTGGTTGCCCTTCTCTGCACTTTCTCCAGTTCCCCAATATCCTTTTTGAGAACTGGGGCCCAAAACTGAACTGCATATTCCAGATGAGGTCTTACTAATGATTTGTACAGGGGCAAAATGATATCTCTCTCTCTGGAGTCCATAAGTCTCTTAATACAAGAAAGGACTTTGCTCGCTTTGGAAACTGCAGCTTGGCATTGCATGCCATTATTGAGTTTATGATCTACCAAAACCCCCAGATCCTTCTCCACTACGGATCCCCCCAGTTGTACTCCTGATAGTATGTATGATGCATTCATGTTCTTAGCACCCAAGTGCATAACTTTACATTTATCAACATTAAACCTCATCTGCCACATAGTCGCCCAATTAGATAGAGCATTGAGGTCGGCTTGTAAATTGGCGACATCCTGTAAGAACGTTATTCCACTGCATAGCTTGGTGTCATCTGCAAAGACAGAAATGTTACTTTTGATCTCAGACCCTATATCATTTATAAAGATATTAAAAAGTAAGGGTCCCAACACTGAACCTTGGGGTACACCACTGAGAACCTTAGACCATTCAGAGTAAGAATCATTAACCACGACTCTCTGAATTCTGTCTTTTAGCCAGTTTTCTATTCATTTACAAACTGATATTTCCAATCCTCTAGACTCTACCTTACACATGAGCCGTGTGTGGGGAACTGTATCAAACGCTTTTGCAAAATCCAAGTATATCGCCACCCCTCTCTCCAAGGTTTTACTTACCTCTTCATAAAAAGAAATCAGGTTTGTCTGACAACTTCTGTCTTTCATGAATCCATGCTGTCTGTTGCTTAAAATATTTTTTTCCAGCAAGAACTCGTCTATGTGGTCTTTTATTAATCTCTCCAGTATCTTCCCAACTATGGAAGTTAAACTAACAGGTCTATAGTTACTTGTTAAAGACTTTGTTCCCTTTTTAAATATAGGCACCACATTGGCCCTGCGCCAATCCAGTGGAACTATTCCTGTCATTAATGAGTCCCTAAAAATTAGATACAATGGCTTTGAAATTACAGAGCTCAATTCTTTTAGGATCCGTGGGTGTATGCCATCTGGTCCAGGTGCTTTATCCACCTTTATTCTGTCTAAATATTTCTGGACCATATCACTTTTGAGCCATTGTGGATTTGGGGCTGTGTCACTACCACCCCCATTATGGACATGATCACCCCCATGCTCCTTTGTATACACAGAGCTGAAGAAAGTATTTAATAAATTAGCCTCCTCTTTGTCCCCAGTCACCCACTCTAGATTATTTTGTAAAGGGCCTACATGCTCAGACTTGACCTTTTTACTATTAATATATTTGAATAATTTTTTGGGGTTTGTCCTACTATCTTTTGCAATCTGTCGTTTGTTTTGAATTTTTGCATCCTTGATTTCCTTTTTACATATCCTGTTATATTCTTTGTAACATTTAAATGACACTAGTGTTCCATCATTTTTCTATTTTTTAAAAGCTCTTTTCTTGTAGTTTTATAGCTTTTTTAACTTTGGCCGTGAGCCACATAGGTTTTATTTTTAGCCTTTTAAACTTATTGCCCATGGGAATATACTTTGCAGTGAGGTCCCAAACAGTATTTTTGAAGAATTCCCATTTCTGTTCTGTGCCCATTGATGCCAATATTTCCTCCCAGTCTAAGTCCTGGAGAGCAGCGCTCATCCTTGGAAAATTTGCTCTCTTGAAATTAAGTGTTTTTATCTTTCCTGTATGTGATTTTTGCTTGCAGCCAACATCAAATGAAATCATGTTATGGTCACTGCTACCCAGGTGTTCCTTTATCTGAACATTAGTAATACACTCTGCATGGTCTGAGATTACCAGGTCCAACAGAGCATCATTCCTAGAGTCACTGGGGCCTACTGATCCAGGGATGATCCTGTGTCGCCTTTCCTGCAGGAAGGGACCAAGCAATTGAGGACTTAATTGGAGGATGTATCCGGATCAAAATCTACCTCACAGTGCTGTCGGAACAGCTGAAAGCCATGTTCTTTTCATCAGAAGGTAACCCAGTGAGTGGTTGCACAAGTTGCTAGGCCAGTGAGATTGGGCCTATCCGGTGGTTGCTGAGTCCAGCGTGTAAACAGTTGTTCCTCTGGACCTAAGTAAATACCTGTGATCCGCAAGTAAGGTACCTGAGTCCTCCCCATCCCTTCTGTTGAAAACTTTAATTAATAAACCCCTTGAAAGAAACTTTGTGTTGGTGCGAACTTTCTTCTGGACAACTCTTCAAGGAGAACCCCTGAGACGAGCGCATGGAACAGTGAGGTAACATGCAAGGCCCAAAATTAATCCAGCAGCTCCTACGGGGGTATCGCTACACTGCTAAAGGGTGATAATTCTCCTGCTGTTTCAATAATGTGAAACTAGTTGGCTATAGACTTTTTTCCTGTTATAGGCAAAACTTTTTTTCATTTTGGATAGCGCAGGGAGGGTTACAATCGCCTTCTGATTATTTTTTTTTCACCATCTGTGTCCCATTGTGGAGATTTCCCTTCACTTCCTGTCCCATAGCCAAACAGGAAGTGAGAGGAAATTCCTGCAAATTAGAGGGAATTCCTTGGGGACCCCCAGGTCACCAGAACTAGTGTCCCCATTGGAAGATTTCCCCTATATTCCTTTACTGGGGATAACCCAAAATTTGGGATTTTCCTTTACTTTCGTTTTCAATTATAATGGTAAACAAGACAAATAGAGAGGATAAATCTCCTTAACAGGGGGCACAAACCTCAATGAAAAATGTCAGATGTACTCATTCTTGTCCACTCTATCAAAAAAATAAAAAAAAGTTTTGCCTTTTAGTTATACCTTAACCAGTTGCCGACCGCCGCACGACGATGTACGTCGACAGAATGGCACGGGCAGGCACATCCCTTTAAATTTGCTGCCCCCGACGGGGGCGCGCGTGCGCGAGTGTGCTCGCGGGTCCTGGGAACTCGATGTTCCCGGGCGGCCCGCGATTGCGGTCCACAACGGCAGAAAAGGGGAATGCTTTTGTAAACAAGGCATTCCCCTATTCTGCCTAGTGACACTGTCACTGATGACTGTTCTCCGTGATCGGGAACGGTCATCAGTGACGTATCACGTGTAGCCACGCCCCCTAATAGTAAGAATCACTCCCTAGTACTGACTTAACCCCTTCAGCGCAACATAGTGGTTAACCCCTTCACTGCCAGTGTAATTTTCACAGTAATCAGTGCATTTTAATAGCACTGATCGCTGTAAAAATGACAATGGTCCCAAAAATGTGTCAAAAGTGTCCGCCGCAATGTCACAGTCACGATAAAAATCACTGATCTCCGCCATTACTAGTAAAAAAAAATTGAATAATAAAAATGCCATAGAACTATCCCCTATTTTGTAGATGCTATAACGTTTGCGCAAACCGATCAATAAACGCTTATTGGGATTTTTTTTTTTTTTTTACCAAAAATATGTAGAAGAATACGTATTGGCCTAAACTGAGGAAAAAAAAATGTTTTTTTATATATTTTTTTAGGGATATTTATTATAGCAAAAAGTAAAAAATATAGATTTTTTTTCAAAATTGTCGCTCTATTTTTGTTTATAGCGCAAAAAATAAAAACCGCAGAGGTGATCAAATACCACCAAAAGAAAGCTCTATTTGTGGGAAAAAAAGGACGTAAATTTTGTTTGGGAGCCACGTCGCACGGCAGTGCAATTGTCAGTTAAAACGACGCAGTGCCGAACCGCAAAAAGTGGCCTGGTCTTTGACCAGCAAAATGGTCCGGGGCTTAAGTGGTTAAGTTATATCAAGCAAATCATCTCATATACCTTTGGCAATTTATTCCCATGACAACTGCGGTACAACAAACTGGAACAATTCATTTTTACATTCAGGCTGTCATTGCCAAGTAATTCATGTTTTTGGTCTTCAGGAGCAGAGATCAATGAATCAGTTCCCCCTGATCAGGCTGATTTCAAGTGTTAGCCATTAGTTAAGACCACTTAAAGCGGTATTGAACCCAAAACCAAAAATGTCATATATTGCAGACATTAGATGTGGTGGCTGCATTAGTTATCCTTTTTTTAGGCTTTTATCCCACCATTTTTATGTGGTGATCTGGCCAGTAATGCACAGGGGGTATTAGAGTGCCCCCACTCTGGATGAAGGAGCGGGGGAAGGAGGAGGGTCCAAACATCCTAATAGATCGCCGCAGCCCCCTCTCTGGATAAAGGAGCACAGGGGGCACAGCAGAATGCAGCATTGTCATTCTAAGAGGGGAGTGTTAGATGTACTGGCAGAGTTAGATACACTAACAAGTTGAAAGCAAACTCTACCTCACACGTTTTAAGCAGCTCCAGCAACAGTTTTTGTTTTTTTTTCATTTGGGATAAAGGTTTGACATAAATAAATAAAAGCTGATCACTGTAAGCACCCCTGTCAGTGGTACAACGTAAACGATTTGTCTCAACCATCTAACTGCTATAGCAAGACAGCTTGTTCTGTTGAAAAACAACAGACTTACTGGCTGGATCGCCAAGTGAAAATAAAAGAAAGAAAGCCTAAAAAAGAAAACAAATGCAGCCATCACATCTAAGAATTGGTAAGCCGCTGTATAAAAATCTTTGCTTTTGGGTTTAATACCACTTTAAACACTTTGGTAGTAACTGTCACAGAACTTCTGTTTTGTTTTTGTTTTTTATATTACAGTACTATGTTTTTAAGTCATTGCTGTTGAGAAGCAAATACTTAAATATTCTCAGTTTTTCAGGCCTCTGTTTACAGCGTTTTATTAACTGTTCATTCATAAAGCTTGGTACCATTTTATTCAAGCAGCTCCTGGGTTTTCAGTAACAGTGATCTGGGTGTCCGTAGAGCTGACCAATCACTTTTACTGCACTGAGAAGTGCGGCCCCCATTCTCCCACTCCACAGTCCTCTCCACTGTGGTCTCTGGGCTTCTGTTCCCAGGACCATTGTAAATAGTCAGGATGCTGAGTGAGAAGAGTTTGGGAAATATCTGACAATTGTATGTTCAGGAAAATACATGCATGCATGTGTACCGGCTAATATAGGAAATTATAGGAGCACAGTATATTTTAGGTCTCATCCACATGGGCATAAAACATCTATAAAAAAATTACTGATCATTAGGCAAGGAACAAAAGTTCCTCTTCAGGGCAGAGGAGCTTAGGCTGACGAAACGTGCGTCAGGGCAGAGTTTTATAGGATGTTATCCTGCAGTCGGGCCGTGCTTGCACCAGGCTTAACGGTGGCGTTGACACCGTTCTAACACAAGCTGCTTGTACCTTAGTGCTGGGATTAGCACTCAAACATGTGAGCGTATTGTTTTTATTATGTGGGCACCTTTTATTAAAACAGTTTAGCACTGTAAGAGCCAATATATTTATCCATGCTTCCTGCACCTGCATGTGAGAGGTGTGAAGAGCAAAACAGTTTAACAGTGGTCCTTCCAAAATCCAGTGAAAGTGAAGGGGAGTATATAGGAGTGGTGGTAACCTCAAGGAGAAGGTGAGGTGTAAGCCTTGCAGTGCCAAGCTAATAAAAGAGGAATAGTGGCAATCCCCATGGAGAAGTGTTGTAAAGCCTAAGTGAAGGAGTGGTGGGACCCTCCAGAGTGATCAAGTGCATATAGTTCCAATTACTAGTGGGTCTATACATCTGGTGAGTGCATAGTGTGGGTGGTGGCATCATGTGGTGTACAAGAAGGTAATATACAAGAGGAAGATTCACCAGTGGGTGTTGATTGAGAAGGGAAAGTGGAAACTTCCACAGTTAAACAATTGCACAAATAAGGACATAGAGCACATTTCATCACTAGACACTTTATTGATCCTTGTATGTGGAGAAAGACGATTTAAAAGAGAAGTTATGGATTTTTAAAAAAAGTTTTAAGGATCATACTTAACTAGGTGGTTGGCATGCTGCATCTTTTCCCCGCCGGCTCTAAGACTGAGAACAGTGATTGATCACTCAGAGCACTGTGAGCCAGTCACCGCTGTCTGCTCTCTGGAGCGCTGGGCTGTGGAGGGGGCGGGAGCTGCTGGCTCAGGCTCTTAGTGGCTCACTGAGAGGCTGAGCCCACTGCCGGTTCATGGTTCACCATATTGTCACGATCATTCACCAGCCTGGACCAGCTCTGCCAATACACTGCACCTTATAGTTACAGAAAAGGTGTGTATATATATGTTCTTAGCGCTCTATTTATTATTAACTCATTATTGGGTCATTTATTGAATAGCTGCAGCTCCTTGTGCCATAGCACAGGTTTGCATGCTAAGCTTCAATATATAACATTTCATTAATACCATGCAGCAGAGAGAAGTTATTTTTATGCAGCTCAAAGGGCAACATTGAAATGACATAATTGCTTTAAATAACACACTTGTGAAGTTGTGCACCTCTATTAAATACACCTGCAAAGTTGTCGTTTAGAAAAACAATGTATTTCTTGCTAAAGGACAGCTGCCAGCCAGCTTCCACTGGATAAGGATCTGGTATGAATTTGGGGTATGGCATGCCAGGACAGTGCACATTGTTTACAAAAAACAACAGGGGTAATCCTTACCAGACCTTTATGTTTTAAAAACGATCTGTTATTGAATTTGAGGTGGACTCCAGGCAAAAAATAAAAAATAAATACGGTGGGCTTTTATTTAAAAAATTATTTCCAGACCCATATACAGTCATGCAGCCTAGCTAGCCAGGAAAGTATGGGCGGGGGGGGGGGGGGGCAAACAACCCCCCCCTTCTGAACAATATGAGGCCATATGCTCTCAACATTGGGAGAGTTCCATATTGATGGGGTTGAGGGTCTCATACCCACATCCTTGTGTTTGTGGTGTTCTGCATTGGATCAAGACTTTTTTGTTCAATATATTTTTATTGAGAAAGATATATAAGCATCTCAATCAAATGAAGTACATTGGAACAGAGAGGGGTACACTGGGCAAACGTGTGAAAATAATCACTCATGAGTATAGTAGAGACATTAAGAGTGACCCAGCAAACCAAATTAAAATAACAATATAAAAAGCATAAAAAGAGAAACAAAAGGGGGGAGAAAGAGAGAAGTGCAAGAGAGAAAGGTGGGATAGGGGGGAGGGAGAAGAAGGAAGGAGGTTGGCACACATGGCAGCAAAAGATTAATATTTGGCATGTGCTAACATTGAATTTAATCCTTATATAGAAATAAAATCCACAGCATTTACATACATAAGAGTGAGACATCAAGGACCTGGGTTGTTCAGGGGGAAGAAGAAATTATGTCCTTATAACATTGGGTAGATAGGAAGGAGGACCACGGGGCCCAGGTTAGAGTAAATTGTTTGGTAGTGTCTCTCGCAATGTGGGTGAGGTCTTCCATGAGGTAAACGTCAGAGACTCTTTGCAGCCAACACTTAGTGGACGGAGATGTAGATTGACCCCAAAGCACAGGAGTGAGAGCCTTAGCTGTGTTAAGAAGATGTGGAATCAGCGAGCGTTTATATCTACCTATTGACATTGAGGTAGCATGGAAAAGCACTGTCCAAGGATCCAAAAGGTAACTTGATCTCAGTGATCTGGTGAATAAGGTCTATTACCGCGGACCAGTAAGGGCGAATGATCGGGCAGAACCACCAGATGTGAGCATGGGTGGCCTCCTGTCCGCAATTTCTCCAGCATAGCGGGGAGTTGGAAGGGAACATGCGGTTTAATTTAACAGGTGTATGATGCCATCTAGTGATGAGTTTGAAGTTAGAGTCAGCCATGGAAGAAGCTAGAGAGGAGGTATGCGTAAGAAGTAAAACTTTATCCTTTGTCTTATCTGTGAGAACAACACCCAGGTCACGCTCCCAACTGGTCAGATACTGCGGGTGGGTAGGATTTTGTAAGTTGATAAGCGCTTTGTAAAATAGGGCAATACCATGGAGAGGGGGATCCTTATGAAGGAACACATGTTCAATGCCATTCAGATCTTGGATTCCCCGTAGTGGTTGGGGGAGTGTTTGAAGAAAGCAGCTCAGTTGATTATATCTCCACTTATCCATAAACTTTGATGGTCCATGGCCTAGTAGTTCAGACAAAGTTTTAAGTGTATTGGAGTTTAAAACATGGTGCAAGAGGAGGGGGCCTCCAGGCGACCAGGATTGGAAACCCGGGTCTAAGGATCCTGGTACAAAGTAGTTATGATTCAGGAGAGGAGTTAGCGGGGAGTTATAAGGCCATAAGAATTTCCTATGAAGGCCATCCCAGACGTCTAGAGAGGATACGGTAATAGGTGAGGTATTGTGGCCGAGGGTTCTAAAAGATCGTGGTATCCACGGAGCAGAGGAAAGGTCAGAGTCACATAGGGCATATTCCAGCTGTACCCAGAGTTTAGAAGCAAAGGCATATTTCCAATCTGCTATACGTGACAGAATGACAGCATGATAATAAGTCCTAAAATCGGGCAGGGATAATCCCCCAGAGTGCTTGGTCCGAAATAGGACCTTCCTAGAGACTCTGGGGTGACCATCCCTCCAAATAAAGCGGGTAACCATGGTCTGCAATAAAGTAAAGAAGCCTACAGGAATCTTTAAGGGAATCATTTGAAGGATAAAGAGAACGCGGGGAAGTATGTTCATCTTAACTATGTTCACCTTCCCTAGCCATGAATGTGAGAGGGAGGACCATTTTCTGAGGTCAGCTCTTATGTTATTAAGAAGAGGAATATAGTTATATCTAAAAAGGGAGTGGAGGTGAGGAGTTAAGTATATGCCAAGGTATTTCATGCGTGAGGTTTCCCAACGAAAGGGAAATAGGGGCTTCAGCTGTTCAACTACTGGTTGAGGTACCGAAATATTCAGAATTTCAGATTTTGACAGATTAATTTTAAAATTGGATAGCATTTGGAAGGTAGAGAATTCCGACATCAAGTTAGGTAATGAAATGCGTGGTTGTTGAATAAAAAATAGTATGTCGTCAGCATAGGCTGCGTATTTATGGGATCTACAACCAACTTGAATGCCATGTATATTTCTATTATGTCTAATTGTGGCCAGAAAGGGTTCCAGAGAGATAGCAAAAAGGAGAGGAGATAAAGGACATCCTTGTCTTGTTCCATTATGTAGTGTAAATGGGTCGCTCAGGGAGCCATTAATCCGAATCTGCGCAGTAGGGTCAGAGTAGAGAGAAGAAATACAGTGAAACATTCTGGGGCCCAAACCGAAATAGCGGAGAGTGGTTTTGAGGTAGTCCCAGTCCACCCTGTCAAACGCCTTTTCGGCATCCGTAGAAAGGAGGAGGGTGGACCGGGAGCACCTACGCACATAGTGGATCAGGGACAAAGCGCGTAGCGAGTTGTCCCTGGCCTCTCTGTTAGGGATAAATCCAGTTTGATCAGCCGAAACCCAATGGGATAGAAAGGGAAGTAGCCTGTTAGCCAAAACCTTAGAATAGAGTTTAGTGTCGATGTTTAAGAGGGAAATAGGTCTATAACTACTGCACAGAGTGGGATCCTTGTCAGATTTGGGGATAACAGTAATATGAGCGGATAGTGATTCCGGACGAAGGCCAGATTTGAGGGAGATGGAATTTGCATATGCCGTAAGATGAGGAAGAAGGATGTCACTAAAGGTTTTGTAGTATAAAACGGTGAAACCATCAGGGCCGGGGGCCTTACCTGAGGGGGAGGATTTAAGAGCGTGTTGAAATTCCTCAGTGGAAAAATCAGCTTCTAATCCAGCGAGTGCTGACTTCGACAACTTGGGGAGGCCGGCCTCTCTGAGATAAGAGAGTATACGTTTACGTTTTTCCGACAGTGGTAGAGAGGCCAGACCACCCTCCACACCGTATAGGTCAGCATAAAACTCCCGGAAGGCTTTCGAAATTTGAGGGGTGGTGTGGACTAGTTCTCCTGTTGGTAATTTTATTTTGGGAATAAAGGATAGAGTTTTTCGGGCCGTGAGGGATCTAGCCAACTGTCTACCTGGTTTATTACCCCATTCGTATATTTTCTGGGAAACAGAATGAAATTTCCGCTTGGTTTCAAGATTGAGGAGAGTTTTAAGCTCCTCTCTCTGAAGGGCGAGGGCCTCGAGATGTGAGATATGTAAAGAAAGTTTATGCTTTTTCTCTAGGTCAGCAATCCGCTGTAGGACCTGTTTAAGCTGTTGCCCGTGCTCTCTCTTTCTCCTCGCGCCCAATTCAATAAGAATACCCCTCATGGAGGCCTTATGAGCCTCCCACAAAACAGAGGGGGAGGTGTCCGAGGTTGTGTTTTCTTTGAAATATTGAGCCAAGGTATTCGATAACATGGAGACCTCTGTTGGATTAGAAATGAGAAAGTCATTGAGCTTCCAGTTATTGGGGCGAGGAGGCAGATCGGGCACGTCCAAGCAAATGGAAACAGGGGCATGGTCGGAGAGGGTAGCAACACCAATGTGGGCTGAGCGGAGAAAAGGCAGGTGAAAGTGATCAAGGAAGATGTTATCAATTCTAGAGTAAGAGTTGTGCGTTTTAGAGAAGTGGGAGTAGTCCTTTTCTTTAGGGTGCATGAGACGCCAAACGTCCATAAGCTGAAGATCTAGGAGTTTTTTTTTGACCTGAGCTAATCTTTTAAATGGGATACCCGAGCGGCCTTGGGAGGTATCCATAGGTATATTTATATCTCCCGCCAAAACTATCATACCCTCAGCAAAATGGGATAGTTTCGTGAGTATTTGATTAAAGAAAACAGGTTGATTGTGGTTGGGGCAATAAATGTTTGCTAGAGTACATCTAGTATTGCCTATAAACCCCTTTACAAAAAGGAAGCGACCATGATCATCCGCTAACATGTCTGAAAACCGAAATGAAGCACTCTTGCTAAGTCCAATAGCCACTCCCTTGGCTTTGTTAATGTCAGACAGGCTATAATACCATTGTGGAAAATACTGTGAGTATAATTTAACTGACGTTGTATGGGTCAAATAGGTTTCTTGGAGGAAGGCAATAGAGCAAGCAGAGTTCTTCAATTCCCGTAACACTTTATGTCTCTTTGCGGGGACACAGAGGCCTCTAACATTGTACGAGAGAATCTTCAGAGTAGCCATATCATCAGCAAAGAGTAGATCAATAAAACATATAGCCAAGCGTGCCAACAAAACAGAGAAGGGGAAGGAGAAAAGTCAGAAAAAAAGAGAAAGAGGAAATAAGACAGACATACATGAAGAACAGTAGAACAACCATTATAACGATTGGGAATGGTATCAAAATCACGCAGCGGTCTGCGGTGGTCCCAGTGGGGATGAGGGGAGCAGGCAACCAGGAAGGGTTGCAGACAAAGATCAAGAAGAAAAGATAAATTGCCAACTCCCACCAACCCCAAGAGGAGAGGGGCAGAGAACGGACTCCTTTGTGGAGGCATGGATTAGGAGCATAAAGCCCCGTCAGCTAACGGCCTGTAAAATAGTAAGAAACATTTATGAAACCAGCAATGGTCAGGACAAATATGCACATAGACATAACTACAGGTCCTCAACAAAAAACGAAAACAGAGGATGATTAATAGGGTTAATAAAACCTTTGGCCTAAAAGATAATACCATCATAACCAAGGTATAATCAAGGAAGGTGAGTGTGGGCAGTAAGACGCCTCATCCATTTTTCTGAGATGAGCCAGGATTGGAGACACGCCCTTGCTTGGCTGGGGTTTTCCGCCAACGAGGGGAACAGGAAGCGGAAAAGGTGGGTATAGTATTTTGCCAGCCCGGTAACTCCGTGTGCGGCAAATTGAGATCCTGTAGGAAGGTAGGTAGGTCTTCATGGAACCGTAGAGTTGAAGAGCGACCGTTTTTAGTAGCAATTAAGCATGCAGGAAAACCCCATCTGTAAGTAGTCCCGTCACCCCGCAGATGCTCCAAAAGAGGTTTTAAAGCCCTGCGGCGATCAAGGGTCTCCTTGGCTATGTCAGGAAAGATGCTAAGAGTAGCACCATCAAAATCAATTTTAGGAGTGTTCCGCAGTTTGATCATGATGGCGTTTTTGTCTTCATAGTAGTGGAGGCGACAAATCACATCCCTGGGTTGGTCAGAGGAGAAGTTACGAGGTCTCAGAGCGCGGTGAACTCTGTCAAAACGCAGAGGGTCAGTAACTGAGTTGCCTAATATGGTATTAAGGATGCCACGGATCGAGGGTTCCAGGTCGTTATCTCTGGTCGCTTCTGGCAGTCCTCTTATACGTAGGTTATTTCTACGATTGCGATTTTCGAGGTCCTCGAGCTTGTATAATGAGGCTCTGTGAGCATATGCTAATTGAGTAACAGTCTCTTGCAGTTCTTTAATAGCCACCTCTTGTGAGTCTTGGCGTTGTTCTGTCTCCTCAACTCTGACGAGCAAATGTGCCATGTCCGCCCTAACCGCGGAAATTTCCTTTTTGATAGATTTTTCCATATTGTGAAACATACCCGCCATTTCTTTTTTGAGTTCACTCACCAAAGAAGACATGTCAGAACCTGTGGGGGAGCCGGGGTCCTCCATCAACTCCGAGCCGCAGGATGAGGCCGGAGAGCTTTCACGGGCGGAGGCCGCGTGTGAGGCTGGGGATATAAGAGATCGTGAGGCTCTGGTCTTGTTAACCCGAGTGCTGGGGCTTTCGCGCTCCGAAGCTAGGAATCTTTTGATAGATCCGACAGTAGCTTGATGTAAGGTTGAGGATTTTGCAGAACGTTTGTTTATTGATGAACGGGAACTTGATCCCTTAGAAGGCATTGCTAGTTGTGTATGAGGCCGAGAGCTGAACGGGGCTCGATTTAAGTGCTTGCCATCAGTGCCATGTGTGGTTCAGCGGCACCAGACCAGCAGGGGAAGCAAATATTTTAGGCGTAGGCGACTTAAGGATGTGCTAGACAGAGACCAGGAGGGTATAATGGCCGTAAATAAACTATAACCGTCAGCAGCCCAGATTCAGGCAGGTCAGTAATAGTTTGTGGGCATAGGCAAAGCGGACTTCAGTGCCACTCTTAGCGGAGGCCGGTTAAATCCCTGTTGTGTATAGTCTTTGGGGTGAGGTGCACCAAGATGGCCGCCGTAGCACCTAGTGGACCTGGGAGGGTGTAAGCAGAGAGTATCTGTATATGGCCCCAGCAGATCCCTGTAGAGCAAGCAAGTGACAGGGGACTCCCGGTTCACCATGAATCAAGGAAGCCGAACGGTGAGAGGCCGGAGGGGCCGTGGAGGGGATATGACACTGTCCTCGGGAGTAGCAAGATGGCCGCCGCACCTCCGTGAATAGGCCGAAGCCGCGGACTCGAGTACAGGGCGAGGCAGGGTGCGGCGCTGACGGCCTCAGGTGGTGTGGCGGGTGAACTGGGGTCTAGCTAGTGGTGAGAGAGCCTGGATGCTAGTGGGCTGAAGTCCGATGCGGACCGCTAGGTACTCACTGCGCTCCGGAGGCCAGGCCGCATCCGCGATTGTAGGCCGCAAGTCGACAGGTCACACCGCTAGAAGCGATTTTCGTCTGTGACCACCAGCTGCAGTGTAGGCGACAACCGAGGCTGGATGGTGTATGTGCCTCACAGGTCGCGGCCGTCAGATGCTGGTAGTGGCAGGGGATCCACAGGCCCCAAGATGGCGTAGGGCCCTGGGAGGGTGGAGCCAGTCACAGGCCCAAAGCGGAGCAAGGTGCTCAGAGTAAAAAAAAAAACAAAAAAAACCTCTGGGGCAGCAGCAGGGAATGACCAGGGATTGATGCAGGCAGACCAGGGCCCAAATATTGCAAATTGGGCAAAGGATGGAGGAAGATCAACGCTGGATGCCAGGAGCTCTGTATCAGCACGTCTTCCCTGCTTCACGTCCGGACACGCCCCCATTGGATCGAGACTTATTGGAATCTGGAAGTCTCCTTTAGATCAATCACTTGCCGACCGTGCTATAGCCAAAAGACGGCTACAGCACGGTTGTCCAGTTCTAGGAGGGCATCTATTATTCTCCTCCCAGAACCCCACCCACCATGCGCAGCCCCGGGGCACGCATCGGGCGTGCTCTGTGATTGCTGTATTCTTCAGATACAGCTGATCACAGATCGAGGTAAAGGACCGATCACAGCAGCCCTTTACCATGTGATCAGCTGTGTCCAATCACAGCTGGTCCCATTTAAACCAATGCTGGTTTGCTGCATTTCCTTTCCTCAGCTCTGTCACTGTGTGAGGAAAGGAAAGCCGATAACCAGCTTTCCTGTGACAGCACACATTTACACTGATAATCAGAGCACGGATCATCATTGCCCTGATGATCAGAGCAGCCCCTTCAAGCGAGTGTCCATCAGTGCCACCTATCAGTTCCCCTTAATGCCTTCTCATCAGTGAAGATTATCAGTGCTGCCTCATTAGTGCAGCCTCATCAGTGCCCATCAGTGCAGCTTCCTCAGCGCACATCAGTGAAGAAGAAAAATTACTACCGTATATACTCGAGTATAAGCCGACCCGAATATAAGCCGAGGCACCTAATTTTACCACAAAAAACTGGGAAAACTTATTGACTCGAGTATAAGCCTAGGGTGTCCATCTGCATGCCTCACTGTGCCACACTTTGCCTCACTGTGTCCATGTGCATGCCCCACTGTGCCCATGCCCCACTGTGCCCATGCCTCACTGTGCCCATGCCTAGACTGACGTTTAACATAGGAGTCTATGGAAGGGGTGCCTGGATTTGAAAAATCAGTGCTCCCCGGCCGTAGGTCTCCCAGACAACAAACTTTGCACACTTGTAGAGGAGAAATGGGGCTACATGTGTGCCAAGTTCCGGGTCCAGGGGACCTACGACCGGCCAGCAGTGGGTCCCCAAAGTCACCAGAGAAATTACCATTTTTAACATGGGAGTCTATGGAAGGGGTGCCCGAATTTGAAAAAATCGGTACTCCCCAGCCGTAGGTCCCCCGGACAACAAGTTTTGCACACTTGTAGAGGAAGAGTGGGGCTACATGTGTGGGCTAGTACGAGGTCCCCAAAGTTCGGGAGATTAGGCGCAAAAAGGTGACTCGAGCATAAGCCGAGGGGGGCATTTTCAGCACAAAAAAATGTGCTGAAAAACTCGGCTTATACTCGAGTATATACGGTAATTTGCAAAATTTTATAACAGAAACTAAGAGGTTTTTTTTTTGTTTGTTTTTTTAATTCACTGTCTTTTTTCAGTTGTTTAACAAAAAACACCTTGTTATTCATTCACAAAAAGATCAAAGAATAAAAGAGTAAATGCAACATATGTACCATGGTAAAAGTAATTTATTTAGAAAATAAATGAATAAAAAATAAACAATGTTCCACCATGATATAAATCCAACATCAGTCAAGTCATCCAGTGATGTAGCTTCAATATCAATCACAGGGAAAAAAGACCTGCCAACACGATGATCTTCTTCTACAACACACCCCTCACAGATGACAACTACCTGGTTGGATGCTGAATGTTAACAACCTGCCAAGGACATTGGCTGACATAATTGACTGTACTGTATATAGTCAAGACCATACTGTATATAGTAAATGATGTTCCTGGGATACCTGCTGGCTTTTTTAAGTTGGTGGGTGGGAAGCTATCATTTATTGGTGGCACCTCCTGGGTGCAAAAGCTAGAGGAACAGGCAGGCAGGTGAACTGGCCAAATCGGTCCATTCAGTTCACCCATTTGCTGAAGCATAGCATAGCAAATCTTCAGTTATCAAGTTCAGGTCCACTTTAACAGTACCTGGTGACATTGTTTTCATTTTGCTATTTATGTGCAAAATCTGAGAAAACATAAAACTCAAAAATTAACTCAACCAACTGAAATGATTTTAACATAAGCTTTCTTTCATCTGTCCCACATTTTCTAGAGTTGAATTCAAAATTTAAATGGACTTTGCAGTGTGATGGAAGGTCCTCATATCTTGACTGCCCCACCCTGCGTAAATCACCTGTTGACAGTGGGTCCAGAACTTACCTATATAGAAGTATAGACACAAAAGTTGGATTATATACTTACCTTACCCCTATCTTCCATATGGTGTGATGTCACCCTCCTTCCTGGAAGACTCCCAGGAACACAGAGCACCTTAAATCTTGCAATAAGACCATCTATTCTATTGCAGGAGCATCTTCTTGTGACTTTAAGCTGCTATGCACTTGCTGGAAGGACCATGATGTCATTCTTGCCTAGGCACTGTGGGTAGAGGACAAAACTAGGGTGAGTAAAAAATGGATTTTCTTTCCAGGTACTGTAAGTTTTGGACTCACTGTCAGCATGTGATTTACTGTATGTAGGGGGAAAGTGCCCTGACAGCATATGCCCCTTGAAAGATTTAATTTACGTTACATAGGGAAAAATACAATTATAAAAATATTTACAAGATTTGAAGCACTACTGGTGATAATAAGATTGATAAAACAAATAACAACAACAACAATATCACTAATGCCCGAGAGGTTTTAGGCAGCATATTAAAAAAACAAAACAAAAAAAAAACACACAATTATATATTCTTTACCTGTTGGGGTATTGGAAACCTCGCTTGTACTTTAAACACCATTTCTCTGAATTTTCTATTAAATATTAATGTTTTTCCTTTTGTGTCTTAGCTTACAACTGTGGGTAATTGCTTATAAGCAGTCGGCATTATTATTTTTTTCCTGTAATTGCAATAATGTGTAAGCAAATGTTTTTTTATTACTGTTATCACTATTGCTGATGTTTACATCCTGGTAAGTATCCTATAAAGCCCATTGATATATTTTACACAGAAACATTTTGCAGTAATCCCCCCACCTAGTGGCAGCATTCAGAAATTACAATTAAGGATATGGGCCAGATAAAACTTTGAAAGTAGCTCATTGGCCTTTCTTTAAAATCCCTTCGCTA
The DNA here is from genome assembly GCA_029206835.1 of Rana muscosa. Lineage (NCBI taxonomy): Eukaryota > Metazoa > Chordata > Amphibia > Anura > Ranidae > Rana > Rana muscosa. The sequence continues at coordinate 85,975,667 of CM055125.1, read as the reverse complement.
TAAATGTATACGTATAGTGGAATAAGGGTACAGAAGAATTATGCAATTTATTTAATATGAAACTTTATTTTTGTCGAAAAAAAAACATACTACAGGAAGGGTTTTTTTCTCATTAAAGCGAATTGGACCATGCTTTTTATTTTATTTTTTTACATTTTCTATTAATCATTTGTTGTCCTTTTGATTCTGCGGATGCACAGTATTTTTTGGTTGAACTTGATGAGCTTTCTTTCAACCTCCTGTAAGGATTTTAGCAAATGCTATTACAGATGCCTACCTACTGTTTTGTTTACAATATAAATAAAGCATGAATAGGTTTATTAAATATGCAAAGTAATGTATGTGTAAAATGTATGAGTCTAGTTTAACCAAAGCCCTTTTAAAGATATATCCAGAGTTCTCATTGTTTACTTGCAATGTTATGTTTGCTATATTCTAGGAGAGGTTTAATTATTGCATTATACTTGCACATTAATAATTAAGAAAGGCATCATTGTAAAATCATAATCATAACACTACTGGGTATTTTCCCCTAAAATATGTCTTTCATTGACAAGACGTTTTACTTATCTTGGGAATCAGATGTACGCAGTGGGCATAGTGCTAAATAGTTAATTAGCGGGTCACAGTAGAGAAGTGTACTGTGTACACTAATTGGTACAAAATTTGCTTTTCCTAATTGCCAACTAATATTGTGGGTTAATTAGTACTATAGGACTTTAATGTTTGTACCAAAATAAATACATCAAGATTTAAAGGGGGGGAAAAGATAGTTTACTTTAACACTAAAATGTATATATGACATGCAATAAATGTTGTAAAACAATAATATTTCTATCTGTAAGTTATTATTTTTAGCCTTGTTCCACTATATCAAAAGTTGCCTGCACAAAGAACTTTCAAATGCAGTGCTTCAGTCTCTTTATTAAAGTGCAAGTAGACAGCAGAAGAATAGAATATGCTGCATATCAAAAAGCAACATTTTTAACCATTAGACTCTTTTTTAAACCCCTTTATTGCAACCTCCCCGCAGTTCTTTATGTGGGCTTTAATGCCTAAGAGGCTGTGCATTTTCTGTATCATGTGACTGCTGTGATTGGCTTTCATAGCTGTCACATGATAGGGAGCCTGTCCTGCTGGCTCCCGATGAGAAGCCTTGACCCAGAGCTGTCGGTGACAGCTCAGTTAGTGTGCTGTGCCATGTGATGTACCTGTCAATGATCTAACAAATTGCTGGGAATATACGCCAGTGTGCACTAATAGCAGCTATGCTATGCCTAAACTGACTGGGTAGGCATTGTCTAAATAAATTAGGGAAATGGGAGAAGGGAACAAAGTAGACTTGCTGGATGGTTTTACAGGAAGGGGCAGTCTTTAATGTTGTATTTCTACCGGCTATCATTGGGGCCCTTAAAAAAGAGTTTTTGCAGAACAACAGTTTTAGTAAACCAGCATGCAATATAAGTGCGGTAAGGATGCAGTAAAGGTGTGGTATGTCCTGCCTTTAGTAACTCCGTTCCTACTAGCAGTGTAAGCAATAGGCAGTGAAGCCTCTTACCAGTCAATGCAGTGCAGAGGTGAACTCTCACTGTATAAGGGGGCCCTTTCAGTCTCTCCCCAGAATGCCCCTGGTGATCAGCGGTGAGAAGTAGAGGATGAGAGGATGCTCTGTTCTACCTGCAGCAGCGGCGCAGATGTGTGTGTTTTTTGAAATGTTGGCAATTATGGCTCACATACGCTTTAAAGTAGATATAAATACTAATTGGATGACATTTAGTTTGTATATCATAAACAACTAACATTTTTTAACACTGATTTGTTTTCAGATTTTGTTCTCCTGAAGCTACTTCCTGCATACATTATTACTCCTGGATGGTGTCAGTCATGGCCTCAGTGATGCTTGGCCCAATTTTTGACACGATTCCCTCATTCATGGATCGCGTCTAATAGAGGACCTAGCTTCCAGTTTCGGGCGCCATTTTGTTGTAGCCCTACGGTGCAACACAATTATATATTATTGTTTTTCAGTTTTTAGAAGTCTAGTGTTGATTGACATACTTATTAGTTGTCGGTCTCTTATGTACTGATAATTCACATTCTTTTTTCGAGTCAGAGGGGTCTGGCTAGATTATACATATTGTAACTTTAAATTTTTTGAGATCGAGGCCTGAGCCACACATCAGAGTGAGGCTTGAGGTGCAAGCCACAGGCACCATCTTTAAAAACCGGAAGTGGCTTATTTACGTTTTTTGACAGTTGTGGAGCTGGCCCTCATTTGGGGCACCACTTTATCTATAAATACGCAGTGGACCAGCACCCCAAATGATGCCTTATTAGGACGAAACACGTCGGGAAGGGCTCTGCTGATGCCACTGCGTTATTTGATCTACATGCTTTTATATGTCTTCTCAAATGTGAGTGACCATTTTATATTTTATTAATAAATGTTCCCATTTTAAACAGAATTATACTATGTGGCCCAATTTCTCTCCTTTTACCATATGATATACTGGGAGGATTTGTATATGAAGTACCGTTACCTAACCTATGGTGAATACTCATTGATGTCAATGTTATGAAATACCCCTGCCTGGTTTACATTGGAAGCTGTGCTTGCTGTACCTCTCCCTGGGTGTGCTACACCAATAAGCTTGTTTGACTCACCAGGCGTATGCCTTGTTGGGTCCAACTCGTCTGGTAAGCCTTTGATCTTCACGGTGGTGGATTACCTGCAGACAACCAATTATTAGGGATGAGCCGAACACCCCCCCCCGGTTCGGTTCGCACCAGAAACTACTGTGAAGGACTAGCATCAAATGTAGAGCTTGAAGGACACCGCCACTCGCTGGTTCTTCTTTTTAAGGGCTTTGTTTGCCCATTTTTATTAAAAGAAGTCAAAACAAAATGAAAGGTTTCCCTCGCAGGGGTTTCAGTACTCCTTTTCAACAACAAAATGACATTCAGCCTCCTGGCTTATACATACAGCAGTGCTGCTCAGGCCTTCCACTTCAGGCTCTTGTCTGTCTCCTATAGACTATTCCATCTGCAACACCATCCATTTGGATAGCAGCCCCTTGCTGCTCTGACCCTCAGACCTGGGTCTCTGGCTTCCACTGTGCACACAAGCACTCTCTGACTTCTCCAGTGCACACTTGCACTCTATGGCTTCCCCAGTGCACACCTGCACTCGTCGGGAGGGTGGGGCCCAGAATGCTGGTCCTGATTCTACTATCAGGCCCACACACACCTGAACAATCAGTGTGCAGTTGAGTCTCAAAACCCGGATCCAGGACTGGGGATTTCATCCCACCCGGATCTCTAAGAAATCCCCAAGCTCCGGGTCCCAAAGTGGATTTTAGTAAATCATGAGGAAACTGAAAAGCCAGTTTCCTCCCAAACAAGCAAATACCCTGGAGCCCCTCAACCTGCCTGGTTGAGAATCCTGTATTTATACACTGGTGGGGTACCACACTACCACATACCCTCCCCCCTTGTTTCGATCCGGAGGGAGGAACACCAGCACCCATCATTATGGTTGGGACACCTCTGTGCTGGCTGTCAGCCACGTAGGCCAAACCTTTTTTTCCGGGTGCGCTTCCAGGTATGTCCCACTCTGGATCTTAACAAGGTCCTATATTTCCCTATACTCAGCCTTCTCCCTCTTCTTTTGGGGTTCCATAAGCACTGCCTCTCCTGAAATTTTAACAGGGCACCCCTGGTCTTTCTACCAACCCTTCTGCCTCCACGCTTCAGGTTCCCAGGTTTCCCAATACCTTTGGACACACTGTCATGTACCTTTAACAAACTATTTGGTTCATCATTGACAGACATATTTAAACCAACATTACACCTCTCAACGTTGCACAGATCACCAATGCCTTTTTTTTCAGCATTTGCTAGGGCAGCGTCTGCAGAGGGCACACATAATGGAGGGCCGCCATTACCCACGGGAACCTCACAGGACGTCACCTCCCCTGGGTTCACCCACTCTGCAGGCAGCTGTCCTAACACTTGACCTGTTCTGATGCCAACTGTATTTTTATCCACCTGAACAGACAAGCTCTTGTCTGATCCACATACCATTTTTACCGCACTTCTTATCCGTTTCCCTGTCTCGGGGACCTTATTAGGTTTGTTGAATACTTTTGTTAGAAACCATACCCTTGGCTCCAGACCTGAGGAGGGACCACACATAGGCGAGAGATTAAATTCCGCAGGACTAAAGCCAAGTTCTACCTCACCTGTTGTCCAACACTCCATGGGTAACTGATCTAACAGATGACACTGATCTAGGCACAAACTACTTCTTTCTGATGTACACATTACATTGCTGCAGCATTCACCTATAGCACTTTTTCTCACAGTGTCTCCGGGTACTTTAAGTTGTACCTCTTTCTGAGTGATAGAAAGCATCTCTGCTAGTGCTGCTTCTATTCTGGGTCCTTCCTTCTCATGAGATTTAGCGGCTGAGACAGTATCTGCGCCCTCTACTGACCACTGCTCAGCTGCACCTTGGAGCACACCAGCAGAGATGTTTCCAGTCACTACACCAGCCGGAGAGACCTTTGATGACTCCAACAGTTCTGAGCGCCTTCCAGGCCACTCAGTAACTGGGAGCACCCCCTTAGAGAACCTCAGAACTATTTGCCACACTGTTAACAAGCTTCCCAGCACAGCCTGTACCACCTGGCTCCACCTATTGGTACCACGCAGCACCACCTGGTCCGACTGCGGTGGAGACACCCAAGTGTACAGTGAGGGCACTTTTACCAACTCCAGCATTTCTAATAAAGTTTTTGTCAACTCTATGCAACCAATGTCTAAATGCGTGACCTTTTTGGGAACCTTTCCCCTGTCCGAGACTTGGAGGGGCTCATCCATTGCAGCTTGTGAGGTTGAGACATTTGAAGAGACCACCATCTCCTTGAAGGTACCCCTCATCCCAGCCTGTTGCTCCCCTGGAGCGCTGTCAGACACATGTCTCCTCTTCACCTCTAACGCTACACCAATGAGCCTCTGCGAGTCAACATTAGTCACATTGTCAACTTGACACTTGCCACTATTTAGTTGCTGGGCTGTGGACAACCCATCTGCCATGCCTGCGCCCAGAACCGTTCCTTCAGACTGGAGGGCATCAGCCTTTGCAGGGGCTGGCGTGCCCTTGAGCACTGGCCATTCTGCGATCCCTCCACTGGGCACAGCAGGTGTTCTGTCCACAATTCTGTCACATATCATTGCTTCGTAATTCCTTGTCACTTGGCCTAGTGCCGCAACTGCTTCCTTGCACCAATCATCCCAGTTTCCTGTGGTTCCATCACTGGTGCTCCACAGCACTGCATCACCTGCTCTAGAAGGCCCAACAGGAACCTGGGATTCACTAGCCAAAACAACACACTTGTCACTTCTATCTACCTCACATTGTGATAATATTTTTTTTCTCACATCACACTGGGAGATTGCATCCTCAACCAAGGCAAGGTGCAATACCATATTTTGAACACCTTGCTTTGGTGGCACTACAGACACATACAGCTCTTCATTTTCAGCTTTTGCAGGCTGATCTAACCCCTTGACAACTGGGTTACACTTAGGGTTGTGGGGCTGCGCCCACACACACTCACTATGTAATACAGTCTTCCCTTGTTTCACCAGAGTAGCACCACAACCATCCTGGAAAACCTCTGGCTCCAACACATGGAGGCCCCATGAGAGTTCCCTGGACAATCCTGCGCTTCTGGTTGTCATGGGAGATATCCTACTCCCATCATTGGTAGTAAACACATTTCCAACATTTTCAGACATGACACTAAAGGAAACACATTTTTCAATGTCATGATCACCAATACCATCACATTTGCCAACAGTAACACTTTTGTCAGCATTACCATCAGGATTTTCACTACGTGTAGACATAACTGCTACTTTTGTGGATTGTATATTACCCACCAAAGCCTCTGAGTGACTCCTCACAGCGCCCTCCATTTTTAAAGGGGCACCCTTTCCTACATGGGCAGCTCCAAAGTTGACCTGGGAAACGCTCGGCTCCGTCACTGCGGGCTTTTTGGAAGTCTCCCTGGGCAACCCTGCAGTACTTGTCACTAGGGAACATGGCACAAGCACTGTTTTGGTCACCCCTAACTCTATTTTCCCAGCCACCTGCTGGACTATAGCAGGCACATGCAGAGTCCCCATGTCCTTTCCAGTCTTTAGCCCTGCGGCTAGTTGGGCTTTATTTTGTGCCTCCCCACTGCTCTGGGTAGCACACTGCCGCAAGTCTATGTCCATTGGCACTGTGGATCTCCCCACTGGATCTACTCCCACTTCACTGGGTTCAGTACCATAAACTGGAACAGTCTTACCATTTTCAGTGGCTGGCATCATAACCTTCACTTGAGTGCGCTGTCTCTCAGCTGTATCCATACCAGTTACTGTCTCTTTGGGGCCATATGGCGACACTGCAGCCTTTCCAGACTCTTCAGCGGTGTTCCAGAACCTTGGGCAAGTAAAGATCCCATGCCCTACTTGACCACATTCCAAGCACGGTACTGGACGACTTTTCCCCAGTGCGTTTCTTTCCTGATGATTCTTTCCAGGCATAACTTCCACTCTCGTTGCCATGGGAGATCGCCGTCTCCCTGCAGAGTTTTGCTGGCTCTCTCCAACATGCTGTATTGGCTCCTCCGGAAGCCACTTGTCACGACCCATGGGAGGCACACCCCTTGGTCCACAGACAGCCCGACTGGCCTCCTCTGTGTTTCTATGGGCAACCACTCTCTGTCCTGGCCTTTGATCAGCCTTTCTTCTGGCATATAACACAGGCTTCTCAGACCTTTGTTTTGCTAGGTAGCTTTGCACTGGAGCCAGGGACAAAAGGCACTTGGAGACTGCATGCCCCCACTCACTGCACCGCAAACAGCGCACTTGGTTCCATGTCTTGTCAGGGTTTCCCACCCTGCATCTGCTGGACCCTGTCTCAAGCTGTGTCACTTTCACACTTTTCGCAACAGCTGCTGGTTTAACTGCAGCAGTGTTGCCCGGGGCAACAACACCCCTCTCCCAGGCATGGACATTCGGCAGCTCTCTTTTTGTATGGAAGGTTGGCTTGCCTTCCACTTTAGCTTGGTCCAATCCTGCCAGGTGTCGCTTGCACCAATCCACTGCAGATTCAAACGCTGGTGGACTCTCCACACTAGCAGTCATCTGTGCATTCATTGCACCAGGGTTGCTAGGGACAACAGCAGCCCTCTTTTCCCTTGGAAAACTCTGTTTAGGCATGTATGGGGTTCGATCAGGTGGTAACAACCCCTCCAGCCACAGAGCTCTTTCTCTTGCTTCAGCAAGGATCGCCTCCTTTTTCTGCTTTGACCGCCCCATCCTTGCGGTGTTGCACACAGCAACCAGTAACACAGTTCACAGCAGAGGGAAGAAAATGTGATTCTCCTTTCACAGGTACACAACCTGCATGCAACACAGTCCATCAAACTTCTGTGCAATGCAGTTTGTCTGGCTGCCACACACAGCTAGCAGCAGTTCACTGCAGAGAAAAAAAAATTGACTTTTTGTTCACAGGTACACCACCTGCAACAAATTGGAGCACTGTCTCTTTAAGGCTAGTTTACCTTTCGCTTGCAGGTTCTCTTCACCTGCACACACACAGATTATGCAGTCTCATGCACCAAAAACACAGTTCATATAACAGATGAACTTACTTGATTGTAGGGATCTCAGATTGTGCCAAAATTCTCCGCCACTTGTGAAGGACTAGCATCAAATGTAGAGCTTGAAGGACACCGCCACTCGCTGGTTCTTCTTTTTAAGGGCTTTGTTTGCCCATTTTTATTAAAAGAAGTCAAAACAAAATGAAAGGTTTCCCTCGCAGGGGTTTCAGTACTCCTTTTCAACAACAAAATGACATTCAGCCTCCTGGCTTATACATACAGCAGTGCTGCTCAGGCCTTCCACTTCAGGCTCTTGTCTGTCTCCTATAGACTATTCCATCTGCAACACCATCCATTTGGATAGCAGCCCCTTGCTGCTCTGACCCTCAGACCTGGGTCTCTGGCTTCCACTGTGCACACAAGCACTCTCTGACTTCTCCAGTGCACACTTGCACTCTATGGCTTCCCCAGTGCACACCTGCACTCGTCGGGAGGGTGGGGCCCAGAATGCTGGTCCTGATTCTACTATCAGGCCCACACACACCTGAACAATCAGTGTGCAGTTGAGTCTCAAAACCCTGATCCAGGACTGGGAATTTCATCCCACCCGGATCTCTAAGAAATCCCCAAGCTCCGGGTCCCAAAGTGGATTTTAGTAAATCATGAGGAAACTGAAAAGCCAGTTTCCTCCCAAACAAGCAAATACCCTGGAGCCCCTCAACCTGCCTGGTTGAGAATCCTGTATTCAAACACTGGTGGGGTACCACACTACGAACGGACCGAAAGTTTGCGCGAACCTTAGAACCCTATTAAATACAATGGACGCGAACGTTCGAAATCAAAAGTGCTAAATATAACGGCTAATATGCAAGTTATTGTCCTAAAAAGGGTTTGGGGACCCGGGGTCATTCCCTCAGGGGACATGTATCAACGCAAAAAGAAGTTTTAAAAACAGCAGTTTTTTCGGGAGCAGTGATTTTAATGATGCATAAAGTGAAAAAATTTTTTAAAAAATATTCCTTTAAATATCATACCTGGGGGGTGTCTAAAGTAGGGATGAGCTTCGTGTTCGAGTCGAACACACGTTCGACTCGAACATTGGCTGTTCGATGAAGATCGAACGTTATGGGCCGTTCGCGCCAAATTCGAGTAACGCGAACGGCCCACAATACACTGCGCCATCGCAGTGCAATCCCGGCGCTGTGATTGGCCAAGCATGCACTGTGACCCCGCATGCTTGGCCAATCACAGCGCCGTCAGCAAGGAGAGCCATAATTGGCCACAGGCAGGCTGCCTATGGCCAATCATAGCTCAGAGGGGTTTAGTACACGCCCCACACTATAAAAGGCCGCCAGCGCAGCGGCCTTGTGCAGTGTGTTCTGGCGTGCAGGGACAGTGTGTTCTACGTTGTGTTATTTTCTCAGGCATCTGCAGGAGTTGCTGTTCATTGCTGTTCTCTAAGCTAGATAGGCAGGCAGGGACAGTGTGTTCTTTTCTTAGGCATCTGCAGGAATTACTGTTCATTGCTGTTCTCTAAGCTAGATAGGCAGGCAGGAACAGTGTGTTCTTTTCTCAGGCATCTGCAGCAGTTATTGGGTGTTGTGTGCCCCAGCACAGTATACACCTGTATATACCCGTCATTGCTGTTCTCTAATAAAGGCATCTGCTGGAGTTAGTGGGTGTTGTGTGCCCTAGTACAGTATACACCTGTATATACCCGTCATTGCTGTTCTCTAATAAAGGCATCTGCTGGAGTTAGTGGGTGTTGTGTGCCCTAGTACAGTATACACCTGTATATACCCGTCATTGCTGTTCTCTAATAAAGGCATCTGCTGGAGTTAGTGGGTGTTGTGTGCCCTAGTACAGTATACACCTGTATATACCCGTCATTGCTGTTCTCTAATAAATGCATCTGCTGGAGTTAGTGGGTGTTGTGTGCCCTAGTACAGTATACACCCTGCAGGTCATTACTATATCTGGAAGGCCAACAAGGAGAGGCAGACAGTCACGAGCCAATAAAAGAGGGCAAGCAGGCTCTGTGTCTAGAGACAACAGTGCTGATCGTGGATGCGGTGCATCATCATCAGCACGTGGCCATGGGACACGCTTGTCCTTATTTTCAGCAGCTGGACGTGTTGAGCCGCATCATGCTGAAGACTTGGTAGAGTGGATGACCAAGCCCTCCTCATCCTCCTCATCCTCTCTCACCCAGGCTCAGGGTACTGGCAAAGCAGCTGCTAAAGCGTCCTCTTCCCTCGTATCAATGTCATCATCAGTCACTCCTTCCCAAGACCCACCGTGTCCTCCTAAAGGTGTCCCCCGAACTGTTTGAACACAGTGTTGGGTACATGCTCCAGGAGGATGCCCAGCGTTTCGAAGGGTCTGAAGATGATACCCAGCTAGAGGAAGGCAGTAGCGTGAGAGCAGAGAGAGGGGATGCTCAAGAAGGACAGCAATCTGGCAGTCATGTTCCAGCAGCTTTCGCATACTGCCAGATTGGCTCCAGTGATGAGGAGGGAGGGGATGATAAGGTCACTGACTCCACGTGGGTGCCTGATAGGAGAGAGGAGGAGGATGAGGAGGAGGAGGCACATCTCCAACGAGGCAGGATACCCTCCGGGGGCCAGCCTAAGGGCAGAACACTGAATGAATCACACCGCAGAGCTCCGCCTGTGCAGGGCGCTGCCTCTGCCCGTTATTCCAAAAGTTCTTTGGTGTGGGCCTTTTTTGAGTCAAGGGCATCAGATCACACCGCTGCTGTTTGCAACATATCTCTCAAGCGTATCTCGTGTGGCCAAAACATCAGCCGCTTGGGCACCACATGCTTGACCAGACATATGTTGACCTGCCATGCAGCTCGTTGGAAAGCGTACCTTAAAGACCCACACCAAAGAACAAAGCGGACCTCTCCTTGCTCCTCATCAGCTGGGATCTCCAACCCCACTGTACCTTCAGTCCTCTCTGAAACCTGCACTGAGAGGAATGAAGGTGTAGAATTAGGTGTGTCACAGCCAAGTACTTGCGGGCACTCTGCTAGCAGTACACCGACGTCCGATTATAGCAGGCAAATTTCCCTGCCCCAGCTGCTGGACCGTCAAAAGAAGTTCACTCCCAGCCATCCACATGCCCAGCGGTTGAATGCTAGCTTGGCTAAATTGCTAGCACTTCAACTGCTGCCTTTTCAGTTGGTAGACTCGGCCCCCTCTCTACCGGCATGTGGAAGGTAATGTCCATGCCTCGCTGGACAGGGCGGTAAGGTGCATATTACCGCTGACTCATGGTCCAGCAGGCATGGACGTTACCTTTCTTTCACGGCCCATTGGGTCACTCTTTTGGCAGCTGGGAAGGATGCAGGACAAGGTGCAGTAGTGTTGGAGGTTGTTACGCCGCAACGCCTCCAAAATGCTACTACTGGTTGTGACACACCTCTCTCCTCCACCCCCTCCTCTTCTTCTTCTTCCTCCATGGCCTCTTCCTGTGCTTTGTCCTTGGAACCAGCGGTGCTCCGTAGGCGTTCAAGGGGCTAAGCAAGTACGCAGGCAAAAAGATGCCATGCTGTGCTTGCGCTGGTGTGTTTGGGGGACAGGAGCCACACTGGGGCAGAGGTTCTGTCAGCTCTGCAGGGGCAGGCCAAGAGGTGGTTGACACCATGCCAGCTTAAGCCAGGAATGGTGGTTTGCGACAATGGCACCAACCTCCTCTCCGCCCTCCAACAGGGACAACTGACCCATGTGCCCTGTGTGGCTCACGTCCTTAACCTGGTGGTGCAGCGGTTCTTGGGCAGGTACCCGGGCCTACAGGATGTCCTGAGGCAGGCCAGGAAAGTCTGTGTGCATTTCCGCAGATCATATAATGCCAGTGCTTGGCTGGCTGAGCTGCAAAAGGAGTTGAACCTGCCCAAGAATCGCCTTATATGTGACATGCCCACTAGGTGGAACTCAACGTTGGCCATGCTGCAGCGGCTGCACACGCAGCAGAGGGCCATCAATGAGTACCTGTGCGACTACGGCACCAGGACAGGGTCAGGGGAGGTCGGTTTTTTTTCACCACGCCAGTGGGGCATGATCAGGGATGCATGCACTGTCCTGGCACCATTTGAGGGGGCCACGAGGATGGTGAGCAGTGACAGTGCATGCATCAGTGACACTGTACCTCTTGTCCACCTGTTGGAGCATATGCTGCATGGAATAATGGACAGGGCACTTGAGGCAGAACAGAGGCAGGAAGAGGAGGACTTCCTTGCCTCTCAAGGCCCCCTTTACCCAGACAGTGTTCCTTCAGTCCCACCCATCGCACAGGACAAGGAGGAGGAGGAGGAGGAGGATTGTGTCAGCATGGAGGTGGAGCCTGGCACTCAGCATCAACAGCAGCAGTCTTTTAGGGATGATTTACAGTCCCAAGAAACCCGTGGACTTGTACGTGGCTGGGAGGAGGTGGCTGCGGATCATGTCGTCCTTAGTGACCCAGAGGACTCCGGACCGAATGCCTCAGCTAACCTACGCTGCATGGCCTCCCTGATCCTGCAAAGTCTGCGGAAGGATCCTCGTATTCTTCGGATCAAGGAGAGGGACCATTACTGGCTGGCCACTCTTCTTGATCCACGGTACAAGGGTAAGGTTGCGGACCTTATCTTACCGTCGCAGAGGGAGCAGAGGATGAGACATCTCCGGGAGGCCTTGCAGAAAGGTCTGTGCAATGCGTTCCTAGAGACTGGGAGGTTACAAACTCCTGGTCCTGGACAACGAGTTGCTGAGACTTCGGTCAGTCAAAGAAGGAGCGGTGGGGAAGGTGGCTGTCTGACCGATGCGTTCAGACAATTTTTTAGTCCGCAGCCCCAAGGTATGATCGGTTCCAGCAACCATCGCCAGCGTCTGATATACATGGTGCAGGAATACCTAGGGGCAAGGTCAGACTTGGACACCTTTCCCACCGAAAATCCTCTGGCTTACTGGGTCTTGAGGATGGATCACTGGCCAGAGCTTGCACAGTATGCAATTGAGCTACTGGCCTGTCCTGCATCCAGCATTATTTCGGAACGCACATTCAGTGCTGCTGGAGGCTTTGTCATGGATCACAGGGTGTGCCTGTCCACCGACTCGGTTGATCGACTGACCTTCATAAAGATGAACCAGTCTTGGATCACCACCAGCTACCAAGCACCTGAAGATGATATAACAGAATAATTTACTTTGAAATGTCACATCCCTTCAAGACTGCCTATGCTGATGCTGAGTGACTGTCCTGTTATGTTGACTGACCATCCTTCTCCTCCTCCTCCTGATGATAGCTTGGAAGAACATTTTTGTTTCTGGGTGCCGCCACCAGTGGCTAAGGCCCAATTTTTCAGCCCCTGTTTAACAGGGGCATGTAATTACAATTTTTTATGCAATGCTTTGAAGCAGGGCTCATTCCTGCACTCCAACTAGAGTATCTGGGAGAGGTTGCAGTGTTGTGGCACCAGCACCAGTGCCTAAGGCCCAATTTTTCAGCCCTTGTTTAACAGGGGCGAGTAATTACAATTTTTGATGCAATACTTTGCAACAGGGCTCATTGCTGTGCTCCAAGTACAGTATCTGTGAGGGGTTGCAGTGTTGTGGCACCAGTGCCTAAAGCCCAATTTTTCTGCCCCTGTTCAACAGGGGCATGTAATTACAATTCTTGATCTAATAATTCACAGCAGGGCCCATTCCTGCGCCCACCAAGAGTAACTGTGAGGGCTTACAGTGTTGTGGCAACACCATCACCACCAAAGGCCCAATTTTTCTGCCCCTCTTCAACAGGGGCATGCAATTAAAATTCTTGATCTAATAATTTACAGTAGGGCCCATTCATGCGCCCACCAAGAGTAACTGTGAGGGCTGACAGTGTTGTAGCACCAGCACCACCACCAAAGGCCCAATTTTTCCTACCACTGTTCAACAATGGCATGCAATTACAATTCCTGATATAATAGTTCACAGCAGGGCGTTCCAGCGCCCACCAAGAGTAACTGTGAGGGCTCACAGTGTTGTGGCAACACCAACATGTAAGGGGCAAATTTCAGCAGAGTATATACGGCAGGCCCCTACTTTCAAACATCCAACTTACAAACGACTCCTACTTGCAAACGGAAGGAGACAACAGGAAGTGAGAGGAAATCTACATTTTATACTTACCTCCACTGTGCAGCTCGTTTTGCACACAGTGGCCCCGATCCTGGTCTTCTGGGGTCCCTCGGCGGCTGTTTCAGCTCCTCCCCACAAGGACTCCACACCATAATGCGAGCGAGCTCGCATGGTGTGGAGTTACTGCGGGCGCACTCCCGTGATACAGCGGCGGCCATAGCCGCCGACTGTATCACTCGGCCCCGCCCCCGGCGCGCCGCGTCATTGGATGCGATTGACAGCAGTGCCAGCCAATGGCTGCGCTGCTTTCAATCCATCCAGTGTAGCCAATCAACGGCCGAGCTCAGGAACTCGGAGGATAACGGGAGCGAGCACGGGACTTTCGAGGGGCCAGGTAAGTAAAACGGGGGCTGGGGGGGGGGCGGTATTGTCTAATGTTTTTTCACCTTAAAGTGGTTGTAAACCCACTTTATAAACAAAGACCTACAGGTAAGCCTAGATTAAGGCTTACCTGTAGGTGCATGAAATATCTCCTTAACCTACACGGTTAAGGAGATAGGAGATATTTGCATTTAAATGCGGCGACGCTGACGTCACACGCATGCACATGGGGTTAACCCCATTCACAAATTCGGCTAGGTCGCAACATTCGACAACGTAGCCGAATTTGTAGCCGAATTCGACGGCTCACACGCGCATGCGCGGAGTCACGTCTTCGCCGCTCCGGCCAATCACAGCGCCGGAGCGGCGCTGTGATTGGCTGCAGCGGCGATACCCGGAAGTAACATTCCGGCTATCGCCGCAGCGATGGATGCGGCCAGAGGAGGGACACGGACGACTTCGGGGGCCCCGATCGAAGGTAAGTGGTACATAATGAGCTAGTATGCTAGTCATACTAGCTCATTATAGCTTTGTCTTGCAGGTTAGTAAAAAAAATAAAAAATTCGAAACAGGGTTTACAACCACTTTAATGCATAGGATGCATTAAGGTGAATTTTCTTTTACCTTTACAACCCCTTTAATATGGGAAAAAGGGGTCTCCTCTCTACTGATGCTTTATCACCAATCCTTGTTTCAATAAAAACCCCACTTTTCAAAAACATTTGTCATTGGGACGGAAAGTGAGGTGAAATGTTCTGAGCAGGTGCACAGACAGCAAAACAAATGTTACAGGGGTGATAACCCTTCCCTACGTTTTCCAAAAAGCTTAAAAATAGATTTTTTGGCTGGAGCTACACTTAAACAATGTACCTGTTCAAAATTACAAACAGATTTTACTTAAGAACAAACCTACAGTCCCTGTCTTGTTTGCACCGCCTGTATACTGCTGTTCAGAGTATATAGGGCCTTTTTTATTTTGGGTGCGGGGTTCCCCTTAATATCCATACAAGACCCAAAGGGGCTGGTAATGGGCTGGGGTGTGGGGGGGGGGGGGGGGTGTGTGATGGGGTAGCTATGCCATTTTTCTCAAAGATTTTCATCCATATTACCGGGACCAGACATTACATTAAAGCCGCAAGCAGTTTTAAATGGCTTTTTTTCCTTTACAAATGTCATTTTGTGCAGGGACAGTTCTAAACACGGGAAACACATGCCACTTCACAGGCATACTTTAGACACCCCCCAGGTACAATATTTAAAGGAATATTTCACATTTTTTTTTCACTTTATGCATCATTAAAATGACTGCTCCAGAAAAACGGCCGTTTTTAAAACTTCGTTTTGCATTGATACATGTCCACTGGGGCAGAACCCGGGTCCCCAAACCCTTTTTAGGACAATAACATGCATATTAGTCGTTATAATTAGCACTTTAGATTTCGAACGTTCGCGTCCATTGTATTTAATAGGGTTCTAACGTTCGCGCAAACTTTCGGTCCGTTCGAAGGTTCTGGTGCGAACCGAACCGGGGGGTGTTCGGCTCATCCCTAGTCTAAAGTATGCCTGTGAAGTGGCACTGTTAGAAATCATGGGGCCCCATACAGCCTACTTGACGGGGCCCCCTTCGACCCCACCCCAGGCTCCTCCCCTGACCCTGCCTCAAAACAAAACACAGTTTTGTCTTGGGGGGAGGGGTCAGACAGTGCAGTGGTTGTGGAAGTGATTGGGTGGCTTCAGAGCTGTTCCTATCACTTCCACATAAAATAAGACAGTTGCTAATAATATAGTATGCACATGCTTCTGGCCGTGGACCCCAGCTAGGAGTGTGTGTATGTGTTTAAAAACACATGTTTGCAGCAAGGTCCCAGACTAAAGTGGTTAAAGGGGAGTGGTTGGGGGGCAATAACAACTCTGATCAGTTGCATGCTTTTACTGCCCCCCTTCTCCCCCCAAATGCAAGTGTAAAGTAACATCTCATTGTGCTTTATGATCTTTAGCATTAGGATAATCATTTGCACAGCACAGCAGGTGGTTAGCTCTGTCAGTGTCACATTGCTGCCACATGCTCACTTATAGCTGTACTGTATTATAGTCTTTAACACACAGTACAACCATAACTTAAGAGCACCCAACAGCATGTGACAGAACTGAGCATCTGCTGTGCTGTGTGGATGATTATCCTAGTGGTAAAGATCATAAAGCACAGTGAGGATCCCATTTAAAAAGATATAATGTATTGCATGCCATCTGACTCACTGTGTGCTGCCACGCTAGCCGCCGCCAGGATTTGTTTTACTGCTTCCTCCCTGTCCGCTGCCAACATCAGTTGCAGCACCAGAGAGAGGAGCAGGTAAGTCAGTGGATACAGATCACTCCGCAATGCACCGGGCAAGGAAGAGAGCACCTCCTAGGCCCCTCTGATTACCTGATGGGGCCCAGTAAAATGTAATTGTAACCCCCCTAAGAAAGTAGGAGTGGGGGTGATTTTAGTAAGCCCTATTATTTTTATTTACAGGAAAACTACAAAGCTGGTCGGGCCCGGTACAACAGGGCTGGTTGTACTGCCCTATCAGCGGCCCTGCGTGTTTCCCATGTTTAGAACTGTCCCTGCACAAAATGACATTTCTAGAGGGAAAAAAGTCATTTAAAACTTCTTGCAGCTTTAATGTAATGTCTGGTCCTGGCAAGATGGATGAAAATCATTAAGAAAAAAATGGCATGGGTACCCCCCCACCCCCCAACCCCACCCCCCGCCAATTACCAGCCCCTTTGGGTCTTGTATGGATATTAAGGGGAACCCCACACCCAAATTTAAAAAAGGCCCTATATACTCAATATACTGAACAGGCGGTGCAAACAAGACAGGGACTGTAGGTTTGTTCTTAAGTAGAATCTGTTTATAATTTGGAACAGGTACATTTTTTAAATGTAGCTCCAGCCAAAAAAATCTATTTTTAAGCTTTTTGGAAAACATAGGGAAGGGTTATCACCCCTGTAACATTTGTTTTGCTGTCTGTGCACCTGTTCAGAATATTTCACCTCACTTTCCGTCCTAATGACATATGTTTTTTGAAAATTTGGTTTTTTTATTGAAAAACAAGGATTGGTGATAAAGCATCAGTGGAGAGGAGACACCTTTTTCCCATAATATCTCTTACAGGAGAGAATTTCCCTTCCTTGGGGTAGATTTCCTCTCACTTCCTGTTGTCTCCTTCCATTTGCAAATAGGAGTTGCTTGAAAGTAGAGGCCTGCCATATATACTCTGCATAAATTTGGCCCTTAGGTGTTGGTGTTGCCACAACACTGTAAGCCCTCACAGTTACTCTTGGTGGGCGCAGGAATGGGCCCTGCTGTGAATTATTAGATCAAGAATTGTAATTACATGCTCCTGTTGAACAGGGGCATAAAAATTGTGCCTTAGGCACTGGTGCCACAACACGGCAACCCCTCACAGATACTGTACTTGGAGCGCAGCAATGAGCCCTGTTGCAAAGTATTGCATCAAAAATTGTAATTACACGCCCCTGTTAAACAGGGGCAGAAAAATTGTGCCCTAGGCACTGGTGCTGGTGCCACAACATTGCAACCCCTCACAGATACTATAGTTGGAGCACAGCAATGAGCCCTGCAGCAAAGCATTGCATCAAAAATTGTAAATACACGCCCTTGTTAAACAGGGGCTGAAAAATTGGGCCTTAGCCACTGGTGGCGGTGCCCAGAACCAAAAATGTTCTTCCAAGCTATCAGCATGATTATTGAGGAGGAAGATAATAGTCACTCAGCATAACAGGATAGTCACTCAGCATCAGCATAGGCAGTCTTGAAGGGTTCTGACATTTCCCAAAAAATTATTCGGTTACATCAGCATCAGGTGCTTGGTAGCTGGTGGTGATCCAAGACTGATTCATTTTTTTGAAGGTCAGTCGATCGACCGAGTCGGTGGACAGACGCACCCCGTTTTCGGTTACAAAGCCTCCAGCAGCACTGAATGTGCGTTCCAAAAGAACGCTGGATGCAGGACAGGCCAGTAGCTCAATTGCATACTGTGCAAGCTCTGGCCAGTGATCCATCCTCAAGACCCAGTAACCCAGAGGATTTTGGTGGGAAAGGTGTCCAAGTCTGATCTTGCCCCTAAGTATTCCTGCACCATGTAAACCAGACGCTGGCGATGGTTGCTGGAAACGATCATACCTTGGGGCTGCGTACTAAAAAATTGTCTGAACGCATCGGTCAGACGGACACCTTCTCTATCGCTCCTTCTTTAAATGACCGAAGCGTCGGCAACACGTTGTCCAGGACCAGGAATTTGTAACCTCCCAGTCTCTGGGAACGCGTTGCACAGACCTTTCTGCAAGGCCTCCCGAAGATGCTTCATCCTCTGCTCCCTCTGCGACGGCAAGATAAGGTCCGCAACCTTACCCTTGTACCGTGGATCAAGGAGGGTTGCCAGCCAGTAATGATCCCTCTCCTTGATCGCACAAATACGAGGATCCTTGCGCAGGCTTTGCAGGATCAGGGAGGCCATGTAGCGTAGGTTTGCTGAGGCATTCGGTGCAGAGTCCTCTGGGTCACTGAGGACGACATGATCCGCAGCCACCTCCTCCCATCCACGTACAAGTCCATGGGTGTCTTGGGACTGTACTTAATCCCTTGAAGACTGCTGCTGATGCTGAGTGCTAGGCTCCACCTCCATGCTGACACAATAATCCTCCTCCTCCTCCTCCGGTGTGATAGCCGGGCCAGAAGGAACACTGTCTGGATAAAGGGGGCCTTGAGAGGTAAGGAAGTCCTCTTCTTCCTGCCTCTGTTCTGCCTCAAGTGCCCTGTCCATTATTCCATGCAGCATGTGCTCCAACAGGTGGACAAGAGGGACAGTGTCACTGATGCATGCACTGTCACTGCTCACCATCCTTGTGGCCTCTTCAAATGGTGCCAGGACAGTGCATGCATTCCTGATCATGGCCCACTGGCGTGGGAAAAAGAATCCGAGCTCCTCTGACCCTGTCCTGGTGCCATATTGCAACAGATACTCATTGATCGCCCTCTGCTGCGTGTGCAGCCGCTGCAGCATGGCCAACGTAGAGTTCCACCTGGTGGGCATGTCACAGATCAGGCGGTTCTTGGGCAGGTTGTAATCCTTTTGGAGGTCAGCCAGCCGAGCACTGGCATTATATGACTGGCGGAAATGCACACAGACTTTCCTGGCCTGCCTCAGGACATCCTGTAAGCCCGGGTACCTGCCCAAGAACCGCTGCACCACCAAGTTAAGGACGTGAGCTAAACAGTTGTCCCTGTCAGAGGGCGGGGAGAAGAGGTTGGTGCCATTGTCGGAAACCACCTTTCCTGGCTTAAGCTGGCGTGGCGTCAACCACCTCTGAGCCTGCCCCTGCAGAGCTGACAGAATCTCTGCCCCAGTGTGGCTCCTGTCCCCCAAGCACACCAGCTCAAGCACCGCATGGCATCTTTTTGCCTGCTTACTTGCGTAGCCCCTTGAACGCCTACGGAGCACCGCTGGTTCCGAGGACAAAGCACAGGTAGAGGCCATGGAGGAAGAAGAAGAGGAGGGGGTGGAGGAGAGAGGTATGTCAGAATCACCAGTAATAATATTTTGGAGGCGTGGCGGCGGAACAACCTCCAACACTACTGCACCTTGTCCTGCATCCTTCCCAGCTGCTAAAAGAGTGACCCAATGGGCCCTGAAAGAAAGGTAACGTCCCTGTCCATGCCTGCTAGACCATGAGTCAGTGGTAATATACACCTTACCGCTGATCGCCCTGTCCAGCGAGGCCAAGACATTGCCTTCCACATGCCGGTAGAGAGCCGTAATCGCCTTCCATGAGAAAAAGTGGCGTTTGGGAAGCTGCCATTGAGGAACCGCACATTCAACAAACGCACGGAAGGGGGCAGAGTCTACCAACTGAAAAAGCAGAAGTTGAAGTGCTATCAATTTAGCCAAGCTAGCATTCAACCACTGGGCATGTGGATGGCTGGGAGCGAACTTCTTTTGGCGGTGTAGCAGCTGGGGCAAGGAAATTTGCCTGGTACAATCGGACGTCAGTGTACCGAAAGGAGATTGCCCGCAAGTACTTGGCTGTGACACACCTAATTCTACACCTTCATTCCTCTCAGTGCAGGTTTCAGAGAGGACTGAAGGTATAGTGGGGTTGGAGATCCCAGCTGATGAGGAGCAAGGAGAGGTCCGCCTTGTTCTTTGGTGTGGGTCTTTTAGGTACGCCTGCCAACGGACTGCATGGCAGGTCGACATATGTCTGGTCAAGCACGTGGTGCCTAAGCGGCTGATGTTTTGGCCACGTGAGATACGCTTCAGACATATGTTGCAAATGGCAACGGTGCGATCGGCTGCACACGTCTGAAAAAAGACCCACACCAAAGAACTTATGGAATAACGCGCAGAGACAGCAGCGCCCTGCACATGCAGAGCTCTGCGGTGTGATGCAGTCGGTGTGCTGCCCTTAAGCTGGCCCCTGGAGGGCATCATGCCTCATTGGAGATGTGCCTCCTCCTCCTCTCTCCTATCAGGCACCCATGTGGAGTCAGTGACCTCATCATCCCCTCCCTCCTCATCACTGGAGCAAATCTGGCAGTATGCTGCAGCTGGGGGAACATGACTGCCAGATAGCTGTCCTTGTTGGGCACCCCCTCTCTCTGGGCTCACGTTACTACCCCCTCTCTCTGGGCTCACGTTACTGCCTTCCTCTAGCTGGGTTCCGTCATCGGACCCTTTAAAACGCTGGGCATCCTCCTGGAGCATGTACCCAACACTATGGTCAAACAGTTTGGGGGACTCCTCAGGAGGACATGGTGGGGCTAGGGAAGGAGTGACTGATGCCATTGAGCCGAGGGAAGAGGCCGCTTTGGCAGCTGCTTTGCCAGACAAAGTACCCTGAGCCTGGGTGAGAGAGGATGAGGGGGATGAGGACAGTTGGTCATCCACTCTACCAAATCATGGGCATGTTGCGGCTCAACATGGCCAGCTGCCGAAAAGAAGGACAAGCGTGTCCCACGGCCACGACCAGAACTGTTGCCTCTAGACACAGAGCCTGCTTGCCCTCCTTTATTGCCTCGTGACTGTCTGCTTCTCTTTGTTTACCTTCCAGACATACTAATGGCCTGCAGTGAGATGTAGCTGCACAAAGGTGGGATGTATAATATATATATATATATATATATATATATATATATATATATATATATTTTATATATAATACAGCTATCAGACTCCACTGCCTGCTGTGGTATTAGTATGAGAAAAGTGCCAAAGGTCTTCAGTTAGTTTTAGGTGAACACTGTGCAGAGGACATAGTACATTAACTGAAAATACTAGCAGCTCTCTGCCTGTGGTTTTATTACGAGAACACCACAAATTTTATTCAGATTCCTTTAAGTGAACACTCTGCAAAGGACAGAAGTACACTACATTACACTACACTACATGAAATTAATGCAGCACTCTGCCTGTGGTTTTATTATGAGAACACCACTAACTGTATTCAGGTAAGCTTTAGGTGAACGCTATGCAAAGCACACAGTACACTAAGTGAAACTCTGCTGCAGCTAGCACAATCACCTGCCTGCCTGTCACAGTATAGAGAACAGCACTAACGGATCTAGCTAAACTAAATACAGTGTATAAATATATATACAACACATAGGATGCATATATATCCTCTACACACTGTAACAGCAGCTAACTGACTCACCTGCCTGCTCTAACTCAATATAAATTACACTGTCTCTCTCTCTCTGTAACTCTCTCTTTCACAAACGCCAACACACTACACGAGGTCGACTTCCAGGCGGCCTTATATAGTGTGGGGCGTGTACCTACTCCTCTGAGCCATGATTGGCCAAACCCACCCTGGCTTTGGCCAATTACGGCACTCCGTTATTACCAGGCTGTGATTGGCCAAAGCATGCGGGTCATAGTGCATTCTTGGCCAATCATCAGCCAGCAATGCACTGCGATGCCGCAGTAAATTATGGGCCGTGACGCGCCACTCGAATTTGGCGCGAACGCCCCATAATGTTCGATCTTCGTCGAACGATCGAACAGCCGATGTTCAAGTCGAACATGGGTTCGACTCCAACACGAAACTCATCCCTACCAATTATAAAGTCACTCTTGTCACTTTGGAATATTTGGACTTTATATTCACATATTCACTAGCACAGCTGGTTTATTGCCATTCATTGTGTTCTGTTTTTTATATGTGTAGCACACAGATCCTTTACCTCGCTTAGCTCCACTTGCAGAGTAGGACACACCATGCCACATGCCATTGCCCAGTATCCTCCATCTTTTAGAGGATGAGCGGTGTTAACAGTTTTGGGTTCTATTAGGGAATAGTCTATTTTTCTCTTGAGAAAAGCCAATGTCCAGACAATGTTAAACCCAATAAAATAGTTTATTTTCCTTTTGCTTGCAACTCGATAGGAAAGTTAGAGAGAGAGAGTTGAACAGGAATACAGGTTCAGGCATGCGGCACTTAATTACTACTCGTCGCCACTCAGGCCTGAGTGGGTTTTGTTCACCCGGATAGTTCCCTCTCACGGTTCTAGCAGCCGGAGGGAAGCACGGAACATTCACTTGAGATTTGTTTCTCTTAGAGACACGTTCAGGAGATCCTCTGCCACAGGATCTTTAGCTCCTAAGTCCCAAACTTTTCAGCACTTATAACTTCAGAGATCATAGGTGCCAATGGGACACATTACAAGGGCTTCTAGCGGGTCACGGAATCCTTCCCTCTGACAGGTAACCAGGCCTCTCCCGAGACTGTGACATCCTTCACTGATCCCCTTAGAAAGGTCCTCCCCTGGTTGCCTCTCCTTCAGAGCGGGCCACCCTCCCACGGGCACCCTGGGATTCCGCTGTTTGGTTGTAGGCCTCAGCTAAAGGTACTGGGCCTACCTGGATTGATACGACCTCGGGCTAAACATGACCGGGACCCAACACATACGCACGCACCCCTGGCCATGAGGGCCACCGAAGGTGGGGTACGTCCAGAGGACGAAGACCCCGGGCCAATGGCGTCGGCCCCTTAAGTACCCTCTCCCGGCATGCACAGCAGGCAGACCACGCCCACTGCAGGCTACCGAGAGAGGACACCCAATAACGCCGCAACGCCACCTGCGGTTCGACCCGAGACCTGGGCAACAGCGCCACCTGCAGGTCAAAGGGAACTATACGACCAGGCAACATCACAGCAGAGCAGAGTCCAATTCAAAGAAATCAAACAGCCTGAGCCAAACTAACGCTCAGGCTACCCCCTAAATTTCAGGCATAGCGACCCCAAATATGGGGGCCCGCTACATATATTATTTTTATATATTTTTTATATATGTAGTGCCCCTCTACTTTGAGGGGTGCTATGTACCTAAATTTAGGGGTTGGTCTGAGCTAGTAGCCAGGCTCAGACCGCTTTTATTGATAGGTTCTGTTATTTTGTTTCCTCAGGTGTTGTACTGGTGTGCAGTTCCCTGTGGCCTGTAGGTGGCACTGCCATGACAGGTCAGGGTTGAACCACTGGTAACAGTGCTGTGCCTTAGGGTGTCCTCTCTAAGCGGTAGTACAGTGGGGGTGGTCAACCTGATGTGCATGCTGGGAGAGGATACATAAGGGGCAGACGCCGCCTGGAGGGGGTAGTGGTTGCAGAGTTCCGGAGTTCGGGTCGCGTGACCTGGCCCTCCAGGCCAGGTGTGCGTGAGTGCATCGGTCCCAGGCACCTTTAGCCTGGGGCTGCAGCTTCGCCATTTGGCCCAGCACCTAAGCTGGGGCTCAGCTCTAAAAGGAGGAATCCCAGGGTGCCCCTGAGAGGGGACCTGCTCTAAGAAGAGGAGACCGGGGGAGGACCTTTCTGAGGGACCGGTGAGAGTTTCACGGTGAAAGAGAGGCCCGGTAAACTTCTGGAGGGATTCCACTAATCATCTAAGGCCTTGTAATGTGCAGCAACTTGCACCTGTTCTTTAATTACAAGCGCTGAGAGGTTCGGGGCTCAGAGATCCTGTGGCAGAGGATCTCCCGATCGTATCTCCAAGGAAAACTTAAGTGAAGTAAAGTTTGTGCATCACTCCGGCTGCTAGTACCGTGAGAGGGGACTATCCGGGTGAGCAGAGTCCACTTGGGATTGAGTGGTGATATTAAGTGCCTGAACCTGCCTTCCTATTCCTTTATTCTTCAACTCCAACTTTCCTATCCAGTTTTCAGCATAAAGAAAATAAACCTTCCTTTATTAAGGTTGTCTGGACATTGGCCTTATTGGTGCACCTACAACAGACTCTTCCCTACACTCTAGAGGTAAGAACCAGCTGAGGGAAGGTAACTCGCTGTGGGACCCAACAATTTCTGAACACCGCTCACCCTCTTATTCAAGAAGGAACCTGGGCATTCTGGTACGGTGTGTCCCGCCTTGAGGAGGTAAGGCCAGGGATCTGTGTGCTACATATATTATTAATTATCAATTTATATATATTGTGAGATGGGGGTTGTTTAGCACAAGTGGTAGATGCGTTTTCCCAGCGATTCAAGCCAGTCAGGAACTATATTTGAGGGCATGGTAGCCCATTTTTATTAAAAAAGGCAAAATAAAAGTCCAAACAAAGGTTTCCCACGCAGGGGTTCTTCTCCAAATACACATAACAGAAAATGCTAGCCCACCTGGCTCTCTGTAGCAGTACTTCTGCACTTTCCTGGTCACCCAGACCACCGGATTCCTCAAAGTAGACGGCTTCCCTTTAGCGTCCACAGCTCTGCCTCTTGCAGTAACCAACTTTCTGGCTGCCTCTTGCAGTCACCAACTTCTTGGCTGTCGCCTACAGCCTCTCTGACTCCTGAAGACCTCCTGTCTCTTGGTGTGGAGCCGTCTCCAACTGGGAGCCATGAGGTCTTCCCATACATTCATTATAAGGGCTGTGCTCACCTGAGCACACACCCTGCTGGTAATCAGCAAAGTCTGGACACAGGGTTGGAGATCCCATCCCTCCCAAGACACTGTGGAATCTCCAAACTACAAAGCCCCTTTCCAGAATACCAAAACCTGGAGAAAGCTGCGAAAGCAGTCTTCTCCAGTCCACATCTACACTCTGTAGTCTTTCACCTTGCAAATGTGCAGACCCTGTGTCTAGCAAACTGTCCATTTTACCGTGACAGTAGCTCCTACTGTCACATATCTCCCCCCCATGTTTCGGACCCGAAGGGGGTGGAACACACAAGCCCGAATCCTTTATTGGGGCACCTCTGTGCCAGCTGTTCGCTGCGTAGGCCCAATCTTTTTTTCGAGTGCGTTTCCAGGCACGCCTTACCCAGGATCACAACGGGGTCCTGCCTTTCTGTATCCCCAGCCTACTCCCTCTGTCCTTGGGGTTCCTGAGCTCACGTTTCTTTTCTGGCAGCCCCCTGCCTTTCCTGCTACTTCCTTTAAACTCAGTTTCTGGATTCTGTAAGGAACCTGCTCCAGACACTACGCATTATGAGGAACCACCTTTTCCCTCACTGGAACCCGTTTTCCCCATCACAATAGGTCCCTTGGGTTTACCAACTCCTTTGCCCTTGACTACCAACTCCCCAGGGCTCAACATCTGTGTATCACACTCATTTTCCAAGAAATTATTCATTTTCATATCCAGGCCATTATTTACATTAACATTCAGTAATAAGTCACCATTTCTCCAATTATCAATATCATCAGTTATTTCTTGTTCAGGGTTTGTTAGGGCCAAGCCCAAAGGAGGAACAACACACAGGTGAGCAGCTATCCCCTATGATACCTTCACAAGGCTTCACTTCACCTGTTGTCCAAATCTCTGTGGGCAGTTGTCCCAACAACTGACATTGAACAACGCATGACCCATTTCTAGCAGTACCAATCTTTGCCAACTCACACTTTTCCATGTTACAATTTTTGTTCCTCTCCATACTATATTTGAGAGCGTCTCCGGGTACCCCAACTTGTACCTCTCTGCAGGTGACAGACAGAATCTCTGCTTTTGCCGCGTCCATATCTGGCCCTTCCTTCTTAGGAGGTCTAGCGGGTGAGGCAGTATCCGCGCCATTTACTAATCCCTGCTCAGCCGTACCTCGGACCGCACTAGCAGACATGTCCATCACCGCATCAGGCGGAGAGACCTCTGTCTCCAGCAGCCCCCCAGAGCGCCTTCCATACTGAACCGTATCCGGGAGCACCCTCACAGGAAACTGGGAGATCATTTGCCACACTATTAGAAAGCACTGTACCAACCAGTTCCACTAGTGATTAATTTTAACCAGCACAGGTTGTACTACCTGACTCCATCCATTGATACCACGCAGCACCACCACATCCGACTGTAATGGAGGCACCCAGGCATACAAGGACTGTGCTTTCACCATTTCAAGCAGTTCCACTAACATATCTGTAATTTCTACACACTCCACATCAATATGCAAAACATTTTTGGTGACCATAACCTTATCAGAGACATGGAGGGGTTCATTCACTGCGGCTTGAGGGGCCGAGACATTTAAACAGGCCTCCACCTCACTGGCGGTACCCATCACAGCCTGATGCTCCTCTGGAACACTGTCAGACGCATGTCTCCCACTCATCCCTTCCAACTCAACAATGAGCCCCTGCAGGTAAACATTTGTTACATTGTCACCTTCACACTTGACATTCAGCGGCTGGGCTGTGACCACCCCATCTGCCATGCATGCGCCCTGATCTGGTCCTTCCGACCAGTGTTGCCAACCGTACGTAGATTTACGTACAGTCCGCAAATTTAACCCCTTTTTCGGGGTGTACGTTAAAGTTCGTTATGGGCACCGGCGCCCATAAAAAAGATGGCCGCGAGCCGGTCATACAACTGCGCATGCGCCGTTCCGAAAGCCGGCCGAGCTCAGGGAAACTTGTTCACGCTCGGCCGGGCGGCGCAACGCGCGGTAACGTGATGGCGCCATTTTTGAAAAGGCCACAGCGGCTGGCGCGACACCTGTAGTGAGTGCATGCATGCCATGCACTCATCATAGGTGGAGGAGGACTCGGAGCGAGCGGACTCGGAGGCTCGGAGCACTGACAGGGCCCAGGGGTGAAGAGGACGGACTCAACTCGAGTTTTAAGGTCAGTGAAACTGGGGGGGGTACAAGCGAGTGAGAGCCTGGCGTCCTGAGAGCCTGAAGCCGTGCCATTGAGGGGAGAGACTGATGTGCTCTGTCCACCACCATATTACTTCTCAAAATCATCTGTGTTTGCTGTGTCCTCCTCTGGTTCCTGTGCCCCTTTCACCTCTCCACAGGTCAGTGCAGCACTGACCTGTGGAATGGTGAAAGGGGCACAGGAGGAGGACACAGCACACTGATGATGTGGAGAAGTAATATGGTGGTGGACAGAGGAGGAGGCTACTGTGAGGGGGTGAGGAGGGCACCATCATGTCCGCAGAGTGTCTCCACCGGCACCTCCTGTAGTATGTCCGCAGCCTCTGTCCCCACTCCTGTAGTATGTCCGCAGCCTCTGTCCCCCTCCTGTAGTATGTCCGCAGCCTCTGTCCACCTCCTGTAGTATGTCCGCAGCCTCTGTCCACCTCCTGTAGTATGTCCGCAGCCTCTGTCCACCTCCTGTAGTATGTCCGCAGCCTCTGTCCACCTCCTGTAGTATGTCCGCAGCCTCTGTCCACCTCCTGTAGTATGTCCGCAGCCTCTGTCCACCTCCTGTAGTATGTCCGCAGCCTCTGTCCACCTCCTGTAGTATGTCCGCAGCCTCTGTCCACCTCCTGTAGTATGTCCGCAGCCTCTGTCCACCTCCTGTAGTATGTCCGCAGCCTCTGTTCACCTCCTGTAGTATGTCCGCAGCCTCTGTCCACCTCCTGTAGTATGTCCGCAGCCTCTGTCCACCTCCTGTAGTATGTCCGCAGCCTCTGTCCACCTCCTGTAGTATGTCCGCAGCCTCTGTCCACCTCCTGTAGTATGTCCGCAGCCTCTGTCCACCTCCTGTAGTATGTCCGCAGCCTCTGTCCACCTCCTGTAGTATGTCCGCAGCCTCTGTCCACCTCCTGTAGTATGTCCGCAGCCTCTGTCCACCTCCTGTAGTGTGTCCGCAGCCTCTGTCCACATCCTGTAGTATGTCCGCAGCCTCTGTCCCCCTCCTGTAGTGTGTCCGCAGCCTCTGTCCCCCTCCTGTAGTGTGTCCGCAGCCTCTGTCCCCCTCCTGTAGTGTGTCCGCAGCCTCTGTCCCCCTCCTGTAGTATGTCCGCAGCCTCTGTCCCCCTCCTGTAGTATGTCCGCAGCCTCTGACCATCTCCTGTAGTATGTCCGCAGTCTCTGACCATCTCCTGTAGTATGTCCGCAGTCTCTGTCCAGTGTCCACCTCCTGTAGTATGTCCGCAGCCTCTGACCATCTCTTGTCTTTTATCATGTCTACAGTCTCTGAGGGGATCCTAGAAAGGAGTCAAGAGTGAAAGTGCTGCCGGGATGGGGGTTACGGCCCGGGAAGAAACAGACGTGTGGACTGGGGAGAGGAGATCAGAGCCACCAAGCTGGAGCTGTCTGACTGAGCCCCACACTGTGCACCTGAGAGGAGGTAAGTGACAGTGCCGCCAGGCCATTCTAAGGGGGGGGGGGGTCACTGATGTAAGGAGGTGAATGAATACAATAATGTAAGGGGGCACTGATATAAAGGTTTCCCCCTTATATTAATACCCCCCCCTTACCTTAGTGTATTCACTCTGCGGAAGGTGAATACACTAAGGTAAGAGCCCCCCTCCACATCAGGGTTCCCCCTTACATCATGATCTGCAGCGTTCCCCTTTACATAAGAGTTCCCTTGCACTGTAAGGGGGCATCTTGCAGACTCTGATGTAAGAGGGAACTCTGTGCTGGCCGGGTTATAGTAACCTGACCTTCATGTAAATTGAGAAAAATGTTTTTTTACTTTTGTTTAACTTAAACACATTGATAAATAGCATTAGCTGTGTGTTCATAGTTCAAATATTGATATTTGCACTGTTTAGCACTAAAAACAGTGATTGTAGGTACTTTTTTGCAGCGTCAGTAAAAAATGCGGCTCTGCCAGCAATTTTCATGATTTTTGCCAGTAAGAAATTGGTGCCGTACAGAAATTTTGGCATCCTTGCCAGTAAATTTCACTTCAGGGAGTTGGCAACACTGCTTCCGACTGGGGGGAAACAACCCTTGTAGGGACCAACGCACCCTCAACCATCGGTCGCTCTGCGATTTCCCTGTCTGGCATAGCAGTTGTATTCACACCCCTGTAGCTCAACATAGCCTTGTCTATCATGGCTAGTAATTGTTTGGCCCAACTGTCCCAATCCGTTGTGCTTCCATTATGAGGGCTCAGCAGTACCTCATCATCGGCTCTAGGAGGCACCTGGGATTCTGCAGCGCAAACAGTAACTTTGTCAGTTCTATATAAATCACATTTTGACAACATGCTTTTACTCTTTGCTAAAGCTTCATCAAACAAGGCAGGCTGCAATACACCATCATCTCTACCTTGCTCTGGGGGCGCTAACACACTCAGCTGTGTACCTTCAGCTCTGGCCAGCTGACTTAACCCCTTACCAACTGGGTTACACATATGATAAATGGACTGCTCACACAAACTCTCACTGTATGGTGTAGACCCAGTTTGTTCCATCAGAGCAATATCAGGGCTGTCCTGGACAATCTCTGGCTCCAACACCTGGAGACCCCCAGAGATTTCCACGGACAACACTGTGGCTCTGCTTCTGGTTGCCAAGGGAGACATCCGCCTTTTCTCATTACTAAAGAACACATCACCATAAGTACATGTATCATCAGCAATACCTTTATCATCAGCATTCATAAACATAGCAGGTTCATAAGCTCTATCAGGTTTTCTTTTGTCATAACGCATGGCACCCTGCGTGCCACTCAGCACACCCCCCTTCCTCTCCAAAGGAATTGTTTTTCCTACTAGGGCGGCTTCACAGTTGTCCTGGGAAACCACTTGCCCCACCACTGCAGGCTCCTTGGCGGTTTCCCTTGGCAACTCTGCAGCACCTGTCACTGTCACTAGGGAACATGGCACACCAACTGCTTTGGTTACCCCTAGCACATCTCTCCCAGCACTCTGCTGGATTACCTTAGGTGCACACAGAGTCCACATGTCCTTTTCAGTCCTTGACCTTGCTGCAAGCTGGGTTTTAACCTGTGTCTCTCCGCTGATCTGGGTAGCACACTGCAGCAAGTCCATTTTTACACCTGCGGATCTCCCCACCGAACACAATGCCACTTCACTGGGATTAGACCCACAAATTGCAACAGTCTTACCATATCCTGTAGCAGGTAACTCTGAATTTCCAAAACCGAAGTCTACCGGTGATACTTCTCCCATCCTGGAGCATTGCTGGTGGCCCATGATACGATGGAACTCTCCTCTGAGAAGGATTTCCTCTTGAAACCTGTGGTAGTCATCCTGGTCCCCATCCATCAAATGGTAAATCAACCGGTACGCTATCCGTAACAATGTTTGCAGCAATTTTGGCCACCAGTTACTAGGCCATTTTCTCTTTACAGCAACTTTTTCAAATCTTAGCAGAAGTCCCCAACCTCCTCTGTAGGCAGCATGGGTTGCATATAGTCAGAGGCCACGATCACAGCCACTTGCACTGCATCCCAGTCTTTGCGATTCCGCTTGAACCATCCATTCACTGTCTCACGCATCATAGGCCTTTTGGACTGACCCTTCTAGGTGGAGACATCTTCTCAGGCCACGCTGAGCTCACTTTCACAGGTACACCACCTGTATGCAACACAGTCCATCAATTGAACTTCTGTGCAATGCAGTTCGCCTAGCTGCCACACACAGCTAGCAGCAGTTCACTGCAGAGAAAAAAAAAATTGAGTTTTCATTCACAGGTACACCACCTGCAACACGCAATGCCTTTTGCCTGGCTGCACTTCCACACACAGCCAACAGTTCCTGACCTGAACTCACTGTGGAGCAAGGACCCGGATTCCACCGTCTTGTGCCCGCTGAATCCACCACTTGTGAGATGGGGGTTGTTTAGCTCAAGTGGTAGATTCGTTTTCCCAGCGATTCAAGCCAGTCAGGAACTATATTTAAGGGCATGGTAGCCCATTTTTATTAAAAAAGGCAAAATAAAAGTCCAAACAAAGGTTTCCCACACAGGGGTTCTTCTCCAAATACACATACCAGAAAATGCTAGCCCACCTGGCTCTCTGTAGCAGTACTTCTGCACTTTCCTGGTCACCCAGACCACCGGATTCCTCAAAGTAGACGGCTTCCCTTTAGCGTCCACAGCTCTGCCTCTTGCAGTAACCAACTTTCTGGCTGCCTCTTGCAGTCACCAACTTCTTGGCTGTCGCCTACAGCCTCTCTGACTCCTGAAGACCTCCTGTCTCTTGGTGTGGAGCCGTCTCCAACTGGGAGCCATGAGGTCTTCCCATACACTCATTATAAGGGCTGTGCTCACCTGAGCACACACCCTGCTGGTAATCAGCAAAGTCTGGACACAGAGTTGGAGATCCCATCCCTCTCAAGACACTGTGGAATCTCCAAACTACAAAGCCCCTTTCCAGAATACCAAAACCTGGAGAAAGCTGTGAAAGCAGTCTTCTCCAGTCCACATCTACGCCCTGTAGTCTTGCACCTCGCAAATGTGCACACCCTGTGTCCAGCAAACTGTCCATTTTACCGTGACAGTGGCTCCTACTCTCACAATATATATATATATATATATATATAATATATATATCTTTTTTCAATATTTTTTGTACACTTTAAACCAACACATATTGATTCCATTTATCCTTTAGTTCAACACGGATGTTACACACCTTCTCTTTATTTATTTTGAAATTTTGATCATACAAAAATATCACTTTGAGTGCCGCACTTTATCACTTCCAATTGTGGGCAGTAAAACCACAGCTCAATTGCCTGGGATTACCGCCCCCTAGCCGCACATGTGAATGAACTCTTTGTAATTGGTAGGGTTGGCATTAAACACTGACAAGAGAGGGACCATTGGAACATTAATGAATGGGTGCTATTTCCTTGGGAGAAATCCTTTGAAATGCTGAATGTAGAATATGTAGGAGAGACATACGATCACAACACAACACAAACACAATTTTGGGAGGCATGGTAGCTTAATGCCCTCATTTCCATGACACTGTCTCTGTGATGTCAATGGTTAACTGGATGCTGGCAATGGGTGCTGTATATACAGTATACAGCATGTATTGCTGATACCTTACAAAGATTTTCAGGGATATAGTAACTTTTTAAACAAAATGTCTTCACATGCATTCCTGTAAAAGGAAGCTCTTACCTATAAAATACCCTTAAAGCTGAAGTGCAGCTGGAACTGAACTCCTGGAGCTTAGTTTTAATTTCAAGTGGATTAAAATGAGTAACAACCTCAGTCTAATATTCAGGACAACTACACTAAAATCCAAAGTGTTGGTATACATTCAAAACAGTGAATTGGATGTGACCTGGCACACACACTATAGCACACATGGCGACCTCCATCCCTAAATTAATTTGTAGAAAAGAAGAGCTGTGGGACTTTGAGTGAGGCAACCATCATGTCAGATATAGACAGAAACATAAAATTTGCAGTACATGATTTATTGTTACATTGTAGAAAAATATTGTATCAAATAAATAGGTAGTCACATGACTTACACTAAATATGCTGCTACATAGCATGCAATACAAATGGGAATTCGACATAATAACTGTACATAATAAGATAAATGGGTTAAAAAACATTGTGGAGACAGGTAACTTAGGGCATCTAGTGGCACTCAACGCGTTTCCTGGCATTACAGGCATTCATCAGGAGTGTTGTAACGTTATATACTGGAAAGGAAAGGGACAAGGATTAATGATGATGCCCTTAGAATAAGGGAGGACAGAGCGACTGTGTCCCAACAAGGCGGGGACAATCTGGGATACTCACTACACAGCCCCAAGGCCAGGCCCGGTGTCCGCCAGGGAAGATGGGGGTGACAGGCATGATGACTCCCCCGGGATGGAGACGGGGGAACCCTCCAAGGACGAAGAACAGCACCCAGAGCACAACACGGTGGTCACAGCTTGATCCAATGGACTATGTGTGCACAAAAAGTGCATGGTGTTCCTGGAAAAACTGTGTATCAAAAAGGGGAGGATTAATTAAATGTGTAAAAGTGTATGGTGTGTGAAAACATGGCAAAATATCTATGTGTTCCCACAAGGGGACTACATGAGGGGGTGTATGTGAAATAAAACCAATTAAGGGAGAAAAAAAAAAACATACCAAAAAAGGATAGCTGAGCTCCCAACAAAGGTAACCTGTGTGTGGATTCAGTGTGTCCTTGTGATTGAGTCAAGCAAATGAACCATCTGCTGTTCCAAGGCTTCTATATACTCCCATTCCAAGTGAGGGGGAGGGGCCCCATCAACGTCATGCCTGATTGGCCATACTGCACAAGAGAGGTGGGGAGGGGATTCCCAGCTGCATGTGGAGGAGCCATCAGCAGTGGGTCTCCACCCACCTCGTGCGTGGCTAAGGATGGAAAAAGACATTTAAACAACGTTGATGACACCGCTGAATGCCGCGTCGAAGCATGACGCCGATGAGCAGGAGGTCAAGCCCCGCCCCCACCAAAAAGTGGGGGGGAGGGGACGGAGACAGAGAAAACAGCCGACCCCCCTCAAACCCAAGCAGAACCGCACAAGGGATTGGGAGGTGATCTAAAAAGGTTACTGGGTCGAAGGTAATACATGGGACGATATTAACCACTTAAGCCCCGGACCATTTGGTAGCTAGAGGACCAGAGGTGAATTCAGAATTTTGCACTGCGCTGCTTTAACTGTAAATTGTGCGGACATGCAATGTTGTACCCAAACAAAATTTGCGTCCTTTTCTTCCCACAAATAGAGCTTTCTTTTAATGGTATTTGATTGCCTCTGCGATTTTTATTTTTTGCGATATAAACGGAAAAAGACCGAAAATTTTGAAAAAAAATGATATTTTCTACTTTTTGTTATAAGAAAAATCGAATAAACTCAATTGTAGTCATACATTTAGGCCAAAATGTATTCAGCCACATGTTTTTAGTAAAAAAAATGTCAATAAGTGTATATTTATTGGTTTGCGCA
Organism: Rana muscosa; assembly: GCA_029206835.1. Classification (NCBI taxonomy): domain Eukaryota; kingdom Metazoa; phylum Chordata; class Amphibia; order Anura; family Ranidae; genus Rana; species Rana muscosa. The sequence goes on along the minus strand of CM055125.1, from coordinate 85,941,376 downwards.
AAAGTTATAGAGTTTACAAACTAGGGTACATTTTCTGAAATTTACACAGCTTTTAATTTATGACTGCCTATCTCATTTCTTGAGGTGCTAAAATGACAGGGCAGTACAAAACCCCCTCAAATGACCCCATTTTGGAAAGTAGACACCCCAAGGAAATTGCTGAGAGGCATGTTGAGCCCATTGAATTTTTTATTTTTTTGTCCCAAGTGATTGAATAATGACTAAAAAAAAAAAAAAAAAAAAAAATTACAAAAAGTTGTCACTAAATGATATATTGCTCACACATGCCATGGTTATATGTGGAATTTCACCCCAAAATACATTTTGCTGCTTCTCCTGAGTACGGGGATACCACATGTGTGGGACTTTTTGGGAGCCTAGCCGCGTACGGGACCCCGGAAACCAAGCACCGCCTTCAGGATTTCTAAGGGCGCAAATTTTTGATTTCACTCCTCACTACCTATCACAGTTTCGAAGGCCATAAAATGCCAAAATAGCACAAAACCCCCCCAAATGACCCCATTTTAGAAAGTAGACACCCCAAGGAAATTGCTGAGAGGCCTGTTGAGCCCATTGAATATATTTTTTTTTGTCCCAAGTGATTGAATAATGACAAAAAAAAAAAATTACAAAAAGTTGTCACTAAATGATATATTGCTCACACATGCCATGGTTATATGTGGAATTACACCCCAAAATACATTTTTCTGCTTCTCCTGAGTACGGGGATACCACATGTGTGGGACTTTTTAGGAGCCTAGCCGCGTACGGGACCCCGAAAACCAAGCACCGCCTTCAGGCTTTCTAGGCACAAATTTTTGATTTCACTCCTCACTACCTATCACAGTTTCGAAGGCCATAAAATGCCAAAATCGCACAAACCCCCCCCCCCAAATGACCCCATTTTGGAATATAGACACCCCAAGCTATTTGCTGAGAGGAATGGCGAGTATTTTACAGCTCTCATTAGTTTTTGAAAATGAAGAAAGAAAATATATATATATATATATATATTTTTTTTTTTCAATTTTCAAAACTTTGTGACAAAAAGCGAGATCTGCAAAATACTCACAATACCTCTCAGCAAATAGCTTGGGGTGTCTACTTTCCAAAATGGGGTCATTTGGGGGGGTTTTGTGCTATCTGGGCATTCCATGGCCTCCGAAACTGTGATAGGCAGTGAGAAGTGAAATCAAAAATTTACACCCTTAGAAAGCCTGAAGGCGGTGCTTGGTTTTTGGGGTCCCGTACGCGGCTAGGCTCCCAAAAAGTCTCACACATGTGGTATCCCCGTACTCAGGAGAAGCAACAGAATGTATTTTGGGGTGTAATTCCACATATGCCCATGGCATGTTTGAGCAATATATCATTTAGTGACAACTTTGTGCAAAAAAATAAAAAAAATAAAAAAATTGTCGTTTTTCCGCAACTTGTGTCAACATATAAAATATTCCATGGACTCGACATGCCTCTCAGTATATAGCTTGGGGTGTCTACTTTCCAAAATGGGGTCATTTGGGGGGGTTTTGAACTGTTCTGGCATTTTATACACAACATTAGGAAGCTTACATCCACTCTTCTAACCACTTGAAGACAAAGCCCTTTTTGACACTTTTTGTTTACATGAAAACATTTTTTTTTTTGCAAGAAAATTATGTTGAACCCCCAAACATTATATATATTTTTAAAGCAAAGGCCCTACAGATTAAAATGGTGGGTGTTGCATTTTTTTTTTCTACACAGTATTTGCGCAGCGATTTTTCAAACGCATTTTTTGGGTTAAAAAATACACTTTTTTTAATTTTAATGCACTAAAACACACTATATTGCCCAAATGTTTGATGAAATAAAAAAGATGATCTTAGGCCGAGTACATAGATACCAAACACGACATGCTTTAAAATTTCGCACAAACGCGCATTGGCGACAAACTACATACATTTTTAAAAGCCTTTAAAAGCCTTTACAGGTTACCCCAGTAGATTTACAGAGGAGGTCTACTGCTAAAATGATTGCCCTCGATCTGACCTTCGCGGTGATACCTCACATGCATGGTGCAATTGCTGTTTACATATGACGCCAGACCGACGCTTGCGTTCGCCATTGGGCAAGAGCAGGGCAGGACAGGGGTGCTTTTTTTTTTTCTTTTTTTTTTCTTATTAATTTTGCTTTTTTATTTTATTTTTAAATTGTTCCTTCCAAGTATTTTTTTTTTTTTATCATTTTTATTGTTATCTCAGGGAATGTAAATATCCCCTATGATAGCAATAGGTAGTGACAGGTACTCTTTTTTTGAAAAAACTGGGGTCTTCTAGACCCTAGATTTTTCCTCTGCCCTCAAAGCATCTGACCACACCAAGATCGGTGTGATAAAATGCTTTCCCAATTTCCCAATGGCGCTTTTTATATCCGGGGGGAGCATTCCCTCCCACTGCTTGTAAAAGCAGTCCAGAGGCTAATTAGCCACTAGGATTGCTTTTACATGAAAGCCGGCCGCAGGCTGAAAAGAATGATACCAAGATGATACCTAAACCCGCAGGCATCATTCTGGTATAAACATTCAAAGTCCAGCAACATACCAGTACGTTGCTGGTCCTTGTTGGACATGTATTGTAATCTTTTTATTTCATGCAGCCAGTTGGCTGAACGAAAAAAGAGATTGATCGGTGGGTATGCCCACCATTAGAATACCTCCCTTCATCCACCCACTTCTAATGATGGGCATACACGCACCATTTATATATGCCGAAGCATGGGGGCATCCTCCCACAAAAAAGTTATGCCGCACACACATGGTCGGACTTTTCCACGGGCAAGCCTCCGTCGGAATTTCGACCGTATGTACGCGGCATTAGGAGCAAAATCACTCCTCCGCTCCTGCTGCCCCAATGCTTCGGCATATTTGCTTTTTTTTTTAACTGTGGTGGTGAAATCACCTCCTACAGCACTGGAGTCGCAGGGATCAGGCCTGTCTCTGCGAATGCTGCAGTTATGTGTGTTTTTGTTTTGTAAGTGACAGTGATCGATCGATACTGCACTTGGGTGGCCTGGGCTGGACGGAGGGGCAAAACGCAGGTGCCAGCAGGTATCTGGGCTGATCCCGCTAACACTGCGTTTTTGGGAACCCTAAACTGCTGGGGACGCTAGTATAGATCTGATCAGATCAGATATTGATCTGTTCAGATACTATACCACTAAGGGGGGTGTATGCTTCACGCGTGGGTGTTAGCGTTACTGGCACTAACCTGACGCTGCCTGGGGTGTGACTCAGACCCTCTCTGACGCTAAAACCTAATTGATATCACCCGCCGGGCGATCAGGGGGTTAAACCTTTATTGGGTTATATACACGGCGGGTGCCCTGACACTATAAAAAGCAAACTAACTAACCAGCGTCACCCGTAACACTTATATGGTGATCACTGGTGAAAGGGTTAACTAGGGGCAATCAGGGGGTTAAAACCTTTATTAGATAATATATGGGGGTACCTGACGCTATAAAAACCTGCGGCGAACCTAAAAAAAATTACCAGCTACCAATCTGCATCACCGACACTAAGACAGCGTTTAGAAAAACAATTGCTTAGCGACAGTGGTGATAGAGGGTGAAAGGGTTACCTGGGGGGCGATCAAGGGGGTTAAACCTTTATTAGATAATATATTGGGGTACCTGACGCTATAAAAACATGCGGCGAACCTAAAAAAAATTACTGGCTACGATCTGCATCACCGACACTAAGACAGCGTTTAGAAAAACAATTGCTTAGCGACAGTGGTGATAGAGGGTGAAAGGGTTACCTGGGGGGCGATCAAGGGGGTTAAACCTTTATTAGATAATATATTGGGGTACCTGACGCTATAAAAACCTGCGGCGAACCTAAAAAAAATTACCGGCTACCGATCTGCATCACAGACACTAAGACAGCGTTTAGAAAAACGATCGCTTAGTGACAGTGGTGATAGGGGGTGAAAGGGTTACCTGGGGGGCGATCAAGGGGGTTAAACCTTTATTAGATAATATATTGGGGTACCTGACGCTATAAAAACCTGCGGCGAACCTAAAAAAAATTACTGGCTACGATCTGCATCACCGACACTAAGACAGCGTTTAGAAAAACAATTGCTTAGCGACAGTGGTGATAGGGGGTGAAAGGGTTACTTGGGGGGCGATCAAGGGGGTTAAACCTTTATTAGATAATATATTGGGGTACCTGACGCTATAAAAACCTGCGGCGAACCTAAAAAAAATTACCGGCTACCGATCTGCATCACAGACATTAAGACAGCGTTTAGAAAAACGATCGCTTAGTGACAGTGGTGATAGGGGGTGAAAGGGTTACCTGGGGGGCGATCAAGGGGGTTAAACCTTTATTAGATAATATATTGGGGTACCTGACGCTATAAAAACCTGCGGCGAACCTAAAAAAAATTACTGGCTGCCGATCGGCATCACTGACGCTAAGACAGCGATCAGAAAAATGATCGCTAAGCGACAGTGGTGATAGGCGGTGAAAGGGTTATCTGGGGGGTGATCAGGGGGTTAAACCTTTATTAGGGGGGGTTAGGGGGCTACACTGGACCTAAGACTAAACTTTGGTGACACTTTTACAGTCACAAATGTCACTGATTGCAGTGATCACTAAATAAATGGTCACTGCAATCAGTGACACTGTGACTGGGGGCTGGGGGGGTGATCTGGGGGGTGATCTGGGGTGATCTGGGGGGCCTGGGGGGGCGATTTATGTCCCTATGTGTCCTGGTGTCAGTGTAGTGTTGTGTGCACTGACCTGATATCTTCTCTTGTACGGCGCTCGGTATATGTGAGCGCCGCACCAGAGATGACATCACTTCCTCCTGCTCCCTCTGTCTGACACAGACAGAGGGGGCATTTCCATTCGCCGGGAGCGATCGCGAGGGGGTGGCCAGAAACGAATGGCTGCCCCCTCATCCCGGAACGCTCCCGGACACTTAGCCACCGCTCACTGTATAGGAGGGGGGTCCGATCGGACCCCCCAACTGTACAAAGGCAATCACGTATGCTCTACGTGATTGTGCCTGTCGGTGCCATTCTGCCAACGTATATATACAGTGAGCGGTCGTTAAGTGGTTAACATAAGAATCTAATGGGGATAAGGAATAAATCTAAAAACAAATTGCTGAACACTGTTATAGTGTAGGGCAATAAACAAAAGATAATAAGGTATGTTAGGTGTGACAGGTCACTGGGAGCCATAGGCGTGCGCACAGGGTGTGCCAGGTGTGCCCAGGCAAACCCTAATCACCTTGTGCAGCACAGATTCCCCCTACTGCCCTGGCTCCCATCTTTCCCCTGCAGCGCTGCCAGCTTCCCTCCTCTCCTATCGGCTGTTGCTGCTGGGATGTTTTAGGAGTGGGGAGGGGGCCGGGAAAATATGTAATTTACCGGCCCCTTCCCTTTCTGAATGAACACCATGAGCGATCGGTAGTGTGTGTTTGGGCTTTGGGGTGCACACCCTAATGCAATAGGCTGCGCACACCTATGCTGGGAGCACATTGTTGGAATACATTGTTCATGTATTTTTGGACGAGAACTACAGATTTATTCTTCAGCCAGTAGATGGCAGTGTTTATAAGTGTTTAGGTGCATTTATGGTTAAACTCTATGACTTTTCTCTGTATAATAAAATTTCCTGTTTCCTGTCCGTAAGGTAAAATGATTGTAAAGGAAAATATTTTATTAAAAAAATAAATACCAAACATGTTATACTTATCTGCTCGGTGCAATGGTTTTGTACAGAGCAGCCCTGATCCTCCTCTTCTCTGGCCCCCCGCGCTCTGGGCCCCTCCCCCTTGCTGAGTGCCCCCACATTAAGCTTCTGTGGGGGCACTCATGCATGCTCGCTCCTGAGCCGTCTCTGCGTCCATAAAACACATAGGGTGTGGCTCAGCCCCGCTACGCCCCCCTGCTCCCACCTCACTGGCTGTTATTGACAGCAGCGGGAGCCTATAGCTCTTGCTGCTGCATCTCAGCCAATCAGGTAGGAGAGCCCCAGGTCTCGTGCACATCTCTGGATCGGGATCGGGCTTAGGTAAGTATTAGAGGGGCTGAGGGAGGAGCTGCACACTGAAGTTTTTTTTTTACCTTAGTGCATAGAATGCATGAAGGTAAAATACCTTCAGCCTTTACAACCACTTTCTGCAGCAAAGCCCAGGTGTGCTGTGCACTGCCTGTTCTGTAGGGCTATATACAGCATTTCTAACACATAGCAATGACATGTGAGTGATGTAAACCCTTATTGATTGAACTGTGCCATGTAAACTGGTCATCCAAACGATAACAAATACATTTGCTGTTATGAATGCAAAAAATGTCATAAAAATGATATGTGCTGTTGTAGTATGATGCCATACAAAGATGTTCAGTGATATAAAAACTAGTAAACAAATTTCCTTTACAAGTATCACTGCGAAAGGATGTCCTTAGCTATGAAGTCCCCTAATTACAACTACTGGTAGATCACAAAAGGTAATAACCCCTATTTATTCTAACATAATTATACAGTTACCAATGGCATGTAAGTAATGCAAAATCTCACTGGGGGTGTATTTAATGTGATAGTAAAGTGTCTCCTGTTAAAATTTGCTGACATGCAAGGTTTTTTAACAGAAGAGACCCTAGAGGTTTCTTATATCATAAATGACCCCCCTGCCTGTCAGCGGGTAATGCGCTCTGAGCCGTGCATGCGCAGCTCAGACCGCATTTTGGGCCCGCTCTGCGTGCCGTGGCGAAGTAACTCCCATGCGCGGGAGTGACATCATCGCAGCTCGGCCATTTAAGCGGCTGAAGATTAGGAACCCAGAAGTAAGAACAGGTTACCATGGAAGCGCCGTGGACCAGAGAGAGCCGTGACAGCCCATTGCTGCACAGGTCTGTCTGTAGGTAAGTCTCTCATAATGACAAATATGTGGTGGATACTAGTACATTATGACTTAAACCTGCAGGGGGGGCACTTTTTATTTTAACTCTTAATGAGACTTTACTACCTCTTTATTTATTTTTTAGAACGTTTTTGATGTATGTAATTTATAATCTGTATTTTGAGGGAAGCTCTCTGTTAATTATTTTTGACATTTTTAAACAAGATTGTTACATCTTCAGAGATCTATTACATGCAGGATCTTGTGAATAATAACAATTATAAATAAATGGTGCGCTTATTCAAAATCCTAGTGTGTAGAGAAACCCAATACCATATCATGAATATAGAAGAAATACTCAATGAATCAATAATCCACCAGATTTATAACTAAAAGATGTCCATATCCAGTATGCAATATTAGCACTTCAAAAAATTACTTTTTTGTGATGATCCAATAAAAATGTGCAGGTAATTCATCGACAGGTGATTCGTCCCTGTTATTGAACGTGCCCATAAACTTACATTTGTGAATAGGTATCTCCACCAGCCACCATTCAATGAAATGTCCACTCACCTTCAGGAATGACCAGAACGGTCAAACAGTGCCTTTTGGCATAGAATAAGGTTCTGTGTGGTCCCGCCTGATACGATCTGTCTCACCAGCGGTCGCCCTATTGGGTCTATCTCAATCCAACCCTCTCACCAGCAATCCCCCTGTTGGGACTATCTAGATCCCCTTCTCACACCTCCCGTTTTTCTATTTGAAACATCTTTAGACAGAGCATTAAACCAGAATTAACTCAGCCGATCGCCTCCTCACCACACTTCCGGTTATTTGAGACACTGGAAATTATGTCACTATCCCCCTCCCCCGACCCGTTGCATCACTTTTCACTTGACTTCTTCAGGGATCCAAAAGGCGCTGTTTGACCGTTCTGGTCATTCCTGAAGGCAAATGCCCATTTCACTTAATGGTGGCTGGTGAATAGGGATGAGCCAAACACCCCCGGGTTCGGTTCGCACCAGAACCCGCGAACGGACCGAAAGTTTGCACGAACGTTAGAACCCTATTAAATACAATGGATGCGAACGTTCAAAATCTAAAGTGCTAATTATAACGACTAATATGCATGTTATTGTCCTAAAAAGGGTTTGGGAACCCGGGTTCTGCACCAGGGGACATGTATCAATGCAAAACAAAGTTTTAAAAACTGCAGTTTTTCGGGAGCAATCATTTTAATGATGCATAAAGTGAAAAAAAAAAGTCAAATATTCCTTTAAATATTGTACCTGGGGGGTGTCCAAAGTATGCCTGTGAAGTGGCACGTGTTTCCCGTGTTTAGAACTGTCCCTGCACAAAATGAAATTTCTAAAGGAAAAAAAGCAGTTTAAAACTGCTTGCGGCTTTAATGTAATGTCTGGTCCCGGTAATATGGATGAAAATCTTTGAGAAAAATGGCATAGCTACCCCATCAAAATTGGGCCTTAGCCACTGGTGGCGGCACCCAGAAACAAAAATGTTCTTCCAAGCTATCATCATGAATCTGATCATTGAGGAGGAGGAGGATAGTCAGTCAACATAACAGGACAGTCACTCAGCATCAGCATCAGTCTTGAAGGGATGTGACATTTGAAAATAAATTATTCTGTTATATCAGCTTCAGGTGCTTGGTAGCTGGTGGTGATCCAAGACTGGTTCATCTTTATGAAGGTCAGTCGATCAACCGAGTCGGTGGACAGGCGCACCCTGTGATCCGTGACAAATCCTCTAGCAGCACTGAATGTGCGTTCTGAAAAAACGCTGGATGCAGGACAGGCCAGTAGCTCAATTGCATACTGTGCAAGCTCTGGCCAGTGATCCATCCTCAAGACCCAGTAAGCCAGCGGATTTTCGGTGGGGAAGGTGTCCAAGTCTGACCTTGCCCCTAGGTATTCCTGCACCATGTATATCAGACGCTGGCGATGGTTGCTGGAACCGATCATACCTTGGGGCTGCGGACTAAAGAATTGTCTGAACGCATCGGTCAGATGGCCACCTTCCCCACCGCTCCTTCTTTGACTGACCAAAGCCTCAGCAACTCGTTGTCCAGGACCAGGAGTTTGTAACCTCCCAGTCTCTGGGAACGCATTGCACAGACCTTTCTGAAAGGCCTCCCGGAGTTGTCTCATTCTCTGCTCCCTCTGCGACGGTAAGATAAGGTCCGCAACCTTACCCTTGTACCGTGGATCAAGGAGAGTGGCCAGCCAGTAATGGTCCCTCTCCTTGATCCGAAGAATACGAGGATCCTTCCGCAGACTTTGCAGGATCAGGGAGGCCATGCAGTGTAGGTTAGCTGAGACATTCGGTCCGGAGTCCTCTGGGTCACTAAGGCCGACATGATCCGCATCCACCTCCTCCCAGCCACGTACAAGTCCACGGGTTTCTTGCGACTGTAAATCATCCCTAAAAGACTGCTGCTGATGATGCTGAGTGCCAGGCTCCACCTCCATGCTGACACAATCCTCCTCCTCCTCTTCCTCCTCCTCCTCCTCTTCCTGTGCGATGGGTGGGACAGAAGGAACACTGTCTGGGTAAAGGTGGCCTTGAGAGGCAAGGAAGTCCTCCTCTTCCTGCCTCTGTTCTGCCTCAAGTGCCCTGTCCATTATTCCACGCAGCGTATGTTCCAACAGGTGGACAAGAGGTACAGTGTCACTGATGCATGCACTGTCACTGCTCACCATCCTCGTGGCCTCCTCAAATGGTGCCAGGACAGTGCATGCATCCCTGATCATGCCCCACTGGCGTGGTGAAAAAAACCTGAGCTCCCCTGACCCTGTCCTGGTGCCGTAGTCGCACAGGTACTCATTGATGGCCCTCTGCTGCGTGTGCAGCCGCTGCAGCATGGCCAACGTTGAGTTCCACCTGGTGGGCATGTCACATATAAGGCGGTTCTTGGGCAGGTTCAACTCCTTTTGCAGCTCAGCCAGCCGAGCACTGGCATTATATGATCTGCGAAAATACAGACTTTCCTGGCCTGCCTCAGGACATCCTGTAAGCCCGGGTACCTGCCCAAGAACCGCTGCACCACCAGGTTAAGGACGTGAGCCACACAGGGCACATGGGTCAGTTGTCCCTGTCGGAGGGCGGAGAGGAGGTTGGTACCATTGTGGCAAACCACATTCCTGCCTTAAGCTGGCGTGGCGTCAACCACCTCTCGGCCTGCCCCTGCAGAGCTGACAGAACCTCTGCCCCAGTGTGGCTCCTGTCCCCCAAACACACCAGCGCAAGCACGGCATGGCATCTTTTTGCCTGCGTACTTGCGTAGCCCCTTGAACGCCTACGGAGCACCGCTGGTTCCGAGGACAAAGCACAGGAAGAGGCCATGGAGGAAGAAGAAGAGGAGGGGGTGGAGGAGAGAGGTGTGTCACAACCAGAAGTAGCATTTTGGAGGTGTGGCGGCGGAACAACCTCCAACACTACTGCACCTTGTCCTGCATCCTTCCCAGCTGCCAAAAGAGTGACCCAATGGGCTGTGAAAGAAAGGTAACGTCCCTGTCCATGCCTGCTGGACCATGAGTCAGCGGTAATATGCACCTTACCGCTGACCGCCCTGTCCAGCGAGGCATGGACATTGCCTTCCACATGCCAGTAGAGAGCCGGAATCACCTTCCGTGAGAAAAAGTGTCGTTTGGGAACCTGCCAATGAGGAACCGCACATTGCACAAACTCACGGAAGGGGGCCGAGTCTACCAACTGAAAAGGCAGCAGTTGAAGTGCTAGCAATTTAGCCAAGCTAGCATTCAACCGCTGGGCATGTGGATGGCTGGGAGTGAACTTCTTTCGACGGTCCAGCAGCTGGGGCAGGGAAATTTGCCTGCTAGAATCGGACGTCGGTGTACTGCTAGCAGAGTGCCCGCAAGTACTTGGCTGTGACACACCTAATTCTACACCTTCATTCCTCTCAGTGCAGGTTTCAGAGAGGACTGAAGGTATAGTGGGGTTGGAGATCCCAGCTGATGCGGAGCAAGGAGAGGTCCGCTTTGTTCTTTGGTGTGGGTCTTTAAGGTAGGCTTGCCAACGAGCCACATGGCAGGTCAACATATGTCTGGTCAAGCATGTGGTGCCCAAGCGGCTGATGTTTTGGCCACGCGAGATACGCTTGAGACATATGTTGCAAACAGCAGCGGTGCAATCTAATGCACTCGACTCAAAAAAGGCCCACACCAAAGAACTTTTGGAATAACGGGCAGAGGCAGCGCCCTGCACAGGCGGAGCTCTGCGGTGTGATTCAGTCGGTGTGCTGCCCTTACGCTGGCCCCACGAGGGCATCCTGCCTCGTTGGAGATGTGCCTCCTCCTCATCCTCCTCCTCTCTCCTATCAGGCACCCACGTGGAGTCAGTGATCTCATCATCCCCTCCCTCCTCATCACTGGAGCCAATCTGGCAGTATGCTGCAGCTGCTGGAACATGACTTCCAGATTTCTGTCCTTCTTGAGCATCCCCTCTCTCTGGTCTCACGCTACTGCCTTCCTCTAGCTGGGTATCATCATCAGACCCTTCGAAACGCTGGGCATCCTCCTGGAGCATGTACCCTACACTGTGCTCAAACAGTTCGGGGGACTCCTCAGGAGGACATGGTGGGTCTAGGGAAGGAGTGACTGATGGTGACATAGATACGAGGGAAGAGGACGCTTTGGCAGCTGCTTTGCCAGTACCCTGAGCCTGGGTGAGAGAGGATGAGGAGGATGAGGAGGGCTTGGTCATCCACTCTACCAAGTCTTCGGCATGATGCGGCTCTACACGTCCAGCTGCCGAAAATAAGGACAAGCGTGTCCCATGGCCACGTGCTGATGACGATGCACCGCGTCCACGACCAGCACTGTTGTCTCTAGAAACAGAGCCTGCTTGCCCTCTTTTATTGGCTCCTGACTGTCTGACTCTCCTTGTTTGCCTTCCAGACATTCTAAAGGCCTGCTGGGAGATGGGAAAACCAGCAATAAGGGGTAGCTTCAGGTGTATAATGTGCAGGAGGCACACTACGCCCGCTGTAAGTGCTGCAGATGCCTGCCTGTGTTACTCAACAGGAAATCACAGCAATAAGGGCTAGCTTCAGGTGTATATTTTGCAAGAAGCACAATACGCCTGCTGTAAGTGCTGCAGATGCCTGCCTGTGTTACTCAACAGGAAATCACAGCAATAAGGGCTAGCTTCAGGTGTATATTTTGCAAGAAGCACAATACGCCTGCTGTAAGTGCTGCAGATGCCTTCCTGTGTTACTCAACAGGAAATCACAGCAATAAGGGCTAGCTTCAGGTGTATATTTTGCAAGAAGCACAATACGCTCGCTGTAAGTGCTGCAGATGCCTGCCTGTGTTACACAACAGGAAATCACAGCAATAAGGGCTAGCTTCAGGTGTATATTTTGCAAGAAGCACAATACGTCCGCTGTAAGTGCTGCAGATGCCTGCCTGTGTTACACAATAGGAAATCACAGCAATAAGGACTAGCTTCAGGTGTATATTTTGCAAGAAGCACAATACGCCCGCTGTAAGTGCTGCAGATGCCTGCCTGTGTTACACAACAGGAAAACACAGCAATAAGGGCTAGCTTCAGGTGTTTATTTTGCAAGAAGTACAATACGCCTGCTGTAAGTGCTGCAGATGCCTGCCTGTGTTACTCAACAGGAAATCACAGCAATAAGGGCTAGCTTCAGGTGTATACTGTGCAGGAGGCTTAGCAAAAATATCACTGACACTGTCCCTGCCTATCCTTCTCTCTCCCTACACACAAGGTTTAGCAGAATTCACTGACACTGTCCCTACCTATCCTTCTCTCTACCTACACACAAGGTTTAGCAGAATATCACACTGACACTGTCCCTACCTATCCTTCTCTCTCCCTACACACCATTTCACTAACACTGTCCCTGCCTATGTAACTCTTTCCTTGCACGCCGGAACACACTACACCAAGCCGCCGCGCTGGCGGCCTTTTATAGTGTGGGGCGTGTACTAAACCCCCCGAGCTATAATTGGCCACAGGCATCCTGCCTGTGGCCAATTATGGCTCTCCTCGCTGCCGGCGCTGTGATTGGCCAAGCATGCGGGGTCACAGTGCATGCTTGGCCAATCACAACGTCGGGATTTTGGGCCGTTCGCGTCACTCGAATTTGGCGCGAACGACCCAAAACGTTCGATCTTCGTCGAACGATCAAACACACGATGTTTGAGTCGAACATACGTTCGACTCGAACGCGGAGCTCATCCCTACTGGTGAAGGTACCTATTCACGAATTTAGGATTTGGGCACGTTCAATAACAGGGGTGAATCTCCTGTGGATGAATTGTCTGCATATTTTTATTGGATCATCACAAAAAAGTTTTTTAATTTATTTATTTTTTATTTATTTTTTTACATTTCTTTTATTTTTTTGATGTTTGTTGTTTTTGAACTAAGTTCTAATATTGCATATAGGATTTGGACATCTTTTAGTTATAAGTCTGGTGGATTATTGATTCATCGAGTATTTCTTCTATATTCATGATATGGTATTGGGTGTCTCTTTATATGACACAAGGATTTTGAATAAGCGCACCATTTATTTATAATTGTTACCTGGTTTGTAGTGTTTGAGTTTACTAATCAATGGTTGCAGCTGTTCAGTAATACAGTCCCTTGAAAAAAGTATTCATACCCCTTGACATTTTCCACATTTTGTCATGTTACAACTAAAATCGTAAATGTATGTTATTGGGATTTTATCTGATAGACCAACACAAAGTTGCACATAATTGTGAAGTGGATGGAAAATGATAAATGTTTTTCAAAGCTTTTTACAAATAAATATGTGAAAAGTGTGGCGTGCATTTGTATTCAGCCCCCCGAGTCAATACTTTGTAGAACTACCTTTCGTTGCAATTAAAGTCTTTTTGGGTATGTTTCTACCAGCTTTGCACATCTAGAGAGTGAAATTTTTGCCCATTCCTCTTTGCAAAATACCTCATCCCTGTCAGATTGGATGGAGAGCATCTGCAATTTTCAAGTCTTGCCATTCTAACACATGAATATGCTTTAATCTAAACCATTTCATTGTAGTTCTGGCTGTATGTTTAGGGTTGTTGTCCTGCTGGAAGGTGAGCCCCAATCGCAAATCTTTTGCAGACTCTAACAGGTTTTCTTTTAAGATTGCCCTGTATTTGGCTCCATCCATCTTCCCATTAGTGATGAGCCGAACACCCCCGGGTTCGGTTCGCACCAGAACCCGCGAACGGACCGAAAGTTCGTACGAACATTAGAACCCTATTAAATACAATGGATGCGAACGTTCGAATTCTAAAGTGCTAATTATAACAACTATTATGCATGTTATTGTCCTAAAAAGGGTTTGGGAACCCGGGTTGTGCACCAGGGGACATGTATCAATGCAAAAAGAAGTTTTAAAAACGGTCGTTTTTCGGGAGCAGTCATTTTAATGATGCATAAAGTGAAAAAAAAAAAGTCAAATATTCCTTTAAATATCGTACCTGGGGGGTGTCTAAAGTATGCCTGTGAAGTGCCACGCGTTTCCCGTGTTTAGAACTGTCCCTGCACAAAATGACACTTCTAAAGGGAAAAAAAGCCATTTAAAACTGCTTGCGGCTTTAATGTAATGTCTGGTCCCGGTAATATGGATGAAAATCTTTAAGAAAAATGGCATAGCTACCCCATGACCCCCCCCCCCCTACCCCAGCCCATTACCAGCCCCTTTGGGTCTTGTATGGATATTAAGGGGAACCCCGCACATAAAATAAAAAAGGCCCTATATACTCTGAACAGCCGTATACAGGCGGTGCATACAAGACAGGGACTGTAGGTTTGTTCTTATGTAGAATCTGTTTGTAATTTTGAACAGGTACATTGTTGAAGTGTAGCTCCAGCCCAAAAATCTATTTTTAAACTTTTTGGAAAACATAGGTAAGGGTTATCACCCCTGTAACATTTGTTTTGCTGTCTGTGCCCCTGTTCAGAACATTTCACCTCACTTTCCGTCCCAATGACAACTGTTTTTGAAATGTGGTGTTTTTCTTGAAACAAGGATTGCTGATAAAGCATCAGTACAGAGGAGACACCTTTCTCCCATATTTATTCTTACAGGAGAGAATTTTCCTTCCTAGTGGTAGATTTCCTCTCACTTCCTGTTGTCTTCTTGCGTTTGCAAGTAGGAGTCGTTTGTAAGTTGGATGTTTGATAGTAGGGACCTGCCGTATATACTCTGCAGAAATAGGCCCCTTAGTTGTTGGTGTTGGCACAACACTGTAAGCACTCACAGTTACTCTTGGTTGGTGCTGGAACGCCCTGCTGTCAACTATTATATCAGGAATTTTAATTACATATAATTGTTGAACAGTGGTAGTAAAAATTGGGCCTTTGATGGTGGTGCTGGTGCCACAACACTGTAAGCCCTGACAGTTACTCTTGGTGGGTGTAGCAATGGGCCCTGCTGTGAATTATTAGATCAAGAATTGTAATTGCATGCCCCTGCAATTTCGTGGTGGTGGTGGTGGTGGTGGTGTTGCCACAACACTGTAAGCCCTCAGAGTTACTCTTGGTGGGTGCAGGAATGGGCCCTGCTGTGAATTATTAGATCAAGAATTGTAATTGCATGCCCCTGTTGAACAGGGGCTGAAAAATTGGGCCTTTCGTGGTGGTGGTGGTGGTGGTGGTGTTGCCACAACACTGTAAGCCCTCAGAGTTACTCTTGGTGGGTGCAGGAATGGGCCCTGCTGTGAATTATTAGATCAAGAATTGTAATTACATGCCCCTTTTGAACAGGGGCTGAAAAATTGGGCCTTTCGTGGTGGTGGTGGTGGTGGCGTTGCCACAACACTGTAAGCCCTCAGAGTTACTCTTGGTGGGTGCAGCAATGGGCCCTGCTGTGAATTATTAGATCAAGAATTGTAATTGCATGCCCCTGTTGAACAGGGGCTGAAAAATTGGGCCTTTCGTGGTGGTGGTGGTGGTGGTGGTCTTGCCACAACACTGTAAGCCCTCAGAGTTACTCTTGGTGGGTGCAGCAATGGGCCCTGCTGTGAATTATTAGATCAAGAATTGTAATTACATGCCCCTTTTGAACAGGGGCTGAAAAATTGGGCCTTTCGTGGTGGTGGTGGTGGTGGCGTTGCCACAACACTGTAAGCCCTCAGAGTTACTCTTGGTGGGTGCAGCAATGGGCCCTGCTGTGAATTATTAGATCAAGAATTGTAATTGCATGCCCCTGTTGAACAGGGGCTGAAAAATTGGGCCTTAGGCACTGGTGGCACAACACTACAACCCCTCACAGATACTGTACTTGGAGCACAGCAATGAGCCCTGTTGCAAAGTATTGCTTCAAAAATTGTAATGACACGCCCCTGTTAAACAGGGGCTGAAAAATTGGGCCTTAGGCACTGGTGCCACAACACTCCAACCCCTCACAGATACTGTACTTGGAGCACAGCAATGAGCCCTATGGCAAATTATTGCTAAAAAAATTGTAATTACACGCCCCTGTAAAACAGGGGCTGAAAAATTGGGCCTTAGCCACTGGTGGCGGCACCCATAAACAAAAATGATCTTCCAAGCTATCATCATCAATCGTATCATTGAGGACTCGGAGGAGGAGGATAGCCAGTCAACATAACAGCACAGGCACTCAGCATCAGCATCAGTCTTGAAGGGATGTGACATGTTAAAATCAATTAGTCTGTTATATCAGCATCAGGTGTGTGGTAGCTGGTGGTGATCCAAGACTGGTTCATCTTGATGAAAGTCAGTCGATCAACCGAGTCGGTGGACAGGCGCACCCTGTGATCCGTGACAAATCCTCCAGCAGCACTGAATGTGCGTTCCGAAAGAACGCTGGATGCAGGACAGGCCAGTAGCTCAATTGCATACTGTGCAAGCTCTGGCCAGTGATCCATCCTCAAGACCCAGTAAGCCAGAGGATTTTCGGTGGGGAAGGTGTCCAAGTCTGACCTTGCCCCTAGATATTCCTGCACCATGTTTATCAGATGCTGGCGATGGTTGCTGGAACCGATCATACTTTGGGGCTGCGGACTAAAGAATTGTCTGAACGCATCGGTCAGACGGCCACCTTCCCCACCGCTCCTTCTTTGACTGGCCGAAGCCTCAGCAACTCGTTGTCCAGGACCAGGAGTTTGTAACCTCCCAGTCTCTGGGAACGCGTTGCACAGACCTTTCTGCAAGGCCTCCCGGAGTTGTCTCATCCTCTGCTCCCTCTGCGACGGTAACATAAGGTCCGCAACCTTACCCTTGTACCTTGGATCAAGGAGAGTGGCCAGCCAGTAATGGTCCCTCTCCTTGATCCGAAGAATACGAGGATCCTTCCGCAGACTTTGCAGGATCAGGGAGGCCATGCAGCGTAGGTTTGCTGAGGCATTCGCTCCGGAGTCCTCTGGGTCACTAAGGACGACATGATCCGCAGCCACCTCCTCCCAGCCACGTACAAGTCCACTGGTTTCTTGGGACTGTAAATCATCCCTAAAAGACTGCTGCTGATGATGCTGAGTGCCAGCCTCCACCTCCATGCTGACACAATCCTCCTCCTCCTCCTCCTCCTCCTCCTCCTCCTCCTCTTCCTGTGCGATGGGTGGGACAGAAGGAACACTGTCTGGGTAAAGGGGGCCTTGAGAGGCAAGGAAGTCCTCCTCTTCCTGCCTCTGTTCTGCCTCAAGTGCCCTGTCCATTATTCCACGCAGCGTGTGCTCCAACAGGTGGACAAGAGGTACAGTGTCACTGATGCATGCACTGTCACTGCTCACCATCCTCGTGGCCTCCTCAAATGGTGCCAGGACAGTGCATGCATCCCTGATCATGCCCCACTGGCGTGGAGAAAAAAAACCAAGCTCCCCTGACCCTGTCCTGGTGCCGTAGTCGCACAGGTACTCATTGATGGCCCTCTGCTGCGTGTGCAGCCGCTGCAGCATGGCCAACGTTGAGTTCCACCTGGTGGGCATGTCACATATAAGGCGGTTCTTGGGCAGGTTCAACTCCTTTTGCAGCTCAGCCAGGCAAGCACTGGCATTATAAGATCTGCGGAAATGCACACAGACTTTCCTGGCCTGCCTCAGGACATCCTGTAAGCCCGGGTACCTGCCCAAGAACCGCTGCACCACCAGGTTAAGGACGTGAGCCACACAGGGCACATGGGTCAGTTGTCCCTGTCGGAGGGCGGAGAGGAGGTTGGTGCCATTGTCGCAAACCACCATTCCTGGCTTAAGCTGGCGTGGCGTCAACCACCTCTCGGCCTGGCCCTGCGGAGCAGACAGGACCTCTGCCCCAGTGTGGCTTCTGTCCCCCAAACACACCAGCGCAAGCACGGCATGGCATCTTTTTGCCTGCGTACTTGCGTAGCCCCTTGAACGCCTACGGAGCACCGCTGGTTCCGAGGACAAACCACAGGAAGAGGCCATGGAGGAAGAAGAAGAGGAGGGGGTGGAGGAGAGAGGTGTGTCACAACCAGTAGTAGCATTTTGGAGGCGTGGCGGTGGAACAACCTCCAACACTACTGCACCTTGTCCTGCATCCTTCCCAGCTGCCAAAAGAGTGACCCAATGGGCCGTGAAAGAAAGGTAACGTCCCTGTCCATGCCTGCTGGACCATGAGTCAGCGGTAATATGCACCTTACCGCTGACCGCCCTGTCCAGCGAGGCCAAGACATTGCCTTCCACATGCCGGTAGAGAGCCGGAATAGCCTTCCGTGAGAAAAAGTGGCGTTTGGGAACCTGCCACTGAGGAACCGCACATTGCACAAACTCACGGAAGGGGGCCGAGTCTACCAACTGAAAAGGCAGCAGTTGAAGCGCTAGCAATTTAGCCAAGCTAGCATTCAACCGCTGGGCATGTGGATGGCTGGGAGTGAACTTCTTTCGACGGTCCAGCAGCTGGGGCAGGGAAATTTGCCTGCTAGAATCGGACGTCGGTGTACTGCTAGCAGAGTGGCCGCAAGTACTTGGCTGTGACACACCTAATTCTACACCTTCATTCCTCTCAGTGCATGTTTCAGAGAGGACTGAAGTTATAGTGGGGTTGGAGATCCCAGCTGATGCGGTGCAAGGAGAGGTCCGCTTTGTTCTTTGGTGTGGGTCTTTGAGGTAGGCTTGCCAACGAGCTGCATGGCAGGTCAACATATGTCTGGTCAGGCATGTGGTACCCAAGCGGCTGATGTTTTGGCCACGCGATATACGCTTGAGACATATGTTGCAAACAGCAGCTGTGCGATCTGATGCACTAGCCTCAAAAAAGGCCCACACCAAAGAACTTTTTGAATGACGGGCAGAGGCAGCGCCCTGCACAGGCGGAGCTCTGCGGTGTGATTCCGTCGGTGTACTGCCCTTACGCTGGCCACCAAAGGGCATCCTGCCTCGTTGGAGATGTGCCTCCTCCTCATCCTCCTCCTCCTCCTCTCTCCTATTAGGCACCCACGTGGAGTCAGTGACCTCATCATCACCTCCCTCCTCATCACTGGAGCCAATCTGGCAGTATGCTGCAGCTGCTGGAACATGACTGCCAGATTGGTGTCCTTCTTGAGCATCCCCTCTGTCTGCTCTCACGCTACTGCCTTCCTACATCTCCGCAGGCAGATATCTTCCGGTGGACACAGAATCAACCTCCCTGGGGGGCTCCACCTCCAATGGGCCCCCGACACCTCCAACCACCACCACAGTCCCAGCCCCTGGCTCACCTGACCCTTGTAGACTGGGATGTCCGGGACTTCCTTCTCGACCGGCGCCATCCAGGCCAGGCAAGCAGCGGGGTGAAGCTCGACCACGTCCATAGGATGCCTGTACTAGGCCAACTTTCCTCTTCGGTGGTGGGAGCAGAGAACTTGTGGCGACCGAGGCAGCATCCTCGGATTTTTCTCTGTTGGGCAGTCCATCGCCCTGGTCAGCGCGCACGGGAACCTCGACAGAGGCCTTGACCTCCCCTTCCGGAGTAGCAGTACCCGTGAGGTGGTTGAGGCGAAGGGCCCGGGGCCTTGCTGTGGACGACTCAACCTCAAAAAGGAATTCTCTGCACTCCTCACATCGCCCGAATGGCTTCAGGGTGACCACCAGTCCCGAGCAGCCGGGACAGATCACACCGAGGGCCTCCGTGTCTCTGCAAGTGTACAGAGCCAACCGCCCTCGGGGCCTAAGTCTTATCCCCGTGTCTGTGATGGGGGCAGCAAAGGAAGTCATTCTCGTGGGGTGAGGAACCATAATCCACGGGGCACTTGAGGTCATCCCGACTATCTGCTGCTCCATCATGCACTGACCCCGCGCCGGAGTCTCCACGTGTATCCCCACACTTGGCCAGACTCCTCCCATGAGCTGTACATTTTCGCGGGCTTCTTCTTGACTCCGCCCACGAACGATGTCGCCATGGGGTGCCTCGTGGCGCAGTGCGTTAACAGTCCCCACGTGCAGTACGTCACACGGCTGGACCTCTCCCTTTTTCCGCTCCTCCGCATGGGCCTTTCCCTTATTAGGGTCATTTCCACAACTCCGAGCAGGGACGCACTTTGGCCAGTAATATGGCCGATCTGCTCGGAACTCCTCTGGGCAGCAAAGTTCAAATGTAGACATTCTCAAGTCCATCTTTAGAACACACTCTATCCCGGACTCACGAGCCCCCACGTGTAGCGGCCTCACTCTCTCTCCATCTTTATCGGTTACACGCCAACTCATGTCTAGGGGTTCCTGGGTTGTGAGAGTGAGATGCGCCACGGCCCATGTCCTCCCCATTGTAGTAGGGAGGTGAAGGCCACTTCCTGATGTTTCCTCGGGCCGGTGTGTTCTGTGAATGCACTGAGTCTGTAATTGCAAGCTCACCAGCCTCCCCTTTGCTTCCAGTAACTGGAGTTCACACACCGGAGAAAGGTCCAACACTTGTTTATTTGACACTCCAATACGCAAAGCACAATAAACAGTTCTTTTGCAGCAAACTGGTTGGGACCTATAACCTTGCCAACGGTGGGCCGAGCAGATCGAGGCACTTCCTAAGGTTTAAGTTCTATGCCACTGTACTATGACCAGCGGCGCCTAAGCCAATCCGGCTGTTACAGAACAGGAAGGATGGGGTCTCTTCCAGCAACCCCTATGAACAGCAATGGAGCCCTCTTCGATGCGCTGTGGCCCCTATCAGGGGGATGTGTCCCCCCAAGAGAGTTCCCAGAGGCCCACTGTCACCGGGTTGGTGCTGCTCCGGGTCTCCAGTGGGTAACCTCTCCGGCCTCCTCACCTCAGGTACGAGTCCCTCCGCTCAGGGACCCTCGGACAGTCCACCCTAGCGGGACCCAGTCGAAGGTACTGGGCCCCAGGCCTCCTCGATAGTACCTCACCCCAGGCTGAAGGTGCCTGGGATGGACGCCAACGTGACTCCGGACCAGGCCATGGGCACCTGGACCAGACTCCTGGATCTCCAGCACCCAGGCCTAAGGGCCCTGGGTGCGGACCGCAACCCTCCTCCTCCGAGGACCTCCTTCTCCGCAAGACCTCGTGGTAAGCGCGTCTCCCCCTTTTATCTCCTCCCATCAACGGCCCGGCGGGTTCCCCGCCCCAGCCATACCATCTCCAGGAAGGGACAAAACAGGGAGCACTGCGAAGATGATTCTACCTGAAGCCTGTGGGTACCTCGCCACCCACAGGCAAAGGAGAATATTACATCCTCCAATCCTCCACGAAACAAAAAGGGGTCTGAATCCTAACACAATTATACACCTGGGTCACACTATTGCCCAGGTGTATCCCATCAATTTGAGGACCCCGCTACACAAGAAAAAAATAAATGTCACTGTCCCTGCCTATGCTTCTCTTTCCCTGCTCCGGAACACACTACACTAGGCCGCCGTGCTGGCGGCCTTTTATAGTGTGGGGCGTGTACTAAACACCCTCAGCAATAATTGGCCACAGGCATCCTGCCTGTGGCCAATCATTGCTCTCCTCGCTGCCGGCGCTGTGATTGGCCAAGCATGCGGGGTCACAGTGCATGCTTGGCCAATCACAGCGCCTGGATGACACTGCGATGGCGTAGTGCATTGTGGGCCGTTCGCGTCACTCGAATTTGGCGCGAACGGCCCAAATCGTTCGATCTTCGTCGAACGATCGAACAGCCGATGTTCGAGTCGAACGTATGTTCGACTCGAACACGAAGCTCATCCCTACTTCCCATCAACTTTGACCCACTTCTATGTCCCTGCTGATCAGGGTGATGTGCAGTGTATGTTTTCTGTCACACACAGCGTTTTGCTTTTAGGCCAAAAAGCTCAATTTTGGTCTCATCTGACCAGAGCACCTTCTTCCACACGTTTCCCCCACATGGCTTCTCACAAACTGCAAACAGGAATTCTTATGGCTTTCTTTCAACAATGGCTTTCTTCTTGCCACTCTTTCATAAAGGCCAAATTTGTGGAGTGCACGACTAATAGTTGTCCTGTGGACAGATTCTCTGACCTGAGCTGTGGATCTCTGAAGCTCCTCCAGAGTTACCATGGGCCGCTTGGCTGCTTCTCTGATTCATGTTCTCCTTGCCCTGCCTGTCAGTTTAGGTGGACAGTCATGTCTTTGTAGGTGTGCAGATGTGCCATACTCTTTCCATTTTCAGATGATGGATTGAACAGTGCTCCGTGAGATGTTCAAAGCTTGGGATATTTTTTTATAACCTAAACTAAAATTACACACAGGTAGACTCTATTTACAAATTAGGTGACTTCTGAAGGCAATTGGTTCCACTAGATTTTGGTTAGGGGTATGAGAGTAAAGGGGGCTGAATACAAAGGCACGCCACACTTTCATATATTTATTTGTAAAAACTAAATAAAAACGTTTTATCTTTTTCCTTCCACTTCACAATTATGTGCCACTTTGTGTTGGTCTATCACACAAAAGCCCAATAAAATAAATTTATGTTTTTGGTTCTAACATGACAAAATGTGGAAAATGTCAAGGGGTATGAATACTTTTTCAAGGCACTGTAAGTTATAGGGGAATTTCATTTACTTTATTCACCTACATAGCAGTGCATAAATACTTTGAAACCTCTAGTGTTGCTTTTATGGTGGGTGTTTGTTGGAGTTTTAGAGGTTTTTCATTAAAGTGTATGTTCTAGGAAGATGGCTACCAGAATACATTTTTTAATTTGGAATAGTATATCGGTAAGGCCTATTTGAGTCTTCAAAATCAGTTTCTGAATGTTTTTATACATTAGTCCAGTGTTTCTCAACTCCAGTCTTCAAGGCGCCCCAACGGACGAAAACTGTCGTCTGAGAAAGAATCGTACGACTTTTGGATCGTGTTTACACTACCTTTTGATAGCCGATTACAACAGTTCATCCGATATTATGCGATCTGACAAGCTCGAAAATTTTCCTTGTATGATACCAGATTAGATTTGTTTAGTCAGTATAGTTGTCGTCCGAAAATACAATACAAATACATTACAACACATGACATCACTTCTGATTTTGTTTTTTCTGCCGTACGAGAATTTTCGTGACTTTAATAACCTATTCAATTTCTACTTGCGACTATTAAGCGGAAAAAGTCGTACGATCTGTTGTATGATATTCGGATCGTGTGTACGGGGCATTAGTAAGTTGTTCAGTAAGCTGTTCTGGCTGACTAAACACCACTCGGATGATGGTGTGAAGTTTAGTGAGGAGAAACAGGAAGTGAGACATTCAGACAAAGAAAAAAAACATTTAGAAGGGAAATCGAAAGAAAAGGTAAGTGAACCAACAATGCACTAGCTTAAAGGAACCTATTTAGAAAAAAAAAAGCGAACCTTTACAACCCCTTTAAGGTGACATAGGAGGCCACCTTAGGCCCTCAACTTAAGTAGGCTAAGTACCCCAGCTCAGACCTGAAGCCTTCAGCCTGGTTAATCTTAAAAAAAGATCTAAAGTCAGAAACTACCTTTAGGTCCAGATGCATCTCATGCAACCTTTGTTCAGTAAACACTCAATAATGCATGTCAATGCACAAAAGAAATGTGCTTTGATGAATGACCACGTACCTACCAAATGATGCAAAAACCCACCTTTATGCACACATAGATCTCAGTGGACTCTTAAAGCGGAGGTCCACCCTGAATTTTTTTTTACATTAAAAATCCTAAAAAAATAAGAAAAAAATTTATAGAAAAAAAAAAAAATTATACTCACACTAAATGCCTGTTGCTATGCGGAAGTTCCCTAATCTGCCTCTACTGTGGCTCTTCCTTGTCCTCAGATTGAGAACTTCCGTTTCCTCTTCTTGTGAATGGGGCGCACTGCCTTCTGGGAACTGTGTGTATCCCAGGAGGCAAGCCGCCCATTCACAAAGCGCCGTGCGAATGGCGCATGCGCAGTAGGAAACGGGCAGTAAAGCCGTAAGGCTTCACTGCCTGTTTCCCTTAGTCAGGATGGAGGAGCCGGGAGCCTGGCAGCAGCGATCGATCGCCATGGTGGGACCAACATCACGGGCGAGTAGGACAGGTAAGTGTCCTTATTAAAAGTCAGCAGCTACACTGTTAGTAGCTGCTGATTTTTCTTTTTTTTTCTTTTTTTTATATGACTGCACCTCCGCTTTTAAGGTTAGTGACCATAGTCTGCATGGACTGAATTGAGCCTTCCCTAAACAATTACACTTCTAACAAGTACATTTCAAAGAAGGGCTGCAGACAAATGTAAAAAATTCTTCTTACACAACATGAATCAGCACAAATCTGCAGTAATTGTAGATTTGTGCCTGAGATGTATTTGTAGATCATTTATTTAATATACTAAATTCTATAGAGGTAATACATCCCTTAAAAGTGCTTCTCACAAGTGGATGTGAAGCAGACCATCTATATTGATGTATCTGGCCCCTACAGAGAGGCATTACAAAGTAAAACCTCTGATAGGAAACTGCAGAAAGCTGTGCAATTCAGGTTGTACAGTCAGGTCCATAAATATTGGGACATCGACACAATTCTAATCTTTTTGGCTCTATACGCCACCACAATGGATTTGAAATGAAACGAACAAGATGTTCTTTAACGGCAGACTTTCAGCTTTAATTTAAAGGTATTTATATCCAAATCAGGTGAATGGTGTAAGAATTACAACAGTTTGTATATGTGCCTCCCACTTTTTAAGGGATCAAAATTAATGGGACAGATTAACAATCATAAATAAAACTTTCACTTTTTAATACTTGGTTGCAAATCCTTTGCAGTCAATTACAGCCTGAAGTCTGGAACGCATAGACATCACTAGGGATGAGCTTCGAGTTCGAGTCGAACTCATGTTCGACTCGAACATTGCCTGTTCGCCCGTTCGCCGAACAGCGAACAAACTGGGGTGTTCGCGGCAAATTCGAAAAATCTATGGGAGAAATCTAAAGTGCTAATTATAAAGGCTTATATGCAAGTTATTGTCCTAAAAAGTGTTTGGGGACCTGGGTCCTGCCCCATGGGACATGTATCAATGCAAAAAGAAGTTTTAAAAACGGACGTTTTTTCGGGAGCAGTGATTTTAATAATGCTTAAAATGAAAAAATAAAAGTGAAATATTTCTTTAAATTTCGTACCTGGGGGGTGTGTATGATATGCATGTAAAGTGGCGCATGTTTCCCGTGCTTAGAACTGTCCCTGCAAAAAATGACATTTTTGAAAGAAAAAAATGCATTTAAAACTGACTCGCGGCTATTAATGAATTGTCGGCTCCCGGCAATACATACAAAAGTCATTGATAAAAAATTAAAAAAAAGCGTGGGGGTTCCCCAGAATTCAATTACCAGGCCCTTCAGGTCTGGAATGGATATTAAGGGGAACCCCGCCGCAAATAAAAAAAAAAATTGACGCGGGGTTCCCCCAAATATCCATTCCAGGCCCTTCAGATCTGGCATGGATTTTAAGGGGAACTCCACCCCAAATTTAAAAAAAAATGGCGTGGAGTCCCCCTAAAAATCCATACCAGACCCCTTATCCGAGCACGCAACCTGGCCGGCCGCAGGGGAAAAGGGGGGATGAGAGAGCGGCCCCCCTCCCTCCTGAACCGTACCAGGCCACATGCCCTCAACATGGGGAGGATGTCCCCATGTTGATGGGGACAAGGGCCTCATCCCCACAACCCTTGCTCGGTGGTTGTGGGGGTCTGCGGGCGGAGGGCTTATCGGAATCTGGAAGACCCCTTTAACAAAGGGGACCCCAGATCCCGGCCCCCCCCCCTATGTGAATTGGTAAGGGGTACATTGTACCCCTACCATTTCACGAAGAAAGCGTAAAAAAATGTTTAAAAAAACACACAAACACCTTGAAAAAGTCCTTTATTTAAAAAAAAAACAAAAAAACATTCCAGCGGTGAAATCCAGTGTCCCGCGGCGATCCCGATGTCCAGCGCTGTCCGTCATTGGTTGTGCCTGAGCGGACCTGATGGGGAACTCCCTCTCAGTATTTTAAATGTATAGACCCGCCCCTTCTAAAGTTCCCCATCAGGTCCGCTCAGCGGACCAGATGCGGAACATGAGAAGGGGCGGGTCTATACATGTATTACCAAAGTGAGAGCAGTTCCCCATCAGGTCCGCCCGCTCGGTATGTCGGACCCGCCTACGTCATTGGCTTGAGCAGGGAACTTCCTTCACTGTGTAATTTAAATTTACATAGTGAAGGAAGTTCCCCGCTCAAGCCAATGACGTAGGCGGGTCCGACATACCGAGGGGGCGGACCTGATGGGGAACTTCCTTCACTGTGTAATACATGTATAG
This sequence comes from Rana muscosa, assembly GCA_029206835.1. NCBI lineage: Eukaryota > Metazoa > Chordata > Amphibia > Anura > Ranidae > Rana > Rana muscosa. Next base: position 85,914,753 of record CM055125.1, on the reverse strand, counting down.
ACCCGCCCCTTCTCATGTTCCGCATCTGGTCCGCTGAGCGGACCTGATGGGGAACTTTAGAAGGGGCGGGTCTATACATTTAAAATACTGAGAGGGAGTTCCCCATCAGGTCCGCTCAGGCACAACCAATGAAGGACAGCGCTGGACATCGGGATCACCGCGGGACACTGGATTTCACCGCTGGAATGTTTTTTTTTTTTGTTTTTTTTTTAAATAAAGGACTTTTTCAAGGTGTTTGTGTGTTTTTTTAAACATTTTTTTACGCTTTCTTCGTGAAATGGTAGGGGTACAATGTACCCCTTACCAATTCACATAGGGGGGGGCCGGGATCTGGGGGTCCCCTTTGTTAAAGGGGTCTTCCAGATTCCGATAAGCCCCCCGCCCGCAGACCCCCACAACCACCGGGCAAGGGTTGTGGGGATGAGGCCCTTGTCCCCATCAACATGGGGACATCCTCCCCATGTTGAGGGCATGTGGCTTGGTACGGTTCAGGAGGGAGGGGGGGCCGCTCTCTCGTCCCCCCCTTTTCCCCTGCGGCCGGCCAGGTTGCGTGCTCGGATAAGGGGTCTGGTATGGATTTTTAGGGGGACTCCACGCCATTTTTTAAAAAAAATTTGGGGTGGAGTTCCCCTTAAAATCCATGCCAGATCTGAAGGGCCTGGAATGGATATTTGGGGGAACCCCACGTCAATTTTTTTTTTAATTTGCGGCGGGGTTCCCCTTAATATCCATTCCAGACCTGAAGGGCCTGGTAATTGAATTCTGGGGAACCCCCACGCTTTTTTTTTTTTTTATCAATGACTTTTGTATGTATTGCCGGGAGCCGACAATTCATTAATAGCCGCGAGTCAGTTTTAAATGCATTTTTTTCTTTCAAAAATGAAATTTTTTGCAGGGACAGTTCTAAGCACGGGAAACATGCGCCACTTCACATGCATATCATACACACCCCCCAGGTACGAAATTTAAAGGAATATTTCACTTTTATTTTTTCATTTTAAGCATTATTAAAATCACTGCTCCCGAAAAAACGGCCGTTTTTAAAACTTCTTTTTGCATTGATACATGTCCCCTGGGGCAGGACCCGGGTCCCCAAACACTTTTTAGGACAATAACTTGCATATTAGCCTTTATAATTAACACTTTAGATTTCGAACGTTCGAGTCCATTGTATTTAATAGGGTTCTAAAGTTTACACAAACATTTTGTCTGTTCGCAGGTTCTGGTGTGAACCGAACAGGGGGGTGTTCGGCTCATCCCTGGACATCACCAGACGCTGGGTTTCATCCCTGGTGATGCTCTGCCAGGCCTCTACTGCAACTGTCTTCAGTTCCTGCTTGTTCTTGGGGCATTTTCCCTTCAGTTTTGTCTTCAGCAAGTGAAATGCATGCTCAATCGGATTCAGGTCAGGTGATTGACTTGGCCATTGCATAACATTCCACTTATGTCCCTTAAAAAACTCTTTGGTTGCTTTCGCAGTATGCTTTGGGTCATTGTCCATCTGCACTGTGAAGCGCCGTCCAATGAGTTCTATAACATTTGGCTGAATATGAGCAGATAATATTGCCCGAAACACTTCAGAATTCATCCTGCTGCTTTTGTCAGCAGTCACATCATCAATAAATACAAGAGAACCAGTTCCATTGGCAGCCATACATGCCCACGTCATGACACTACCACCACCATGCTTCACCGATGAGGTGGTATGCTTTGGATCATGAGCAGTTCTTTTCCTTCTCCATACTCTTCTCTTCCCATCACTCTGGTACAAGTTGATCTCGGTCTCATCTGTCCATAGGATGTTGTTCCAGAACTGTAAAGGCTTTTTACATGTTGTTTGGCAAACTCTAATCTGGCCTTCCTGTTTTTGAGGCTCACCAATGGTTTACATCTTGTGGTGAACCCTCTGTATTCACTCTGGTGAAGTCTTCTCTTGATTGTTGACTTTGACACACATACACCTACCTCCTGGAGAGTGTTTTTGATCTGGCCAACTGTTGTGAAGGGTGTTTTCTTCACCAGGGAAAGAATTATTTGGTCATCCACCACAGTTATTTTCCGTGGTCTTCCAGGTCTTTTGGTGTTGCTGAGCTCACCGGTGCATTCTTTCTTTTTAAGGATGTTCCAAGCAGTTGATTTGGCCACACCTAATGTTTTTGCTATCTCTCTGATGGGTTTGTTTTGTTTTTTCAGCCTAATGATGGCTTGCTTCACTGATAGTGACAGCTCTTTGGATCTCATATTGAGAGTTGACAGCAACAGATTCCAAATGCAAATAGCACACTTGAAATGAACTCTGGACCTTTTTATCTGCTTCTTGTAAATGGGATAATGAGAGAATAACACACACCTGGCCATGGAACAGCTGAGCAGCCAATTGTCCCATTTTTTTTGGTCCCTTAAAGTGGTTGTAAACCCAATAATGTTTTTTTTTTCTTCCTAACAACCTGTAAGAGAAAGGCATAATGAGCTAATATGACTAGCATAATAGCTCATTATGCATCACTTACCTTAGATCGGGGCCCCCGAAGCCGTCCTTGTCTCCCTCTTCAGCTGCAGCCATCGCTGCGGCGATAGCCGGAAGGTTACTTCCGGGTATCGCCGCTCCAGCCAATCACAGCGCCGCTCCGGTGCTGTGATTGGCCGGAGCAGTGGAGACGTCACTCTGCGCATGCGCGCGGGAGCCGTCAAATTCGGCTAGGCCCAGCGATTGCTGGGAACTAGCCAAATTTGTGAATGGGATTAACCCCATGAATGCGCCGTTGTCTACGGCGCGCATGCGCCGTAGACAGCGGCGCCTGTCATTTTACTAAATATCTCCTAAACCGTGTAGGTTTAGGAGATATTTATTGCACCTACAGGTAAGCCTTAATCTAGGCTTACCTGTAGGTGCAAGTTGAAAAAGTGGGTTTACAACCACTTTAAAAAGAGGGAGGCACATATACAAACTGTTGTAATTCCTACACCGATCACCTGATTTGGATGTAAATACCCTCAAATTAAAGCTGAAAGTCTGCAGTTAAAGCCCATCTTGTTTGTTTCATTCAAATCCATTGTGGTGGTGTATAGAGCCAAAAAGATTAGAATTGTGTCGATGTCCAAATATTTATGGACTTGACTGTATGCCTCCAGACCCCTGCAGAGAGGGAAGCACATTACATGGACTGTACGTTTCAGTTTATATGGGTCCTATCTTATGGTAAAATGTTGACCTGTGTTGCCCATTTGCAGTTGCCCAGCATTCTGAGCTAATTGTGCTTGTACAGTTAGAACCAAAATGAGGCTGATGGCCCAGGATCACCGTCACAGTGGAGAAACACTCCAGTGTTAAGGCCCCTTTCAGATGGAGCGGACTCCGTCAAGCAGATCCACCTGTTCAGCGGGAAATCTGTAAGCTGATCCCTGCTGAGCAGGTGGATGACAGGTCCGTGTCCGCTCCACTATGTAGAGCGGACACAGACACAGTCTGCTCTTTTCTATGAGGCAGTCGGATGGAAACGAATTGCCTGTCCATTTCCATCCCACTGTTATCCGATTTTTGGCAGCCTGGATTGGATCGGATGCCGGCGGGTGGCAGCAGACACACGTCTGCTGACATCCCCAGTTCCATAGAGAGCAATGGATGGTCTGATCGGGTCCGCCTGAAAAACGAACAGGTGGATCCGATCGGTCCGTCAGTGTGAAACAGAGCCTAATAGTTACACCAAAGACACATGTGTCAGCCAGTCCCCACACGTTTGGGCAATCCTAACTAGCAAAAGTCTGGTTTACATGATTTACATGCTGTAAGTAGCAGTAGAATTTCAGGCTATAGAATAAACATTACATTGATGTAAACTAAACTTACATGTCAACTGGACATATGCCATACAGTTCTGTTAATGTGGCTTGTGAGTCTATAGAAGGCCGGTATTTTTACCTTGCAATTAGTATTATCTCCATCTAACACAATAAATTATTCAGTGGTTTGCTACATGTGCAGTATGTAAAAGGCAATACTAGAGGATATAATCTACAGAATATATGTTTCCTTCATCTACATAATGAGTTTCAACTAACAACCAAACTACACAGTATCTATTTACGTTCATTCTGTCCCTCTAAGCTGAGTGTCTTTATATTAGTATTATTAAAAATAAAAGTGCTGAATGATAGTCATATACTGTATTCAAAATATCATCTGATTGCTATGAGACTTCCATATAATAATATGTTATAATTATCGGTATATTGCTGTTACATGATATCATAGTATCACTATCTTCCTTATAGCATAAGATCCATAGTTAAGAAGTCCAACACTGTCTAGATGTATGATTTGTCTAATAATATTGGGGTCACCTCTGATAAACTTGTGAAATTGGGTGAGATATATTAGGCAGCAAGTGGACATGTTTGTCCCTGAAGTTGATGTGTTGAAAGGAAAAAAGTGCAAGGATTTGGGTGACTTTGACAATGGCCAAATTGTAATGGCTAGGTCAGATCATCTCCACAACTGCAGCTATTGTGGGATGTTCCCGGTCTGCAGTGGTTAGGACCTACCAATTCAAGGAAATAAAACTGAAGACTGGCCTGTGTAGTCCACTCTAATAGAGGAGCTCCTGTAGCTTAAATTACTGAAAAAGGTAATGCTGTTTTTTGTAGGAACATGTCAGAACACACAGTGCATTGTAGTTTGTTGTGTATGGGGCTGTGTAGTCGTAGAGCAGTTAGGGTGCCCAAGCTGAGCCATGTCCACAGCCAAAGATGCCTACTCTTGGCATGTGAGCATCAGAGCCGGACCATGGAGCAATGTAAAAAGGATGGTCTGGTCTGATGAATCATGTTTTGGGAAGAAGGCAAAACAAAAGAAACAGATATGTGGACTTTATGGTGCCACCCATAACCCCAAAGAAGTAAGGAAACAAACACAAATGTCTAAAAACACATACCGTATTTATCGGCGTATAACACACACTTTTTTCCCCTTAAAACCAGGGGAAAATCGTGGGTGCGTGTTATACGCAGATACTCCGTCGAATTCCCCTGCTGAAAACGAGCGAGAGGAGCGAGCGGAGCCGAAGCCGAAGTACAATCGGCTTTACTCGGCTCCTCTCGCAGTCCCGCCCATCTCTGACTGCGCCGCTGACATAGAGAAAGCCGAGTGTACTTCGCCTAGTCTCGGCTCCTCTCGCAGTCCTGCCTGTGACTGTGAGCAGACACGAGTCTAGGCGAAGTACACTCGGCTTTCTCCGTCAGCGGCGCAGTCAGTGGAGATGGGCGGAACTGCGAGAGGAGCCGAGTCCAGCCGAAGTACACTCGGCCCCGCTCGCTCCTCTCCACAGAAATCGGCGCCAAATTTTAAAAACCGCCGGGACTGACACGATCGCAAAGGCACTGGGCAAGGCTGCAGATGGACAGATGAACACTGGGCACGGCTGCAGATGGACAGATGGACACTGGGCACGGCTGCAGATGGACAGAAGAACACTGGGCAAGGCTACAGATGGACACTGGGCACGGCTGCAGATGGACAGATGGACACTGGGCAAGGCTGCAGATGGACAGATGGACACTGGGCACGGCTGCAGATGGACAGATGGACACTGGGCACGGCTGCAGATGGACAGATGGACACTGGGCACGGCTGCAGATGGACAGATGGACACTGGGCAAGGCTGCAGATGGACAAAACTTGGGGTGCGTGTTATACGCCGGTGCGTGTTATACGCCGATAAATACGGTAATTGTATTACAACATATTGTTAAAAAGTGTCACGTGCAAGCATATGAGCAGCACAGTAACTTGCCTGATAGAACACTAGTCCTATCTGTATCATACTCACATGTGGACACCCCGATATGCCATGGGTGGACAGTGCTGCAACCAATGGAATAATATTCCAAACAGCCCAGACAAAATTTTAAAAAAGGGAAAAGAACTCTAAACTGGTGGTGAAGCGGTGGAATGTCTCTCTGGAGAACCCTTTAATGGATCATAAAATGTAAGCGTTACAAAGAATATGTTACTCGAGGCTCCAGTCACAGAGAGGATATGTAAATGACAGGGGAACACTACTGGGCCAGACAGGGGATTCACAACTTGCATGCATTTCTGGCCTTTATGCTCCATTTATCCTGATCTTTCTGGATATTTTTTGGACTTAAGGTATGTAAGCCTTGAATTCCTTGTCTGGCCCAGTAGTGTTCCGGTAGGCCCTTCTGGTCTGGTATGGATATTAAGTGGGAACCCTGCGCCAATTTCTTTTTTTTAATGGTGTAGGGCAGGGATATGCAATTAGCGGACCTCCAGCTGTTGCAAAACTACAAGTCCCATCATGCTTCTGCCTCTGGGTGTCATGCTTGCTGCTGTCAGAGTCTCGCTATGCCTCATGGAACTTGTAGTTTGGCAACAGCTGGAGGTCCGCTAACTGCATATCCCTGGTGTAGGGGTTCCTCTCAAAATCCATACCTGACCCTTCAGGTCTGGTATGGATTTTAAGGGGAACCCTGTGCCAAAATTAGAAAAAAATGGCGTAGGGGTCTCCCCAAAAGTCCATACCAGACCCTTATCCGAGCACACAACCTGGCAGGCCGCAGGAAAAGAGGGGAGATGAGAGAGCACCCCCCCTCCTGAACCGTACCAGGCCACATGCCCTCAACATGGGTCTGACCCCCAAAGCACCTTGTCCCCATGTTGATGGGGACAAGGGCCTCATCCCTACAACCCTTGCCCGGTGGTTGTGGGGGTCTGCGGATGGGGTGCTTATCGGAATCTGGAAGCCCCCTTTAACAAGGGGACACGTTGTCCCCATCAACATGGGGACAAGGTGCTTTGGGGGTCAGACCCCAAAGCATCCTTCCATGTTGAGGGCATGTGGCCTGGTATGGTTCAGGAGGGGGGGAGCTCTCTCGTCCCCCCTCTTTTCCTGCGGCCTGCCTGGTTTGCGTGCTCGAATAAGGGTCTGATATGGATTTTTGGGGGGACCCCTACGTCATTTTTTTTATTTTTGGCGCAGGGTTCCCCTTAAAATCCATACAAGACCTGAAGGGCCTGGTATGGAATTTGGAGGGACACCCACGCAATTTTTTTTTTAAATTTTGGTTCGGGGTTTCCCTTAATATTCATTCCAGACCCAAAGGGCCTGGTAATTGACTGGGGGGGAACCCATGCCATTTTTTTCAATGACTTTTATCTGTATTGCCGGGACCCGACAATTCATTACAGCCGCAATCAGTTTTAAATTACTTTCTTTCCTTTAGAAATGTAATTTTGCTGCGGGACTGTTCTAAACACGGGAAAAATGGGCCACTTTACAGGCATACTATAGACACCCCCCAGGCACGAAATTGAAAGGAATATTTCACTTTTATTGTTTCACTTTAAGCTTTAAAATCACTGCTCCCGAAAAAACTGCAGTTTTTAAAACTTTTTTTGCATCGATACATGTCCCCTGGGGCAGGACCCAGGTTCTCAAACACTTTTTATGACAATACCATGCATATAAGCCTTTAAAATTAGCACTTTTGAATTTTAATGTGTTCCGCGGCTGTCGAATTTGCTGCGAACACCGCATAATGTACGCTATTCGGCGAACACCCGATGTTCGAGTCGAACTTACAGTAGGTGCCGCCGATTTTGTGTCAATCTCGTCTCTTCTAGCGGCGAGATTGACACTTTACGAGCCCCGTCACGAGTGCCAGTGCTGAGCTGTCTCGTCATCGGGAAAGGAAAAATTTTGTTTTTCCTTTCGCAATGAGCGACACGCATTGCCGTGGATTCCCGCCAATACCAGGCACTGTGTTTGGTATGAATCCTGAGCAGGAACTCCACGCCAAATTTTTAATAAAAAAACATCATGGGTTCCCCCTCCAGGAGCATACCAGGCCCTTCGGTCTGGTATGGATTTGAAGGGGAATCCCCTAAGCCGAAAAAACGGAGTGGGGGTCCCCCTCAAAATCCAAACCAGACCCTTATCCGAGCACGCAACCTGGCAGGCCGCAGGAAAAGAGGGGGGGACGAGAGAGCACCCCCCCTCCCTCCTGAACCGTACCAGGCCACATGCCCTCAACATGGGGGGTTTGGTGCTTTGGGGCAGGGGGGCGACCTGCGGCCCCCCACCCCAAAGCACCCTGTCCCCATGGGGACAAGGGCCTCTTCCCGACAACCCTGGCCGTTGGTTGTCGGGGTCTGTGGGTGGGGGCTTATCGGAATCCGGGAACCCCCTTTAATAAGGGGGCCCCCAGATCCCGGGGCCCCCACCCTATGTGAATGAGTATGGGGTACATCGTACCCCTACCCATTCACCTGGTGGAAAAAAATGTCAATAAAAAAACACACACAGGTTTTTAAAGTAATTTATTACACAGCTCCGGGGGTCTTCTTCCGACTCCGGGGGTCTCTTCTGAATCGGGGGTCTCCGGTGTTGTCTCCGCGCTCTCCAGTTCTTCTCTCGCTCTCCGGTTCTTTCTTCCTTCTGCTGGGCCTCCGCTATCTTCTTCCAGCTCTTTTGCTAGCGGAGAGGCCCGGTCTTCCCCGTCGTCTCGTCCGGCTCTCCAGTTCTTTCTTCCTTCTGCCGGGCCTCCGCTATCTTCTTCCAGCTCTTTTGCTAGTGGAGGGGCCCGGTCTTCCTGTCGCCTTCGGCGTCTTCTTCCCATTTCTCCTCCTCGATGTTCACTCGTCGCTTCCTCACGCTGTAATGCTGGGTGTTCGGTCCGCAACAATTTATATAGGCCTCTCATGACGTCACAGTCACATGCTCCCATGACGTCACAGTCACATGCTCCGGGGCCACCCGGAGCATGTGACTGTGACGTCATGAGAAGCCTATATAAATCGTTGTGGACCGAACACCCAGCATTACAGCTGGAGGAAGCGACAAGTGAACATCGAGGAGGAGAAAAGGGAAGAAGACGGCGACGGGAAGACCGGGCCCCTCCACTAGCAAAAGAGCTGGAAGAAGATAGTGGAGGGGCTGGTAGAAGGACAACGGAGAGCCGGATGAGACGACGGGGAAGACCGGGCCTCTCCGCTAGCAAAAGAGCTGGAAGAAGATAGCGGAGGCCCGGCAGAAAGAAGAAAGAACCGGAGAGCCGGACGAGACGACGGGGAAGACCGGGCTTCTCCGCTAGCATAAGAGCTGGAAGAAGATAGCGGAGGCCCGGCAGAAGGAAGAAAGAACCGGAGAGCGAGAGAAGAACCGGAGAGTGCAGAGACAACACCGGAGGCCCCCGATTCGGAAGAGACCCCCGGAGTCAGAAGAAGACCCCCGGAGCTGTGTAATAAATTACTTTAAAAACCTGTGTGTTTTTTTATTGACATTTTTTTTCCACCAGGTGAATGGGTAGGGATACAATGTACCCCATACTCATTCACATAGGGTGGGGGCCCCCTTATTAAAGGGGGCTCCCGGATTCCAATAAGCCCCCGCCCGCAGACCCCGACAACCAATGGCCAGGGTTGTCGGGAAGAAGCCCTTGTCCCCATCAACATGGGGACAGGGTGCTTTGGGGCAGGGGGGGCCGCAGGTCGCCCCCCTGCCCCAAAGCACCAAACCCCCATGTTGAGGGCATGTGGTCTGGTACGGTTCAGGAGGGAGGGGGGGCGCTCTCTCTTCCCCCCTCTTTTCCTGCGGCCTGCCAGGTTGCGTGCTCGTATAAGTGTCTTGTTTGGATTTTGAGGGGGACCCCCACGCTGTTTTTTCGGCTTAGGGGATTCCCCTTCAAATCCATACCAGACCGAAGGGCCTGGTATGCTCCTGGAGGGGGAACCCATGCCGGTTTTTTATTTAAAATTTGGCGTGGAGTTTCCGCTCAGGATTCATACCAAACACAGTCCCTGGTATTGGTGGGAATCCACGTCAGATCCCGTTCAATACAGTGTCGCGTCTCCTTCTCGCTATTGCAGCGATCGCGAGATGTCGGCACCCTGTCGCCGAGATGTCGGCACCCTGTCGCAGAGATGTCGGCACCCTGTCGCAGAGAATCTCCGCGATGGGATCGCGATGGATATACAATGTTGGTGGCACCTACTGTACGTTCGATTCGAACATCGGGCTCATCCCTAGTCAGCACTGTTAGCCTGCCAGCATTACCATTTCATGTCACCTTTACCAGCTCCCTCCATCGTTGCTGGCCTGTCATTATTAGACATATGCACACTGAAATATTTTGTTTCGGAATTTCGCTTTCGTTCCGAAAAATAAAATTATTTAGTTACTTCCGAAGTTTGTTTTTATTTATTATATTTCGTTAAAAAATGCATTAGTCCGAAAATCCGAATTAATTAAGGTTGAATCTGTCATTGAAGGCTTATGCCGCGTACACACGACCGCTTTTCTCGACGAGAAAAACGGCATTTTTTTTTTCGCCGAGAAAAACGATCGTCTGTGGGCTTTATGTCGTTTTTCTCGTCTAGAAAAACGGCATAAACGACGAGAAAATTTAGAACATGTTCTAAATTTTCTCATCGTTTTTTCCAGCATTTTTTTCCGCGGCAGTTTTCCCATAGGGAAACACTGCCACGGAGCCCACAGACGGTTGTTTTTCTCGTCAAGAGAAAAAATGATGGGAAAAACGACCGTGTGTAGGGAACCAAGCGGTTCCCTCGTTTTTCCTGTCATTATTCACGGCGTTTTTTTAACCGCCGTGAATAATGATCGTGTGTACGCGGCATTATGGTGTCTGTCGAATGTTCTAAGAAGATTTGACGAAGCAGCTAAACTGTACGATGCCGCAATAATACATTTCCGGTCGAATGCTCCGCCCACAAGTTATAGTAGAATTCTAATGTTGTATGGCTAGTAACAATTAGATTTATCAATTATTATTACTAGTCAACTAACATTAGGATTCTTCTATAGCCTATGGGCTGAGCATTTGACCATAAATGTCCGGTCGCAGCGATCGTATGTTTTTAGCTGCTTCGTCGAATCTTCATGTCTCTATAATGTTGAATCTTTTCTCTATGTCGACTCTTTTCTCTCTGTCGAATCTTCATGTCTCAGTCTATACTGTCGAATCTTTTCTCTCTATGTCCAATGATCTCGAACTAATAGAGTTAAGGTTAGGCACATTCAATCGCAGATTCGATAGACACAGTTTGCTATTGTCACCGTCATGTCAAATCTTCTATCTATATCGAACTGTTGTCGCAACAAAACAAAAATAATAATTATGTCGGATATTTCGGATTTCGGACTCTGCACATTCGTTATCGTTTGTTAAAACGAAAGCGAAAATCCCTGAAATTCGGACGAAAATGCATTTGGACGAAAACGAATGCACATGTCTAGTCATTATTACTAGCTACCACCACTGCTGATCTGTCAATATTTAGCTACTTGCATCACCACTGGCCTGCCATCGTTACCAACTCTTTCCACCACCTCTGGTCTGCCACCATCACCTACTCCTGTCAAATCTTCTGGCGTAGTTAAATGTCCCCTTGGCAGTGGCCAGCTTGCCTCTTAAACTTAAAAATGGCTAGAATTTAATCTTAAAAGCTGGCCACTTATATACTTCAATGGCGTTTTGGATTAAAATTCTAATTTTTAGAACTTTATGATGGGTTCAGTTAAAGGGCCATGAACCAAACTCAGGCCAATTTGCTCATCCCTCCTTTTCAGGGCTTTTTTTCACAGTACAACCATAAAAGATATCTGAAACACAGGCATATTAGACATGCTTTGAACACCTGTTGGCTGCAAAAGAGAAAACATGAAAAACATACACACTCAACAGCCACTTTATTAGGTACACCTGTTCAATTGCTTGGTAACACAAATTGCTAATCAACCAGTCACATGGCATCAACTCAATGCATTTAGGCATCTAGACGTTTTGAAGACGAAATTGCTGAAGATCAAAGCGAGCATCAGAATAGGGGAAGAAAGGGGATTTAAGTGACTTTGAATGTGGCATGGTTGTTGGTGCCAGACGGGATGGTCTGAGTATTTTCAAAACTGCTGATCTACTGGGATTTTCACGCACAACCATCTCTAGAGTTTACAGAGAATGGTCCAAAAAAGAAATAATATCCAGTGAACTGCAGTTGTGTGGACAAAAATGCCTTGTTGATGTCAGAGGAGAATGGCGAGACGGTTTTGAGATGATAAAAAAGCAACAATAACTCAAACTCGTTACAACCAAGGTATGCAGAATACCATCTCTGAGCGCACAACACATTGAACCTTGAAGCAGAAGGGATACAGCAGCAGAAGGCCACACCGGGTGCCACTCCTGTCAACTAAGAACAGGAAATTCAGGCTACAATTCGTACAGGCTCACCAAAAGTAGACAATAGAAGATTGGAAAAACGTTTCCTGCTCTGATGAGTCTCGATTTCAGCTGCGAAATACAGATGGTAGGGTCAGCAACATAAAGGCATGGATCCATCCTGCCTTGTATCAACGGTTCAGGCTGGTGATGGTGGTGTAATGGTGTGGGGGATATTTTCTTGGCACACTTTGGGCCCCTTAGTACCAATTGAGTATCGTTTAAATGCCACGGCCTACCTGAGTATTGTTACTGACCATGTCCCTCCCTGTCTGACTACAGTGTACCTATCTTCTGATGTCTACTTTCAGCAGGTTAATGCACCATGTCACAAAGCTCAAATGATCCCACCACTGGTTTCTTGAACATGACAATGAGGTCACTGTACTCCAATGGCCTCCACAGTCACCAGATCTCAATCCAATAGAGCACGTTTGGCATGTGGTGGAATGGGAGATTCGCATCATGGATGTGCAGTTAACAAATCTGCAGCAACTGCATGATGCTATCATGTCAATATGGACTTAAATTTCTGCGGAATGTTTCCAACACCTTGTTGAATCTATGCCACAAAGAATTAAGGCAGTTCTGAAGGCAAAAAGGGGCGCAACCCGGTACTAGCAAGCTGTACCTAAAAAAGTGGCCGGTGAGTGTAGCCATGAAGGTGATAACCCGAACATAGTATCATCATAAGAAATAGAAAAGGCAATTGTCATATATCCAAATAGCAACGTGTTTCGCGGTTGCTATTGCATCTTCAGGACTTCATATTTTTGAATAACAGATGCCTTATTACATATGGTTTACATCTATAAATCAAAAACACAGGTGTAAATTTCATGCATAGATGAATGTACAAGGCATACATACATATACCGATAATAATACCAAGACCAAAATCTCTGAGGAATGTTTCCAACACCTTGTTGAATCTATGCCACAAATAATGAAGGCAGTTCTGAAGGAAAAAGGGGTCCAACCCGGTATTAGAAAGGTGTACCTAATAACGTGGCCAGTGAGTGTATGTATGATTTATTATTTACCCATCTAAAAAAAAAAAATGTAAATGTAAAAAATTGTATTGTTTACTCTTAAACATAATACATGAATTAAAAAAAATAGAAAATAATTACCACAATAAAGTCCCTTATTTCGAGGAGGCCCCAGAGCTGGTTGCATTTTATTACGCACATCACGACTGTGTACTGCCATTCCTCCTTTTCTTATCTGAGTTGGAAAATAAGAGCATTTTTTCTGTGCATATGGAGCTGAGTTCATAGTAACATACACACTTATTGCAGTTGAAGCCCCTCAATACAGTAACACCTTCAATACCTCCTGCAGTACAGTTTGCCTTCAGCCTTACGGTCAGAATACTAGTGACATCTCTGGAATCCATAGAATATGCAGCAAGTTTCCCTCTACATTCATTGTAGTTGATTTCATACTGCTTTAGAATTTCTCCTCCATAAGTGCGGCCTGTGTTCCTTGCAGCCTTGTAGGCCTATACCTCCATGCTATATTCTGAAAATCAGCTCAACTGTCAGAATCACTGGGTTAGGGGAAGCCCTGGTAAATTTATGTATTCTCGTTGACTTTTTTGGAAACTCCCCAAATGGGCTTACTGGCAGAAAGAATGCTGGAGATGTTCTGCATTAAGCAGTAAGTAATCCTGGACATATAGACCTGATGTCTCTGTGCACAGCCATAAACTTTCCAGAACAATATTGTAACCTCAAGTCTTCCTCTTTTAATGGCTTTCCTGACTGCCATTAAGCATCGTTATAAAGTTCTCGTTACACACACATACAGCATCTTCCACACATTTACCACAGTCAAAGCTATTCGCTTGAATATTTCCGTCTGACTCGAATATTACTCCTTAGGGTTTCCTATGCAGCCATAAAATGTGCTTCTCTTTTTTGAAGATAAATATCCTGCTCTACACTCTCTCCCATTATCAAATTGTACATTTCATGTAATTATTGCTTGCTATTTTGTAGTGTTTCAGTATGAAATGTGGTTATTTTGCAGGAAAAGAGGAAATAAAATTTACTAGAAACAACCTTTGAATTGGTCTTTTAAGCCAATACAATTATTAATACTAATAGAATGCATATTATAAACTATAACAGTTATAAAATAATTGCAGACATTGTACGTTTTAATGTAAAGATGAACTCTGTGCAGATATAAAAGAAACATTTAAATGCAACACTGTATTCATTTAAAAAAAAATTACATTCATTTTTTTTAATTCTTTTTTGCAAATAGTGTAAGTACCTGAATTTGGCTTGGTATCTGCCTCTTGCAATCCCCTATACAGCAGCATTTAGTTTGGGAGAGGGAAGGGAGGGACTGGGAGCCAATCAGGTGTGCTGCATGCTAATGTATTGATGAGAGACATGCTGATAGGAAAAAACTGAGTGAGAAAAAAGATGACCCCAACAGTCTGCTGCTGCTCTTTCACTGTGCAGACAACATGCTGTCTGTTAAGACTGTGTAAGTTATAGGATTGAATGGACAGAAATGCAAATCCTTTGGCAGGTAAACAGATCTCTTATATATATATTTAATCTGTATTTGTATCTATTTTTCTGGAGTTTTGCTTAAAAGAGATGTTTGGGTTTAGGTAAAAAACACCTAGGTGGATGTAGCATTGGTCCAATGCTGCATCTGTCCCCGCGGGCTCTAAGACCAAGAACTGAGCGATCAAACACCGCCTTTGGGCTGCAGAGAGCTGGTGACGGTCAGTCACCGGCTCTCTGCTCTGCCCCTCCAGCATTCACTGGGGTGTCGGGCTGTGGAGGGGATGGGAGCAGCTGGCTCAGGCTCTCAGCTGCTCTCTGAGAGGTTGAGACATCTGCCAGTCCAGGTATCTGGGTGGATCCTGACCATATGGTCGGGATCTTTTCAGGGCCTGAACCAGCTCTGTGATGTCAGCCAACAGTGGCATTTAGCCTGTTGTTGGCTGAAAATGGATCATGAGAGTGAAGAACGAACTGCACTCCTGTAATCCATAGGAGAAGTACAGCCAAAAAAGCTTTGGCTGTTCTTCTCCTTTAATCTCCATTGCTTGTATATACAATTACCATATTACAGCCTCTACCTTTAGTTTTAAAAGCAAGGTTCAAAGAGCATCTCAATGAATTATAATGTATAAAATGGCTATTGTGGTGATGGCAGGAATTAGCCAAAAAAGTAATATGTCAGCCCCCTGTAATGGGCATAACATAAAATAAATGTATTAGGCCTAACTGTACAGCAGGTTTATAGGAATTATGTCATTAATGGGACTGACCATTGACTGGTTGACATTTTTTGTGTGCTTGGCAACAGGCTTATACAATTGCAATTAAAGTGTTGTAAACCCTTTTTTTTGGACTTCTACCTATAGGTAAGCCTAGAATAAGGCTTACCTATAGGCAGTGGAAATATCTCCTAAACGTGCCCCGCTTGGGAGATATTTCACTTGTAGTCTGCCGAAAATGTTAACGGCGCATGCGCAGGGAAGAAACAAAACTAAGTGCCGTTTCTTCCCTAGCCTGTGCCGTTAATGGCGGCTCCTGTGCGAATTCCGCGGGAGTGACATCACGTGGCTCTGGCGAATCACAGAGCCGGAGTCCGTGGCCCGGAAGGAAGAGGGACCAGAAGATGGACGCTGCCTACACAGGGGACATTGCTGGATTCTTTTGCAGGTAAGTGTCACATAATGGGCTAGTATGCGATGCATGCTAGCCCATTATGCTTTTCATTTGCAGGCTTTGTAAGGAGCAAAAGAGGAAGTAAAACCCATCAGGGTTTACTTCCTCTTTAAAGGAAACATTTCTGGGTGACGTTCCATACACCATCTGTGTACAGAACACCTCCAGGTAGCCATATTGCATTGCATTTTACAGAAAATTGCAGCGCTGCAGATTGAAAAGGAAAGGTAATTTTTAATAGCATTCAATTACAATATGACTTGTGTAGCAGTTGTAAATGCTTTCTTATTTATTTTTTTTATTTGCTATTTTTATTCCTAGGAAAGTGGAGATACCCTTTAACACTTGCTTTGTCAACAAACATCTTTTTCAATTCGTGTTATATCTTTGCTAGGTATCTTGTCAAAATACTTGATACATGTAAAGAATGTATTATTTATAACTTTAATTCCCTGATAAGCCCTCTCTTTTAAAGGATTGCTAAGAAACTACTCCTTTCTTATCTTTTTTCAACCATCTCTAAAACTGCTGCAGAAATCAGATGGGGCCAGAAATCCAGGTAAGAACCTTATCTATTCCTCTTGTATGTTCTAGCTAAAGGAAACTCCAACCCAATATCTAAACTGACTAAGGAAGTTTTAACCCATGAAAGGCTTATAAGTTAATACGTATGCTCTTGTGATCACTCTTCCCCTGCTGTGAATTATACATTATAAAGGAGGCCTCATATAAACAGAAACCATTTTTTAATGGCCTTTAACACATAGAAAAGTAGTACAGCTGCAGAAGTGAGCAGGTACAGGGTGAATCAGGTTCTATCCTCATGCCATTCCAGTTCACACTTGCCTCTGTGTGACTTATTTCTCTACAATAAAGCGATTGTAAGGCTTATTTTTTTTCCCTAAAATAAAAAAGATGTTATACTTACCTGCTCTGTGCAATGGTTTTCCTCCAAGTGCCCTCATAGCAAGCTATTGGGTCAGTTGGGCAGGCGCACTCCATAGACACACACAGTGCAGCTAAGCCCCGCCCCAGCTCCCTCCTCACAGGATTTGATTGACAGCAGCAGGAGCCAATGGCTCCCGCTGCCACCAAAGCTTCCTGTGAATGCAGAAAGAGAGAAGAGTTGGTGCTTACAAGCCAGTGCTTGATCGAAAAAGACTCAGGTAAGTGTTTAATCCTGATGCATTGGAAGGATTGCCAGCGGGCGCCATTTTCGCCTCCCCTGTCACATGGGGGAGTGCATCTGTGGCACAATTCCCCCTGGGAGGAGAGAGGATTCCAATTAGCCTTCTTATAAAGGGCATAATAAGAGGACCTCAGGTGGAAAGTACTTTTTCATGTGAAAGGTTATAAAATCTGATAGTTGCCTTGGAGACTTATTTTCAGCATCTGTAGGTCTATTTGTAAGTACAAATCTTTTTTAATAACATCAATTGAATAGGGATGGCAATATTATGATTAAGGAAGCCCCCCATTGTACTTTATTATTTATTATCTCATCTAACTATCCATAGTTTTTTCTTGTATGATAGAGTTTGTGGTGGAGGAACTTGACTGGCCTGCACAGAGTCCTGGCCTCAACAAGATAGAACACCTTTCGGATGAATTAGAGCGAAGACTGTGAGCCAGGCCTTCTCATCCAACATCGGTGCCTGACCCCACAAATGCACTTCTGGAAGAATGGTCAAAAATTCCCATAGACACACTCCTAAACCTTGTGGACAGCCTTCCCAGAAGATTTGAAGCTGTTATAGCTGCAAAGGGTGGGCCAACTCAATATTGAACCCTACAGACTAAGACTAGGATGCCATTAAAGTTCATGTGCGTGTAAAGGCAGGTGTCCCAATAATTTTGGCAATAGAGTGTGTATACATGAACCCCGCTGAACTGAGAGATACATCTCCACTAAAATGTATATTAATTTTTCTTCCCCCTTATATTATGGGGGTAGTTGGGGGCAACAGCCCAGTGTTTTTATGTGTGCCATGGGAATGATCTTGGCGTTAGTGGTCCAGCTTTTGGCGGCATAGGTGGACACCCGGGTCTAGCAAGATAGTACATTATGTAAGTGTTGGTCATTTTGCAGATACAAACATTTAGACTGAAACAAATGTGTTGATATTACAAAAGGTTATTTATGGTTCAGAGTGGTATCATATCCCCGAAGAAGATACTAAGTTGACCTTTTCGAAACGCGTTGATATCCCAAGCTGAAAAATAACCAACAATCAAGAACATATGGTTGTAGGGTTTGAAAACCAGCAGTTGGGAATACCACTTTATACTGTATATGTGTTATTATGCTGTATACTCTGTATATGTTACAACATATTGGATTGCCCTCTTGAGTTCCAAGTATAACTGTGGTTGTTTATTGTAATATGGTTGGAAAGACATAATTACATATTTTTTATATTTTATTTTTATATGTGTTTTAAAAAAATAGAGGAAAACAACAATAAAGAATGATCTATTTTTAACTATAGCAATGTTGCAATGGTTGCCTTCAAAGTCCCAATAAGAGGTAGATCGAAGTTTAGTGTTTAACTGGGAGGCTGGGGTGAGCTGCTATTAAAAGGTTTTTCACCTTACTGCAGTGAATTTTTTAAGGTAAATAACCCTTTTGCCTTTAGAACCACTTTAAGCACAGTGTCTTTCTATATCCACTCCATTTTCTCCTGCTAAAAACTGCTACAATGTAATATTTCTAACACAAAGTAGACATGTGCACTAACGAAAAATTTGTTTTGTTTCGTTTTCGTTTCATCCTTTTTTTTTTCTTCCGTTTATTGGATCATTCTTTATGATTGGCATTTGTTACTTCGGATCATTCATAACTTTAAATGCATTAATATTCGTTCCGTTCCATTCGTTTAGATACAGCATTCGTTACTTCGGATAATTCGTAACTTTGGAGTCATTCATATTTGTTCCGTTCCATTCGTTTAGATGTGATATTCGTTACTTTGGAAAATTAGTAACTTCGGATGCATTTTTATTTGTTCCGTTCCATTCGTTTAGATGCAGCATTCATTACTTAGAATAATTCGTAACTTCAGACCCATGTGTATTCATTTAGTTCTATTCATTTAGATACAGCATTTGTTACTTCTCTGACTAATGCTCGGACCCTTTGTTCATTTGGACATTGGTGGTTGTATTTGTAATCGGCCCACCACACCCTGTCTGGACTCTGGATGGAATGCAGTCTGACACAGAAAAAACACACAAGGGAATAAGGAACAAGCTCATTGGCCAGAGATAACACACTAACACTGCCCATCCAAAAATCGAATGAACCCGAAAATATCCAAAAGAAATACGAATGCATTCATCAATTATTTTTTTATATTCAGCGATAACGAACAGTTGGAAAGAAAGAAAATACGAAAAACGAAATTATCCAAATGTAATAGATTTGTTAAAGCGGAGCTTCGCCGTTAAAAAAATATTAAAAGCCAGCAGCTACACATACTGCAGCTGCTGACTTTTAATATATGGACACTTACCTGTCCTGGAGTCCAGCGACGTCTGCAGCAGAAGACAAGCAATCGCTCGTCTATCTGCTGCCCCCACCGCCATCCTCGGTGAGGGAACCAGGAAGTGAAGTGTTTCTGGCTTCACTGCCCGGTTCCCTAAGGCGCATGCGCGAGTCACGCAGCGCCGTCCTCACTGGTCACCGTTGTGTTCTGGGAGCCGTGTGTTTCCCAGAACACAACGGGCGTTCTGCGGGAAGTGACGCACTACCCGCAGAATACCCACAGAGAGGACTCCCGGAAGTGGGGGCAAATATCTGCCTTAGACATGTATCTGCACCCCCCTCCCCCCTGGGGGGGAGGGCTCCGATGAGCGGAAGTTCCACTTTAGAGTGGAGCTCCACTTTAAACTCGTAGGTTGAATAGTTTTTCGTTCTTTCAGATTTTTGTATATTCAGAATTTAGTTTTTCGAATTTTCGTTCTTTTGGATTTTCGTTCTAACAATTTGTTTTTGTATGCATTTGTCAAAAGAGTCTTTTGTTCATTCAGAATGAACGAATATGCAGAATTTCGTCCAAAAATGAATTTGTAACGAAACGAATTACACATGTCTAACACAAAGCCTGTTAGAATGTGGGCAACTTAAAAGAGAAGTATGGGTTTTATTTTTATTTTTGATTCATACTTACCTCGGTGGATGGAGCTCAGACTGATGCTCCAGCTGTCCCCCGGCGTCTCTGCACTGAGAACTGAGCCACCAAACACCGCCAATGGCTCGGTTCTCACAGATCCCCGAGAGGAAAGCTGCTGTCTGTCAGTCAGCGTCTTTCCTCTGCTTCTCCACGCTCATTGGAGCGCTAAGCTGTGGAGGGGCGGCTCGCTGAGATGCTGAGACTGCCATCAATCAGGGCAGCTGGCGGATCCCGACTTGGGAAGTCGTGATGATGCTCTGCCCCGACTGATGGCAGTGATGTCAGTGGAGAGCGGACTTCAGACCGATCTCCGCTGAAAACGAGTCACAGGAGTGCAAAACAAACTGCACTCCTGTTACCCAGAGGAGAAGCCCAGCCTAAAAAGCTCAGGCTGGACTTCTCCTTTAAGGGCTCATGCAGACAAGCAGAAAAAATGCTGGGATATATTAGACAGCAAGTGAATATCTTGTCCCTGAAGCTAATGCGTTGAAAGTAGAAAACAATGGGCAAGTGTGACTTTGACAAGGGCCAAATTTTAATGGCTAGATAGCTGAGTCAGAGCAACTCCAAAACTGCAGCTCTTGTGGGATGTCCCTGGTCTGAAGTGGTCAGGACCTACCAAAAATTGTCTAAGGAAGGAAAACCAGCATCAAGGTCATGGGCAGCAAAAGCTTATTGATGCACGTGGTGAGTGAAGGCTGGCCTGTGTAGTCCAATCCAATTAAAAAGCTACTGTAGCTCAATTTGCTGAAATAATGAATGCTGGTTCTGAAAGAAAGGTGTCAGCACAGTGCATTGCATTTGTTGCATTTGGGGCTGCGTAGCCACAGACTCGTCAGGGTGCCTTAGCTGACCCATATCCTCATCCAAAAGCACCTACAATGGAAATGTGAGCATCAGAATTGGACTACAGAGAAATGGAAGAAGGTGTCCTGGTCTCATGTATTATAGAATGGTTTGAGGACCACAACAACGAGTCTGAGGCATTGACTTGGCCTTCTAATTCAAATAAAGGAGAAAAATAAGTAGGTGTAGCGCTGTTCAATGACCTATAATTGACTCTCAATGTGGTGGTGATGTAATGTGGGTGTGATTGTAACACCAGTAAATAATGTGCATTTCGTCACTCTGACGTCATCTGGAGGTACGCTCCAGATGACGTCAGAGTGACGAAACGCGTAGTGTGGAGTCATCGTGCGTCCTTGCATCACTTCCGGGCAGCGGCGTTAGTGTCAGCAATGCATGCTTTTTATGCTTTTGCAGAATGTGTGTACGTTTCCACATGTTTTTATTTAATAAATAGTCTATCGGTATTACACTATTGCGGCCCATCTCTCCTTTACATGGTAATCAATTGGAGTACCACCAAGACATCCAGGATGGGATACCTCATAGGCTGCTACACAGTGGCACATACTGTGAATGCTACATACCCCAAGCGGGGAGGAAAATTCCGGTGAGTGTGTGCACATTAGGAGCACAGATAAGCTACACTTGCTGTGATCACTTTGTGAAGAGGGAAAACGAACAGTGATTACTTTTCACCAGCACAAGCACTTTCTTGAACTGTTTTGAATGCTGTATTTATTGAATTTATTTCATCCAGAGATCTTTTACATTAGAGATCACTTTTCACCAGCACAAGCACTTTTTTGAATATCTAATTAGTACTTGCCGGCGTATAAGGCGACTGGGCGTATAAGACGACCCCCTAATTTTCCAGCTAAAATGTTGATTTTGGGATATACTCGTGGTATAAGATGACACCCCTTCCGACTAGTCATGCCTCACCTCACTGTGCCATTGCATGCCTCACTGTGCCATTACATGTCTCACTGTGCCATAACATGCCTCACTGTGCCATTACATGCCTCGCTGCCAATACATGCCTCACGGTGCCATTACATGCCTCACTGTGCCATTGCATGCCTCACTGTGCCATTGCATACCTCAATGTGCCATTGCATGCCTCACTGTGCCATTGCATGCCTCACTGTGCCATTACATGCCTCACCTCGACGATCCCATACCTCATCCCTGTGTGCAGAGTCAGTCAGACCGCGGGCATCCATTGCTCAAAAGCCGCGCCTCCTCCTCGTGCTGTTCCGTGATAGGCGGAACACAAATTTTCCCAGCAGAGCCTCTGTTCAGTGTTCCGCCTATCACGGATGCCCTTTCGTCCGAGGCCGAGGATGAGAAGACATCCGTGATAGGCGGAACACTGAACAGAGGCTCTGCTGGGAAACTGAGAGTTTCGCCTATCACGGAACAGCACGAGGAGGAGGCGCGGCTTTTGAACAATGGACGGCCGCGGTCTGACTGAGACTCTGCATACAGGTACCGGCGTATAAGACGACGCCTGAGTTTTGAGGCATATTTTTAAGCATAAAAGGTCGTCTTATACGCCGGAAAATACAGTAGTATTTTTTCTGGACTTATTTGAATGCTCAATAGGAGTTTAACTTTTTAAATTTGTATTCATTTATTTATTGCTTATTTACATGCACATGTTTATGTTCACTTATAATTTATTTGTCATAATTTTGCACATTATTTACTGGTGTTATATTCACACCCACATTACATCGCCCCTTTCACACATGCGTACGTCCGCTTTTTCATCCATCCGTTTACTGATGAAAAAGGGACATACATTGGTGCCTATGAGATCGTGGGTGTCGGCGGATGAATATCCGCCGACACCCAATCTCATCCGGGTCCTCAATCCTCCGATTCTGCAGATGGAGGAAAATCCTATTTTTCTATCTGTCTGCAGAGCGGATCGGATGAACGCGGACAGACGGTCTGTGTTCATCCGATCCCCCCATAGGGGAGAGCAGAGGTCTGCCAAGGTGGTCCCTGCACAGTGTGCAGGGACCGCCCTGTCATCCGCCGGCTCAGTGGGGATCAGCGGAGCGATCCCCGCTGAGCAAGCAGAGGTTCACGGGGCTGATCTTCACGGATCCGTCCCGTGTGAAAGGGGCCTTAGAGTCAATTATAATCCATTAA
This sequence comes from Rana muscosa, assembly GCA_029206835.1. Lineage (NCBI taxonomy): Eukaryota > Metazoa > Chordata > Amphibia > Anura > Ranidae > Rana > Rana muscosa. The sequence goes on along the minus strand of CM055125.1, from coordinate 85,891,613 downwards.
ACAGCGCCACACCTACTTATTTTTCCCCTTCATTCATTTACTCCACCTAGGTGGTAGTAATCTGTAAAGGCAGCAGTTCTCTTGATTTACCATATTATAGTATATATTTTTTCCCCTGCTGGTAATTTCTTTCTCACCCTTTACCTAATTCAAATAAGTCCGATCCATGGAGGCCCCATCTCACAGCTTTCAGGATTTAAAGAGTTTGCTCTTGAAGGCTTGGTGCCAGATACCACAGCATACCTTTAGAGGTCTAGTGGAATCCAAGCCTTGACGGGCTATGGTGGTTGGTAATAATGTTAAGGCTGTTGAATCACTTTCACAAATGTCATGCAGCCATCACTTGAGTGCATGCATTGAGACTGAAAGTGGTAGCAAAGAGGTTGTAGGAGACCAGCAGCACTGCACTGTAACACAGCATGAAAGAATAGGAAAACTGAGGGGCTGAATTACTAAAACTGGAGAGTGAGAAATCGGGTGCAGCTGTGCATGATAGCCAATCAGCTTCTAACTTCAGCTTGTTGAATTAATGAGTAAAAAAACATTCCCCTCTGGGTGATGAGTGAGTGAGTGATAACTTATATAGCGCTGCAAATGCGAACTAAATCGCCTCAAGGCGCTTTGCATCCAGTGACGTCCTAATCCTTCAGAAGAGGTGGGTCTTAAGTTTTTTCCTCAAGGCCCGATGGTTTTCTTCCATACGGATGTCCGTGGGTAGAGCGTTCCATAGCCGTGGTCCTTGGACTGCAAATCTTCGTTCTCCCTTCCATTTGTAGCGGGACTTGGGGATGTGGAGGAGGTTTTGATTGGTTGATCGGAGAATGCGTTTGGGGGTGTAGTGTTTTATCTTCTCGCATAAATATTGAGGAGCGTTTCCTTGTGTGCACTTGTGGGTGAGGCAGAGGGTCTTGAATGTGACCCCATCCTTTACGGTTAGCCAATGCAGGGTCCTCAGTGAAGGGGTGATCGATTCCCAAGGTTTTTTCCCTGTTACCAATCTGGCTGCCGTGTTCTGGATGACTTGTAGGCGCAAAATCTGATATTTAGGAAGTCCTGTGTAGAGGGAGTTTGCGTAGTCGAGTCAGGAGTTGATGATTGTTCCAACTACTACTGCTATGTCGTCTTCCGGGATGAAGGGGATGAGTCTACGCAGCCGGCGGAGGAGATGGTGTGATCCGCTGACTACTGATCCTATTTGTGCATCCATCGACATCTCCGAATCAAAGATGACTCTGAGACTTTTGACCCTTGGTGCTCGGGGTAATGGTCTGTCCAAGAATAGTGGGTGGTGTACAAGAAGTCTTTGTTTTTGTCTTTCGGTTTGCGTGGAGGAGAAGAAGTTCTGTTTCGGACCCATTGAGTTTGAGGGAACTCTCAGTCATCCAACCATCGATCAATGTGAGGCACATTTCCAGTCCGTGATATTGGTCTTTTTTTCCGGTGATACGAACGTAGAGTTGAGTGTCGTCAGCGTATGAATGGTAGCACAAGTCCTGTTTGCTGATGATTTTGAGGAGTGGTTGGAGGTAGATGTTAAAGAGCACGGGTGAAAGGGGTGATCCTTGAGGGACTCCGCAAGAAATTGCGTGAGTTTTAGAGGTGATCTATGTACATTGCAGAGATTTTAACTAATTTGTTGCAGATTCCTACTTTTTTTTTATTTTAAAGGAATAGCCATTTATCTGTGTCAGAGTGAATTTGTATAGGAATGGTTTCATAATTATCAATCAGCTACTGCATCTGCAGGGCTCTAATGAGGAAAGTGGCAGGGTCTGCATTCCTTTAGATGGGATTTCCTATTGGGATTATCACACCAAAAATGACATTTTTGTTGCAGGGGATGCCTGAAATCTGACTTTTATCTTAGTGCAGACTTCAATCAGTAAGCCAATCACACAAGCAGGAAATTATGTTTCTGGGGGGGGGGGGGGCGTCCGCACACATTCTGTGTACAGAACATCTCCAGGTAGCCATATTGCATTGCATTTTACAGGAATTTACAGAGCTGCAGATTAAACAGGAAAGGTAATTTTTAATAACATTCAATTACAGTATGACATGTGTCGCAATTGTAAATGCCATATTATTATTTTTATTTGTGATTTTTTTTTTCCCACAAAAGTGGAGTTACCCTAAATCTATGCAGAGCTGCACCAGATTTTGCACTTCTCCAATTTTAGTAAATCAACCCCTAAAAGTAATTTATTTAGAATTTACATATACTTTAATGCACACTATTCTGTAGCTCTCGTATTAAATAAAGCCTTTTTTTTTAAATGTGTAAGTGTTTAATTTATTTTCAAGAATTTTATATTACATTTATAATTTAAAAACAGGTTAAATCTTCTGTATGTGAGTCTAGCAAGAAAAGGCTTACAAACAATACGTTACCATATAACTAAAATAGCTTGAAGGGGTTGTTGACTGAAAAACCCCTTTGATCACCTCCTGCTGTTTCTCTCTGCAGGTGCCCATTTTTATCTTTCGACCTTTTATACGTCATCAAAGAAGTGTGTTTCACCTACAAACAATTTTTTTAATTCAATATCAGCAGTCTCCAGAGATGCCCTGTTGCTTTACCCATTGGCACAATTGAAGAGTAGGTGTAAGAAGGGAGACCGATGAGACATTTTGCGTAAAGCTCATACCCACATGCCCCAAAGCTGATGTCATGTCTTAATAAGGATGTATAGCCAACAATTGGAACCATGTATATTTAATGAGCTCTGTTAAAAGAGTTTATGGAAAGGCTTTCCCAACAGACGTAACAGCAGGTTCTTTGTTTATAAATATTTTTCTACTTTCTTGTGCTTCTAATCGCTCATTCTCTGCTTCTTAATGGCACCTTAGGGGAATTTTTTTTAACATTGGCCCTGAAGTGAAACCCTTTATGGCTGCACCTGACGGAACATAAAATTAATGGACTAAATGGACTGTTTAGTCCAAATATATTAACTGAACATTTGCTGAATTTATTTTTTAGGTTGTGTTGTGTGTTTTTCATATTTATGTTATTTTACGCTATAATTTATTGGGCAGTAGATGAGAATTTAGTATAGACAAGACATATTTAGTTATTTTCTTCAGAAGAATGATAAACAGTAGATACATATACCAATTTGCATACAGCACATTGTTGTACATGGTGGAAATTGCTTGCTTGTAGCTCAGCTTTAAAATTTCAAGCAATAATCATCATAGAAAATGTTCCATGTTGGATTAAAATGTTATTGGGTTCAGAATTAGGGCATTTAAAGTGATCCTATGGCCCCAACAAATTAAAGGAACTGGCACTTACATAGTGTATAGACCACCTTCAGCAGCCTGTGTTTGGTCATCTTTGCTATAGAACCCCCCCCCCCCCCACCCCCATTCAAACCTCACCTCTGCAACACTTGTCTACAGCTCACCTCTTCTTCCCCCCATTCTCAGCTCACCTCTTCTTCCCCCATCCACAGCTCACCTCTTCTTCCCCCCGTCCGCAACTCACCTCTTCTTCCCCAAGCAACACAGCTCACGTCTTCTTCCCCCGGTCTGCAGCTCATCTCTCCCCCCCCCCCCCTGAGTCTCCTAAATCTTTTATTATGGCCACAGATTTACTATCAAAAAGTGTAAGCTAGAGAACAGTAAGAAGTATATCAAAGTGGAAGACCATGCTAAAACTAAAAACCCTGCATCCATAGTCACCAACATTCTAGTGCTAACCTATCTAGCCCTGTAAAGAAAAAATCAGTGTACATACCTTTTCTGCAGGCGATCTGACCTGATCTCCAGTGGCGGAAGCTCTGCTGAGTACACGTCCGACAACGGCTGTGAAATTATTGGGGAGTGACGTCACCCATAGACTTACTATGGGGCTTCCGTTGTCGGACATATTCTCTACACCCACCTCTACAGCGAAGCCACAGCTGACAGCTCAGTGTAGGATCAGAGCTTCCGCCGCTGGAGATCGGGTCAGATCACCTGCAGAAAAGGTATGTCTACTGATTTTTTCTTTACAGGGCTAGATAGGATAGGGTTAGAATGTTGGTGGCTATAGATGCATGGATTTTAGTTTTAGCATGGACTTTTACTTTTTATGAATGATAAACTGCAAAAAATATGTTTGGTTCCAAAGAAGAAACATCACGTCTGATTTTTGTTCCCTTAATTTTATTGACTATAAAGCCTCGTACACACGATCGGATTTCCTATGGATTTTCGTCCGATGGATTTCTCCATCGGAAATCCGATGAAACTGTTTTTCATCAGTCTTGGCCACACACCATCAGTCCAAAAACCGACGGTAACAAAACGACGGCACGTACAATACGTACGACGGCGCTATAAAAGGGAAGTTCAAATCTAATGGCGCCACCCCTTGGGCTGCTTTTACTGATTTCGTGTTACCGCGTGTTAGTAAAAGTTTGGTGAGAGCCGATTCACGCTTTTCAGTCTCCGTGCTTTTCAGATCGTTTCCTGCTGTTCAGCTTGTGCTTGTGGGTTCGTATTTGTTCTTCAGTGCGTGCAGTCAGGTCTTTACTGTTTGGCAGTGCCTTCTTGGCCGTTCGTTTACTGTTTTTCAGGTCGTTCTTCTCAGGCCTTGCTGTTCCACGGTGCGTTCTGTTTGAGTTTGTTCTGACCATGCGACAGGTTTAAAACCATGTTTGAAGTGCGTTCTCATTCTCGAGCTCGTGCTGGCTATGGACTTGGTGTTGCGGTTAACACTGTAACCCGAGTTCAGTCCGTGAACAGGGTGAGGAGGAGTTCATGGACCAAGAATTGGTTGCTCCAGCGGGACCAATTCTCTCATATGTCTCTGCTGCGGGAAATCCATGAGAATAATCCTGATGATTTCAGGAATTATCTCAGGATGACGGACCCCGTATTTCACCGTCTGTTGGATTTGCTGTCCCCCTATATCACGAGGCAGGACACTGTGATGCACCAGGCAATCACTGCCGAGCAGAGGCTTATTGCCACGTTGAGATACCTGGCGACTGGGAGAAGCTTGCAGGACCTCAAGTTCACAACAGGCATCTCCCCCCAGGCTCTCGGGATCATTATCCCTGAAACGTGTTCTGCCATTATTCAGGTTCTGCAGAAGGACTATATGAAGGTAAGTTTGCTCCTTTAACATCACATTATATGTTTTGATTGTTTGCTAATGTTTGCTAATGTGTACAAATGTTTTATTACTCATTCAAGTTCAGCAGAGTGGTAGAGCCTTTATTTGGGGCCCCCAAAATCACCTCAAACCCCCCCCTTAGAATATTTTCTAATGTCCCCTCAGCGGGGGTGAGTCATCTGCTAAGTGGGCCTTCTTTTTTGGCCATGAAACACTCCCTTAAATAATAATGTTAGCCTGATGTAGGTCAACAATGTCTTTGTGTTATCTGTTTGCACTGTAAACTTAAAACGTACTAATGTCTTCTTTTTGTTTGACTCCACAGTTTCCTTGCACACCACAGGAATGGCAGACTGTGGCTGATCAGCTTGCCCAGCGGTGGGACTTCCCCAACTGTGGAGGGGCAATTGATGGCAAGCACGTCCACATAGTGCTGCCACCCCCGTTCGGGGTCATTCTATTTCAACTATAAAGGTTTTAATAGCATTGTGTTAATGGCGGTGGTGTCGGCACGGTACGAGTTCCTGTATGTGGACGTGGGGCAGAACGGCCTGATGTCTGATGACGGAGTATTTGCGCAGACGGAGTTCGCTCACCGTCTGCAGGCTGGGGGTCTTGCACTGCCTCCAGATGCAGAGAACGTGGAAGGACTACCGTTTGTTTTCATCGCGGATGAAGCCTTTGGACTGGGACCACCCCTCATGCGGCCGTTTCCCCAACGCACCCTCACCCCGGAGAGGAGGGTTTTTAATTACCGGCTGGCCAGAGCCCAGAGAGTAGTGGAGAATACCTTCGGGATAATGGCCAGCTGGTTCTGCCTGTTTCAGACAGCAATTCATTTGGCGGAATACAAGCTGAACACCATAGTTTACTGCTGCTGCATTATGCACAACTTTCTGAGACATTTTTCCCCAACATATGTGTCAACAGTTGGACCTGAGGCCGGTCCATCCGAGATGACCATTCTGACCGGCCTCGACACTGCCCATACTGGCTTGGCCCCCCAAAGTGCCCGTGAAGTACGTGATAAATACGTTGAGTACTTCACGGGTAGGGGGGCCATCGCAATGCCAGACCACATCTGACCTTTTTTTTTAGAACAGGAGGAGGCAGGGGTGAGTGTCAGCCAGGAGGAGGCAGGGCCAAGTGGGACTCAGCAGGTCCCCAGGCCTAGTGGCAGCACAGTCTCACAAGTGGCTCCCCTCCACGTCAGACCGAAAAAACATCGGTGGATGACACTGGGGGAGGAGGAGTCACTCCAGATGATTCGTGAGGCTGCTGCCATCATGAGGGCCCCCCTCAACCCTGTGGAGGGGTTTAGTTTGTATCTTGCAGACAAATTACTCCAAATGGAGGTGGGACAACGTGCCCTCTGCGAGCACATTATCTACATGGCCGTAAACATGGGGGTGAGGGGGCAGCTGACTGTGGCCACCCATATTTCTCATCAGGCCAATCCTTCTCCTCCTTCTCCTCCTCCTCCTGCCACATTACCACCCACAGTGGCCCGGCCTGCAAGGGTGCGTGGACGGGGCCGTGGAGGGAATGCTGCAGAGAGGCGTGGAGGGAATACTGCAGGGAAGTGTGGAGGGAAGGCTACAGGGAAGAGCAGGAGGTGATTCCCTGGCTTCGAGCTGCTCTTCCAGAAGTTGCAGGTTCATGGAGTACCACAGCTTGGGATGATGTATGTCTCCTGATTTCATGCTGTTGTTTATCTTATTGTTCATCATAGTCATGTCTGCCTTTGGGGTCCAATGACTTCATATTTTCCGCAAATTTCTGAATTGTTGCCCTTCGTTTTTTGTTTGATATTTTGCCAGAATAAATGGAGATTTGATTTCAGCCTAAATACTTGCCTGATGTGTTTTTATTGGGAGTAGCAATAACATTTCCTAAATACAATGTGTAATTAATAACAAGGGACACCAACCTCCATGAGGGTAAAATTAAATAATCAAATGTTGTTGTGAGAAATTAACACACAAAAAAATGCAACCAAAAATAAAATATTTTTTTTTTTTTATTTGTGAGGTCGGCCTTTAATAATAAATCAAATTATTAAGAAGATCACAAGAAACAAGGAAGACATAAGTTAGTCAGAACTCGTGATAAAGAAGTGCAGCAAAAACGAAATTTGAAACACCATTCTAAAGCAAAAAACAATGCGCTGCATTAAACGAGGCAATAACAATAAATTCACAGAATGACGAATGTGCTCTCTCCATTAGGAACGCTAGTTTTACCAAAACGAGCGCTCCCGTCTCCTAATTCAGTCTGAGCATGCGTGGGTTTTTTATCCGATGGACTTGCCCATAGACGATCTGAGTTTCGATCGGTTTTTTATCCATCGGAAAAATTTAAAACATGTTCTATTTTTTAAAACCGATGGAAAAAAGACCGATGGGTCCCATACACGATTGGTTTGTCTGATGAAAAGAATCCATTGGACGGTTTTCATCGGTTAAACCGATCGTGTGTACAGGGCTTAAGAATACACATTGCACAGGTAATCAGAACTGGCAAGTTATACATCAGTTATGCATTAAACTACAATATTTACAAAAGATCTTAGCATCTGCAAAATCTTTATCAAACTAAACACACATGCAAGATAATTGATAATTTTCCATCACAGGTGTCAGGAACAGCAGACAGAAATGACACTTAGTACTCTGGATTGAGACAAGTACACACTATAGGGATGTGCTTTGTTCAAATTTTTATGTGTGGGGTTTACAACCACTTTAACCTTTAACAATATTAGAATACCTTATTACAACCCCAGAGCATCATCCAGCCGTAGTGACAATCCTCTATAATGATAATATTCAACATTTAAAACCAGAGGTCATTTCGTTACACATTTCTGATCCTGTATATATAATATATCTTAGTTCCACAAAGCTGATGTATATTTTATCTGCTTCCTATTTACCATACAGTATTTAAGAGGCAAACCAAAATGTCTAATTAATAGGCATTGCTAACAAAGTAATACCTCATTTATTATCCAGGTAAACATTGTCAATTAGATACTTATAGAAAGTGCTTTGTATTTTTTATTAAAGACGCTTACATATTGACTTAAATTTTCTACATAACCTATTCAGCTTAATTAGTCCCATCTAGTATTGTACTTTCTCTACACTAAAAAGGATCAGCGCAAGTTTACTGAGAACCTTCTCACTTCCTCTCTTGCCTGATTAATAAAAGTCTTCTTTATTATTTATTCTGCACAGTGCATATTAGCACTTCGGAAATTGGCCGTGTTTAAAATGAGGGCCACTCCACATTAGCTGTTAGTGGTTTGGTTCCTCCTGTATAGACTTGATTCAAGCTTTCTGGTATATACTGCATACGATAGGTCATGCATTCCACAACTTTGCATAGAATCCGGTTAAAGAATGTTCATTTTTCTATTACACTTATACATTTTTCATGTGTTTACTGCATGGACATTTTTAATTATTCAGCGTCAAATAACCTCTAAATGCTCACAAGACGTTTTGTAAAAATGATTGTGTTTGGCCTTTGACTTCCAGGTCAAGTCTAATATTTCTGCTGCTCTCCTTCTTTATTTATTCCCTGTACATAATAAGCACTGCATAACACATCACAATGTATGGTGTTAACCTCCCTGGCGGTATGATTCTTTCTGATTTTAGGTGCTGAAAGCGGTACAATTATTTTGCATTGAAATTTGGCGTTTTATATTGTAGGCCTGTAATTCTTAGGAATAACACACTTAAATCTGTCCAAACAAGAGTCTAGTAGCCATCCCGGGTATGATAAAGTTTGAAACACAAAATCATAAACTATAATATAATAAATAACTATAAATAATTATAACAAATAATAATATAATAATAATAAAAATTATTCAATAATGTAATCAAATCAAAAACACAGAAATTTGCTCAGTTGCAGAATTGTCGCTATCATTAGATTTAGTGTTTGATGACGAATTTCCCCACAAATCGCTATCGCTCAATTCTGCAAGTGATTCAAATTTATTATCGCTGTTTTCTAGCTGGTCTAAAACCACTTTTGACATAATCTGACACTTTTTGGTTGCTATGGACAATCTCCAGTTTCCAGGCAGAAATAACAGTTTTTATAATATAAAAGTGCATGCAGGACACTGGACAAACCACTAGGGACAAAGGGGATGTGTATTTATTTGATACAGTACTGTAATCAGTAAGATTACAGTATACTGTATCTATACTGTCTTTTTTACTTTTTGAATTTGGCGTCAAACTCCGCTGCAACGTCGCAGGGAACGGAGCTCGCCACTCAGCAGTGTGAATCGAGCGAGACACGGCTCGCACACACTGCGGGGAGACATCGCAGTATCCAGGGGACAAGGTAAGTAACTCTCCTTGGATACTGCGATGCAGCCCGAGTCTGGCTCGGGGTTACCGCTTTTGGTATGAAAAACTCACCCCGAGCCTGACTCGGGATTACCGCTAAGAGGGTTAAGATATATTTTAGTTCAGAGTGTTGAATCTAAAGGCAGCAAGCAGATAATGTTGGAGCTATAATTGTAGCTCATATTAGCATTCGGCAATCCTTCGAAGGAAAGCGTCACCCTGCCTCAGAGAATGTAATGTTAAAGGGTTTTAATGGCTTTGGGTCAATTTTTTTAACTTTATAAATGGATGTTTTATATTTTTTTAACATACCGTATATAGTCGAGTATAAGCCGAGTTTTTCAGCACATTTTTTTAAGCTGAAAATGCCCCCCTCGGCTTATACTTGAGTCACCTTTTTGCGCCGGACCCCAAACTTGGCACACATGTAGCCCCACTCTTCCTCTATAAGTGTGCAAAGTTTGTTGTCCGGGGGACCTACGGCCGGGGAGCACCGATTTTTCAAACCGGGCACCCCTTCCATAGACTCCCATGTTAAACGGTAATTTTTCTGGTGATTTTGGGGACCCGGTACCGGTCGGTCGTAGGTCCCCTGGACCCGAAACTTGGCACACATGTAGCTCCTCTATAAGTGTGCAAAGTTTTTTGTCTGGGGGACCTACTGCCAGAGGGGAACAGATTTTTCAAAGTCGGGCACCCCTTCCATAGACTCCCATGTTAAATGTCAGTCTAGTCATGGACACAGTGAGGCATGGGCACAGTGAGGCATGTGCAAGCCGAAATACAGCTTTTTAAAAAAAAAAAAATCCTTACCCGTGACTGGGCACTAAGCTAAGGGAAAATCTGTCTCTGCTGGAAACTTTCTAATGGGCATCTAATGAGTGTTAAGCCTTGTACACACGACCGATTTTCTCGTCCAAAACCGTCAAGAAAAGTGCCGCGAGAGCTTTTTTGTCGAGAAAAACGTTCGTGTGTATGGTTTTACGACGAGAAAATTGCCGAGAATCTCGACGAGAAAATAGAGAACCTGCTCTCTATTTTCTGGTCAGGATTCCAGATTTCCTCGTCGTGTTTCTCGTCGGGCTGTTTTGTGACGAGAAAATGGTTTGTGTGTATGCTTTTACGACTCTTCCAAAAGCGCGCATGCTCACAAGCAACTATGAGACGGGAGCGCATCTTCTGGTAAAACAAGCCTTCGTAATGGAGAGAGCACATTCGTCACGCTCAAAAATATTGCATCGTTTAAATGTTCTGCATTGAAATCTTCGTTAGAATGTTACATTAATCAAAACGAGTGACCTTCTTTTGCTGCTGATATTCACACAGAGTTATGACTTTTTTTTTTAACCTTTTTCATGCTGCTCTTAAGAAGATTTATGTGTATTATATCGTGCAAGTTTTTAGGAATAATTTAAATGATTATATTTTTCAAAATGATGTTAATTATAATTTCGCAATGTTTTGATAGTGATCTCCCATTTAATTTTGGAATCTATATTAGTTAAATTTCCCACCATGTTTTTTTGCAAATCAGATTTAGTTATTCTTTTGGGGGGTTGATATCTGTCCCTTTTTTTGTCAGTCAAATGTATCTGCTTACTCCAAAGCTAGATTTTTAATTTTTACAAATACACATAGTCAAGTATGAACTTAAACAAAAATCACATTTATTCATGTTTCGAAATAAAATAAAGAGAAGGCAGCGCTGGAGAACCTGCTGCCATTTGTGCATCCCAGGGACCCCAGAGCACACAGCAACCCTGTGTGGACCCTAAAATTGGGAGCTTGAGAAGGCCAACATTTCTGAACACAATCTGATGCTGGCCTCCCAGAGGTCAGGAACAGCAGCAGGTGATATATATGTCCCAAGTGTGTGGTACTACAACAGGCTGCCTTCTGTCCGACCACAATGAAGCAAGGCCATCACTTCCTCTTCTTCCTGGCAACCTTCCATGCAACCTTCCCTGAAGCCTTCCCTGCAGCCTTCCTTCTTCGTTTGGCTGGAGGCTGGGCCACTGGAGGGGTACTCCTGTCAGGAGGAGGAGGAGGAGGAGATGTAGCAGAAGGGGTGGGGCAGAAGAAGAAGGTGGAGGTGTAGCAGAAGGGGGTGGGGCAGAAGAAGGTGGAGGTGTAGCAGAAGGGGGTGGGGCAGAAGAAGAAGGTGGAGGTGTAGCAGAAGGGGGTGGGACAGAAGAAGAAGGTGGAGGTGTAGCAGAAGGGGGTGGGGCAGAAGAAGAAGGGGGAGGTGTAGCAGAAGGGGGTGGGGCAGAAGAAGAAGGTGGAGGTGTAGCAGAAGGGGGTGGGGCAGAAGAAGAAGGTGGAGGTGTAGCAGAAGGGGGTGGGGCAGAAGAAGAAGGGGGAGGTGGAGGTTGAGGTTGGGTCAGTTGTGCCACCTCACATATGGCGGTATTGGGGGTAATTTTCTCCATCACCCCCTTGTTGAGCAAGGTGATGAGCAGGGGCTTGCATAGGAGGCGTTGCTCCATGCTCATCACCTTGAACTTAGCCTCCACTAGGCCGGCAATGGCCTCTTCAGGGGATCTGGGCTCCTGTTGGGTGGCATGGGTCTCACGAATAAGGGCCATTGCTGCCTCACTCGTGCTCCTGTCCCTCCTGCCTCTTTTGGGAAGCCGGATGGGAGGCACCTGGGATCTGGTGCTTCTCCTTTGCCCTGCCACCTCCTGTCTGCCACTGGGCCCTGTCACCTCCTGTCTGCCACTGGGCCCTGCCACCTCCTGGCTGCCACTGGGCCCTGCCACCTCCTGGCTGCCACTGGGCCCTGCCACCTCCTGGCTGCCACTGGGCCCTTCCTCCTCCTGCCTGACAGTTTCCAGACCCTCCTCCTGGCTGATTTCATCCTGTGTATGAAAAAGGGACATAGTTTAATATGTTGGTTTAATCTTTGCATCAAACTTTGTAATCCTGATTGAAGCAATTAGAATGTAAATCCATAAATCCTTGCTTTAAATTTACCACTACATCAGATTGACTATTTAGCACCCAATTAAGTGCAGACTAATGTCTACAGATCTTGATTTCACTTGTGGAATCCAAAATATTTTATGTTTGTCATCTTGACATATTTGTCAAACATTAAGTTTATCCCAATACATTTTCAGTTAATACTATACCTGGCTCCAGATGGCCAAATCAGGATCATCCAGGATGGCTGCCTCCTCTTGCTCCAGAGAAGGCTCAGGTTGGCTGCAGGGAAGTCTGGGGGGAAGAGTGGAGAGTGATGGCCTTGTCTCAATGTGGTCATCCAGGAAGGACATCCTGTTGTAGTACCACAAAATCGGGACATAAACATCACCTGCTGCTGCTCCTGACCTCTGAGAAGCCAGCACCTTAGAGCGTTCAGTCCTGTAGGTACCTCTCAAGCTCCCAATTTTAGTGTCCACTTGTTTTGCTGTGGCTGTGGGCACCTTGGTATGCACAAATGGGAGCAGCTTCTCCAGCGCTGCTTTTCTCACCCCTTTTTTTTTTGTGGATGGGGTTTTTCGTCTCCCACAGAGCCGGCAGCTCCCTTACCCGGTCAATAAATTCCGCCAGGAAATCCTTGTCGCTTATAAAGACATTCATATTGTATCTGCAAGTTAAATAAATTATATATAACTAATGTGAGGCAAACAGTCTAATCTCCTTAACATCCTAGTCACCATATATATCCTCCAACATTCTCAAGACAGTATAGGCCAACAATTTGTACAAGTCACAAAATCACATACCTTCGTTCGCACGTCCGTCACTTGAACTCCTCTCTCCGCACACCGAACGTACTATAGTCACATGTGTGTTTGCTATATACACACCACGCATGCGTCAAAATACGAACACGTCGCTCCGCACACGTCGCCCGCCTATGACGTTCTAACTAACATGTTTTCCCCGCCCCTTCTCTTTCGGCGCGCATGCAGATATGGCGGAGTTACAGCAGGTGTCTGATAATTCCGCAACTAACGAGGAGGAGACAAGCCCGGAGACCGAGGAAACGTCAGGATCAAGGAGGAGATTCAAGGCATCGAATATGTCTTTGGCGGAGATGGCGGAGATGGTGGACATCTTGCTCAAGTCTGATTATGATGCAAAGCATGGGCCGTATAGCAAACCAAATAGAAGGAAGGCCAAAATCCTCACTAAAGTCGTGAAGAGTCTGAAGGCGAATTTCGGGGTGAAACGCTCAAATGAGCAGCTCAGAAAGAGGTGGTCAGACCTCAAACTGAGGGAGCCAGAGCAGTTGAGGAGCATAAAGAGAATGCTCGCTAAAAGTAAGTAAAATGTAGACTTTTATGCTATTAATCCTTTTCTAAACTGACATGTTGCTCTTTATTTTGGTTTCTCATATTGGACTCCCTTCCAAAATGTAATATTTTGAACTTGGTTGGGCACAGTAATCGTTCGTTACGTTACCGACACTTCGTTCGGCCACTATCCGCGGTTTTGGCTTATTTTAGAGCCACAAAAGTAATTAGACATCTGCCATTTTTGCTCAAATATTGTGGCGAAATTTTTAGGCTAGATGATGTGTTTGTAAAGAGAATGAAATGCAAACTTTTATCAGTGTAAAGGAGAGGACACTCAGCAGCTGCTTCCACATCTGTACTTTGGAGCACTATAGTGTGGGCCACCAGACCCGCCTTTTTTGGGTGTCCCACACAGGTGCATCAGTGAATTTTTGTGGTGCCTCCATGTCAAATAAATTACATCCAAAGGTGAATACTAAACATATTCTTGGTCATAAATAATGCATTCTTCTTTAAATTCCGCCCAAACACACACTTGTACCACACTTCCAAGCAATTTAGCCTGTTTTTATTTTAACATTGAGATTTACAGTGTGATAAATAGACCTTTTGTTTGATTCTCATAGGGGAGAGAAGACTGGGAGGAGAACACTCCAGGGAGCACATGCACCCCACAACTTCCAAGCAACCCCAAACTCCCAAAGACCCACAACCGAAAGATGTGCAGGAAGTTGAGGTGGAGGAAGGAGAAGTGCAGGAAGGAGAGGTGGATGACGTTGATGTCACCACAACAGGTCAGTATCTGTCACCACAGCTTCAGGTAAGAGATGTAGGCCTGCAGATTTATAATACCTTTTGTTTTTTGTTTTTAGGGGATATAAATGTTGTGAAGGATAGTACACGGTTCTCTGCTGACAGTGCCCTCCGCCTCATCCAGCAAGTGATGGAATGTAGCACGGAACTGGACCTAATTAAACAAAGAATCCATGTGATGGAACAAACATTTAAAGACATTCTCGATGTTTTGGGGAGAATTCAATAAGCCATCCAAACACATTTGTTTTTACATGTTTGTTTTTGCACATTTTCGAATATTTTTGACAATCAAACCAGCCAAAAATTGAATCTGCACACAGTGTGTCAACATGTGCTATCTGCCATCAGGGGATATCCATGTACGTCTTTTGGGGGTGCAACCCCTTCCTTGTATCTAAAGTCGGTGAACTGAGGAAGGGGTTGCACCCCCAAAACACGTCCATTGATCACCCCTGATGGCAGATAGCACATGTTGACAATAGGGATCAGGATTGTAAACTTCCTAGATGAAAAAAATCCCAAATGTGTGCATATTCAATTTTTGGCTGGGCAAGGGGTGGCAGGACCCCATATTAGGACGGGCACATAGAGACATAGTTTGTGTAAGTGAATGTCTCAGATTGCTCAGAGGTATCCAATGTTGTAATTTTTGGAATGCAACTGTTATTTTTGTATTTTCATAAGCAAAAAATTGCCGGGTTGGGGCCAGGCCAACCCAAAAAAACAAGAAAAAACTAAAAATGGTGAGAATGTGCACAGAGTAAAATATTTGACCACAAACAACGTGTAGCTTCTTTTTATAATACCCTCTAAGCTTATTTGGTTATTTTGTTAGGTTACATAATGAAATGGTTGTTAGTTACTAAAGTAAAATACACTTGGCACTACAAATGCACTAAGACAAACTAGGAGACAGGAAAGAACAAATAATTAAAGGTTTAAACAAGCTTTTTATTTGGATCCTTAGACATAGGCTGGCATAGGAATTGCCCCCCTACCCGTGAAATAATCCATGTATTTGTCCCGAACCTCACGGGCATTTTGGGAGGGCAAGCCAGGACGGGCAGATTCCAGGCCCGGCAGGGGATTTGCAGGGGAAAGTCCAGCCTCTGGCAAAACTGAGGCCATATAGGAATTTGATTTTTGGCTCAGAAAGTTGTGTAGCACACAGCAGCATAATACGACATAGTTTATTTTGTAGTCCGCCAAGTGTATTGAAGTCATAAAAAGGCGGAACCGGCTGGCCATTATGCCAAAGGCATTTTCGACAACTCTTCGGCCCCTTGCCAGCCGGTAATTGAACACCCTCTTGTCTGGGGTCAGGGTCCTCTGAGGAAATGGCCTCATAAGATGCCGTCCGAGCCTGAAGTCTTCATCAGCCAAAAAAAACAAAGGGGAGTCCTTCAATATTCTCTGCATCCGGTGGCAATGCAAGGTCGTCACTCTGGAGACGGAGGGCAAACTCCGTCTGGATGAAGGATCCCCCATCGGACATCCGGCCATTCTTCCCTACATCAACATAGAGGAATTCATACCGTGCTGACACCACCGCCATCAGCACAATGCTATGAAACCCCTTGTAATTGTAGTAGTAGGACCCAGAACGGGGTGGCGGCACGATGCGGACATGCTTCCCGTCTATGGCACCACCGCAGTTGGGGAAGTCCCACCGCGTGGCAAACTCCGATGCCACAGTCTGCCATTCCTGTGGCGTGGAAGGAAGCTGTGGAGTGAAACAAGATGAAATAATATTAGAATACAAAAGTCATACATTACAAGGAAATTCTCTGAAAAAACATTGGAGGCCAACATCAATCAAATTCTACGTTTATTAAGGTGTTTAAAATAAGTATAATGGAAGGCTCATTTATCATATTCATCACCCCCTCTGATGGGCCATTACTAAATTATTTTGGGGGGGGGAGATGTGTTTGGCCACAGGATAGCATTGCAGTGGCGGTGCGTCCAGAGTGGGCGCTGGAGCACTGCCCCCTCTCTCCTGTGCCCATCACTCAGAAAATACATAGGTTCATGCGTTGCATTAACCTATGTATTGTCTATGCCACCCACTATTCAGGTGGATGGCCTCTTGTAAAGCGACCGACATATGAATAATTGCGGCATTTAGGGGGTTCAAATTGCATAGCAGAAACAGGTAGTAAAATAGTCTTGCACATTACAACCTGAGGGATGTAATTGGCTTCCTAAAAGTAAAATAGGGGACGCAGGGGGGGGCATTCCTTGGGGAAACACTGGCAGGCTGCTCTGCCAATCATGTTCACCAAGTCTGTTTAATAGTAACATGATTGGCTGATGCAACATCAAGGGAAGGAGAAGACATCAAGGACAGAAGAAGGATGGCGCTGACCACAAGAAGGTAAGTGCAGGGCTGGGGGGAAACTGGCTGCATTAGAGGGGACTAAATGGCTGCATTGGAGGGAACAAAATGGCTGCATTAGAGGGGACAACTGGGGGCGTTTAATAGGCACCAGAGCAAAAAAGGAGGAAGTTTATTTCCTAAATTGGGGTTTGAACCCCCAAACATTTGGAGCAACAGGCGCCCCTGCTGGAAAAGTTAGTGAAGGGAAATATTTATGGAGGAGAAAAAAGGGGCAATCTAAAGCTTCCAGCATGCATGGGGACAAAGGGGACATTCTCAGCATATTACAATCATGGTAATTAGGGAAGGATGAAAGAAATACAATACATTAGCATACATGTAATACATAAAATGTGATGTTAAGGGAGAAAACTTACCCTAATATAGTCCTCCTGCAGGACTTGTATAATGGCAGAACAGGTGTCTGGGATTATGAGGCCCAGAGCCTGGGGGGAGATGCCTGTGGTGAACTTCAAGTCCTGAAGACTTCTCCCTGTCGCCAGATAACGTAACGTGGCGATGAGCCTCTGCTCAGCACTGATGGCTTCCCGCATAACGGTGTCCTTCCTGGTAATATAGGGGGACACCAAAGCCAACAGTTCCTGAAAAACGGGGTCAGACATCCGCAGAAAATTCCTGTAGTCCTCAGGATTATTCTCGATGATCTCCCGCAGCAGAGGCATATGGCAGAATTGGTCCCGCTGGAGCAACCAATTCTTGGTCCATGAACTCCTCCTCACACCATTCATGGACTGGTCTTGGTCCAAAACAAGCAGACCAACACCAAGCGCACGCACAGCACGAACTCGACGACGAGAACGTCCAGGCGACATGGCTAAGAAACGGTCGTCTTATCAGAATGTACAGAACAGAACGCACTTTAGAACAGCAAGGCCTATGAATAACGAACTGAAAATCAGAAACGAACAGGCAAGAACGCACTGTAAAACAGATACGACCTGCCTAGACGCCCTGAAAGTCAAGATACGAACCCACAAGCACAAACTGAACCGCAGAAAACGATCTGAAAAGTACGAAGACTGAAAAGCGCGAATCGTCTCTTCCCAAACTTTTACTTCACACGCGGTAACACGAGATCAGCAAAAGCAGCCCAAGGGGTGGCGCCAAGAAAAAAGATCTTCCCCTTTATAGTGCCGTCGTACGTGCTGGACGCGAGCACGGAGAACAACGACGAAATTGGAAATTGTCAGTGTGTACGCATGGAAAGCTTGACGAGAAAATCGACAAGCTTAACAAGAATCTCGTCGAAAAAAACGACGTGTTTTTTACGACGAGAAAATCGGTCATGTGTACGAGGCCTTAGAGTTAGGAGAGGGGCCATTCATATGACTCCTTCATGACTTTTAAATGTCAGCTTTTGCTATTGATCTCTGTATACAGCACAATTTTAATAATAGACAACAAGGAGAGTTTCACTTGCTGCCTGCGTATAATACAGGCATACCCCACTTTTAATTACGCAATGGAGTTTATTTACTAAAGCTGGAAAGCACAAAATCAGGCTCACTTCTGCATAGAAACCAATGAGCTTCTAACCCCAGCTTGTTCAATTAAGCCTGGTAATAAAACCTGGAAGTTCATTGGTTTCTATACAGAGGTGAGCCTGATTTTGTGCTTTCCAGCTTTAGTAAATAAACCCCATTGGGAGGCGCATGCGTGGAGCTGACGGCAACAGGCATGTCCCGCTGAAGCTCCGCTATTCCCGAGACCCCGTTACATACACCCACACGGCAGGGTAAAAAGTAAGAAGACTTACCTACCTCTCTATAAGTACCTGAAGAACATTTTAGTATGGTCTTGGGAGCCTCCAGGGGGAAAGCCAAGGCAAAATCCATCAAAGAAAATCTCCTCAGAAGCGCCTGTAAGATGGCACTGACTGGCTCTCCTCACACAAGTACACCTCACGCTGACAAGAAGCAGCAGCAGTTACCTCATACACTGTATGACACAGACTCTGAGTATGGTGCCACCTCTCAACACCAACATTCATACTCATTACATACAAATATTTTGAAACAACTTGAAAACATGCTGCAGAAAGCCTTAAAGCAGACCTCTGACCATATTACTGGGAAATTAACCAAAGAAATCCGTGTCTTAGGTCAGCGGACCGCTGACTTAGAAGGCAGAATGGAAGAAGTGGAAACAAATGTAATTACACATGAAAATGAACTAGAATCACTTAAAGAGGAAAATCTTCTGCTGCAAACGTGTTTGGAAAATTTTGAGAACAGGGCAAGACGCTCAAATCTTCGCATACGAGGTATTCCTGAGACCATTATTGACCTATCATCTATTATTACCGCCCTTTTTTAAGAACTAACACCGTCAATTCCAATTGAGAGATTGGAAATGGACAGAATTCATAGAGCTCTTGTACCCCGTAAATCAGAAGGCCCCCCTCGCGACATAATTGCAAAATTTCATTTTTTTCGCACCAAAGAACAAATTATGCTTGCTGCTAGAGGTAAGGAAAACCTCAGTTTCCAAGGTCACTCATACCAGATTTTTGCTGATTTATCCCCAATAACTGTCGCTAAAATCCTAAAGTTCCCAATTACCATTATGCCCTTTCCATCCTTCCTTCCCCCTTATCCCCTGTCTTATTCCACATTCCCTTACCCTCCCTCCCACTCCTTTACCTCTACATTCCCTGCCTACCCCATCTCCCTACCCCCTTTATTAATAAAATGAGGGTCTTATCTTATCTTATGTTATATTATAATATGGTATAATATATTAAATCAGATTATTTTATTATATTGGTCTGTTTAAAAAGAAAAAAAAACATATTTACTGAATGGAAGTGAAGATTTTTTTTTTTAATATATAATTTTTTAATATACATATATTAACTTACATTCTATACTTATCATCCGAACTACATGAGATATCACCTTCTCACCCACAACTGACAACCCTGAGGTAACCAACACAACTCAACAAAATGTTTACCGTATATACTCGAGTATAAGCCGAGTTTTTCAGCACATTTTTTTGTGCTGAAAATGCCTCCCTCGGCTTATACTCGAGTCACCTTTTTGCGACAGATTTCCCGGATACTTGGGTACCCGGTACTGGCCAGCCGTAGGTCCCCTGGACCCCAAACCTGGCACACATGTAGCCCCCCTCTTGCTCTACAAGTTTGCAAAGTTTGTTGTCCGGGGAACCTACGGCCGGGGAGCACCGATTTTTCAAACCCGGGCACCCCTTCCATAGACTCCCATGTTAAACGGTCATTTCTCTGGTGACTTTAGGGACCCGGTACCGGCCGGTCGTAGGTTCCCTGGACCCGAAACTTGTAGCCCCATTTCTCCCCTATAAGTGTGCAAAGTTTTTTGTCTGGGGGACCTACAGCCGGGGAGCACCGATTTTTCAAAGCCGGGCACCCCTTCCATAGACTCCAATGTTAAACGTCAGTCTAGTCATGGACACAGTGAGGCATAGGCACAGTGAGGCATGGGCACAGTGAGGCATGGACACAGTGAGGCATGCACATGGACACAGTGAGGCAAAGTGAGGCACAGTGAGGCATGCAAATGGACACCCTAGGCTTATACTCGAGTCAATAAGTTTTCCCATTTTTTGTGGTAAAATTAGGTGCCTCCGCTTAAATTCGGGTCGGCTTATACTCGAGTTTATTCGGTACTTTATTTGTTATTGTACATACTATACCTAAATGAATTGACTATAACCATCTTGTGTACTCTATTGTTAAATTTCTCCTAACCCTTCTTATTTTTTAATTTTCTTTATATTTAAAATGGCTATTTTTATATTCTTTGGCATGTTTGGGTTTAAATTTCAACTTTTGTCTCTAGATATACATTTTAGCTAGTGGGAGACCCAAGAATTTGTCACTGCGTCCTCCATTTTTTCTGTCCCAGGACTCTCCTCCATTTTTTGAGTGAGGGGCCTCCTCGGATAGACTTTGCGCTTCCGAACCTGCATCTTTTTTGCATGTTTGGAAAGCCAGTGTTTTATTCTTTTATTGTCTAAAAGTTACTGTAAGCTATTTATCTCAAAATGACTCTCTCCTTTTTTTCTCTTTTCAATACTCCTTTTCTATTTTTTCAATCCTTTTTTCTTCTCCCCGGATTCAACTTTAATCGAAACTTTAATCTACACTTTATGACTGTTATATTAAGCAATTTTCTCTATGAACCAATGTAATAGCTCCTTTAAAGCAGAGGTTCCGCGGTCCATATTTTTTTTTTTTCAGTCCTTTCAATATGGTTACAGATTACAATTTAGTACTCACTCGTCCTGCGCTTTAAATCATCCCCCGTCCGTTTTCGTTAAAAAGAAACAATTATAAAAACTGTTCCTGGGCTTTTCCATTTTGCTTTTGGGCATCGTGAAGCCCACAAGCACAGACTTCCGGGTAGCGGTGATTTCGCTGGACGGCGTCTCCCGGGAAGCATGATACTTTGCTCCCAGGAGACATTGAGGAGACATCCCAGCACACACAGCGCCACCGGGGAAACAAAAAGACCCACCTACTCCCGCGGGAGGAAAACCAGGAAGTGATAAATAATACAGCTGATTCTCGTAAATTAGAGCCGCACAAAAAAAAAAGGTTGGTGACATGTGAATGTAAATATTGCAGGGATATTGGGAATGTAAAGTTTACATTTAGGGTGAACCTCCGCTTTAAATGGTCTTACCTTAAACGTTCATGGTCTAAATATCCCACAAAAATTAACCAAAGTCTTTCGATCACTGTCCTCCTCAAAAGCACACATAGTGTGCTTTCAGGAAACCCACTTTTCAGACTCTTCGACACCTAATTATTTTGGTACACTATATCCCCAAGTTTTTACAGCTTCAGCCAAAACTAAACAAAGAGGAGTACTAATTGCATTTGATAGAACTACACCTTTTTCTCTACAAACTGAGATCAAAGACCCTGATGGTCGTTATCTTATTCTTACAGAGCAACTGTGTGATATTATGATTACAGTAGTGTCCTACCATACACCTAACAGAAGTCGATCGTCCTTTCTCTCCCACCTGTTTCAAGTAATTGATTCACATAAACTGGGCACACTTTTGATCTGTGAGGATTCGAATCAAGTTTTATACCCTTATATAGACAAATCACCTACCCCTCTCGCATCTAACCCACAATCTCGAATGTTTCAAAGACTCTTACAAAAACATTTCTGGCGAGAAATCAACCCAACTAAACGTCAATATTCCTTTTATTCCCAAACACAAATCATTTTCCTGTATAGACCATATTCTAATATCAATAAGTATGTCCCCAGAACTGATCACATCATCTATTTTACCCTTTACATGGACTGACCATTCTGCAATAATTTCCTCCTTCGCTTCTCTCTTACCCAAAAAACAAGACCCCACATGGTATAATAATGACTCAACCTTATCCCATCCATCACATTCTTGTGATTTAGAAACAGCCATAAAAGAGTATCTAAAAAATAATAATACCCCCGACATATCTTTAACTCTATGGGAAGCTCACAAACCCGTATTATGCAGAACTTGTTTACGCCAAGCATCATACCTTAAAAAAGAAAAGAAGAAACTACAACAAAAATTAGAAGCAAACTTTAATACCTGTCACACAAACTTCCAGACAAACCCAACGCCTGTAACTAAATCTCATTTAGACGAAGCCAGACTAAAACTTGATCTTTTTTTATCTGGCTCAGTAGACAAAACCTTACGTAAATCCAAACATAAATTTTATCTTAATGCCAATAAACCTGGTACTCTTCTGTCCTGAGCTCTTAAAAAGTTGAATAGCCCATTTAAACCGATCCGACTGAAAACACCACATAACACTTATACCAGCAATCCAAAAAAGATACTACAAACCTTTCACAAACATCTTACAAATACATATAATAAGGGAGAACCATTTTTACCAATCCTCCGCAGAAACATTTTTCTCACAAATTACTCTCTCAACTATCCCATCAAATCAACAGGAAGATCTTGAAAGGCCTATTACAACTATAGAAGTTGAACAAGCTATCAAATCACTTAAGCTAAACAAACGACCAGGCCCTGACGGTTTTTCCGCCCTGTATTACAAAAAATTCTTCCATCTTCTTGCACCAATGCTCTCAAACGCTTTCAATTTGATTCTTAATAATCAATCCCTTCGCCCTGAAACCCTAACAGCCATAATCACAATGATACCCAAACCCCAATCGGACGACACATCGTGCGCTAATTATAGGCCCATATCTCTACTCAACCTTGATATAAAACTGCTAGCTAAAATTCTAGCGACCCGTCTAAACAATATTATAGGCTCACTAATTAATAAGGACCAAGTTGGGTTCATGCCCTTCCGCCAAGCAGCAGATAATGTACGCAGGGCAACACTACTGATCCAAGCAGCCAAAACACGACAAATATCCATGTGTCTTTTGTCATTAGATATTAAAAAAGCTTTTGACACAGTGTCATGGCCCTACTTACATTTTACACTACAACGTTGGGGCTTTGGACCCCACTTCCTTAATTGGGTTTCATCACTATATAATACCACCAAAGCATATGTCAAATATGCTGGGTACAAATCACCTCTGTTTGACATACATAGAGGAACGCGTCAAGGCTGCCCTTTATCTCCACATTCTTTCGCCCTTCTTATAGAACCCCTTGCTCAGACCATACGTTCAGATCCCTCAATTTAAGGACTAGACTTAGCTGTAGTTGTGTCTATTCGCCGACAATATCTTAATTTTTATGTCTTCCCCTCATATTTCAGCCCCCAACCTTATAAATAAACTACAACATTTTGCCCACATTTCTGGACTTAAAATTAACCCCCAAATATCCACAGCTTTAACCACTTAAGCCCCGGACCATTTTGTAGCTAAAGGACCAGAGCTGTTTTCAGAATTTTGCACTGCGCTGCTTTAACTGTAAATTGTGCAGACATGCAATGTTGTACCGAAACGAAATTTGTGTCCTTTTCTTCCCACAAATAGAGCTTTCTTTTAATGGTATTTGATTGCCTCTGCGATTTTTATTTTTTGCCATATAAACGGAAAAAGACCGGAAATTTTGAAAAAAAATTATATTTTCTACTTTTTGTTATAAGAATAATCGAATAAACTCAATTTTAGTCATACATTTAGACGAAAATGTATTCAGCCACATGTCTTTAGTAAAAAAAATGTCAATAAGCGTATATTTATTAGTTTGCGCAAAAGTTATAGCGTCTACAAACTAGGGTACATTTTCTGGAATATACACAGCTTTTAATTTATGACTGCCTATCTCATTTCTTGAGGTGCTAAAATGGCAGGGCAGTACAAAACCCCCCCAAATGAAAGGGCAACTGTGTGATATTTTTGGAAAGAAGACACCCCAAGGAAATTTCTGAGAGGCATGTTGAGCCCAATGAATATTTTTTTTTGTCTCAAGTGAATGAATAATGACTAAAAAAAAAAAAAAAAATTACAAAAAGTTGTCACTAAATGATATATTGCTCACACATGCCATGGTTATATGTGGAATTGCACCCCAAAATACATTTTGCTGCTTCTCCTGAGTACAGGGATACCACATGTGTGGGACTTTTTTGGAGCCTAGCCGCGTACGGGCCCCCGAAAACCAAGCACCGCCTTCAGGATTTCTAAGGGCGCAAATTTTTGATTTCACTCCTCACTACCTATCACAGTTTTGAAGGCCATAAAATGCCAAAATAGCACAAAACACCCCCAAATGACCCCATTTTAGAAAGTAGACACCCCAAGGAAATTGCTGAGAGGCCTGTTGAGCCCATTGAATATTTTTTTTTTGTCCCAAGTGATTGAATAATGACAAAAAAATATAAAAATTACAAAAAGTTGTCACTAAATGATATATTGCTCACACATGCCATGGTTATATATGGAATTACACCCCAAAATACATTTTGCTGCTTCTCCTGAGTACGGGGATACCACATGTGTGGGACTTTTTGGGAGCCTAGCCGCGTACGGGACCCCGAAAACCAAGCACCGCCTTCAGGATTTCTAGGCACAAATTTTTGATTTCACTCCTAACTACCTATCACAGTTTCGAAGGCCATAAAATGCCAAAATAGCACAAAACCCCCCCAAATGACCCCATTTTGGAAAGTAGACACCCCAAGCTATTTGCTGAGAGGCATGGTGAGTATTTTACAGCTCTCATTTGTTTTTGAAAATGAAGAAAGAAAATATATATATATATTTTTTTTTCAATTTTAAAAACTTTGTGACAAAAAACCGAGATCTGCAAAATACTCACCATACCTCTCAGCAAATAGCTTGGGGTGTCTACTTTCCAAAATGGGGTCATTTGGGCGGGTTTTGTGCCATCTGGGCATTCCATGGCCTCCGAAACTGTGATAGGCAGTGAGAAGTGAAATCAAAAATTTACACCCTTAGAAAGCCTGAAGGCGGTGCTTGGTTTTGGGGTCCCGTACGCGGCTAGGCTCCCAAAAAGTCTCACACATGTGGTATCCCCGTACTCAGGAGAAGCAACAGAATGTGTTTTGGGGTGTAATTCCACATATGCCCATGACATGTTTGAGCAATATATCATTTAGTGACAACTTTGTGCAAAAAAATAAATAAAAATAAAAAAATTGTCTTTTTTCCGCAACTTGTGTCAACATATAAAATATTCCATGGACTCGACATGCCTCTCAGTATATAGCTTGGGGTGTCTACTTTCCAAAATGGGGTCATTTGGGGGGGTTTTGAACTGTTCTGGCATTTTATACACAACATTAGGAAGCTTACATCCACTCTTCTAACCACTTGAAGACAAAGCCCTTTTTGACACTTTTTGTTTAAATGAAAACATATTTTTTTTTGCAAGAAAATTATGTTGAACCCCCAAACATTATATATATTTTTAAAGCAAAGGCCCTACAGATTAAAATGGTGGGTGTTGCATTATTTTTTTCTACACAGTATTTGCGCAGCGATTTTTCAAACACATTTTTTGGGGAAAAAATACACTTTTTTTAATTTTAATGCAGTAAAACACACTATATTGCCCAAATGTTTGATGAAATAAAAAAGATGATCTTAGGCCGAGTACATAGATACCAAACACGACAAGCTTTAAAATTTTGCACAAACGCGCATGGGCGACAAACTACATACATTTTTAAAAGCCTTTAAAAGCCTTTACAGGTTACACCGTTAGATTTACAGAGGAGGTCTACTGCTAAAATTACTGCCCTCGATCTGAACTTCGCGGTGATACCTCACATGCATGGTGCAATTGCTGTTTACAAATGACGCCAGACCGACGCTTGCGTTCGCCATTGGGCAAGAGCAGGTCAGGACAGGGGTGCTTTTTTTTTTATTATTAATTTTGCTTTTTTATTTTATTTTTAAACTGTTGCTTCCATATTTATTTATTTTTTTATCATTTTTATTGTTATCTCAGGGAATGTAAATATCCCCTATGATAGCAATAGGTAGTGACAGGTACTCTTTTTTTGAAAAAAAACTGGGGTCTATTGGACCCTAGATCTTTCCTCTGCCCTCAAAGCATCTGACCACACCAAGATCGGTGTGATAAAATGCTTTCCCAATTTCCCAATGGCGCTTTTTATATCCGGGGGGGACATTCCCTCCCACTGCTTGTAAAAGCAGTCCAGAGGCTAATTAGATTTTATACAAGTAAATATGCGCATGAGTCCAAATCGCTGTTATCCTTAGAGTATGGGGTTTAGGATAGTGTATGTACAATGCATGTACAATCGGTAAACATAGAGACCAGGCTCTCGGGGCATGTGGAGGGGAGAGAGAAAAAATGAATAAATGAATGAAGGGGAGGGAGCCGGGCGGGGAGTAGTAAAAACAGTCACATATACAGTCTCAGGGCTGCCATCAAGGAGAAACAGAAACCGTGTTCCAAAAGTACTGAAAAGAAAAGCAAGGGGAGAGGCGCCTCTGAGTGCAGATGTTTAAAACAATTTAATAAGAGATTGCAGTACAAGCAACTCACATTTTACTGGATAAAAACAGGCATTGTACGATTTCCATATGTAGAAGAGGGTATCATCAGGTCAGTCATCAGCCTCCTTCTCCTGCTGGGGCGCTGTGTTGCTGGTTCTTCCTATCTGCACCGCTTTAGATGGATGGAATAGCCGGCGGCGGTGGAGATACTGCAGAGCACGGCCTGGGTGATGGTTTTTCCGGCAGGCGAGGGCCGATGACGTCACTGGCATGCGACGCGTTTCCTGAGCCGGCGTGCTGCGTGTGACGTGGCAGTCGCGCTCCTTTGTCGAGCTTGACAAAGGAGCGCGACTGCCACGTCACACGCAGCACGCCGGCTCAGGAAACGCGTCGCATGCCAGTGACGTCATCGGCCCTCGCCTGCCGGAAAAACCATCACCCAGGCCGTGCTCTGCAGTATCTCCACCGCCGCCGGCTATTCCATCCATCTAAAGCGGTGCGGATAGGAAGAACCAGCAACACAGCGCCCCAGCAGGAGAAGGAGGCTGATGACTGACCTGATGATACCCTCTTCTACATATGGAAATCGTACAATGCCTGTTTTTATCCAGTAAAATGTGAGTTGCTTGTACTGCAATCTCTTATTAAATTGTTTTAAACATCTGCACTCAGAGGCGCCTCTCCCCTTACTTTTCTTTTCAGAGGCTAATTAGCCACTAGGATTGCTTTTACATGAAAGCCGGCCGCTGGCTGAAAAGAATGATACCAAGATGATACCTAAACCCGCAGGCATCATTCTGGTATAAACATTCAAAGTCCAGCAACATACCAGTACGTTGCTGGTCCTTGTTGGACATGTATTGTAATCTTTTTTTTCATGCAGCCTGTTGGCTGAACGAAAAAAAAAGATTGATCGGTGGGTATGCCCACCATTAGAATACCGCCCTTCATCCACCCACTTCTAATGATGGGCATACATGCACCATTTATATATGCCGAAGCATGGGGGCATCTTCCCGCAAAAGTTATGCCGCGTACACATGGTCAGACTTTTCCACGGGCAAGCCTCCATCGGAATTTCGACCGTATGTACGCGGCATTAGGAGCAAAATCGCTCCTCCGCCCCTGCTGCCCCAATGCTTCGGCATATATGCTTTTTTTTTTTTAACTGTGGTGGTGAAATCACCTCCTACAGCACTGGAGTCGCAGTGATCAGGCCTGTCTCTGCGAACGCTGCAGTTATGTGTGTTGTGTTTTGCAAGTGACAGTGATCGATCGATACTGCACTTGGGTGGCCTGGGCTGGACGGAGGGGCAAAACGCAGGTGCTAGCAGGTATCTGGGCTGATCCCGCTAACACTGCGTTTTTGGGAACCCTAAACTGCTGGGGACGCTAGTATAGATCTGATCAGATATTGATCTGTTCAGATACTATACCACTAAGGGGGGTGTATGCTTCACGCGTGGGTGTTAGCGTTACTGGCACTTACCTGACGCTGCCTGGGGTGTGACGCAGACCCTCTCTGACGCTAAAACCTAATTGATATCACCCGCCGGGCGATCAGGGGGTTAAACCTTTATTGGGTTATATACGGGGGGTGCCCTGACACTATAAAAAGCAAACTAACTAACCAGCGTCACCCGTAACACTTATATGGTGATTACTGGTGAAAGGGTTAACTAGGGGCAATTAGGGGGTTAAAACCTTTATTAGGTAATATATAGGGGTACCTGACGCTATATAAAAACCTGACGGCGAACCTAAAAAAAATTACTGGCTACCTATCGGCATCACCGACACTAAGACAGCAATCAGAAAAACGATCGCTTAGCGACAGTGGTGATAGGGGGTGAAAGGGTTACCTGGGGGGCGATCAAGGAGGTTAAACCTTTATTAGATAATATATGGGGGTACCTGACGCTATAAAAACCTGCGGCGAACCTAAAAAAAATTACTGGCTACCGATCGGCATCACCAACACTAAGACAGCGATCAGAAAAACGATTGCTTAGCGACAGTGGTGATAGGGGGTGAAAGGGTTACCTGGGGGGCGAACAAGGGGGTTAAACCTTTATTAGATAATATATGGGGGTACCTGACGCTATAAAAACCTGCGGCGAACCTAAAAAAAATTACTGGCTACCGATCGGCATCACCGACACTAAGACAGCGATCAGAAAAACTATCGCTTAGCGACAGTGGTGATAGGGGGTGAAAGGGTTACCTGGGGGGCGATCAAGGGGGTTAAACCTTTATTAGGTAATATATGGGGGTACCCGACGCTATAAAAACCTGCGGCGAACCTAAAAAAAATTACTGGCTACCGATCGGCATCACCAACGCTAAGACAGCGATCAGAAAAACGATCGCTTAGCGACAGTGGTGATAGGGGGTGAAAGGGTTACCTGGGGGGCGATCAAGGGGGTTAAACCTTTATTAGGTAATATATGGTGGTACCTGACGCTATAAAAACCTGCTGCGAACCTAAAAAAAATAACTGGCTACCGATCTGCATCACCGACGCTAAAGCCTCGTACACACGACCGATTTTCTCGTCGTAAAAAACACGTCGTTTTTTTCGACGAGATTCTTGTTAAGCTTGTCGATTTTCTCGTCAAGCTTTCTATGCGTACACACTGTCATTTCCCAATTTCCTCGTGGTTCTCTGCGCTCACGTCCAGCACGTACGACGGCACTATAAAGGGGAAGATCTTTTTTCTTGGCGCCACCCCTTGGGCTGCTTTTGCTGATCTCGTGTTACCGCGTGTGAAGTAAAAGTTTGGGAAGAGACGATTCGCGCTTTTCAGTCTTCGTACTTTTCAGATCGTTTTCTGCCGTTCAGTTTGTGCTTGTGGGTTCGTATCTTGACTTTCAGGGCGTCTAGGCAGGTCGTATCTGTTTTACAGTGCGTTCTTGCCTGTTCGTTTCTGAATTTCAGTTCGTTATTCATAGGCCTTGCTGTTCTAAAGTGCGTTCTGTTCTGTACGTTCTGATTAGACGACCGTTTCCTAGCCATGTCGCCTGGACGTTCTCGTCGTCGAGTTCGTGCTGTGCGTGCGCTTGGTGTTGGTCTGCTTGTTTTGGACCAAGACCAGTCCATGAATGGTGTGAGGAGGAGTTCATGGACCAAGAATTGGTTGCTCCAGCGGGACCAATTCTGCCACATGCCTCTGCTGCGGGAGATCGTCGAGAATAATCCTGAGGACTACAGGAATTTTCTGAGGATGTCTGACCCCGTTTTTCAGGAACTGTTGGCTTTGGTGTCCCCCTATATTACCAGGAAGGACACCGTTATGCGGGAAGCCATCAGTGCTGAGCAGAGGCTCATCGCCACGTTGCGTTACCTGGCGACAGGGAGAAGTCTTCAGGACTTGAAGTTCACCACAGGCATCTCCCCCCAGGTTCTGGGCCTCATAATCCCAGACACCTGTTCTGCTATTATACAAGTCCTGCAGGAGGACTATATTAGGGTAAGTTTTCTCCCTTCACATCACATTTTATGTATTACATGTATGCTAATGTATTGTATTTCTTTCATCCTTTCCTAATTACCATGATTGTAATATGCTGAGAATGTCCCCTTTGTCCCCATGCATGCTGGAAGTTTTTAAATGCCCCTTTTTTATCCTCCCTAAATATTTCCCCTCACTAACTTTTCCAGCAGGAGCGCCTGTTGCTCCAAATGTTGGGGGGTTACAACCCCAATTTCGGAAATAAACTTCCTCCTTTTTTGCTCTGTTGCCTAATAAACGCCCCCAGTTGTCCCCTCCAATGCAGCCATTTAGTCCCCTCTATTGCAGCCAGTTTCCCCCCAGCCCTGCACTTACCTTCTTGTGGTCAGCGCCATCCTTCTTCTGTCCTTGATGTCTTCTCCTTCCCTTCATGTTGCATCAGCCAATCATGTTACCATTAAACAGACTTGGTGAACATGATTGCCAGAGCTGCCTGTCAGTGTTTACACAAGGAATGCCCCCTCCTTGCGTCCCCGATTTTTCTTTGAGGAAGCCAATTACATCCCTCAGGTTGTAATTTGCAAGACTTTTTTAATACCTGTTTCTGCTCTGCAATTTTAACCCCCTAAATGACGCAATTAATCATATGTCGGTCGCTTTACAAGAGGCCATCCACCTGAATAGTGTGCGGCATAGACAATACATAGGTTCATGCAACGCATGAACCTATGTATTGTTCTGAGTGATGGGCACAGGAGAGAGGGGACAGTGCTCCAGCGCCCACTCTGGACGCACCGCCACTGCAATGCTATCCTGTGGCCAAACACATCTCCCCCCCCAAAATAATTTAGTAATGGCCCATCAGAGGGGGTGATGAATATGATAAATGAGCCTTCCATTATACTTTTTTTACACACCTTAATAAACGTATAATTAGATTGATGTTGGTCTCTAATTTTTTGGTCTTGAATTTGCTTGTAATGTATGCCTTTGTTTTTCTAATATTATTTCATCTTGTTTCACTCCACAGCTTCCTTCAACGCCACAGGAATGGCAGACTGTGGCATCGGAGTTTGCCACGCGGTGGGACTTCCCCAACTGCGGTGGTGCCATAGACGGGAAGCACGTCCGCATCGTGCCGCCACCCCGTTCTGGATCCTACTACTACAACTACAAGGGGTTTCATAGCATTGTGCTGATGGCGGTGGTGTCAGCACGGTATGAATTCCTCTATGTTGATGTAGGGAAGAATGGCCGGATGTCCGATGGGGGATCCTTCATCCAGACGGAGTTTGCCCTCCGTCTCCAGAGTGACGACCTTGCATTGCCACCGGATGCAGGGAATATTGAAGGACTCCCCTT
The DNA here is from genome assembly GCA_029206835.1 of Rana muscosa. Classification (NCBI taxonomy): domain Eukaryota; kingdom Metazoa; phylum Chordata; class Amphibia; order Anura; family Ranidae; genus Rana; species Rana muscosa. The sequence continues at coordinate 85,859,926 of CM055125.1, read as the reverse complement.
TGTTTTCTTGGCTGATGAAGCCTTCGGACTCGGACGGCATCTTATGAGGCCATTTCCACAGAGGACCCTGACCCCAGAGAAGAGTGTGTTCAATTACCGGCTGGCCAGGGCCCGAAGAGTCGTTGAAAATGCCTTCGGCATAATGGCCAGCCGGTTCCGCCTTTTTATGACTTCCATCCACTTGGCGGACTACAAAATAAACTATGTAGTGTTATGCTGCTGTGTGCTACACAATTTTCTTTGCCGCAAAGCGAATTCATATATGGCCTCAGTTTTGCCAGAGGCTGGACTTTCCCCTGCAAATCCCCTTCCGGGCCTGGAATCTGCCCGTCTTGGCTTGCCCCCCCAAAATGCCCGTGTGGTTCGGGACAAATACATGGAGTATTTCACGGGTAGGGGGGCAATTCCTATGCCAGCCTATGTCTAAGTATCCCAATAAAAATCTTGTTTAAACCTTTAATTATTTGTTCTTTCCTGTCTCCTAGTTTGTCTTTGTGCATTTGTAGTGGCAAGTGTATTTTACTTTAGTAAATAACAACCAATTTCACTATGTTACCTTACAAAAGAACCAAATAAGCTTAGAGTGTATTATAAAAAGAAGCTACACGTTGTTTGTGGTCAAATATTTTACTCTCTGCACATTTTTTTTTGTTTTACTTTGGGGTTGGCCTGACCACAACCCGTCAAATTTTGGCTTATGAAAATACAAAAATACCACTTGCATTTCTAAAATGACAACATTGGATACCTCTGAGCAATCTGAGACATTCAGTTACACAAACTATGTCTCTATGTGCCCGTCCTAATATGGGGTCCTGCCACCCCTTGCCCAGCCAAAAATTCAATATGCACACATTTTTACTTTTTTGCAAATAGGAAGTTTACAATCCTGATCCCTATTGTCAACATGTGCTATCTGCCATCAGGGGTGATCAATGGATGTGTTTTGGGGGTGCATCCCCTTCCTCAGTTCACCGACTTTTGATACGAGGAAGGGGTTGCACCCACAAAAGACGTACATGGATATCCCCTGATGGCAGATAGCACATGTTCACACACTGTGTGCATATTCAATTTTTGGCTGCTTTGTTACTCAAAAAATTAGTAAAAATATAAAAACAAACATGTAAAAACAAATGTGTTTGGATGGCTTATTGAATTCTCCCCAAAACATCGAGAATGTCTTTAAATGTTTGTTCCATCACATGGATTCTTTGTTTAATTAGGTCCAGTTCCGTGCTACATTCCATCACTTGCTGGATGAGGCGGAGGGCACTGTCAGCAGAGAACGGTGTGCTATCCTTCACAACATTTCCATCCCCTAAAAACCATTAAAAAAAATTAATAAAACTCTGCAGGCCTACCTCGCTTACCTTAAGCTGTGGTGTCAGATACTGACCTGTTGTGGTGACCAGATCCACAACGTCATCCACCTCTCCTTCCTGCACTTCTCCTTCCTCCACCTCAACTTCCTGCACATCTTTTGGTTGTGGATCTTTGGGAGTTTGGGGTTGCTTGGAAGTTGTGGGGTGCATGTGCTCCCTGGAGTGTCCTCCTCCCAGTCTTCTCTCCCCTATGAGAATAAAACCAAAGGTCTATTTATCACACTGTAAAAATCTCATTTTTAAACTTAAAACAGGCTAAATTGTTTGGAAGTGGGGTACAAGTGTGTGTTTGTGCGGAATTTAAAGAAAAATGCATTCTTTATGACCCCAAATATGTTTATTATTCACATTTGGATGTAATTTTTTGGACATGGAGGCACCACAAATAAACTCTGATGCACCTGTGTGGGACACCCAAAAAAGGCGGGTCTGGTGGCCCACACTATAGTGCTCCAAAGTACAGATGTGGAAGCAGCTGCTGAGTGTCCTCTCCTTTACACTGATTAAAGTTTGCATTTCATTCTCCTTACAAACACATCATCTAGACTTAAAAATTATCCACAATACTTGATCAAAAATGGCAGATGTCTAATTACTTTTGGGGGTCTTAAATAAGCCAAAACCACGGATAGTGGCCGAACGAAGTGTCGGTAACGTAACGAACGATTACTGTGCCCAACCTAGTTCAAAATAATACATTTTGGAAGGGAGTCCAATATGCTTTAAAAAAAAAAAAAGTCAGTTTCTAAAAAGATTAATAGCAGAAAGGTCGTCATTTTACTTACTTTTAGCGAGCATCCTCTTTATGCTCCTCAACTGGTCTGGCTCCCTCAGTTTGAGGTCTGACCACCTCTTTCTGAGCTGCTCATTTGAGCGTTTCACCCCGAACTTCGCCCTCAGACTCTTCACAACTTTAGTGAGGATTTTGGCCTTCCTTCTATTTGGTTTGCTATACGGCCCATGCTTGGCATCATAATCAGCCTTGACCAAGATGTCCACCATCTCCGCCATCTCCGCCAAAGACATATTCGATGCCTTGAATCTCCTCCTTGATCGTGACGTGTCCTCGGTCTCCGGGCTTGTCTCCTCGCTAGTTGCAGGATTATCAGACACCTGCTGTAACTCCGCCATATCTGTCTGCGCGCCGAAAGAGAAGGGGCGGGGAAAAGATGTTAGTTAGAACGTCATGGGCGGGCGACGTGTGCGGAGCGACGTGTTCGAATTTGGACGCATGCGTGGTGTGTATATAGCAAACACACATGTGACTATACAGGTCCTTCTCAAAAAATTAGCATATTGTGATAAAGTTCATTATTTTCTGCAATGTACTGATAAACATTCGACTTTCATATATTTTAGATTCATTACACACAACTGAAGTAGTTCAAGCCTTTTCTTGTTTTAATATTGATGATTTTGGCATACAGCTCATGACAACCCAAAATTCCTATCTCAAAAAATTAGCATATCATGAAAAGGTTCTCTAAACGAGCTATTAACCTAATCATCTGAATCAACTAATTAACTCTAAACACCTGCAAAAGATTCCTGAGGCTTTTAAAAACTCCCAGCCTGGTTCATTACTCAAAACCGCAATCATGGGTAAGACTGCCGACCTGACTGCTGTCCAGAAGGCCATCATTGACACCCTCAAGCAAGAGGGTAAGACACAGAAAGAAATTTCTGAACGAATAGGCTGTTCCCAGAGTGCTGTATCAAGGCACCTCAGTGGGAAGTCTGTGGGAAGGAAAAAGTGTGGCAGAAAACGCTGCACAACGAGAAGAGGTGACCGGACCCTGAAGAAGATTGTGGAGAAGGACCGATTCCAGACCTTGGAGGACCTGCGGAAGCAGTGGACTGAGTCTGGAGTAGAAACATCCAGAGCCACCGTGAACAGGCGTGTGCAGGAAATGGGCTACAGGTGCCGCATTCCCCAGGTCAAGCCACTTTTGAACCAGAAACAGCGGCAGAAGCGCCTGACCTGGGCTACAGAGAAGCAGCACTGGACTGTTGCTCAGTGGTCCAAAGTACATTCGGAAATCAAGGTGCCAGAGTCTGGAGGAAGACTGGGGAGAGGGAAATGCCAAAATGCCTGAAGTCCAGTGTCAAGTACCCACAGTCAGTGATGGTCTGGGGTGCCATGTCAGCTGCTGGTGTTGGTCCACTGTGTTTTATCAAGGGCAGGGTCAATGCAGCTAGCTATCAGGAGATTTTGGAGCACTTCATGCTTCCATCTGCTGAAAAGCTTTATGGAGATGAAGATTTCATTTTTCAGCACGACCTGGCACCTGCTCACAGTGCCAAAACCACTGGTAAATGGTTTACTGACCATGGTATTACTGTGCTCAATTGGCCTGCCAACTCTCCTGACCTGAACCCCATAGAGAATCTGTGGGATATTGGGAAGAGAAAGTTGAGAGACGCAAGACCCAACACTCTGGATGAGCTTAAGGCCGCTATCGAAGCATCCTGGGCCTCCATAACACCTCAGCAGTGCCACAGGCTGGTTGCCTCCATGCCACGCCGCATTGAAGCAGTCATTTCTGCAAAAGGATTCCCGACCAAGTATTGAGTGCATAACTGAACATAATTATTTGAAGGTTGACTTTTTTTGTATTAAAAACACTTTTCTTTTATTGGTCGGATGAAATATGCTAATTTTTTGAGATAGGATTTTTGGGTTTTCATGCGCTGTATGCCAAAATCATCAATATTAAAACAAGAAAAGCCTTGAACTACTTCAGTTGTGTGTAATGAATCTAAAATATATGAAAGTCTAATGTTTATCAGTACATTACAGAAAATAATGAACTTTATCACAATATGCTAATTTTTTGAGAAGGACCTGTAGTACGTTCGGTGTGCGGAGAGAGGAGTTCAAGTGACGGACGTGCGAACAAAGGTATGTGATTTTGTGAGACTTGTTAAAATTGTTGGCCTATACTGTCTTGAGATTGTTGGAGGATATATATGGTGACTAGGATGTGAAGGAGGTTAGACTGTTTGCCTCACATTATTTAAATATAATTTATTTTACTTGCAGATACAATATGAATGTATTTATTAGCGACAAAGAGTTCCTGGCGGAATTTATTGACCGGGTAAGGGAGCTGCCGGCTCTGTGGGAGACCAAAAACCCCATCCATAAAAAAAAGGGGTGAGAAAAGCAGCGCTGGAGAAGCTGCTCCCATTTGTGCATACCAAGGTGCCCACAGCCACAGCAAAACAAGTGGACACTAAAATTGGGAGCTTGAGAGGTACCTACAGGACTGAACACTCTAAGGTGCTGGCTTCTCAGAGGTCAGGAGCAGCAGCAGATGATGTTTATGTCCCGGTTTTGTGGTACTACAGCAGGATGTCCTTCCTGGATGACCACATTGAGCCAAGGCCATCACTCTCCACTCTTCCCCCCAGACTTCCCTGCAGCCAACCTGAGCCTTCTCTGGAGCAAGAGGAGGCAGCCATCCTGGATGATCCTGATTTGGCCATCTGGAGCCAGGTATAGTATTAACTGAAAATGTAGTGGGATAAAATTAATGTTTCCCAAATATGTCAGGATGAGAAACATACATTATTTTGTATTCAACAAGTGAAATCATGATCTGTAGACATTATTCTGCACTTAATTGTGTGGTAAATAGTCAAGCTGATGTAGTGGTAAATTTAAAGCAAGGATTTATGCATTTACATTCTAATTGCTTCCATCAGGATTACAAAGTTTGATGCAAAGATTAAACCAACATATTAAACTATGTTTCTTTTTCATACACAGGATGAAATCAGCCAGGAGGAGGGTCTGGAAACTGTCAGGCAGGAGGAGGAAGGGCCCAGTGGCAGCCAGGAGGTGGCAGGGCCCAGTGGCAGCCAGGAGGTGGCAGGGCCCAGTGGCAGCCAGGAGGTGGCAGGGCCCAGTGGCAGACAGGAGGTGGCAGGGCCCAGTGGCAGCCAGGAGGTGGCAGGGCCCAGTGGCAGACAGGAGGTGGCAGGGCAAAGGAGAAGCACCAGATCCCAGGTGCCTCCCATCAGGCTTCACAAAAGAGGCAGGAGGGACAGGACCACCAGTGAGGCAGCAATGGCCCTTATTAAAGAGGCCCATGCCACCCTCAAGGAGCCCACATCCCCTGAAGAGGCCATTGCCGGCCTAGTGGAGGCTAAGTTCAAGGTGATGAGCATGGAGCAACGCCTCCTATGCAAACCCCTGCTCATCACCTTGCTCAACAAGGGGGTGATGGAGCAAATTACCCCCAATACCGCCATATGTGAGGTGGCCCAACTGACCCAACCTCAACCTCCACCTCCACCTTCCTCTTCTGCCCCACCCCCTTCTGCTACCCCTCCACCTTCTGCCCCACCCCCTTCTGCTACACCTCCACCTTCTTCTTCTGCCCCACCCCCTTCTGCTACACCTCCACCTTCTGCCCCACCCCCTTCTGCTACACCTCCACCTTCTGCCCCACCCCCTTCTGCTACACCTCCACCTTCTTCTTCTGCCCCACCCCCTTCTGCTACACCTCCACCTCCTCCTCCTGACAGGAGTACCCCTCCAGTGGGCCAGCCTCCAGCTAAACGAAGAAGGAAGGCTTCAGTAAAGGCTGCAGGGAAGGTTGCCAGGAAGAAGAGGAAGTGATGGCCTTGCTTCATTGTGGTCGCACTGGTCGGACAGAAGGCAGCCTGTTGTAGTACCACACACTTGGGACATATATCTCACCTGCTGCTGTTCCTGACCTCTGGGAGGCCAGCATCAGATTGTGTTCTGAAATGTGGGCCTTCTCAAGCTCCCAATTTTAGTGTCCACACAGGGTTGCTGTGTGCTCTGGGGTCCCTGGGATGCACAAATGGCAGCAGCTTCTCCAGCGCTGCCTTCTCTTTATTTAATTTATAAACATGAATAAATGTGTTTTTTGTTTAAGTTCATACTTGACTATGTGTATTTTTAAATAAAAAAAAACAAGCTTTGGAGTAAGCAGATACATTTGACTGACAATAAAAGGCACAGATATCACCCCCCCAAAAGAATAACTAAATCTGATTAGCTCAAAAACATGGTGTGAAATTTTAAAAATATAGATTAGAAAATTAAATGTGAGATCGCTATCAAAACATTGAGAAATTATAATTAACATCATTTTGAAAAATCTAACCATTTAAATTATTCCTAAAAACTTGCACGATATAATACACATAAATCTTATAAAGAGCAGCATGAAAAAGGTTAAAAATAAGGCATAACTCTGTGTGAATATCAGCAGCAAAAGAAGGTCTCTCGTTTTGATTAATGTAACATTCTAACGAAGAATTCAATGCAGAACATTTAAACGATGAAATATTTATGAGCGTGACGAATGTGCTCTCTCCATTATGAAGGCTTGTTTTACCAGAAGATGCGCTCCCGTCTCATAGTTGCTTGTGAGCATGCGCGCTTTTGGAAGAGTCGTAAAAGCATACACACGAACCATTTTCTCGTCACAAAACAGGCCGACGAGAAACACGACGAGGAAATCTGGACTCCTGACGAGAAAATAGAGAGCAGGTTCTCTATTTTCTCGTCGAGATTCTCGTCAAGTTTCTCGTCGTAAAACCATACACACGAACGTTTTTCTAGACAAAAAAACTCTCGCGGCACTTTTCTTGACTGTTTACGACGAGAAAATCGGTCATGTGTACGAGGCCTAAGACAGCGATCAGAAAAATGATCGCTTAGTGACAGTGGTGATAGGGGGTGAAAGGGTTACCTGGGGGGCGATCAAGGGGGTTAAACCTTTATTAGGTAATATATGGGGGTACCCGACGCTATAAAAACCTGCGGCGAACCTAAAAAAAATAACTGGCTACCGATCGGCATCACCAACGCTAAGACAGCAATCAGAAAAATTATCGCTTAGCGACGGCGGTGCTAGGGGGTGAAAGGGTTATCTGGGGGCAGCGATCAGGGGGTTAAACCTTTATTAGGGGGGGGTTAGGGGGCTACACTGGACCTAAAACTAACTTTAGTGACACTTTTACAGTCAGTCAGTAATCAGTAAATAAATGGTCACTGCAATCAGTGACACTGTGACTGGGGGCTGGGGGGTGATCTGGGGGGTGATCTGGGGGGGCCTGGGGGGCGATTTATGTGCCTATGTGTCCTGGTGTCAGTGTAGTGTTTTGTGCACTAACCAGCATCTTCTCCTGTACGGCGCTCGGTATATGTGAGCGCCGCAGGAGAGATGACATCACTTCCTCTGCCTGTGTAAACATTACACAGGCAGGGGAAGGATTCGATTCGCTGGGAGCGATCGAGAGGGGGTGGCCGGAATCGAACGGCTGTCCCCTCATCCCTGATCGCTCCCAAACGAATAACGGCCGCTCACTGTAAAGAAGGGGGCTCCGATCGGACCCCCCAACTATACAAAGGCAATCACGTATATGTACGTGATTGTGCCTGTCGGTGCCATTCTGCCAACGTATATTTACAGTGGGCGGTCGTTAAGTGGTTAAATCTCTCTTTACCTCCTCACATCTTACAACAAACACAATCATCTCTCCCTTTCTCCTGGTCTACATCTAATTTGGCCTATTTAGGAATTAATCTAACTTCCAACTTATCTGATCTCTTCTCGGCCAATTTTCCTCCATTGCTACGTCAAATCATAAATTATCTTAAACAATGGTCATCTTTGCCCATCTCATGGATCGGGAAAATAAGTGTCATCAAAATGACTATCTTGCCTAAAGTTCTATATCTGTTTCGTGTGTTACCCATTCAAGTTCCTTCTTACTTTCTTAGGAATCTCCAACGAAAAACCTTAGCGTTTATCTGGGGCTCTCAGAAGTCTCATCTATCTAAACAAACACTGTACCTTCCCAAACTAAAAGGTGGACTAGGATTTCCTAACTTTGCTACATACTACCATGCAGCTCAAATAGCACTTATTCCTAAATACCATGAAAACAGCGAGATTCCTCATTGGGTAGCACTCAAAGCAATTGATTGTGAACCATTCTCTATAACAAACCTATTATGGACCAACCCATCCGACCATAAAACTATCAAAAATAAGATAACCAAATATACAATATCCATTTGGGGTAAATTCAAATTATCATCTGGACTACAATCTCCACATGCTCCCCTCTTGTCATTTCTCAGAAACCCACTGTTCTACCCAGCTAGTATATTTTCAAAGTCTTTTAACCAATGGACCTCCTTGAATCTAACCCAACTATCTGATCTAACGACACCTACTTCCTTTAAATCATTCCCTGAACTTCGTGATAAACACAAACTCCCCAACTCAGAACTCTTTCGATATCTACAGATCAAAAACTTTTTCGCACCATATATACACACGGCATAAGTAATATAAATGAAATAACGCACTTTGAACGCATTTGCAAACGAGACCCCCACTCAACAGGTCTCATATTACTATTATATAATTCACTTTTGACTTTGCCAAACACAGATCCACCATCATATATGATGAAATGGGTGAGGGACCTTGGACTTCGCTTAGAGACGTCTACCTGGGATAAAATTTGGACTGCAACCAAAACATCTTCGCAAAATATTATAGCTCAAGAGACAAATTATAAAGTACTTATGCATTGGTATCTAGTCCCAACTAGAGTTGCAAAATATGGTTCACAGTTCTCTCCGCTCTGCTTTCGTGGCTGTGGTGAATTAGGATCCCATATACACATATTTTGGGAATGCCCAATTGCAAAACAATTTTGGAAAGAGATTTTTCTCATGCTCTCAACTCTATTCAATATAAGGATCGAAGCAGATCCTCTAATTGCACTCCTAAACTTGAAGCATGCCAAGATTTCTCATACCCAATTTAGCATTTTACTACAAATCACCACAGCTGCAAAGCAGACAATCGCCAAAGCTTGGAATACAGCTACATTGACAGTTTCTGAAACCAAAAATAGAATTAACCAAGCTATGACTCACTCCAAAACAGAAGCCATATCCAATGATAAAATCGAAAAATTTGAGAAAATGTGGAATCCTTGGGAGACCCATTTCCTCTCCTCCACCATTGACACCACTCTATTGAGACCTTGTTAACACAGATGCAAATCTATACTTGGTATATATATATATATATATATATATATATATATATATATATATACACAAGTGTCTAATATTATAGTAACCCCGGGGACCTCCTCTATTTCCTTTCATCTTTCCTATCTTTATTTTTCTTATCTTTCTCTTTCCTTCTATCCTATTAGGCCCCTTTCACACTGGGGCGTTTTTCATGCGGTTTAGCCCTAATAATAGCGCTGTTATACCGCATGAAAAAATCCTGCCCTGTGCCTTCAATGTGAAAGCCCGAAAGCTTTCACACTGAAATGGTGCGCTAGCAGGACCGCTCCAAAAGTCCTGCTAGCCGCTTCTTTACAGCGGTAAAGGAGCGGTGTGTTCACCGCTCCTTTACCGCGGTCTCCCATTGAAATCAATGGGACAGCGCGGTAATACCGCCCGCAAACCGCGGCAATAGCCGCGGTTTGCGGGCGGTATTAACCCTTTTTCGGCCACTAGCGGGGGTTAAATTAACCCCCCTAGCGACCGCATACCGCGGTAAGAACGACAGTATAGCAGCGCTGAAAATCGTGCTGCTATACCGCCACCGCTCCTGCCCGCCCCAGTGTGAAAGGGGTCTTACTCTTCCTAAGTCTGTTTTTTTCTTTGATATTCATTGTTGTTTATAAATTTTGTAGCGAGGTTCTTAAATCGATACTCCTTATTTTTATGTTCTAACTGTTGAGAACCATACCATTACTACACACCTGCTAGTTATGTAGTTAATATCTGTTTCTATATTTATTTCCTCATTCTATTATATATCTATTTGTGGTTAAATAACGTTAGGAATCTTTACTACTTTTAGTCTCACTAAAGATATATATTTATATACTGCATTATATATTATATACAGTATATCTGTTTTGTAGGTTAATATATTCAATTTCAAACATGTTTTAATATCATGACAAATCGACTATCGCTTAACGTTTATCAACTTAAACCTCCTGTGTTTACTATTGGAACTCAATTCAGTTATAGATTGTACATCTTTATTTTCTATGCTTGCTACTAAAATTTTTTGTTAATTCACATGTCAACTATGGATATGTTAGTAATTCTTTTCAAATTTTTTATAAACAAAATTGTCAAGAAATAAACCCCATTGTGTACTTAAAAGTGGGGCATGTGGATAGGGTTGTGTTTCGCGCTACTCAAGAGTATTAAAATAGTGACTAGGGTGACTATCAATGGCTGCAAAATCAATCTGTGTTCACCTAACACATAAACAGTAGTAGAAAGAAAGAAGGGGGATTTTGCGCTAAAGAAAATGGGTATCACACATAAAACACCTCTGTGTCACATAATATCACTTATGTATAAATCTAATGGCGAATATGTACACGGTGATAAACCTAGTGCAAATTAATAATGAGTGCTAATGATTCAAACCACCAAAATAAAGTGCAAGTGCATATATAAACTAGTAAAAAATGTGCCAAAAAGTTCAATATTGCAAATATTGCAATAAATGCTGTTTGATAAATGTCCAAATGGGTTTTGAATCAATGGAGTTGTATTCCAAAATTGTGGATGTGATCAAATAGTGTAAATGATGAACAGGTGTGGAGTATTGAACCTGTGGTGAATCCTACACCTGTCTCCCAATGCTCTCACCTCATTACCATGGGTCACTGGCATATGGTGTATTCACTGACATAGACTGTGGTCTTGTCTCTCCTCTATCTCTTCTCCACTCTTTGATGATGCTATGGTTGTATCCTCTACCAATCACGCTCTCTATAAAGAAGGAAGGGGGGGAGGAGGGGGGAGCCAAGCTCCGATCGATACCATAGGAGAGGGACAGGGAAAAAAGCCTCTGATAGTGTAGTATTTTAAAATAAATATATACTGCTTGATTAAATAAAAAATGGACTCTTACATCACATAAATAAACAGTCAGCATATATAGAGTAACCGGCGTATGAAACACCGTCTTACTATTGCTCTGCTGTCTTCAGATCTGTCTGTATGATGCCGCAATCCTCCCTACGGCGTTACGTCATGCACCTCGTGACTTCTTCAGGGGAGCCACGAGGTGAAGAAGTCACAAGGCTTTTTTCCCTGTCCCTCTCCTATGGTATCGATCGGAGCTTGGCTCCCCCCTCCTCCCCCCCTTCCTTCTTTATAGAGAGCATGATTGGTAGAGGATACAACCATAGCATCATCAAAGAGTGGAGAAGAGATAGAGGAGAGACAAGACCACAGTCTATGTCAGTGAATACACCATATGCCAGTAGGATTCACCACAGGTTCAATACTCCAAACCTGTTCATCATTTACACTATTTGATCACATCCACAATTTTGGAATACAACTCCATTGATTCAAAACCCATTTGGACATTTATCAAACAGCATTTATTGCAATATTGAACTTTTTGGCACATTTTTGACTAGTTTATATATGCACTTGCACTTTATTTTGGTGGTTTGAATCATTAGCACTTATTAATTTGCACTAGGTTTATCACCATGTACATATTCGCCATTAGATTTTTACATAAGTGATATTATGTGACGCAGAGGTGTTTTATGTGTGATACCCATTTTCTTTAGCACAAAATCCCCCTTCTTTCTTTTTGAAAGTGAGGCATGCCTGTAATGCAATGTTCTTATAGACTATGTATTATTTACCTAATTAAAAACCAAAAAGCTATTGAAAAAATATTCCCTTTAATTTATAAAGATTGGCGCAGACAGATTTTGCAAAAGGTGTCCCATTTGGCCATACATCTCCTACAAGTAACAAGCTTCACCTGGCGACAGGCAACGGTGGCAAGTGACAAGCTGCATCTGGTGGCAGGAGATTATGGCGAGTGACACGCCCAGGGCTCCCACTGACTCTGCATTATGGTAAGTTGAACCACTTCATTATATATAACAATGTAAGAATAGAAATAATACACCTCAATCAACCTGACACCATTACAACCATGGTGCGGTAATGATTGAAGCACTAACACCAGCCATTGCCCTCAGAAATTGCTTACCACCCGCGCCCCCCGGGCCTGCGAAAAGTTTGGTGATCGCGGCTATGGGCTCTAGCCCCAGATCTTTTGCAGACCCAGCAACGCCCATGCCCAGCAGTTTTACTAAATTTCCCCCATTGTGTTTTAGCTCTTGCCATAATAATTATTTTTTTTAATGTGAGTACACATGGGAGTACAATTTAACTTGAGAATTGCATAGATCACTGGTCCTCGTAATAACACATGTGCATGGTGATATATATGGGTATTGGGAAGATGGAAATACAGACATCTCTGGCAACTGGTTTGGTTCCAGAGCAAACAAGAAACTGACCAAACTGGATGTCTCTTGCTGTCTGCTGGTAACCTAAATTTATGGATTTTCAACCAATGCAGCCAAATCAAACATTATACATCAATCGCGTGTGGTGCCTTTAGGGTTTGTATTGAGATTAAACAACAAAGTTTTTCATTTTTTACAAAATACCTTTTTGGTCAGATGAAAAACTTTTGGCTGTTTAGTAAATCAAAATGACTATTGTGTAAGATCTGGGCTCAAATAAAAAATACTAAAACCAATGGGAACCAATGTCAGCTAGATGACCTTCTATCTAAAACCACAAATGTTCAGTTAGGAAAACCATCTGTTAAATAAAAGTCCTCACTGGCAGATATGCTGTATGTAGGGCTTACAGCCATTCCTGAGCCATATGGCTGGATGATGGCCAGGCTGCCCCCACATCTGAGACAGATAATTGAGGGTCCGACTGCTCACCTGCCACTCTTATGCACAGAAATGGAGTACTGAGGTCCCAGTTAACAAGGATGACATTGCAGGACACAACATGGTGCTCTTTATTTCTCCATCTAAAATAAAATGTTCCAAATGTCTATTTTTCTTGGGCCTGTGTGAACTTTAGAAGGGCTGGCCCCAAATACACATTTTTAATATAATAGCAAAAATGCACAGCAGTTCAAATAATAGCTACCGTACATTTTTACACTATATTGAGTCAGAACAGTAATAACACTTCATGTATGTTAAAGTGGATGTAAAGCCACTCTCATCCTTTCTAAACTACTGCCATAGTGCTGATCTATAAGGAAATACATGCCTTCTGCATGTATCCTTATCTGTCAAATGTCTCCCCTCTGTCTGTTATAAGAACTGAAAAACTGCAGATTCTGTGAGTGGATCTGTTGTCTGGAGCTCGGTGGGTGGAGTCGTGATGTCACCTCTACACTCCCCTTGTCAACATGCATTTTCTCCTGTGTATTCCTTCTGCTATGATCACTAAAATCCAGTCAAAGTCCAGAAAAGTAACCACATGACTTTAGGAAAAGAATGGGAGTGGGAATTAAAAAATAATGCCTGTCTAAAGCTAGTGCACGAGATATGTAAATAACCTGTCAATCAAAGCAAGGGGGCGGAACGGACAAAGGTTTTTCTCTGTGTGTCCGTCTTATCTCACTGAACAATAAAAGAGGATTGCTCAGAGCTGGATTAATTTTTTGTGGCAAGACCTGGCACAAATGATAGAAAATCTTATACTCTACATTGTGACAGCAAAAAAAAAAAATTCGGGTTTACATCCACTTTAATGCTGATTTTGCAAAGTTATATCATTATTTGCACAGAGTGGGGGAACCAGAAATCCTCTGGATTTTTTTTTAAACATACACTATATTACTAAAACTATTGGGACGCCTGCCTTTACATGCACATGAACTTTAATGGCATCCCAGTATTAGTTGGTAGGGTTCAATATTGGGTTGTCCCACCCTTTGCAGCTATAACAGTTTAAACTCTTCTTGGAAGGCTGTCCATAAGGTTTAGGAGTGTGTCTATGGGAATGTTTGACCATTCTTAAGTTCCAGAAGTGCATTTGTGAGGTCAGGCACTGATGTTCTACGAGAAGTCTCCGTTTTAATTCATCCCAAAGGTGTTCTATCGGGTTGAGGTCAGGACTCTGTGCAGGCCAGCCAAGTTCCCCCATCCCAAACTCACTCATTAATCATTGATATTGCAAAATGTACTAGTAGACTGAATTAAACCAACCCCAGACCTTATGTGCAGGTGCCTAGAAGCTCCAAGATTCATCTTGAGTTATCTTGGGTCCCTCTGTTGTGGAAATACTAGCTTAATCTCTTCCTGCCTTTCACTCTTCACTATTGGCCATCACACTAGGGTGATGACTTTTGAGATGAAGTCTGTATTCGCAAAATAGAGTACCCAGTCCTAGAGGTCAATATAATTATTTTTAATTCCATATGCTTTGGCTCACATCAAAATCAGAGAAAATTGTGGATACACAAGCAAGGAATCTGAAGGATTAGCACATAAAAGGTTTGAAAATAAGTACATATACTAAATCAAAGTGTACCGTACGAGCACATGGAAAACAAATATGATACATTTTTCCATTTCTGGAGTGGCGTTAATAAATGTGATTTTATTTTACGTATACGGTAAATTTAATTAAGTTCAAAACATTGTAATGTTAGTAGACAACAAGTAGATAGAACAAGATCAATATAACTTATATAATGTAAGAGCCAATGATTTATAGAGCCTTCTGCAGCGGGAAACCATATATATTAGTCTGCACTATAAATAGGTAAGGCAAGGCTCGTAATGGCTCTAGCTGGGGCGAATTATGCGGCAGACCCCCGGCTATATTTGGACGCTGCCATCCTCCCTGTTGTCTCGGTCTCTGGCCAGCCGCAGCCTTTGGACCGACAATGAGCCTCCTGGTTTTACTGTAGGAGGTGATTAGAATAAAAGAAATATTACAGTGGCAGATCTATGGGAAAATGGACAGCAGTCTTGGCCATAGATCTCTGTGTCTCCCTCTGATCATAAAAACAATTGAGCTTTAAAAAAAAAGAAATAAAGGAAGGCACTTACAAGAAATAATGGAGCCTGATACTGCAATGCATTTTTATTTGCATTCTGTTCTTCTGTAATATACTGATTGTTTGCCATGCTATCAATAGCCGGTGAAAACTTACTTATCTACTGTAGCGGGGTCCCCAAATTTAACCCCACTTTACCTAAATTTAGGGGTGACCAGAGCAATAGTTAGCTTGGGTCTTTTGATTATTTGGACTCTGCTTTACTGCTGTGTCATCTGGCATGCAGTTCCCCTTTGGTCATATAGGTGGTGTTGTCACCTATTCCCGGGGTTGAACCACAGGTGATGGAGTGGATATTGGATGTCCTTTCTCAGCTGCCGTTGGTGGGCGGTTATGGCCTGCTCTGCATGCCGGGAGAGGATATATAAGGGGCAGACACCATTACGCAGCGAGCAATTCCCGGGGCCCATGCCCGGAGGAGAGAGCAATTCCCGGGGCCCATGCCCAGAGGAGAGAGCAATTTCTGGGGCCCATGCCCGGAGGAGGGAGCTACCTCTCCAGTGGGGGGTGCGCCCCATCATGATCGAGGAGTCTCGGCACCTTTAGCTCGAGACTACGGAGTTCCGGATGGACTCAGTACCTTTGACTGAGTCCATAGAGGAAGCTGAGAAAACCCAGGGAACCTTGGAATGGTGACCGCTCTGACTGAAGGGGAACCGGGGGAGGATCGATCCCATAACAAGAGGGTAGTGATAAAGATTGCTAACTCGGGAAAGGCCTGGTGACCTGTCAGAGTGAAGGATTCCTAGCTTCACGGACTGCCTTAGAGGAGCTGTTTGCTGCTTAAAAAGGAGGGATCTCCTTGACTTGGTCCTTGGAGGGGACTGAGTCATTGTACCAGCATCACACCGGCTGCTAGTGCTGTTGAGTGACTATCCGGGTGAGCTGTACCCACTCAGGATCGAGTGGCGACGAAGCCAAGAATGTGCCTGAATCCACTTCTATCTGCTAACCTTTTTCTTCTCACTTCAACTCTGTGGTTCTTGGAAGAAAGATAAAATAAACTCTTGTTGGAGTTGATATGTTGTGTGGACATTGACCTCATTGGGAAAAGTTAAAGACTCGCCTCTATAAACATTGAGGGGAGAACCAGAAGAAGGGGACTTTTCAACTGCAGGACCCAAGTATGTGACACCACCTGACCTCTATAACCTAGAGGACACGGGCATGTGGCATGGTGTGTCCTCTCCCCCTGCTTGAGGTGGTAAGAGGGGGAAAAGGATCCGTGTGCTACACTACATATTTCACAAAACTTCTATAGAAACTCAGAATCTAGAGGTCTGGGAAACATAAGAACACTTTTGGAATGAAAAGGTGGAAAGAAAAAAAAACAGGTTTATTTACTAAGTTTTACTTTTCAAAAGTGAATGTTCACAGGGCTTAGGCCCCTTTCACACTGAGGCGTTGAAAAAAAACGCAAAAAAATTATGATTTTTTTTACCGCGTTTTTGCGGTAAAAAGGATTGTTTGTATCCCACAATTCTCCACTCTACTGCGGTCATGTGACCTTCCCACAGCTTCTGGGTGTTTTTTACCACGTTTTTACCGCGTTTTTACAGCGGTACTCATTCATTTCAATGGGGATAGGGGATATGCGCCCCAAAGATGCTCCAAAAAAAGCTGTTTACAGGATTTTTTCCAATGCACAGCCAGCAAAACGCCTCAGTGTGAAAGCCCTCAGGGCTTTCACATTGAGAATGATGGGGCAGGATTATTTCAGGCATTTTTACAGTGCTGTTTTTACCGTGAAAACGCGGTAAAAACGCCTCAGTGTGAAAGGGGCCTTAGTGTTGTGTCCTGTAGTCTGGGAGGCAGAGAAGTTATGCAATTCTTTCTTAAAGGAGAAGTATGGGTTTTGGATTTTTTCCCCCATTATACTTACCGAGGTGGATGCAGCATCGGTCCGATGCTGCATCTGTCCCCCGGCATTTCTGCACTGAGAACCGAGCCATCGAACACCGCCGATGGCTCGGTTCTCTCGGCTCCCCGAGAGGAGAGCTGCTGACTGTCAATCAGCAGCTCTCCTGCTCTGCACCTCCACTCTCACTGGATCACTGAGCTGTGGAGAGGTGGGGTGCGGCAGCCTCAGCCTCTCAGCGGTTCACTGAGAGGCTGAGACGGCCATCAGTCCAGGCACCTGGTGGATCCAGACTTCTAGAGTTGGGATGATGCGGTGCCTGGACTGATCTATGTGACGTCAGCAGAGAGAAAAATTCTGAAAACTCTCCGCTGAAAACGGGTCACAGGAGTGCAAAACGAATTGCACTCCTGTGACCCATAGGAGAAGCCCAATCTAACGTGCTCAGGCTGGACATCTCCTTTAACAATTTTAGGGTCGTTATAACCTCATGCAGCCATTTTTTTTAAATGTTCCTTCTCTGATTGGATATTGAAATTGAACACAGCTTTACCTTATTTACTAAGCTCAGATAACATTTACTTTGCAAAGTAAACCTTCAGTTTGCTAAGTGAATGGTCCCCATTTCTATTTCTATAGTGAATCAATCTCAGTGGGTTTGATTTACGAAAGGAGCAAAGTCTGTTCACCTAGGAAAGTGAATGTTTAGAGAGTTTGTATATGTGGTGGTGGAGCTTTGTTCACTTCAAACATCCAATCATGAGCTAGTGAATATCCTTTTTTCCCCCTTGCACGTGACTGGGAATTTAAAAGAAAATACCTGTTCATCCTATTTACTAATATTCACTCTGCAAAATGAACCTACAGTTTCCTAAGTAAACAACCTCTATTAAATCTATCCCAATAAATACAGACGTCCCACTGCCTGTACCACCAGAACTTCCCTGCCAGGAAGAGTTAAGCTTGGTAACAGACCCAGGTCTGCTGATAAGGCAGTATAGCCAGCAATCCTGTACTGGGCCCATAACCCATCAGTTCAAAAGGGGGACCCCAGGCACCTGCTGAGCAGGAGGTCCGGCAGTACTGTCTTTTTGCAGACACCAATCCTCTTTTGCCTCCCCTTGCAGCGCTGCCAGCTTTTCATCTTCTTTCTCCCTCTGACTGCACTGCAGTGGGATTGGTCCCAGGGATGGACTGGCCATAGGGACTACCGGGAGTTTCCCGATGGGCCGATGGCTCAGTGGGCCGTTTAAAAAAAAAAAAAAAAACTTTTTTTTTTTTTCTTTGTGGGCCGTTTTTTTATGCAGTTCGGCGGGAGCGTGGCAGCAAACAGCGGTCCTCACAAAAGAAAAATATATATTTTTTTGTTTTTTTGTGGCCCGTTTTTTTTTATGCAGTTCGGCGGCAGCGGGAGCGTGGCAGCAAACAGCGGCAGGGATTCGGGGAAGGTGGCCATCGAGGAGGGCAGTTGGATGTGAGATTCCGAGGGAGAAGAGCTCCACCCCCTCCCTGACCACCAAAGAGGCGGACAGTAGCGAGCGCGGCCACCCCGGCGCTCCCAGAACCTTGATTCCTCCACCTCCTCTCTGCTCCAGGAACCATGCAGCCTGGGCCAGAGGGCAGGCTGACTGGGAGCCCGGAGGAAGAGAACATGCGCCGCTGTAAGGAGCAGAGCAGCGTGAGCACCCCCCTGATCAAGAGGGAGACTCCGCGCTGCCGCTGATGGCCATCAGGTACCTGGCATCCTACAAAAACATGCCAGAACACTGAGACAGCGGGGAGGTGGGCAGAGGAGGGACTGCAGAAAGGGACAGTGCTATGTTGTCTGTCTCAGCCTTCCCCTCTGTCTCTCTGCTCCCTCTGTCTCTCAGTCCCCCCCCCCTCTGTCTCTCAGTCCCCCCTCTTTCAGCCCCCTCCTCTGTCTCTCAGCCCCCCCACTATCTCTCAGACCCCTCCTCTGTCTCTCAGACCCCCTCTGTCTCTCAGACCCCCCTCTGTCTCTCAGACCCCCCCTCTGTCTCTCAGACCCCCCCTCTGTCTCTCAGACCCCCCCTCTGTCTCTCAGACCCCCCCTCTGTCTCTCAGACCCCTCCTCTGTCTCTCAGCTCTCCTCCTCTGTCTCTCAGCTCCCCCTCTGTCTCTCAGCTCCCCTTCTGCCTCTCAGACCCCCCACTGTCTCTCAGCCCCCTCCTCTATCTCTCAGCTCTGCCCCTCTGTCTCTCAGCTCTCCCCCTCTGTCTTTCAGCTCTCCCCTCTGTCTCTCAGCTCTCCCCTCTGTCTCTCAGACCCCCCTCTGTCTCTCAGACCCCCCATCTGTCTCTCAGACCCCCCATCTGTCTCTCAGACCCCCCTGTCTCTCAGACCCCCCTGTCTCTCAGACCCCCCTCTGTCTCTCAGACCCCCCATCTGTCTCTCAGACCCCCCATCTGTCTCTCAGACCCCCCTGTCTCTTATACCCCCCTGTCTCTTAGACCCCCCCCCTCTGTCTCTCAGTTCCCGTGTCTCTCTGTCCCCCCTCTTTTAGCCCCTCCTCTGTCTCAGCTCCCCTCTATCTCCCAGACCCGCCTCTGTCTCTCAGACCCCCCCTCTGTCTCTCAGCTCTCCTCCTCTGTCTCTCAGCTCTCCTCCTCTGTCTCTCAGCTCTGCCCCTCTGTCTCTCAGCTCTGCCCCTCTGTCTCTCAGCTCTGCCCCTCTGTCTCTCAGACCCCTCCACTGTCTCTCAGCCCCCTCCACTCTCTCTCAGCAGCCCCCTCTGTCTCTCAGCTCCCCCTGTCTCTCAGCCCCCCCCTGTCTCTCAGCCCCCCCTCTGTCTCTCAGTCCCCCCTGTCTCTCAGCCCCCCCTCTGTCTCTCAGCCCCCCCTCTGTCTCTCAGCCCCCCCTCTGTCTCTCAGCTCCCCCTCTGTGTCTCAGCTCCCCCTCTGTGTCTCAGCTCCCCCTCTGTGTCTCAGCTCCCCCTCTGTGTCTCAGCTCCCCCTCTGTGTCTCAGCTCCCCCTCTGTCACTCAGCTCCCCCTCTGTCACTCAGCTCCCCCTCTGTCACTCAGCTCCCCCTCTGTCACTCAGCTCCCCCTCTGTCACTCAGCTCCCCCACTGTCACTCAGCTCCCCCTCTGTCTCTTAGACCCCCCTCCGTCTCTCAGCTCCCCCTCTGTCTCTTAGACCCCCCTCTGTCTCTTAGACCCCCCTCTGTCTCTCAGCTCCCCCTCTGTCTCTTAGACCCCCCTCGGTCTCTCAGACCCCCCTCTATCTCTCAGTCCCCCCCTCTGTCTCTCAGTTCCCGTGTCTCTCAGTCCCCCCCTCTTTTAGCCCCTCCTCTGTCTCTCAGCTCCCCTCTGTCTCTCAGACCCCCCTCTGTCTCTCAGACCCCTCCTCTGTCTCTCAGACCCCTCCTCTGTCTCTCAGCTGTCCTCCTCTGTCTCTCAGCTCTCCTCTCTGTCTCTCAGCTCCCCCTGTCTCTCAGCTCCCCCTGTCTCTCAGACCCCTCCACTGTCTCTCAGACCCCTCCACTGTCTCTCAGACCCCTCCACTGTCTCTCAGACCCCTCCACTGTCTCTCAGCTCCCCTCCATTGTCTCTCAGCTCCCCTCCACTGTCTTTCAGTTCCCCTCCACTGTCTCTCAGCTCCCCCCTCTGTCTCTCAGCTCCCCCCTCTGTCTCTCAGCTCCCCCCTCTGTCTCTCAGCTCCCCCCTCTGTCTCTCAGCTCCCCCTCTGTCTCTCAGCTCCCCCTCTGTCTCTCAGCTTCCCCCTCTGTCTCTCAGCTTCCCCCTCTGTTTCTCAGCTCTCCCTCTGTCTTTCAGCTCCCCCTCTGTCTTTCAGCTCCCCCTCTGTCTCTCAGCTCCCTCCCATTGTCTCTTAGCTCTCTCCCATTGTTTTTTAGCTTCCCCCTCTGTCTCTCAGCTTCCTTCTCTGTCTCTCAGATCCCTCCTCTGTCTCGCAGACCCCTCCTCTGTCTCTCAGCCCCCTCCTCTGTCTCTCAGCCATTCATTTCAATAGGCAGGATGCTGCTTGGAGGACTTTCACACTGGGACTGCAGCGGAGGCGTTTTTCAGGCGCTTTACAGGCACTATTTTTAGCCCAAAAGCACCTGAAAAACGCCTCAGTGTGAAAGGGGTCCTACACTCACCCCCTCTCTTTTACACTCACTCCCTCTCTCACTCACCCCCTCTCATCCCCTTTCCCTCAACCCTCCCTCTCTCTCTCTCTCATTCCCCTCTCGCTCACCCTCTCATGATATACAATAATGGATGTAGGGGCCTTTTAGTGGGCGTGATTTTTTGGGGGGTGGGGGGCAGCATTTTATTGAATGAAAGTGGGCCGGTCTGGATGAAGTCCAGGGCCAAATTTTGGTCCCAGTCCAGCCCTGATTGGTCCTAGCACATGTGCCCCGGCCATCTGCTGTCCGGGCCCCCCTGTGTGCCCCTTTCCCTGCAGTACTTCCGGCTTACCTACTCTCCTGCCTGCTGCGGGATTGAGAACGGTGGAAGGGGCTGGTAAATATGTAATTTACTGGCCCCTTCCATTCCTGAATGAACACAGTGAGTGATTGGTACCAATCGCTCATGTGTCCATTTGTTATTGAAGCATAGTAACATGTGTTTACTATGCTTCCGTCTGGGAATAAGCAGGAAGCCTCAGGGTGCTTCCTATTCATTCATCTGTACAGCTGAGGCTACAGAAAAAAGGGGCTGATAAATCTATGTTCTCAGTCACTTTCGGCCTTGGGAAGGGGGCCTTGTCAGGTAGGCTGTATGGGGCCCTGTGATTTTTAACAGCAGCTCTGAACAGATCTTTACCTTGCAAAATGTATGCTCTGTTGGTTTCTTCCACCAACTTCTCTGTACAGAACATATAGAATCCACTATATATAGACTGTATCTCCAATGAAAATGGCTGTAGTTGTACAAAATACAAAACACTGTATTCCAACAGATGGTCTGCCTGACAAATGAGGCCCATGCAGGGGTGGACTGACAACTCATGGGGCCCCCGGGCAATAAGGGATTATGGAGCCCCCAGACTTACAGATGGCCGCTATGCAGCAGCCACCTTATTGACGCAACATTAATGTGGGCCGAGGGGCACCGAGCTTGGCGACATGCAGAATGGCAGGGGACTTAAAGCTGGCGATCCAGTAAAGGCACTAGGAGCCTCTCATGGGTAGTACCGACCTTAACAGCATTATGGGCCCTTGGGCCCCCCTCTCAGGGAGATGTTGACCTGCAGCACACATAGTGCACCATGGCGAACAATGGGCATGACCAGTGGGAGAGTCTTAAAGGAGGATTGAACAGAATCTGCATCTGCTGTATACAATGCAAACATACCACAGTCCTTGTACCCATAAAATTCTAATTACTGTGTCGCAACTGATAATCTCACAAAAATAAATTTAAACCAAAGGATTATTTGTTTTTAAAACAAATATTTCCATTACATATGTTTTAATGCACAAAAAATATATATATATTTTCACACCACAAAAATGCACCCCAGATCTGTGTTGGATGATTTTATGCATGCACGTTTTTAACAATGTGTTTTTCCAGATGCATTCCAGATGCTTGTCTTCTTCTTTTCCTGTTTTTTTTTTCACTGTGTTCTAGTGCATTTTGATGCATTTTACTGTGTTCCTGTACAGTCCAGTACATTTTCTGGAATGGGCAAGCCCTGAAACTGACTGCACTGGTATGAACTATGCCATTGGAAACCATATAACCTACTTTCCATGAGTTTTTAATGCAGAAAAAATCCCGCACTGGACTGCATGTAGTGTGAACTGGATCTTACTGAGGCTACCTTACAGAAGAACTTAAAGCGGAGTTCCACACAAAAGTGGAACTTCCATTTTAAGCATTCCTCGACCCCTTACATGCCACATTTGGCATGTAATTTTTTGGGCGCTTTTTACAGCCACTTTCTGTCCCACTTCCTTCTTCCATCTTCTGGCTGCCTAGGCGACTCCTCCTCTCCCCCTAGGTGGCCCCTCCCTCTCATAGGTCCCAGAAGATTGCCTGGCCACTAGGAGAGTGCAGAGTGACTAACGCATGCACAGTGCGCGCCAGGCTGTGAAGCCGCAAGCTGTCACGGCCGGGTGCCAATAGGCTCCGTGGAGAGGAGGGGGAGAGGAGCAAGGCCTCAGGCGGCCGCATCGCTGGACCGTGGTACAGATGAGTGTCTATTAATAAACTGAACAATAAGTGAAACTCCATTTTAATTAAAACTAGCAACTGTTGAGACAATGACAATGAACACCTTGGTCAGATCTATGTACAGTATAATGTACAGAGTATGTGGGTCAAGAGTAAGTAACAAACAAAACAACATATAGAGTACAGCAGTCAGGATGAGCGTCATGCTCACATCAGAGTCCTCCTTTACATCAAAGTCCCAACATTCTCCCTATACATCACGTCCCCCCTTATGGCAGAGCCCCCAGAGTGGCACACTACAGCAGAGCCCCCCAGAGTGCCACATAACAGCAGAGCCTCCAGAGTGCCACATAACAGCAGAGCCTCCCAGAGTGCCACAAAACAGCAGAGGCCTCAGAGTGGAACCTTCTATCAGTGTCCCCTTACACACACCTTTTCATCTTAGTGCTTGGTGTGGTGGGCAGCTGGCGGGAAAAGGCTTTTAAAAAAAAATCCACTTGTTGCAGGCTCTAAACTGCGCATGTGCATTCGTGGAGTCAGCTGAATAGTGAACTGCTGTGGTTGGCTTCAGATTGGGCAGTGGGGCATGTGAATAAAAGCCATGCTTGATGTGTGCCATGATGCATACTTGCCAACAGTCCCGGTTTTCCCAGGACAATCCCGATTTTGGGACCCTCGTCCCGATCGGAGGCCATCCCGATTAAAATCCCAGTGTACAAGTAGACAGACAATTCACTTGTACACTGAAGCCGGTTAGCTGCACAGCCCCTCTCCACTGAACACACAGGGAAAGAGATCTGCAAAGAAACAACCCTCCGCCCCATGGCCTGCTGCCGGTCTGTGTCCGACGAGAGGCAGAGCCAAGGGACTCTACTGGGGGGCACTTGATGTAAGGAGGGACTCTGCTGGGGGCACCTGATGTAAGGAGGGACTCTGCTGGGAATTCCTGATGTAAGGATGGACTCTGCTGGTAATGTCTGATGTAAGGATGGACTTTGCTGGGAATGCTTGATGTAAGGACTCAGCAGGGAATGCCTGATGTAAGGAGAGACTCAGCAGGGAATGCCTGGTGTAAGGAGGGACTCAGCAGGGAATGCCTGGTGTAAGGAGGGACTCAGCAGGGAATGCCTGGTGTAAGGAGGGACTCAGCAGGGAATGCCTGGTGTAAGGAGGGACTCAGCAGGGAATGCCTGGTGTAAGGAGGGACTCAGCAGGGAATGCCTGGTGTAAGGAGGGACTCAGCAGGGAATGCCTGGTGTAAGGAGGGACTCAGCAGGGAATGCCTGGTGTAAGGAGGGACTCAGCAGAGAATGCCTGGTGTAAGGAGGGACTTGGCAGGGAATGTCTGGTGTAAGGAGGGACTCAGCAGGGAATGCCTGGTGTAAGGAGGGACTCAGCAGGGAATGCCTGGTGTAAGGAGGGACTCAGCAGGGAATGCCTGGTGTAAGGAGGGACTCAGCAGGGAATGCCTGGTGTAAGGAGGGACTCAGCAGGGAATGCTGGTGTAAGGAGGTTCTCAGCAGGGAATGCCTGGTGTAAGGAGGGACTCCGCTGGTAATGCCTGGTGTAAGGAGGGACTCCGCTGGGGACACCTGATGTAAGGAGGGACTCTGCTGGGAATGCCTGGTGTAGGGAGAGACTCTGCTAGGAATGCCTGGTGTAGGGAGGGACTCTGCTGGGGACACCTGATGGCATCTGGTGGCAGGCGACATGGCAAGTTACACGCTCAGGGCTACCACTGATTTGGCATTATGGTGAGTTGAACTATTTAATTTTATATTACAATGTAATAATAGAAATAATGTGACTCAATAATCCTGACACCAGGTGTTTGGAGTAGCTTTATCTGCTGATTGTTAAACTTTATGGAATACACATATTGCTATTGTGGTGTAGAATCTGGGCCTGCTGTCCCTCCATCCCTCTTTCTTTCCTTCCTTCCTTCTCTCTCCTTCCCTCCCTATTTATTTTTCTTTCTCCCTCCATCCCTCGTTCATCTCAGACTCGAACCACACCCCCTTTAAAACATGCCCCTTTAAGTCACGCCTAATATTGCATTAAAACCACACCCATTTTTCATTGCAGCGCGCTTCGCATTTGCTTTTCCCGCTACATCACACCTACAAACGAATGCCACTCCCAGTAATTTTAATAAGACTTCGCCCACAGACAAAAAAGTGTCTCTATATTTTTTTTTACAATGTTGGCAACTATAACTTAGTGCATTACCACAAAACATTTATTCAATAAAAAATCTATAAAAAATGGATACTCAAAAGATGGCAAAAAATTGTAGGCCAAAAAACAGAATGCTGTACAGTGTGGACACACATGTTGCGTATTCACATCACGGGGTAAAATAGCTAACTCGTTTCGGGGGCGCACCCCCTTCCTCAGAGCTAAGCATCCCTCAGATAAACCTCCTGTCTGGTAAAAATATGCTCACCGGGACAGAAAATGAGGGGAAATCTCTAGAGCCCTGGAGAGCAGATAAAACCTGACAGGGCTTATAACCCCTCCAACTTTGGCTGAGAGTAAGTATACACTTTAACCACTTCACATCCTACGTATAGTCATATGACGTCCGCAGGAGGGATCTCCCATCCTGGGCGGGCGTCATATGACGTCCTGGGCTTCCCTGCCGTCTAGGGGGCGCGCGAGCCCGCCGCATCGCTCGGGAGCCAGTGCGCATGCCCGGCGGCCGCGATGTCCGCCGGGCACACGCGATTGCCGGTAATACTCTAGGACCATGTAAACACACAGATCCATGTCCTGTCAGAGGAGAGGAGACCGATGGTGTGTTCCCAGTACAGAAGAACACCGATCGGTCTCCTCCCCTTTTGAGTCCCCGCCCCTACATTTAGAATCACTCCCTAGGATACACATTTAACCCCTTGATCACCCCCCAGTGTTAACCCCTTCACTGCCAGTCACATGTATACAGTAATCAGTGAATTTTTATAGCACTGATCGCTGTATAAATGTGAATGGTCCCAAAATAGTGTCAAAAGTGTCCGATCTGTCCGCCGCAATGTCACAGTCGCAATACAAATCGCAGATCGCCGCCATTACTAGTAAAAAAAATAAAAATAGAAAAATGCCATAAATCTATCCCCTATTTTGTAGATGCTATAACTTGTGCGCAAACCAATACATATATTAATTAATAAATATATTTTATTAAAAATATGTAGAATAATACGTATCGGCCTAAACTGATGAATATTTTTTTTTATAAATGGGATATTTATTATAGCAAAAAGTAAAAAATAGTGTTTTTTTTTCAAAATTGTCCCTCTTCTTTTGTTTATAGCGCAAAAAATAAAAACCGAAGAGGTGATCAAATACCACCAACAGAAAGCTCTATTTGTGGGGAAAAAAGGACATCAATTTTGTTTGGGTACAACGTCGCACCACCGCGCAATTGTCAGTTAAAATGCGACAGTGCTGAAACCTTAAAATTGCCCTGGGCAGGAAGGGGGTGGAAAATGTTATGTATTGAAGTGGTTAACATACAAAAAAGCAGAAAAATGTGGTGCTTACTCGGTGCCAATAAACAATACTAAATAATCGGTGCTAATAATATAATAAACAAATCTAATAAAGTGCAATATTTAAGGAAGAAAATCCTCATAAAATGTGCAAATAAGCAATATGTGAGGTGAGAGGCTGGGGCAAACCAATAGCGCACAGCGGATGGTGGAAATATTGGGATGAATTGGATTCCATTTGCTTTATGCACACACACTTTACTTTATGAACTGTTTTTTCTGATGGGACATTATTTTTGAAATAATCATCACTTTTAGCACATTTTGCACTTTATCTTTGAAGAACTTTTTTGCACATATTTCTTATTTGCATGTTTTATGAAGATTTTCTTTCTTAAATATTGCACTTTATTAAATTTGTTTATTATATTATTAGCACCGATTATTTAGTATTGTTTATTAGCACTGTGTAAGCGCCACATTTTTCTGCTTTTTCATTATCCTAGTGTGAGAACACCTTTTATGTTGGCAGCTACTTACAGTATTAGTCCCCTTTTTCATTGTTGGTTTGCGCATTAGTATCCATACTTTTTATTACACTTTAACATACAACATGCAGTAACCCAAAGTAACCAGTCAGTTAAAGTCAGGTCATTACAAGCCGATTCACACTTTTGTGCTTTTTGTGCCTGATGTGTTTTCTATTTGTAGCGAGTGGCTACATTTAGGGGAAGTACCTGAGTGGTAAAAAGGCTCAGGTACGCCAATTGTTAGGGTTTGTGGACCATTTTGGCTCGTGGAGGATATTAGTGGTGTCCAGTTCCCTGAGGCCTATAGGTGGTGCTGTCGCCATAGGCCGGAGTTGAACCACCATTGGAGGGCTGTGCCTTTTGTGTCCCCTCGCGGCAGTAGTACGGCGGGGCGGGGAACCTGCCGTGCCTGCCGGGAGAGGGTATAAAAGGGGCAGACATCTTCCGGTCGAGGTCCGAGCCCCAGGCACCTTCAGCCTGGGGGCTGCTGTTCATGACACCCAGGTGCCCTTGGCCTGGGTGTGTGTGAGGATGGTCTCTGGGTGCTCCTAGGCTTAGAGACTGAACTGCTGTTTCATCCCCAGACACCTTAGGTCTGGGGGTGAGGTACTTTTGAGAAGGCCAGGGACCCAGCAACCTTCAGCTGGGTTCCGCGAGGGATCGAGGGCTCCCAGGGATCCGCCTCGCGAAGGGACCGTATCCAGGATCGAGGAGGCCAGGGAGGTGACCCTTTCTGAAGACCCAGCGCAGAGTCGTGGTGACAGAAGGGGCCTCTGGTAACTCTCCGGAGGGATGTTTTCTCCCTACAGAGGCCTAACTATTCAAGGAAGGAAACGTGTATGTTCTGTAGGTCATAGTGGCAGTGACTCTACGCACACCAGGTCAGTGGGAGTGACTACAACTATTCATCAAGTCAGTGGCAGTGACTGTGCACCAAGATGTTCGTGCTAATCAGAACAGTGCTCCCCTAATCAACACTAAGTTTGTGCCTGACCTCTTCCCACCTTATCGGAACTGTTCTATCTTGTCCCAACTTGTCTGCTCTCACAGAGACTATTTATTGTTCTCATAAATAAATATTGAGTTGGACTCTCAGTTGGTGTGGACAGTCATTTTACTGGGGAGAACTAAAGGACTTGTTTCTGGCCACCGCAGAAGCGAGATCAGCTCGGGAGGAGTCTAAAACCAACTGCAGGCAGGCCCGAGAAATCTAACACCGCTTAACCTCCCCATCCAGGAGGCTACGGGCTTGTGGTGCGGTGTGCCTCAGTCTTTCCTGCGGAGGAGCCAAGAAGAGAAAAGCAGGTAAAGTCTGGGGTTGGTGCGCTACATATTGAAATATATTGAAATGCATTAAAAGACAAGTCAACCCGTGTTGCGTGCTGTGCTGGCACGTCATAACGCACATCAACAAAGCCTAAATGTGTGACTCCAGCATGAAAGGTGATTACTGGTTGGTTGTTGAATCTGTAAAGTAGTAAGGCAGTCACTACAAAATAACTTTAATATAATTTTAAGTTAAGTGGGATGGAAATTTCGATTTTTATTACCACCTGGAGGGTACCCCTATTACCAACAGGGTTGTTTTCAACAAATATGTATTTACTAAATGCACATGATCTGTATTCTCTCCCTGTCAATTCTATCTCCCTGCTCAGTAGTGCGTTGCGTTCAGTGGTTGGGTAATGGTGAAGACACAACAAGGAGCTAAGTGACTGTGGCTGAATATTAATTTACTGTAATGGCTTTGTTCATAAATTAAAAAGCAATGAATCTCCACATATATATTCATAAAGTGTGCAACAGTTTCCCTGAATGCCCTGAGGGTGTCTGCCACTCGGAAGCATTTCAAGCGAAAACGAAGGACTGAATTTGGTGTACTTATAGGCAATTCCGTTCTGTTAACTTCCCATGTAGATCTTTCTCATTTCAGTATCAATATACAATGTCATACTCTGTAGGCTGACAGATTATCTACTGGCATATGATTGGTGGCTTTGAAAGAAAAAAAATATTATTCCGTTCAGACTCGGTAAACTAGGGTGGATGGCAATGGAATGCAGCTTATTTATAAGAATACAGGGAAGAAGTTCAAATAAAGTGTTTTAAAGTAGTTAGATTCTTTTTTTTTTTACTTTCCAATCCACCAATAATCTATAGTTTGATGAATAGGGATATTCGGAGTGATGTTTACAAAATAGATTTTTGCTTTGAAATTACTGATTTGGCTGTTAGCAAAATTTCACAGAACCTCTCATTTCGAGCTGCTTAGTAAAAAATAGCTTGAAAGATAAACAACCTACTCTTTTTTCCTAGAGGGTTTGCGGTATATTAAAGTGATTATAAAAGGTCAATTTTTCCAGTAGTATATTCCAGTGCGTTACTGCGAGTTTAACGCAGTATATTTCAGTGCATTACTGCACATTTAAAGCAGTATACTTTAGTGCGTTAGTACACGTTTAACGCGGTATATTTTAGTGCGCTACTGCACGTTTAACGCAGTATATTCTAGTGCATTACTGCACATTTAACACAGTATATTTCAGTGTGTTACTGCATGTTTAACGCAGTATATTTCAGTGCGTTACTGCACGTTTAACGCAGTATATTTCAGTGCATTGGTGCACATTTACCACAGTATATTTCAGTGTGTCAGCGCACGTTTAACACAGTATATTTCAGTGCTTTAGTATACATTTAACACAGTACATTTCAGTGCATTACTGCATGTTTAACGCAGTATATTTCAGTGTGTTACTGCACGTTTAACGCTGTATATTCCAGTGCGTTACTGCATGTTTAACACAGTATATTTCAGTGTATTAGTGCACGTTTAAAACAGTATATTTCAGCGTGTTACCGCACGTTTAATGCAGTATATTGCAGTGCTTTAGTACACATTTAAGCATTATTCAGTCCATTGCTGCACATTTAAAGCAGTATATTTCAGTGCATTAGTGCGCGTTTAATGAAGTTTAACCCAGTATATTTCAGTGCTTTAGTACACGTTTAAGGCAGTATATTTCAGTGCTTTAGTACACGTTTAACGCAGTATATTTCAGTGCTTTAGTACACGTTTAAGGCAGTATATTTCAGTGCGTTACTGCACATTTAACGCAGTATATTGCAGTGCATTGGTGCACGGTTACCGCAGTATATTTCAGTGTGTTAAGCACTGAAATATACTGCATTAAACGTGCGCTAACACACTGAAATATACCGTGGTAAATGTGCACCAATGCACTGAAATATATTGCGTTAATTGTGCGCTTAGTACACATTGAACACAGTACATTTCAGCGCATTACTGCACAGTTAAAGCAGTATATTGCAGTGCATTGGTGACATTTACCACAGTATATTTCAGTGGGTTAAAGTGGTTGTAAACCCACTTTTTCAACTTGCACCTACAGGTAAGCCTAGATTAAGGCTTACCTGTAGGTGCAAGAAATATCTCCTAAACCTACACGGTTTAGGATATTTACTAAAAATAACAGGCGCGCCGTAGACAACGGTGCATTCATGGGGTTAATCCCATTCACAAAATCGGCTACTTCCCAGCAATCGCTGGGCGTAGCCGATTGTGACGGCTCTCGCGCGCATGCGCAGAGTGACGGCTCTCGTGCGCAGAGTGACATCTCTGCCGCTCCGGTCAAACACAGCACCGGAGCGGCGCTGTGATTGGCTGGTGCGCCGATACCCGGAAGTAACCTTCCAGCTATCGCCGCAGCGATGGATGCGGCTGAAGAGGGAGACGAGGACGGCTTCGGGGTCCCGATCTAAGGTAAGTGATGCATAATGAGCTATTATGCTAGTCATATTAGCTCATTATGCCTTTCTCTTACAGGTGGTTATGTAAAAAAAAAATATATATATAGGGTTTACAACCACTTTAAGCATTAAAATATACTGCGTTAAACATGCACTAACACACTGAAATATACTGTGCTAAATGTGCACCAATGCACTGAAATACACTGCGTTAAACGTGGGCTTAGTACACATTTAACGCAGTATATTTCAGTTCTTTAGTACACGTTTAATGCAGTATTATTAAGTGCGTTACTGCACATTTACCGCAGTATATTTCAGTACGTTAGTGCACGTTTAATGCAGTATATTTCAGTGTGTTACTGCACGTTTAACGTAGTATATTTCAGTGTGTTTGTGCTTGCTTACCACAGTATATTTCAGTGCTTTTGTACACATTTAACACAGTACATTTCAGTGCATTACTGCACGTTTAACGCAGTATATTTCAGTGCGTTTCTGCACGTTTAACGCTGTATATCCCAGTGCGCTACTTTACATTTAACACAGTATATTTCAGTGCGCACGTTTAACACAGTATATTTCAGTGCGTTGCCCTGTGTTTAACGCAGTATATTTCAGTGCTTTAGTACACGTTTAACGCAGTATATTTTAGTGGGTTACTGCATGTTTAATGCAGTATATTTTGGTGCTTTAATACACGTTTAACGCAGTATTTAGTGCATTACTGCACGTTTAACGCAGTATGTTAGTGCACGTTTAATGCAGTATATTTAAGTGCGTTGGTGCACGTTTACTGCATTATATTGCAGTACGTTAGTGCGCGTTTAACACAGTATGTCAGTGCATTGGTGCACATTTACCACAGTATATTTCAGCGTGTTACCGCACGTTTAATGCAGTATATTGCAGTGCTTTAGTACACATTTAAGCATATTTCAGTCCATTGCTGCACATTTAAAGCAGTTTATTTCAGTGCATTAGTGCTCGTTTGACAAAGTATATTTTAGTGCGTTACTGCACATTAATGCTGTATATTTCAGTGCATTAGTGCATGTTTATCATAGTATATTTCAGTGTGTTAGTGCACGTTTACTGCAGTATATTGCAGTGTGTTTGCGCACATTTAACGCAGTGTGTCAGTGCATTAATGCACGTTTACCGCAGTATTTTGCAGTGCCTCAGTGCAGTTTTACTGCAGTATATTGCAGTGTGCCTGTGTAGCGAGTACTCAAGTTAAAGTTAAACCAAACACCACTTTCCATTCCACTTTGAGTATAGTTAAATGCATTAAGATTTTATTAGTTCATATTCAACTCACGTTTGAGTGGAGGTAAACAGGCATGTAAGTCAAATAATCCACGGAGGTCCCTTCCGTACAGCTGGGTAAGAGGAATCATCAGTCCTGGCCGCACTGGTGGTGTCTGAGGCTTCAGGGCTGGAAGTGATCAGCTTGGTACGCAGAGAGCGCGTCAGCCGTGACAGACAGGGGGCGTGGTTGAGATTGCGCTCAGCGCATTTGTGTTTCTTCATCAGGCATGAGATTTGTTCATCTTGAGTGAGATCTATATGGAGCAGGGAGGGGGGCGGTCCGCCGGACAGCAAGGCTCAGCAGACCAGCACCGAATTCCCCACACATCTCCCACTAATTACAGCCATAACTAATACAAAGAATACTTACATATACAAAAAATACATAGAGTATATACTATTCAGTTATCTATTGAAATATACTTACAACTAGATGATTATTTGACATTTTTTTAAGACCATAAGGGTCCTATTAACAAATATATAAAAAAGAAGAATTCAATTAATAAATTGATAAAAATTCTAAAGTACACATATCAAGCGTATAAAAGTCATTTACACAGTTATATGGTTAGTGTGTACCTGAACCATTATAAGGATTTGTATTCTGAACCATAGTATAAAATAGGTTATACTTTAATGTCTAAAAAAAGAGGGGGGGGAGGAAGGGAGGGGGAAGCAGCCAATAATATGATATTGTAGATATAGATAGTGGGCACAATAGATGTTACCCTTAACAGTATTAATTATCCCTATGTCTGAAGCATCTAGGTACCATAGCGGAACTAGCAGGAGGTTAATGGTATATATAATATGTATAGTTAGCATTAATAGATGTGACTCGTTCTATCTGTAGTTAGTAGATAAGTTCAAAGTAGTTGTTATCCACTATATGGTATATATGGGTTATTAAAAGATGGAGTGTATCTAAATATCCTTGTTCAGGCCTCCCGGACACAAACTGTCCAGAGTGTATATCCAGAAAGTCTCTCTCTTGCACAGGCACATGATGCGCTCTGCTCGGGGGAGATTCCCGTGGACAGACTTCATCACCCAGACCTGCAACCTCTTAGTGGAACTCAGTAAAGTGCCTGGGGATGGTAAGTTCACTGCCATCTTCAATGAAGCGTCTGTGCTCTCCAAACCTCTTCCGCAGAGTGCGAGTTGTGCCGCCTATATATAACAGGCCGTAGGGGCAGGTTAGGCAATAATGACGAATTCTGAAGAACAGTTGTAAAATTCTCCAAGCTTGTATGTTTGTATTGTTTTTGTCCATGTTTAATGAATTTGCAGGTTAGGCACTTTATTTTTCGACATTGGTACATTCCTTTAAGATCTAAGAACATAAGAGTGGGTCTGAGCTGGATCCTGTTTGATGTTAGTTTTCAGGGAGCAATCATACTTTTGATATTTTTAGCTTTCCTATATGTAATTTTGGGCTTGCTACTTAAAGAGGGTTGGAGGTGGGGGTCGTCTAGCAGTACCCCCCAGTGTTTGCGAAAGATGTGTTCCATCTTTTTATGTTGTGCATGGAACTGGGTAATAAATCTTGTAGTCTGAGGCAATCTGGAGTGGTGGCGAGTTGATGAGGGGGCTTCGTTGAGGAAATTAGTATAGGCTCCCTGTACCAATGGAGATCGATATCCTTTTCCAGAAACTTTTGTTTGAAAAGGTCCCCCTGTTCAATGTCCAGACGGGGGCAGTTATGTTTTAACCGACAGAATTGGCTCTTGGGTATATTTGCTCTCCACCTGGGGTTGTGGCAAATGGGAGGAGTCTGGGAGGCCAACAGGGAGAGGCAGACTTTCCCCATGGCACTGTGAGGGGGCCAGCAGCATAGGTGTCCACAGGCAAAGGTGGACATGGTCTGTCCGCAGGCAGGTAATCATTTCCTCTGTTTAGTGATGTTGCCTGTGCTATCCTGCCACAGCATGCAGAGGATGGGTGGACTGGCTTGCTAAACCATCCTCATCCTCTCTTACCACGTCTACCCCCACTATACCTCATGATCTCTTAGCAGCCTCCACTGACAGGGATGATGGTATAGTGCAGGGTGTCCCAGGTCCTTGCAGCACATCTGCCAGCTGTAGACTATAGCAGGCAAAAAAATACAGTCACTGTCACCCACATGCCCAGCGTCTAAACTTAAGCTTGTCAAAGCTGCTGGCTTTACAACTCCTGCCTTTCCGTCTGGTGGATTCTGCCCCCTTCCATGAATTTACAGAATGTGCTGTACCACAATGGCAGGTTCCCATTTGCCATTTATTTTCACGTAAGGCCATTCCAGCTCTCTATCATCACGTGGAAGGCAATGTTGGGGCATTGTGGGGCAAGGCAGTCAGCTGCAAGGTCCACGTTACTGCTGACACCTGGTCCAGCAAGAATGGACGATATATTTTGTTAACTCTGCTTTCAACTCTGAAGAATGCAGGACAGGGCTCTGTGCTGCAGCTTGTTGTGCTGCAGCTTGTTGTGCCGCCACATCTCCCTACAGCTAGTGGTGATGATACAAGATTTGTCAGCTCCACCCCCTCCTCCATGCCCTCCTCTGCTGAATTGTCCTATAAACCACAAGTACCCCCTAAGCGTTCAAGGGACTATTCAATAAGTCAGGCTAAAGCTGATCTGCTAGGGGACAGGAGCCGCACTGAAGCAGATATTCTTGCAGCTCTGCAGGGGCAAACCCAGAGGTGGTTCATGCCATGCCAGCTGGAGCAAGGAATGGTGGTGTGTGATAATGGCACAAACCTCCTGTCCGCCTTAGACAGAGAAAGTTGACACATGTGCCATGCCTGGCACATGTCCTCAATTTGGCGGTGCAGCATTTCTTAAATAGGTACCCAGGGTTGGAATATCTGCTAAAGCAGGCCAGAAGAGTCTGTAGCCATTTCAGGCGGTCATACACAGCCAGTGCTCAGATGGCTGAAATTCAGTGGGAATTCCACCTGCTCGTAAACTGTCTGATTTGTGACATGCCCACCTGGTGAGATTCGACTTTGGCAATGCTCCAGCGGCTGCACATGCAGCAGAGGGCCGTCAACAAGTACCTGTGTCAGTATGGCTGACTCAGCTTTTTTTCCCCACGCCAACGGCTGCTGATAAAGGATGCATGCACTGAACCGTCACCATTTGAGGAGGTCGCAAGAATGGTGAGCCGTGACAATGCATGCTTCAGTGACACAATCCCTGTTGTTCCTGCTGGAGCATACTCTGTGTGGCATAATGGACAGGGCACACGAGGCAGAGCAGTGGGAGGAAGATGAGGACTTACCTCCTTTCAAGGCCCACTTTATGCAGACACCATTCTTGCCACACCAAATGTACACAAGAGGAGAGGGAGGAGGAGAAGGATTATGGCAGTTTTGATTGGCAACCCTCCTTCTCTCCTTGACCACCATTACAAGGGGGAAGTCTCAGAACTCATCCAGTCCCCACAGAGGGAGCAGAAGATGAAATGTTTTGAGGACACCTTAAAGAGGAGTTTATGTAACGCCTTTACCAACTCTGGTGGGTTACAGTCTGGTGGAAAACGTAGTTTTGAGGCTTCTGTTGGTCAAGAGAGGAGCGGTGGAGAAGTGGGCCACCTCAGTGATGCATTTCAACCTTATTTTAGTCCTCGGCACCCAGGGCTGTCAGCTTCCACATACAATCGGCAGCGTCTGCATCATATGGTGGGAGATTATCTAGAGGTGAAAACATACATGGAGAGCTTTCCAGTTGATGATCCACTGGGTTACTGGATCATGAGAATAGACTAGACTGCTGACCAGAACTTGCCCAGTATGCAATTGAGCTGCTAGGCTGCCCTTCATCCAGTGTGCTTTCTGAACGGGCAATTCAGTGCTGCCAGAGGTTTTCATTTTTTTGGCTTTATAAATGTCATTATTGCTGCAGCAGGTTCTATACACGGTACAGATGTGCCACTTTACAGGCAGACTAAGGGGACCCTCCCCAGGCACTACATTTAAAGGAATTTTTTATTTTTATTGTTTTTTCTAATTTTTATGGTTTCACTTTAAGCATCAGTAAATCACTGCTCATTTAAAAATGATGTTTTTTACAAATGTTATTTTCATTAATACATGTCCCCCAGGGCAGAACCCATACCAATTACTTGCACATAAGCCTTTAAAATGGGCACTTTTGATTTTTCCAGTTCGGGTCCCATAGACTTCAATAGGGTT
Organism: Rana muscosa; assembly: GCA_029206835.1. Lineage (NCBI taxonomy): Eukaryota > Metazoa > Chordata > Amphibia > Anura > Ranidae > Rana > Rana muscosa. The sequence continues at coordinate 85,823,282 of CM055125.1, read as the reverse complement.
CATTATTCAGTCCTGAATGTTTGCAATGTTTGAAAGTTCTGCCGCAAACCGAACAGAGGGTTGTTTGGCCCATCTCTAATGACCAACTAGAGGAGCTCACACAGAAGGTTGACTTAAAGGTTAAGTTCACCTTTTACAAAAAAATAATAAAAGAACATCTTTTTATTTTTTACACTGCAATCTTTAACCACTTCCCGCCCCGTCAATAGCAGATTGACGTCCGGGAAGTGGTTCTGTTATCCACACTGGACGTCATATGACGTCCTGCGGGATAACAGCCGCTGCGCGCCCGGGGGGCGCGCATCGCGGCGATCGGTGGGTCAGTCTGACCCACCGCTACACTGATCTCGGTAAAAAGCCTCCGGCGGAGGCTTTTTACCACGTGATCAGCCGTGTCCAATCACGGCTGATCACAATGTAAACAGGAAGAGCCGTTGATCGGCTCTTCCTCACTCGCGTCTGACAGACGCGAGTAGAGGAGAGCCGATTGGCGGCTCTCCTGACAGGGGGGGTTCGCGCTGATTGTTTATCAGCACAGCCCCCCCTCGGATACCCACACTGGACCACCAGGGAAGCCCCCCAGGACCACAGGGAAGCCCCAAGCATGTGGATGGCCCCCATGGCCATCCACATGTAGTAAAATAAAAAAAAAATAAAAAAAATATGCCAATCAGTGCCCACAAATGGGCACTGACTGGCACTATGATGGCACCACCTCAATGTGTGGTGGCTGGCATTGCTGGGCATCAGTGTCCATCAGTGCCACCTACTAGTGTCCATCAGCGCCACCTATCAGTGCCCATCCGTGCCCATCTGTGCCCATAAGTGCCCACCTATCAGTGCCACCTATCAGTGCTGCCTATGAGTGCCAATCAGTGCCGCCTATGAGTGCCAATCAGTGCCGCCTATGAGTGCCAATCAGTGCCGCATACCAGTGCCGCCTATCAGTGCCCATCAGTGCCACCTCATCGGTGCCACCTCATTGGTGCCCATCAGTGTCGCCTTATCAGTGCCCGTCAGTGCTGCCTTATCAGTGCCTGTCATTGAAGTAGAAAAGGTACTTATTTACAAAAAAAATTTACAGAAACAAAGAAAAACGTCGTTTTTTTCAAAATTTTCGCTCTTTTTTTATTTGTTGTGCAAAAAATAAAAATCGCAGAGGCGATCAAATACCACCAAAAGAAAGCTCTATTTGTGGGAACAAAATGATAAAAAATTTGTTTGGGTACAGTGTAGCATGACCGCGCAATTGTCATTCAAATTGCGACAGCGCTGAAAGCTCAAAATTGGCTTGGGCAGGAAGCTGTATAAGTGCATGGTATTGAAGTGGTTAAGGCATTGCACCCGGAATCTGCAGATCGTGGGTGCAATATTAGGATTCTGCAGACACTCAGTAAGCTGTCTGCCCATACCTCATACTGGCAGGCAGTTACTGAATGGCAGGAAGAATCAATGGACTATGATAGCGGTCACTAGCAACCTTGCAGCCTTGCATGTCGTGTAGGCATTCATTTACAGGAAATTGTAGCACCCTCCTGGGTAGGTGCTAGAAAAGAGTATAGTTTTTGGGTCTTTCTGCTTACAAGGAAGGATGCCAGGTAAATTTAGATGCTCTCTGCCTACCAGGGAGCACTGATCCATTGGTAGGGTCTGCTCATGGTGCTCAGGTGCTGCTCATGTTTTCTGAATGTTTCACACTGGTCCAATAGGGCGGGCCTATTAGACAGTGGGAGGAAACCTGACAAATGAGAGCATAGGCATAGTTACAGCCCTGGCAGAGGAAAGTGCCTCGTTGCATGCTGTGTGACTATATATACCAAGGGCGCATGTGCTCAGGGTCTTCGGCTGAAGAGCAGGGTCCCAGAGGGAGGGGTGGCTGACACTCCTCTGCACAGGCTGCCATGCGGCCTTAGGTGGTTGACCTGTGGGCCTGAATCCGAGTAAAGCTGCAACCCAGATGTTATACAGAGCTGACTGGAAGGGAGATACACCAGAAAGGATCTGTTTCTGCCTACAGTGAGTACCGATCTGTTTTGTGGGGCCTGTCCTGTGAGGGCATGTGAGGGCCATCCCTTTAGCTAGTAGAGTCAGTGGATAGGGGGGACAGCCAAAGGGGATGCTATTGAGTGTCCTGAAGATAGACCAGTTTCAGTCTGCTGCCAGAGCAAGCAAAGGACTTCTTTCTTCCATACAAGTGTGGTATGGCATAGCAAAGAATCTGCTACCACAGTTAACCTGGTGAGGCCAAGTGAGAGTTGTTCTTACCTGTAAATAGTTCCAGTTGGAGTATCCCACTATTCCCTTCTCCCATCCAAGTTCCAATAATAAATACCAAAAGAACAAACACCTTGGATTGATTATTGGCTAACAAGCGGATGAGAGTACATTTGGTCATGTGAAAACCCCTAGTAACTGGCTGTAAGATAATAAGGGGAGGCCCAGGGAAGTCTACACACAGCAATCCCTACGGGGACAGTGCTACACTGCAAATAAATGCAGCAGCCACGTGGGCGGAGCCCTTCATGGCCACGCTGTCTTTAAATTGTGACAGCAGGTGCAGGGAGAAAATCCCCAGCCTTCTGTCACTGGGAAGGCGTATCGGGGGGGGGGGGGGGGAGAGGCTGCAGATGCTGGAACATATTACATGTTATATAAATATAAATGTAACATGTAACATGTTCCAAATTAAATGTGAACTTATTCTTTAAAAAAAATTAAATGCAAATTTTTGTAGGAAAAAAACTGCCTATGCCTCTTACCAGTTGAAACTCTTCTGCCATTGGCCAATTTGTGTCAAATGCTAAGATACAGTTGTGTAAGAATTGGCCAGTGGCAGGACAGTCTTATTCAGCAAGAACAGGAGTAAATTCAGAAACGTACCAAAGAAGAAAAAAATGGGAATCCCACTATTCCCTTGGTTTTTGTTTAGGGGAGGGTGGGCTCATCTCCGCCTTGGGACTGTATCCTTCATTTTTTGTAAGGGTGGTCCATGGTTATACTCTGGGAGGGGTTAATAGGGGGACTCAGGGGGTTGTTAGGATCGTATGAGGTTAGTTAGGGAATTTATGCTGTTGATCTTGAGCCCATTGCTCAATAAATTTGTAGTTTACTCATTTTGGTGTGTAGTGTTTTTTGTTTTTCATATTCCATAGTAAATTCAGAAACAACAGGGATAGGTTAATGTTTTCCCAGAATAATTATGAGCATCAGCCGATCAGATGATACGACTGTGAAAAAAAAAATCTGTATGCAGTAGTGTTGTAGGAGTCGGTGGAAGGAACACACAGGAACTTCAGGCTGGAATTTCTCTTCATCAGAGCATTGTTTGGTGGTGCAGGCAACAAGATTCACTTGCTTCTTTGCAGGTACTTTGGTGTTTAAGTGGCAGGATGACTTTGCATTAGCAAGAACAGGAACAACCTCAGCGAACCACTGGACAACTCCTATCTGCTTCTCAAAGCAGGCCTACTATTGCTTGATGAAATCACATGTTTCACTGCTAAAACTACCTAAATAAAAAAAAAAATTGTAACTGATATGATTCAAATCATAGAGGATTGGGGGTGATGCTATCACATTAATTGTTAAAAAAAATATATATATATATATATATATATATATATATATATACTGTAGCGGGTATGTACTTTCCCGGGTGTAATTTGAACTGGCAGAGACACCAGTGATGTGTAGTTCCCTGGGGCCCAGCGGGTGGCGCTGTCACCCTGGGCTTGGGTTGAACCATTACTGTGTGCCGTGCCTCCTTTTTGTCCTCCCTCTGCAGCGGTATGGTGGGGCGGGGAACCCGCCGTGCTTGCTGGGAGAGGGTATAAAGGGGGCCGGCCATCTTTGTCAGGGGGAGTCCCAGGCACCTTCAGCCTGAGGGCGGTGGTTCGTGTCGATCCTCTAGGCGGCCTAGGCCTAGAGGACGGTCGGAGGTCGTGTTCCATCCCAGGCACCTTTAGCCTGGGGTGAGGTACTCGAATGGAGGTCTGGAGCTCAGTGCCCACCACTGAGTTCCGCGAGGGAAGGAGGTCCTAGGGAACCCAGGGATTGGGAACCCGAATCCGGAAGGCGTAATGGACCGGGGGGAGCTCCTCACTTGAAGACCGGGTGCAGCAGATTGCCAGTGACAAGTGAGTCTCTCATCGGAGACCGCCAGGAAGGAAATTCCCCCTCGCTAAGAGACCGTAACCCACTTTCAGTGAGGAAAGTGGAGAGTTCATTGTGTCTGGGCCTATTCTCATCCACACCTCCTTATCTGTTCTGTTCAAAAAGGGAGTCTAACTGATTGTGCTGTTCACTGGAGAAGAATAAAGGAGTGTTGGACTTTAATGGTGTGAGGCTCATTTTCTGGCGGACATTGTTCAAGGTAACTCCAGGTGCACAACACTGACCCGAAGGTAAAGAGAGAACTTTGCTTACACCACACTAACATCTGTGGTGAAGGTTTGGCGTGGTGTCCTCGCTCCCTCCCCTCTAGGATACCCCTAGACAAGAGACAGACGAGCTGATGAAGAGAGGGGAGTGAGGATGGCGCTACAATACATTCTACAATCAAATATGCTCTGCCAAAGTACCCCAAGTTAGTAGTCTCCAAATTACAGCACACAAGTTCCTTACAGCCTGCTTGTTTCCACAGCTCGGCCCCTGCAATGGGAAGCCAGGGGAGCCATTGTGCAAATTGGCAGTGGATGGTGGAAATGCAGAGCATTCCAACACCCAGTGATCTGTACGGGCACTCTGGGCAGAGTGATCCCCTGCCCGGTGGTGCCAGTATAGTTCTGGCCAGGAACTCATCATGTTGTTTTTATTTATTTTATTTTAATGGGCTGCACTACCTGGAAGAAACACGGAGAAAGAAGTCCTTGACCTTTTTTTTTCCAAAATAGCACTGCACCAAGCCGCATGGTGCTGCAGCAAGATTTGGTTTGACACATGCGAAAAGGCGCCACGGGTACCGACATGATATTCGGATCTCTCCTGGAAGATCATTTTGCTGACCGGACCTCTGTGAATTTTAATTCAATACCCCTGGCATAGGACATGGAACTTTCACTGAGGTAGGTCCCACTGAACACCAATTATGAGGGGAACATTGAAGATCCAACTGAACACTAATGATTGGGGTGTACTTTTAGAATCCCACTGAACTGATGATAGAAATCTTTTCCTCTTAAAGACTGAATACCAATGATAGGGAACCATTCTGACCCCGTGGCATTTTTTTACTCCCACTGATGCCAGGGCATTTCACTACCATTGATGCTTTTTTGTTCACATAAACACTAGGGTAGCTTTTTGTTCACATTAATGCTAGAGCGCTATATTACTTCTACTGATGATGGGACAAATTTTTATTCCCACTGACATAAGGGCCCACTAACACCAGGGTGTTTTTTTACCCACAATGACCTCTGACGTCAAGACATATTTTTTATCCTCACTGATGCCAGGGCATTTTTTTGCACTCATAGGGGCATTTATTACTCCCACTGAACGCTGACACAGAGGCCTTTTTCTTTCTCGTACATCACGGGACACAGAGCGACATAGTCATTACTAATGGGTTATATAGATACCGTCAGGTGCTGGCACTGGCAACTTCCAAAACCGGAAGTACCCTCCCCTATATAAGCCCCTCCCATCCGGGAGCACCTCAGTTTTTTGCCAGTGTCTAAGGTGTTGGCCAAGAAGAAACATGTGTTTTTCACTGAGCTTGCGTACAGGTTCTTTTGGGCCTCAGTAAGCTATTCCGGATCCGACCAAAAAAGCTTCATAGCTAAACGGTCGGTACCCGGGCCTTGCAGAGAAGAGCAAGGTTTTGCCTGTAATGCTTCTCTTAGGAGAGCTGGACCCTGGGATCCAGAGCTCTGGTCATACCCACGACCAAGATGTTTTCTGTGCAGGGTGCTATACAGGTCCAGGGGAGTGGAATCCTTGGGAACCCGGTCCCTGAAGGTTTGATTAAAATGCCTGCCGTGATAGGTGAAGTTTGGGCTTTTGTGGACCAAACAAAGTCCTGCGGCGGGGAACAGGTAAGTGGGGGCCCCCAGGAACTTGGTTCTATTGGGGGACCCCCAAGCCTAATTTGTCTTTCTGTCTGTTACCTAATGGTATTCCCGAAAAATTCTGTGCATGCCTGTAACTACTAAAAAAATGTAATAATTTTTAATGGTGGTCAAGAAAAAAAATTTTTTTTATATATATATATATATATATAATATATATTAGACTGCGGTACCTGTGTTTGTCCACTAGAGGCCGCTGTGGAACGTTTCTTGTCATGTGGACTAGTTTCTTTTCATCAGAGCGAGTCCAGGCAGATGGTGAGTTCTCTTATGGGAAACTGCTTCCTCTGCCATGTTGCAATGTTCGTCCATCCCCCGGCCTGCGGCAAAGGGGCCCTAGCTCTTGTCCCTGGTTTCCATTTTCAAAATTAGCGCCGAAGGCGCATGTGGCCGCGCGCGTGCGCGTGCACGCGCCTCTATATATAGAGGTGAGCCGGGAAAGGGGGCGGAGCCTGGGGGATGACGCTCTGTGCGCGCCGCAGCGCTTCTGCGCATGTGCGGGCGTCCCAGCATGTTAAAAACCACAATTTTGTGTGGTGAGCTGGCTATGAAGTACAGAGACAGAGCTGGCAACATTTAAAGAAGGCATACAGCAAGCGGTTGATACAGGCATCCCCTAGAAAGGCACATTAGTAGACACCAACTGTTTCTTATAGCAGCATTTATGCTAGACTATTGTCAGTAACTGGTGTATTTCGGCTGGAATACCTCAGCTTTGTGGCTTAGGAATATGCCGTCTAAAAACTCCGGGACTAGAAATTCCAGGAGGAATAGGGGGTCTCCATCGGGCTCTGAGGATCTTGGGCATGCTTTGGCTGCACCAGTCTCCCCTGAAGAATCAGAGGTTAGTGACCGTAGAGCACCCTCAGGAGTACCTGGTACTGTGGCTGTCCTCAGTTCACCTGCTCCTGTGTATGTAACAGAGGAGGTTTTTTCCTCAGCTCTGGGAGGGCTGGAAGAGAGATTGTCAGCATTGATCGCGGCTTCCCTGTCACAGGAGAAAAGCGCCCGATCTCCGTCTCCTCCCTCAGAGTGCCTGTTAACAGAGCAACAGTCCCATACAGGGATCGACCTACCTGAAGGGGATCAGGATGAGGTCGATTCGGTTGTAGAGGAATCAACAGTGGAAGAGCCGTTCTCAGCATCACATGCTGAAAGGTTATGGGTTCAGTCCCTGACTAATATGGTCCGATCAGCATTTAAAATGCCACTTGCGGAGCCATCATCCACTTCTGTCTCCTCGTTGGGGTCGCTAAAAGCTCCCCAGACTGTTTGTTCCTTTCCGATCCATCCTTTACTGGAAGGGCTCATTTACCAGGATTGGGAGCATCCTGACAAAATATTTACTCCCCCCAAGAGATTTCCGGTGGTCTATCCCATGGAGGATAAGTTCATCAGAAAATGGAGGGTCCCTACAGTGGACGCAGCCATCTCTTGTGTGAATAAATCACTGACATGTCCGGTGGATAATGTCCAAATGTTCAAGGACCCAATAGATAAAAAATTGGAGTCCTTATTAAAATCTGCTTTTTCTACAGCAGGATTGGTGACACAACCAGCAGTGGCAGCTATTGGGGTCTGCCAAGCAGTGAAGGATCAGTTGAAACAGGTCTTAAGGGACTTGCCAGATCAGCAGGCTCTTGCCCTAGCTGATCTACCTAGAGCCTTATGCTTTGCGGTGGACGCTATAAAGGATTCAATCCATCAGGCCTCCCGCCTTACGCTGTCTGTAGTACATATGCGCAGGCTTCTATGGCTCAAAAATTGGTCTGCTGAAGCTCCCTGTAAAAAATTGCTGGTCAGCTTCCCATTTCATGGTGAACGCTTATTCGGGGAAGACCTGGACAAATATATCCAGAGAATTTCCAGCGGTAAAAGTACACTTTTGCCGGTTAAAAATAGAGTTAGAGGTCCCTCTTTTAAGAGGCCTGCTTCTCCAGTCCCTAGGACATCGGCTGTGAAACAGTTCCGACGGCCTCCTCGGTCAAATCCCGGAGGTAAAAATCAGGGACAATTGCAGGGTAACAAGAAGCCCTGGAGCAGGAGAGGTACAAAACCTCCCCCAAAGTCAAATGCATGAAGGGTTGCCCCCACCCAATCGGGTGGGGGGAAGACTTCAGTTGTTCACAGAGACCTGGCGGGACACGATCCGAGACAGATGGGTGCTCTCCGCAGTAAATCTGGGATACAAATTGGAGTTAAAAAACTCCCCTCCTTCCCGCTTTATAAGGTTAAACGTGCCAAGGGATCCCCAGAAGAGAGGATCCCTCCTGTTGGCACTAGAACAATTATTGCTCCAAGCAGTAATTATAGAGGTTCCCCTGGAAGAATGGGGGTTCGGGTTTTACTCAAACCTCTTTACAGTCCCGAAGCCAAACGGGGACGTGAGGCCCATATTAAATCTAAAAGGGCTAAACAAATTCCTACATATCAGGACTTTCCGGATGGAGTCGATCCGATCGGTAGCCACTGCCCTACAAGGGGAGGAATGGTTAGCCTCGATCGACATCAAAGATGCTTATTTGCACATTCCCATCTTTCCAGCCCACCAAAAATTTCTACGCTTTGCGGTAGAAGGGCGCCATTTTCAGTTCAGAGCCTTACCCTTCGGTCTGGCCACAGCACCAAGAGTGTTCACAAAAATTCTGGCCCCATTATTGGCCAATCTAAGAACACGAGGTGTAACGATAATGGCATATCTAGACGACTTGTTGCTGATAGACCACTCAGTGGAAAAATTAGAAGTGGTTGTTCACGAGACAATCAAGTATCTGGAATATCACGGTTGGATTATCAACCGAGACAAGTCAGCCCTAAAACCAGTCAAAAGTCTGGAATACTTGGGGCTAAGGCTGGATTCAGACCAGAGAAAAATTTTCTTGCCTCAAGAAAAGGGGTCGTCTTTGAGAGATTTGATCCACTTAGTGGGTTCAAAAAGACAGCCATCCATACGCCTGTGCATGAGGCTGCTGGGAAAAATGGTGGCATCATTCGAAGCAGTACCCTACGGTCAATTCCATTCAAGGAAGTTGCAAAGGGCCATACTGTCAGCCTGGAACAAAAAAGTTCAGGCTCTGGACTTACCAATGTCCTTGTCCCCTTCCGTTCGCAAGAGCCTCCACTGGTGGTTGGTTCCCCAGAATCTGGAAAGAGGGAAATCCTTCAGTCCGATTTCCTGGAAGGTGGTCACTACAGATGCCAGCCTTATAGGCTGGGGAGCAGTACTGGAGCAATGGTCTCTCCAGGGCAGATGGTCGGATGCGGAAAAGGCCCTGCCCATCAATCTCTTAGAGATACGAGCAGCCCGGTATGCCCTAGTAGCATGGACATCCAAACTCCAAGGGTCCCCTGTCAGAATTCAATCAGACAATGCCACAGCAGTGGCATATATCAATCGTCAGGGGGGCACCAGGAGTCGTGCAGCCCAAAGGGAAGTAAATTACATCCTGAGATGGGCAGAAAGATATGTCCCAGCCATATCTGCGGTATTCATTCCAGGAGTGGAGAATTGGAAGGCGGACTTTCTAAGTCGCCAACAATTATGCCCAGGGGAATGGTCCCTTCATCCCGAGGTTTTCCGGACAATATGTCAGCGGTGGGGAACACCGGATGTAGATCTGCTAGCATCCAGATTCAACACAAAAGTGGACAGGTTTGTCTCTTGGACAAGGGATCCCCTAGCTTGCGGCTCGGATGCCCTAGTGTTCCCTTGGGATCAGTTCAAGCTGATATATGCATTCCCACCGCCACAATTGTTACCTCGATTACTCCGCAGAATCAGGGTAGAAAAGAAACCAGTGATTCTGGTGGCTCCAGCGTGGCCCCGAAGAGCATGGTACGCGGAGATTGTAAAAATGTCTGTGGGGAGTCCTTGGACCCTCCCACATCGTCCGGACCTGCTTTCGCAAGGACCGATATACCACCCTTCCTTACCAGCCCTAGGTTTGACGGCCTGGCTATTGAAGCCCACATTCTAAAAAAGAGAGGGCTCTCTAATGCTGTGGTATCTACCATGATCAATGCCAGGAAGCCGGTATCCAGGCATATCTACTATAGAATCTGGAAGGCGTACATCGCCTGGTGTGAGGCCAAGAAATGGCATCCACGTAAATACGTAATAGGTAGGATTCTGGACTTCCTACAATGGGCTGTAGATAGGAAGCTTGCCTTGAGTACTATCAAGGGTCAGATTTCGGCCTTGTCAATATTTTTTCAAAGGCCCTTGGCTTCGCATTCACTAGTCAAAGCCTTTATACAAGGAGTGATGCGTATTAGTCCTCCGGTTAATATTCCCATATGTCCATGGGATCTAAACTTGGTTCTGTCGGTTTTACAGAAACAACCATTTGAACCATTACAGCATATTTCCTTGGTGCTTCTCACCAGGAAATTGATTTTTCTAGTAGCCATTTGTTCGGCTAAAAGAGTGTCGGAATTAGCAGCTATGTCCTGTAAAGAGCCATATCTGGTTATCCATAAGGACAGAGTAGTATTACGTCCTCAGCCAGCCTTTCTTCCTAAGGTGGCATCGAGGTTTCATTTGAACCAAGATGTGGTTCTTCCTTCTTTTTTCCCCAAACCTACTTCGGTAGAGGAAAAAGTTATTGCATTCTTTGGATGTAGTCAGAGCAGTTAAAGCTTATCTAAAAGCCACTGCTCAGATTCGCAGAACGGATACTTTGTTTATTCTGCCGGAAGGCCCCAGAAAGGGTCAGGCAGCGTCAAAATCTACTTTAGCCAGGTGGATTCGACAGGTCATAATACAAGCCTATGGCTTGAGAAGGAGACCGCCTCCGTTCAAAGTTAGAGCGCACTCCACGAGAGCAGTTGGAACTTCATGGGCAGTGCATCACCAGGCCTCCCTGGCTCAAATCTGTAAGGCCGCAACATGGTCTTCAGTTCACACGTTTACTAGGTTCTACCAGGTGGACGTTAGAAGTCAGGAGGATGTCGCCTTTGGGCGCAGTGTGTTGCAGGCCGCAAAAGATCCTCATGTCTGATAGCGCTCAGCTTATATATGGTGTATCCCCCCCCTCATTTGGCATTGCTTTAGGACATCCCATTAGTAATGACTATGTCGCTCTGTGTCCCGTGATGTACGAGAAAGAAAATAGGATTTTTATAACAGCTTACCTGTAAAATCCTTTTCTTGGAGTACATCACGGGACACAGAGCTCCCGCCCCTCTTTGGGGACACTTATTGCTTTGCTACAAAACTGAGGTGCTCCCGGATGGGAGGGGCTTATATAGGGGAGGGTACTTCCGGTTTTGGAAGTTGCCAGTGCCAGCACCTGACGGTATCTATATAACCCATTAGTAATGACTATGTCGCTCTGTGTCCCGTGATGTACTCCAAGAAAAGGATTTTACAGGTAAGCTGTTATAAAAATCCTATTTTTATTTGCACTGACCACAGATGCAGCAACATTTGTACTCCTATTGACCTCTGACAATTGGGCATTTTGAAACTCACACTGACACTGGAACATTTATTAGTACCATAGACCATGGGCATGGAATTTTTTTAACTCCTACTTGACAAAATCAGGCCCCCCAACAAGTTTGAGGGGCAGTGAACTAGCCCTTTGTTTAAAAAGTTTGAGCATCCCTGTTCTAGGCAAAGGAAACAAAGGTACTTTTACAGAGCAGCACTGCCCTCGTGTGGTATAAACGGACATATGGTCCTCATCAATATCTACTTTTCCTTATGCTTACAGATTTGTCAGAATTAATCTTTTTGCAGTTCTGCATGCCAAATTTCTACATTTATGTCATTCTATTTTATAAAATTTTGATTATTATTGCAAAAGTAATCTCCATACGTTTAGAACCAGTTACATAACACATTATATATACAGTGGGTACGGAAAGTATTCAGACCCCCTTAAAATTTTTCACTCTTTGTTATATTGCAGCCATTTGCTAAAATCATTTAAGTTCATTTTTTTCCTCATTAATGTACACACAGCACCCCATATTGACAGAAAAACACAGAATTGTTGACATTTTTGCAGATTTATTAAAAAAGAAAAACTGAAATATCACATGGTCCTAAGTATTCAGACCCTTTGCTCAGTATTTAGTAGAAGCACCCTTTTGATCTAATACAGCCATGAGTCTTTTTGGGAAAGATGCAACAAGTTTTTCACACCTGGATTTGGGGATCCTCTGCCATTCCTCCTTGCAGATCTTCTCCAGTTCTGTCAGGTTGGATGGTAAACGTTGGTGGACAGGCATTTTTAGGTCTTTCCAGAGATGCTCAATTGGGTTTAAGTCAGGGCTCTGGCTGGGCCATTCAAGAACAGTCACGGAGTTGTTGTGAAGCCACTCCTTCGTTATTTTAGCTGTGTGCTTAGGGTCATTGTCTTGTTGGAAGATAAACCTTCGGCCCAGTCTGAGGTCCTGAGCACTCTGAAGAAGGTTTTTGTCCAGGATATCCCTGTACTTGGCCACATTCATCTTTCCCTCGATTGCGACCAGTCGTTCTGTCCCTGCAGCTGAAAAACACCCCCACAGTATGATGCTGCCACCACCATGCTTCACTGTTGGGACTGTATTGGACAGGTGATGAGCAGTGCCTGGTTTTCTCCACACACTCCGCTTAGAATTAAGGCCAAAAAGTTCTATCTTGGTCTCATCAGACCAGAGAATCTTATTTCTCACCATCTTGGAGTCCTTCAGGTGTTTTTTAGCAAACTCCATGCGGGCTTTCATGTGTCTTGCACTGAGGAGAGGCTTCCGCCGGGCCACTCTGCTATAAGACCCCAACTGGTGGAGGGCTGCAGTGATGGTTGACTGTCTACAACTTTCTCCCATCTCCCGACTGCATCTCTGGAGCTCAGCCACAGTGATCTTTGGGTTCTTCTTTACCTCTCTCACCAAGGCTCTTCTGTCCCGATAGCTCAGTTTGGCCAGATTGCCAGCTCTAGGAAGGGTTCTGGTTGTCCCAAACGTCCTCCATTTAATGAATATGGAGGCCACTGTGCTCTTAGGAACCTTAAGTGCAGCAGAAATTTTTTTGTAACCATGGCCAGATCTGTGCCTTGCCACAATTCTGTCTCTAAACTCTTCAGGCAGTTCCTTTGACCTCATGATTCTCATTTGCTCTGACATGCACTGTGAGCTGTAAGGTCTTATATAGACAGGTGTGTGGCTTTCCTAATCAAGTCCAATCAGTATAATCAAACACAGCTGGACTCAAATGAAGATGTAGAACCATCTCAAGGATCATCAGAAGAAATGGACAGCACCTGAGTTAAATATATGAGTGTCACAGCAAAGGGTTTGAATACTTAGGACCATGTGATATTTCAGTTTTTCTTTTTTAATAAATCTGCAAAAATGTCAACAATTCTGTGTTTTTCTGTCAATATGGGGTGCTGTGTGTACATTAACCACTTCAATACTGTGCACTTAAACCCCCTTCTTACCCAGACCAATTTTCAGCTTTCGGTGCTCTCACATTTTGAATGACAATTACTCAGTCATGCAACACTGTACCCAAATAAAATTTGTGTCCTTTTTTTCACACAAATAGAGCTTTCTTTTGGTGGTATTTAATCACTAGTGGGTTTTTTATTTTTTGTGCTATAAATAAAAAAAGACCGTAAATTTAGAGAATACTTTCCTTTTTCTTTGTTTCTGTCATAAAAGCTAGCAAATTAGTAATTTTTCTTTATAAATTTTGGCCCAAATTTATACTGCTACATATCTTTGGTAAAAATAACCCAAATTAGTGTATATTATTTGGTCTCTGTGAAAGTTATAGAGTCTACTAACTATGGTGCCAATCCCTAAAAATTTATCAATCTGAAGTACTGACAGCCTATCTAATTTCTTGAGATACTAACAAGTCATAAAAGTACAAATACCCCCCAAATTACCCCTTTTTAGAAAGTAGACATTCCAAGGTATTAAGTAAGTAGCATGGTGAGTGTTTTTAAGTTGTATTTTTTCCCCACAATTCTTTGCAAAATGAAGAATTTTTATATTTTTTTACAAAATTGTCATATTAACTGGTTATTTCTCTCACGGAACATATGCATACAACAAATTACACCCCAAAATATATTCTGCTACTCCTCCTGAGTATGGCTATACCACATGTGTGGAGCTTTTACACAGCCTGGCCACATACAAAGGCCCATCATTGAAGTAGCACCATCAGGCGATCTACGAGCATAAATTGCACATCTCATTTCTCAACCACCTATTACACTTTTGAAGGCCTTGGAGCACCAGGACAATGGAATTGCCCACAAAATTACCCCATTTTGGAAAGCTAACACCCCAACGTATAATCTATGAGGCATAATGAGTCTTTTGAATGGTTATTTTTTTTCCAGAAGTTTTTGGAAAATGTGAAAAAAAAATGAAAACGCATTTTATTTACACAAAGTTGTCCATTTATAAGATATTTCCAACACATAGTAAATACATAGCAAAAATTACACCCCAAAATACATTCTGCTACTCCTCATGAGTATGGGGATACCACATGTGTGGGACTTTTACACAGCCTGGCCACATACAAAGGCCCATCATTGAAGTAGCACCATCAGGCGATCTACGAGCATAAATTGCACATCTCATTTCTCAACCACCTATTACACTTTTGAAGGCCCTGGAGCACCAGGACAATGGAATTGCCCACAAAATAAACATAGATCTGTAACTCACTGCTCCTGGCTCTTCTCTCCTCACACTGGTGTGTGAGGAGAGAAGAGCTGGCAACAGTTAGTTACAGCTCTTTGTTTACAGTTAGTGATCAGGCTGTGAATGGATCACAGCTGATCACATGGTACACAGCCCTGGCCAATGGCTGTGTACTATCGTCGGTGACGAGCAGTGTTCCCGGGAACACGCTGCCACCGACGGACACGCGCAGCGCGCTCGCGCGCATGCAGCGTGTTAAATGGGGGCGTTACCATCCGTGATCAGCCGTGACTTCATCACGGCCGATCATGTGGTAAACCACACTTGCCAGCGGCTGTTCACCCCTGTCGGTGACGAGCAGTGTCTCTGGTGACACGCCGCCACCGACAGTACAGGGATGTGCGCACGCGATTGTGCGCAATCCCTGTTTAAAGGGCCGACGTCATATGACGTCCAGTCAGAACGAGAGTGTCTTCCCCCCACCGTCATTTGACGGTGGGCGGTGGACAACTGGTTAATGAGGAAAAAACATGAACTTAAATGATTTTAGCAAATGGCTGCAATATAACAAACAGTGAAAAATCTAAGGGGGTCCGAATACTTTCCGTACCCACTGTGTGTATATATATATATATACACACACACACACACACATACACATACACACACACACACACACACACACACACACACACATGTATTTATAATAGAAACCTCAGGAAGGGGGATTTTCTAATTTTGTTTTAGGGGAAAAAATGGCTAGGAACAGTTATGGCCACAATGAATTTAGTTCTCTATTATAACTGTAGCGATTTAACGAAGGGACCACTGGAAATATACTGGCCATCCCTTACCTGTTCAGAGGCTGTCCATTTTGTTTCCAGTCCCAGAAGCACCAAGAAAAATTCAGGTTCCAGTCTAAGCCTGGATTAACACATACAGTTGTGCTCATAAGTTTACATACCCTGGCAGAATTTATGATTTCTTGGCCATTTTTCAGAGAATATGAATGATAACAAAAACTTTTCTTTCACTCATGGTTAGTGTTTGGCTGAAGCCATTTATTATCAATCAACTGTGTTTACTCTTTTTAAATAATAATGTCAGCAGAAACTACCCAAAAGACCCTGATCAAACGTTTACATAACCCAGTTCTTAATACCTTGCATTGCCCCCTTTAACATTAATGAAAGCTTGAAGTCTTTTGTGGTATTTGTGGATGAGGCTCTTTATCTTCTCAGATGGTAAATCTGCCCATTCCTCTTGGCAAAAAGCCTCCAGTTCCTGTAAATTCTTGGGCTGTCTTGCATGAACTGCACGTTTGAGATCTCCCCAGAGTGGATCAATGATATTGAGGTCAGGAGACTGAGATGGTCACTCCAGAACCTTCACTTTATTCTGCTGTAGCCAATGACAGGTTGACTTGGCCTTGTGTTTTGGATCATTCTCATGTTGGAATGTCCAAGTACGTCCCATGCGCAGCTTCCTGGCTGATGAATGCAAATGTTCCTCCAGTATTTTTTGATACATACTGCATTCATCTTGCCAACAATTTTGACCAAATTTCAGTGCCTTTGTAGCTCACACATCCCCAAAACATCAGCGATCCACCTCCATGTTTCACAGTGTACCTTTCATCATAGGCCTTGTTGACTCCTCTCCAAATGTAGCGTTTATGGTTGTGGCTAAAAAGCTAAGTTTTGGTCTCATAACTCCAAATTACTTTGTGCCAGAAGGTTTGAGGTTTGTCTCTGTGCTGTTTGGCGCATTGTAAGCGGGATACTTTATGGCAATTGTGTAGTAATGGCTTTCTTCTGGCGACTCAACCATGCAGCCCATCTTTCTTCAAGTTCCTCCTTATTGTGCATCTTGAAA
Source organism: Rana muscosa (assembly GCA_029206835.1). Classification (NCBI taxonomy): domain Eukaryota; kingdom Metazoa; phylum Chordata; class Amphibia; order Anura; family Ranidae; genus Rana; species Rana muscosa. Next base: position 85,806,681 of record CM055125.1, on the reverse strand, counting down.
CAGCCACACCGCATGTTTTCAGAGAGTCCTGTATTTCACCTGAAGTTATTTGTGGGTTTTTCTTTGCATCCTGAACAATTTTACTGGCAGTTGTGGCTGGAATTTTAGTTAGTCTACCTACCTACAGGTAATCGTGGTTTGGTTTCAACAGAACCCCTTATTTTCCACTTCTTGATTAGAGTTTAAACACTGCTAATTGGCATTCTCAATCTCTTGGATATCTTTTAATATCCCTTTCCTGTTTTATACAGTTCAACTACCTTTTCCCGCAGATCCTTTGACAATTCTTTTGCTTACCCCATGACTCAGAATCCAGAAACATCAGTGCAGCACTGGATGAAAGATGCAAGGGTCTGTCAGGAGTCCAGAAACTCATTGACCTTTTATTCACACACACTAATTACAAGCAAACAGATCACAGGTGAGGATGGTTACCTTTGATAGCCATTCAAACCCCTTTGTGTCAACGTGCATGTTATCAGGCCAAAATCACCAGGGTATGTAAAGTTTTGATCAGGGTCATTTGGGTAGTTCCTGTTGTGATTATGATTTAAAGAGAGTAAACACAGTTGATTGATAATAAATGGCTTCAGCCAAACACTAACCATAAGTGAAAGAAATGTTTTTGTGTTATCATTCATATTCTCTGAAAAATTACTAAGAAATCATAAATTCTGCCAGGGTATGTAACCTTATGTGCACAACTGTATGCAAACACAGGCATTGCATGTGATTTGTACCACATTGCTGTGCCGATCACATTCGATATCTGTGAAATGCAAATTCAGCCATACAGTTGTATGGATGAACTCGCACAAAAACGGTTGCCTGAACCTTTTTTATCCCCGCACTGAAATCGGATCACACCCATGCGATCCGATTCCTGTCTGAAATTTACAGTTCGCACTGTGATCTATGAACTGATCTGGGGTGTCATTAACTTTGTATTTACACCCGCAGCAGTTCTCAGAGGGCAGTGTGAACTGCCTGCAAGGGAGATGCGATGTGGGAACCGGAACTGGAAGCACGCTGGTTCCCGCATCGCAATAGTGTGAACCCTGGCATAAGGTCTTTTTAAGATTTATCGCAGGTCTTGAACAAAAAATGCAGGGAGGAGGGTTGAGGGTGCAGGATTCCCAAGGCACTCACAAATCTTTGAGGACAGCTTACTGAATATCTCATCCCAGTAGTGTTAGATCCTGAAGGAGCAGCCTCAAAAAACGCGGATAAAGAGGGGACAGCCAGTAAATCTGTAACCCTATGCGAGCAGTCAGAGTCCTTAAGTAGTAACCTCTGGCATCTCATCCTCAAAAACAACTTCCATACTTGGAGCAACGCCCCACCATTCCAGCCCAGCTTCCACAGGCAAGTTTCCTTCAGGCTCCCAGCCCAAAGCATCTCCCTGAGGCCTAGTAACATCATGTTTTCCCTGGGGGGAAGCCCCAGGGGAGAGAGAGACTGGTCAGATCCTCTCATATATATATATATATATATATATATATATATATATATATATATATATTCTCCCTAACCACACCTTCGGGGTCAGCCTCCCAGGGATTGGCTAGAGCCAGATAGTGATTCATAACTCCAGTGGTTGGTCTTCCCACTCTATTGTTGGAAAATGTCTTCAGCAGAATGTAGAAGCAATCAGCCACCATGTTTAGGGAAAAACCTGAGTAGACCAAAAAGATAAATTGCAACTTAGCTGGCTACAGCGAAGCCATATACTAAATTTAGCGAGCCCAGGGTAGGGGCACTAAATAACTTACATAACCTCATGCACATGGGCAGAAAAATAAAACGCTGCATTTAGAGGCATTTTTCTTTTTTTTGTCTATGCACATAGTGGCATTTAGATTCATATTTTACAGCAGTGTTTAAAGGCTTAAAGCGGTTGTATACCCGCTGACACAATTTTTTTATTTTTTTACCCCTGTAAGGCAAAAGGCATAATGAGCAAGTATGCACCAAAATACTTACCTTAGAACGAGGCGTTGGTCACTCACCTGGTCCACGCCGAGGTAGCTGACATGTTGCCTCGGCGTGTCTTCCGAGTATCGCGACTCCAGCGCTGTGAGTGGCTGGAGCCGCGATGTCGTCACTCTCACGCATGCGCACGGGAGACTTCTTTCCGGCAAGGTCCGGCGTCTGCCGGGCCTTAAGCCGAGAATCTCCTGTGCGCATGCGCCACTGCAGTCAGCGGCTCATTGCAAGGGGGATATCTCCTGAACCGTAAAGGTTTAGGAGATATTTTTTTTACCTACAGGTAAGTCTTATTATAGGCTTACCTGTAGGTAAAAGTAAAAAAAAAAGACTATACAACCACTTTAAAAAATGCCCCAAATCTGCATTCAGAGGTTTGCATATAAATGTGCCTGCGTGCACATATATTCATTCTAGTTACTAGAATAAATGAATGATCCGGCCAGAAAAATAACTTTATGGGTATTGTAAGATTGGGGGTTGTTAGCTCTCATAGTAGATGCGTTTTTCAGTGATGCAAGCCAGTCAGCAACTCTGTTTAAGGGCATGGTAGCCCATTTTTATTTAAAAGCACAACAGTTCACAAACACGTCTGTAGTATTCATAGGGGGTTCCACCATTCCTGTATCCTTCATACTAACAGTAGCCTCGTAGCTTTACCTTCTAGCGATCCAGGCCTTTAGCCTAGGCCTGACGGTCTGTTCCTCAGACCCACACAGTGTCCAAGAGTTTAAGCTTTCTCCTAGCTTCTCCTGGTCAGCACCTTTGTTGCTGTATCACTAATGATATCTGCCTCCTGCAGACATGCACACTTTGGCTGCACCCATGCAGCATAGATAGCCTCTGACTCCACTTCAGAGGGATGGGAGAGTCCAGCTGACTCTCCCAGCACAGACTTCCTGTCTGTTGGGCGGGGCCCTGATCCATAATCATGTCAGAACTAAATAGCCCAAGACACAGCTGTTCAATCAGCATGTCTTTCTTTACCAAATCTGGCGTAAACCAACACTCTTGAAGGTCGCACAAAGTCGAACCCTCACATACCCTCCCCCCTTGTTTCGAACCGGAGGGAGGAACACATGATCCCGTCACCATAAACGGGACACCTCTGTGCCAGCCATTGGCTGCGTAGGACCATTTCTTTTTCGGGGTATGTGTCCACCAGCACTTCACCTTAGCGCCTCTGTGCCAACTATCCGTAGCAGTAGTCCTAATCTGCCCAACCTTTTCTCTAAAGGGGCACTCCACCCACATCTTCTTCCGGGTGTACTTCCACCAGCACTTCTTCCTGAACCATGGGCTCCCACTAATCTCTCTATCCCTTCTACCTTTTGACCTCAGGACCCTTCTTTTTCCTCCCACAGACCTACTCTCCCGGGACTGTTGGGGACCCACTTTCATGAAATCTGTCAGGGACTGGCCACTCTCACTACCTGACGCAACATTAACCAACAACATTTGTTTCTCAGGTTCACTAACCCCTGTGTGGTTACTCTTGGCCACCAAACCATCTGTGATTAATACCATATCCTCAATAGCAATGTTCCACAAGGGGTTATTCAACACAATATTGTCATTTGGACCTCTTGTCCCTTTGTTTGCTAGGACAGTGTCTATGGAGGGACCATCTACAGGCAAGCAGTTACTCCCTATGGGACAGTCCCGCAGTTTCGCATCGCCCCCTGTTGTCCAATACTCCAATAACAATTGTCCTACCAACGCACATGTTCCACCACATTTTCCCACACCAATCTCTTTAACCATTTCTGTGTCCATTGGTACCTCAACCAATAGCTCAGAGTTGTCTGACAGTGCTCCACAGTGCTTCTCATACATATTTCCGTTACAGTTACCATCACTGCTATTTCCTGTCAAAGTGTCTCCGGGTACTTCAAACTGCACCTCTCTGCAAGTGATGGACTGAATTCCCACTACTGCCACATCCGTTCCGGGCCCTTCCTTTACATGAAGTGTAGCGGGTGAGACAGTACGCGCGCCATGTACCAACCACTGCTCAGCCGCACCTCGGACCACACCAGCAGGAATACACCCCATCACACCAGCATACGGAGAGACTTCCACTATGTCTATTATCTCTAATTTCTCAAACAATTCCCCTGAGCCCCTTCCGCACATAACCGCCGCTGGAAGCACTCTCGAGGAGAACTGCGAGACAACTTTCCACAAAAGCAACCAACAGTGTAGCAACCAATTTTCATCAATATTGCTTAACAACGCATGTATCACCTGCGTCCACCGATTGGTTCTACGCAGTACCATGTCGCCCCTCTGCTGTGGATACATGCAGGTGTACATTGGAAAGATTCTCACCAATTCCCACAACATCTCAGAAATTTCTAGACATGCCGCGTCTAAACACAGAACTCTAGGAACTTTTCCTTTACCAACGATGTGGAGGGACTCATTTGCTAAGGCGTGAGAGGCCGAGACACTTAAAGAGACCTCTACTTCAGAGGCAACTAACAAAATTTGCGGCTCCCGCTGAGCACTGCCAATCGCATGTGTCACACTCATCCTGTCACTTTCAGCAACACTGAGCCCTTCCAAATCGCTATCCATTACCCCCTCAACCTGACGTTCAACATTACTCATCTCTTTTACGGTGGACAAAACCTCTGCCATGTATGCGCCCTTTTCAGATCCTTCCAACTGGAGAGGGTTAATTTCTGCAAAAGCCAACGCACCCGTGTCTACCGGCCCTGCAGCCTCTCCACTTAGCATAGCAGAAATTGTGTCCACCCCACTGTTACCCACTGAGCCTTCCTTGTTTAAATGCCCTTGTGGCAAAACATTTTTAAACACAACAGGCTGCAATAACATAACTTCACCACTTTGCTCGGGTGGCGCTTCACTAAACCCATGAGGACTGTCAGCAACGACAGACTGCAGCAACTCATTATCACTACAAGTAATTTCAAACATTTGAGTTTTACCATTTTTCTCATCACCAAGGTCAAGTACGCTCTTATCTATCAGAGCGGCACCACAGTTGTCCCAGGCAACCTCTGGCTCCAATACACAGAGCTCCCTGGAGGTTTCTAAGGACACCTCTGCAGCCTTAGATACTGTTGTTGCCAAGGGGAATCGCATCTCCTGCTTAGCGATCAACCCTAACTTATTAAGTATCACATTACCATAAGCACATGTGTCATCAGCATTCATAAACATAGCAGTTTTATAAACTCTATCAAATTGTCCTTTGTCAAAACGCATGGCACCCTGCGTGCTACTCAGCACACCACTCTTTCTTTCCAAGGGCATTCTTTTGCCCACTAGGGCGTCTTCACAGTTGTCCTGGGAAACCACTTGCCTCACCACTGCAGGTTCCTTGGTGGTTTCCCTTGGCAACTCTGCAGCACCTGTCACTATCACTAGGGAACCTGGCACACCCACTGAGTTGGTCACCCCTAGCACATCTCTCCCAGCACTCTGCTGGACTACCTTAGGTGCACACAGAGTCCACATGTCCTTTTCAATTAGCTGGGTTTTAACCTGTGTCTCCCCATTGCTCTGGGTAGCACACTGCAGCAAGTCCGTTTTTACACCTTCTGCGGATCTCAATGCCACTTCACTCGGATCAGTCTCACAAATTGCCACAGTCTTACCATATCCTGCAGGTGGTGTAATAGCCTTCACTTGAGTGCGTTGTCTCACAGATTTGGTGTCTCCACAGGTTGACTTCCCCATGTGGCCATGGAGCAACACTGCAGCCTTTCCAGATTTTCCAACATCGCCTGCAGGCAAAACAAATTTTCTGTTGTCAGGGGCCACAGCAGACCTACACACTTGGTCATACCCCTTGCAGGATGCTGGATACGGTACTCTCTTCTCTGGGCTTGCAGGCAAAGCATTAAGCCCAACAACACAACCAGCAGCTGTATACCACAAGCTTGGACAAGAAAAGATCCCGTGGCCCTGCTGACCACATTCCAGGCATGGCACTTGGCGACTTTCTCCTGTTGCTAAGGGAGACGGCACTCTCCCAACATGCAGACTTTTACTGGTATCTCTATGAGGATGGTGGTATACCTTCTCTCTGTAGCTCCTCCTTTCTGAAAACATACTTTCTCCGGTTGCTATGGGAGACCACATTCTCCCTGCTGATCTTTTCCAGCGCTCTCTAGATTGGATTGCTCCTAGGAAATTGTCGTAGTCATCTCGGTTACTATACATTCCACGGTACACCTCCTGGTACTCCTCCATCAGAAAAGGTTGCACCAACTCAACCCAGCGATTTCTGGGCCATCTTCTGTATGAAGCAATCATCGCAAACTCATCCAAAAAGTCCTTAACACATTCCGAAGGCAACATAGGCCGTAAGAAGTCAGCTGTACGAATTTCTGCTTTGTTGCCATGGGCAACCACACCCATCTGCTCACTCTTTACACTCAGAGCAGGCTTCTCATACCTTTGCTTTGGTGAATCCTGGGACAAAGGGCATTTAGAAACTTCATGCCCCCACTCACTGCACCGCAAACAGCACACTTGGTTCTTAACCCTTTGCACATTGAAAGCTGGCCATCTTGCACCAGCGTTGCCAGGGGCAACATGTCCTTCCCCTTTAACTTGGTTCAGTGCAGCCAAGTGTCGCCTGCACCAATCCACTGCAGACTCAGACTTTGGTGAACTCTCCATACTTGCAGACACCTGTGCACTCCTTTCACCAGTGTTGCTAGGGACAACACCAGCTCTGTCTCTCATCTCAGCAAACATGGCTTCCTTTTTGCGTTTTGACCTCCCCATCTCTGCAGTCAGGCCAACAATGTTTTTTTTTTTTTTTTTTTTAACACAGTTCCATTTAACACAGGAAAAATTTGAAGTACTGTCTCCAAGACTTGCAAACAGCACACTTTCACATGCAGACTTCACTCTCTGCTTGAGCTCACTTCCACAGGCACATCACCTGTATACAACACAGTCCATTAATTGAACTCCTGTGCAATGCAGTTCGCCTGGCTGCCACACACAGCTAGCAGCAGTTCACCGCAGAAAACTTTAACTTTTCCTTCAGATAGGCTGTTCATCACAGTATTGCTGTTAAACACACAGTTTCTTTTTACTCACTGTTTTTGGTATGCAAGGATCTGGAACTCTTCCAAGAACTGCCCAAAGCAATATCTCCACCACTTGTAAGATTGGGGGTTGTTAGCTCTCATAGTAGATGCGTTTTTCAGTGATGCAAGCCAGTCAGCAACTCTGTTTAACCACTTAACGACCGCCCACCGCCGATTTACGTCGGCAGAATGGCACCGACAGGCAGAATCACGTAGATCTACGTGATCGCCTTTGTGCAGTTGGGGGGTCCATCCGGACCCCCCTTCACTGCAGTGAGCGGCCGTTAAGTGTTCGGGAGCGATCAGGCATGAGGGGGCGGCCGCTCGATTCCGCCCCCCCCCCCCTCGCGATCGCTCCCGGCCAATGAAAATGCTTCCTCCGCCATGTGATGTAAATACAGGCTGGAGGAAGTGATGTCATCTCCCTCGCCGCGGTCTTTTCGTTCCCGGCGCCGAGGAGAGAAGACAGAGGTTAGTGCTCCAACAGTCCACTGACACGTAGGTACACATAGGCACACAAATCACCCCCCAGTCACCCCCAGATCACCCCCCAGGTCACCCCAAAGCCCCCAATCACAGTGTCACTGATTGCAGTGATCATTTATTTTACTGATCACTGCATTTAGTGTCATCTGTGATTGTAAAAAGTTGCAGGGCAGTTAGGATTAGGCCCCTTTAGGTCCAGGGTAGCCCCCTAACCCCCCTAATAAAGGTTTAACCCCTTGATCACCCCCCAGGTAACCCTTTCACCCCCTAACTTCAGCGTCACTAAGCGATTGTTTTTCCGATCGCTGTATTCGTGTCGCTGGTGTTTTAGATAGGCAGTTATTTTTTTTTAGGTTCGCCACAGGTTTTTATTAGTGTCAGGTACCCCCATATATTATTTTAACCCCCTGATTGCCCCTAGAGTTAACCCTTTCACCAGTGATCGCCGTATAAGCGTCACTGGTGTCACTGGTTAGCCAGTAAGTTATTTAGTTATTTAGGTTACCCGTCAGGTTTTTATATAGCGTCGGGTACCCCCATATTTAACCTAATAAAGGTTTTAACCCCCTGATTGCCCCTAGTTAACCCTTTCACCAGTGATCACCATATAAAGGTTACGGGTGACGCTGGTTGATTAGTTTGCTTTTTATAGCATCAGGGCACCCGCCGTATATAACCCAATAAAGGTTTAACCCCCCTGATCGCCCGGCGGGTGAGATCAATTAGGTTTTAGCGCCAGAGAGGGTCTGCGTCGCCCCAGGCAGTGTTAGGTTAGTGCCAGTAACGCTAACACCCACGCGCAAAGCATACACCCCCCTTAGTGGTATAGTATCTGATCAGATCTATACTAGCATCCCCAGCGGTTTAGGGTTCCCAAAAACGCAGTGTTAGCGGGATCAGCCCAGATACCTGCTAGCGCCTGCGTTTAGCCCCTCCGCCCAGCCCAGCCCACCCAAGTGCAGTATCGATCGATCACTGTCACTTACCAAACACAACACACATAACTACAGCGTTCGCAGAGACAGGCCTGATCCCTGCGATCGCTAACAGTTTTTTTGTAGCGTTTGATATATTTGCTGACGACAGTCAGGTGCTTTTTTTCCTGTGAATCTTACTAGTGTACCCCTAAATTTAGAGCCCAAAATGGCAAGACGAAGGTACACTAGTAAAGAGGCCTACGAGATTCTGAGCATGACAGATAGTGAAGAGGAGGTCACGTATCTGTCAGATTCAGGCTCAGAATATCTTCCCGTAGAAGACAGTGACGTCAGCGGCCCCACGTCAGATAGCTCTGACGACGAAGTTGAGGTCCCTGCTAAGGTCAGGCGTACCCGATCCCGATCTTCTGAGGTTGTTGAGGAGCAAGAACCGCAGGTCTCTCGTATCATGGAGCAGAGTAGTACTAGTGCCGCTATTCCTTCTGGTGAACTGGCAAGCACCAGCGGCCTAGTACAGCCTGGACGTACATCCAGCACTGCAGTAACACTTGGTGACGTGGCGAGTCCCATAAGTGCAGTTCAAGCTGGCGAGGTGGCAAGCACAAGTAGTGTCCCGCTGCCACCAAGAAGACAAAGGCAGGCCCGTCGTGCCCATACTGCCCTTCCTGCAGAATTCGCCTATCCTGATTGGGTCCCCACCACTTCTGCAGAACCCGTACTTCCCCCATTCACTGCCCAACCCGGTATTCAGGTGGAAACAGCTGATTTTATTCCAATTGATTTTTATTCGCTGTTTTTCACGGAAGATCTCTATAGATCTATTGTGGACCAGAGTAATTTATATGCTGGTCAATTTATCGCCGCTAACCCCCAGTTGCCTAAAATTGCCAGAAATTGGAAACCAATTACGGTTTCCGAATTTAAGACCTTTCTGGGCCTTTCCCTCAACATGGGCACACATAAATTTCCGTCATTGCGTGCTTATTGGTCCACGCACCCAATTGACCACATGCCCGTGTTCTCTGCCTCCATGTCCAGGGCACGATACGAGCAGATTTTGCGGTTCATGCACTTCAACGACAATGAACTTTGTCGTCCACGTGGGGACCCTGAATACGACCGGCTCTATAAAATTCGGCCCCTCATAAACCACTTCAACGAACGTTTTGCAGCCTTGTTTACTCCCGATCAAGTTGTCTGCGTTGATGAGTCCCTGATTAAATTTTCTGGCCGCTTGTCTTTCAAGCAGTACCTTCCCAGCAAGCGTGCCAGATACGGGGTCAAGCTCTACAAGTTCTGTGACAGGGCAACAGGCTATGTAGTGAACTTTACGGTTTATGAGGGAAAAGATAGTCAGATTGAGTCGGTCAACTGCCCGGATTACATAGGGAGCGCTGGCAAGATAGTGTGGAACTTGGTGTCACCCTTATTCGGAAAGGGGTACCACTTGTATGTGGACAATTATTACACGAGCGTGCCACTGTTTAGTCACTTGTTTGATCATCAGATTGGAGCATGTGGCACCGTGCGACCTAATCGCCGGGGCTTTCCCCAGCGGCTTGTAGATGCCCGTCTTAGGCTGGGGGAGAGAGCCTGCTTGAAGTGTAATAACTTGCTCGCTATGAAGTGGAGGGACAATAAGAATGTTTTCCTTCTTACCTCCCTTCATGCAGACACGACAGTCCAAATTCGTACGGCGACTGGTGTTGTGGAGAAACCCCTCTGTGTCCACGAATATAACCAAAATATGGGAGGGGTGGACCTCAACGACCAGTTGATGGCGCCGTATCTAATTGACCGTAAGGCGAGACGCTGGTACAAAAAAGTGTCTCTATCATTATTCCAATTGGCTTTGCTGAACGCTCATGTGCTATACAGAGCTTCAGGCGGGACGTTATCTCTTCTAAAATTCCAGAATGAGATAGTCACAGAACTCCTGTAACCAGGCGGTTCTGCACCTCACCATCCCCAACCAAATGCAGTAAGCCGGCTGCATGAGAGGCATTATTCGTATGTCCTCCCGAGTACCCCTACCCAAAGCCACCCCCAAAAAAGATGTTGTGTCTGTAGCAAGCGCGGATTTAGGCGTGACACCCGTAGTTTTTGTCCACTCTGTCCTGACAAGCCTGGTCTTTGCCAAGGTGAATGTTTTGAACGCTACCACTCAAAAGTGAAGTTTTAGCGTAGGGTACAGCATTTCACAGACAAGGACACACTTACACAGGGTCTCCCAAGATGCCATTACATTTTGAGAGACCCGAACCATTACAGTTGTAAAGTTACAAAAAAAAGTGTAAAAAAGAAAAAAAAAACGTAAAAAACAAAACACAAAAAAAATATAAAATAAAAAAACCAAAAATAGTTGTCGTTTTATTGTTCTCTCTCTCTCTATTTTCTCTCTATTGTTCTGCTCTTTTTTACTGTATTCTATTCTGCAATGTTTTATCATGCTTGCTTTTCAGGTATGTAATTTTTTGTTTTCAGGTGCGCCATTCAACTGCAGCGCGGAATTATTTATCTTGACAGCAACAGCGTTTGCTCCCACGATACATAAAGCCGTGACTCCAGTGCTGTAGGAGGTGATTTCACCACCACAGTTAAAAAAAAGAGCATATATGCCGAAGCATGGGGGCAGCAGGGGCGGAGGAGCGATTTTGCTCCTAATGCCGCGTACATACGGTCGAAATTCCGACGGAGGCCTGCCCGTGGAAAATACCGACCGTGTGTACGCGGCATAACTTTTTTGCGGGAGGATGCCCCCATGCTTCGGCATATATATATTTTAGGCACAGGTTGCGTTAAAACATTTTTTTATTTTTTACTAGGTTTTGTTTTGGTATTTGCTTTGCAGGTATGGCATGGTAAGGTCTTACTGTTGTACTGTAATGTTACTTTGTTTTAATGTTAACCACCATTTGCTTAGCAGGTACGCCATTCAGTTGCAGCGCGGATCTATTTATCTTGACAGCAACAGCGTTTGCTCCCACGATACATAAAGCCGTGACTCCAACGCTGTAGGAGGTGATTTCACCACCACAGTTAAAAAAAGAGCATATATGCCGAAGCATGGGGGCAGCAGGGGCGGAGGAGCGATTTTGCTCCTAATGCCGCGTATATACGGTCGAAATTCCAACGGAGGCTTGCCCGTGGAAAAGTCCGACCGTGTGTACGCGGCATAACCTTTTATGCCGCGTACATACGGTCGAAATTCCGACGAAGGCTTGACCGTGTGTACGCGGCATAACTTTTTTGCGGGAGGATGCCCCCATGCTTCGGCATATATGCCCATCATTAGAAGTGGGTGGATGAAGGGAGGTATTCTAATGGTGGGCATACCCACCAATCAATTTCTTTTTTTCGTTCAGCCAATAGGCTGTATGAAAAAAAAGATTACAATACATGTCCAACAAGGACCAGCAACGTACTGGTATGTTGCTGGACTTTGAATGTTTATACCAGAATGATGCCTGCGGGTTTAGGTATCATCTTGGTATCATTCTTTTCAGCCAGCAGCCGGCTTTCATGTAAAAGCAATTCTAGCAGATAATTAGCCTCTAGACTGCTTTTACAAGCAGTGGGAGGGAATGTCCCCCCCCCGGATATAAAAAGCGCCATTGGGAAATTGGGAAAGCATTTTATCACACCGATCTTGGTGTGGTCAGATGCTTTGAGGGCAGAGGAAAGATCTAGGGTCTAACCCCCCCAATTTTTTTCAAAAAAAGAGTACCTGTCACTACTTATTGCTATCATAGGGGATATTTACATTCCCTGAGATAACGATAAAAAATGGTAAAAAAATAAAATATGGAAGGCACAGTTTAAAAATAAAATAAAAAAGCCAAATAAATAATAAAAAAAAAAAAAAAAGCACCGCTGTCCCCCCCTGCTCTTGCGCAAAGGCGAACGCAAGCGTCGGTCTAGCGTCATATGTAAACAGCAATTGCATCATGCATGTGAGGTATCACCGCGAAGGTCAGATCGAGGGCAGTCATTTTAGCAGTAGACCTCCTCTGTAAATCTAACGTGGTAACCTGTAAAGGCTTTTAAATGCTTTTAAAAATGAATGTAGTTTGTCGCCGCTGCGCGTTTGTGCGCAATTTTAAAGCATGTCGTGTTTGGTATCCATGTACTCGGCCTATGATCATCTTTTTTATTTCATCAAACATTTGGGCAATATAGTGTTTTTTAGTGCATTAAAAATAAAAAAAGTGTGTTTTTCCCCCAACAAATGCGTTTGAAAAATCGCTGCGCAAATACTGTGTGGAAAAAAAAAATGCAACACCCACTATTTTAATCTGTAGGGCCTTTGCTTTAAAAAAATATATAATGTTTGGGGGTTCAACATAATTTTCTTGCAAAAAATTTTTTTTTTTCATGTAAACAAAAAGTGTCAGAAAGGGCTTTGTCTTCAAGTGGTTAGAAGAGTGGATAATGTGTGACATAAGCTTCCTAATGTTGTGCATAAAATGCCAGGACAGTTCAAAACCCCCCCAAATGACCCCATTTTGTAAAGTAGACACCTCAAGCTATTTGCTGAGAGGCATGTTGAGCCCATTGAATATTTTTTTTTTTTGTCCCAAGTGATTGAATAATGACCAAAAAAAAAAAAAAAAAAATGTACAAAAAGTTGTCACTAAATTATATATTGCTCAAACATGCCATGGGCATATGTGGAATTACACCCCAAAATACATTCTGTTGCTTCTCCTGAGTACGGGGATACCACATGTGTGGGACTTTTTGGGAGCCTAGTCGCGTACGGGACCCCAAAAACCAAGCACCGCCTTCAGGATTTCTATGGGTGTAAATTTTTGATTTCACTCCTCACTGCCTATCACAGTTTCGGAGGCCATGGAATGCCCAGATGGCACAAAACCCCCCCAAATTACCCCATTTTGGAAAGTAGACACCCCAAGCTATTTGCTGAGAGGAATGTTGAGTATTTTGCAGATCTCGCTTTTTGTCACAAAGTTTTGAAAATGTAAAAAAAGAAAAAAAAAAAGAAAAAAAAAATGTCTTTCTTAATTTTCAAAAACAAATGAGAGCTGTAAAATACTCACCATGCCTCTCAGCAAATAGCTTGGGGTGTCTACTTTCCAAAATGGGGTCATTTGTGGGGGTTTTGGGCTATTTTGACATTTTATGGCCTTCAAAACTGTGATAGGTAGTGAGGAGCGAAATCAAAAATTTATGCCCTTAGAAACCTTGAAGGCGGTGCTTGGTTTCCGGGGTCCCGTATGCGGCTAGGCTCCCAAAAAGTCCCACACATGTGGTATCCCCGTACTCAGGAGAAGCAGCAGAATGTATTTTGGGGTGTAATTTCACATATAACCATGGCATGTGTGAGCAATATATCATTTAGTGACAACTTTTTGTACATTTTTTTTTTTTCTTTTTGTCATTATTCAATCATTTGGGACAAAAAAAAAAAAATATTCAATGGGCTCAACATGCCTCTCAGCAAATAGCTTGGGGTGTCTACTTTCCAAAATGGGGTCATTTGGGGGGGTTTTGTGCTATTTTGGCATTTTATGGCCTTCGAAACTGTGATAGGTAGTGAGGAGTGAAATCAAAAATTTACGCCCTTAGAAATCCTGAAGGCGGTGCTTGGTTTTTGGGGTCCCGTACGCGGCTAGGCTCCCAAAAAGTCCCACACATGTGGTATCCCCGTACTCAGGAAAAGCAGCAGAATGTATTTTGGGGTGCAATTCCACATATAACCATGGCATGTGTGAGCAATATATCATTTAGTGACAACTTTTTGTACATTTTTTTTTCTTTTTGTCATTATTCAATCATTTGGGACAAAAAAAAAATATTCAATGGGGTCAACATGCCTCTCAGCAAATAGCTTGGGGTGTCTACTTTCCAAAATGGGGTCATTTGGGGGGGTTTTGTGCCATCTTGGCATTTTATGGCCTTCAAAACTGTGATAGGTAGTGAGGAGTGAAATCAAAAATTTATGCCCTTAGAAACCTTGAAGGCGGTGCTTGGTTTTTGGGGTCCCGTACGCGGCTAGGCTCCCAAAAAGTCCCACACATGTGGTATCCCCGTACTCAGGAGAAGCAGCAGAATGTATTTTGGGGTGTAATTTCACATATGCCCATGGCATGTGTGAGCAATATATCATTTAGTGACAACTTTGTGCAAAAAAAAAAAAGTTTGTCATATTCCCGCAACTTGTGGCAAAATATAAAATATTCCATGGACTAAACATGCCTCTCAGTAAATAGCTTGGGGTGTCTACTTTCCAAAATGGGGTCATTTGGGGGGGGGGTTTGTGCTATTTTGGCATTTTATGGCCTTCGAAACTGTGATAGGTAGTGAGGAGTGAAATCAAAAATTTGCGCCCTTAGAAATCCTGAAGGCGGTGCTTGGTTTCCGGGGTCCCGTACGTGGCTAGGCTCCTAAAAAGTCCAACACATGTGGTATCCCCGTACTCAGGAGAAGCAGCAGAATGTATTTTGGGGTGCAATTCCACATATAACCATGGTATGTGTGAGCAATATATCATTTAGTGACAACTTTTTGTAATTTTTTTTTTTTTGTCATTATTCAATCACTTGGGACAAAAAAAAAATATTCAATGGGCTCAACATGCCTCTCAGCAATTTCCTTGGGGTGTCTACTTTCCAAAATGGGGTCATTTGGGGGGGTTTTGTACTGCCCTGCCATTTTAGCACCTCAAGAAATGAGATAGGCAGTCATAAATTTAAAGCTGTGTAAATTTCAGAAAATGTACCCTAGTTTGTAAACGCTATAACTTTTGCGCAAACCAATAAATATACGCTTATTGACATTTTTTTTACTAAAGACATGTGGCTGAATACATTTTGACCTAAATGTATGACTAAAATTGAGTTTATTCGATTTTTCTTATAACAAAAAGTAGAAAATATCATTTTTTTTCAAAATTTTCGGTCTTTTTCTGTTTATATCGCAAAAAATAAAAATCGCAGAGGCAATCAAATACCATTAAAAGAAAGCTCTATTTGTGGGAAGAAAAGGACGCAAATTTCATTTGGGTACAACATTGCATGTCCGCACAATTTACAGTTAAAGCAGCGCAGTGCCGAATCCCAAAAACAGGCCTGGTCCTAATGGCCCGAAATGGTCCGGGGCTTAAGTGGTTAAGGGCATGGTAGCCCATTTTTATTTAAAAGCACAACAGTTCACAAACACGTCTGTAGTATTCACAGGGGGGTTCCACCATTCCTGTATCCTTCATACTAACAGTAGCCTCGTAGCTTTACCTTCTAGCGATCCAGGCCTTTAGCCTAGGCCTGACGGTCTGTTCCTCAGACCCACACAGTGTCCAAGAGTTTAAGCTTTCTCCTAGCTTCTCCTGGTCAGCACCTTTGTTGCTGTATCACTAATGATATCTGCCTCCTGCAGACATGCACACTTCGGCTGCACCCATGCAGCATAGATAGCCTCTGACTCCACTTCAGAGGGATGGGAGAGTCCAGCTGACTCTCCCAGCACAGACTTCCTGTCTGTTGGGCGGGGCCCTGATCCATAATCATGTCAGAACTAAATAGCCCAAGACACAGCTGTTCAATCAGCATGTCTTTCTTTACCAAATCTGGTGTAAACCAACACTCTTGAAGGTCGCACAAAGTCGAACCCTCACAGTATAGAACTCTAAATGCCATACGCACTTAAACGCATGTTAAAATACGGCAAAACGAGAAGAAAAAAAAAAATCCACTGGATTTTTTCTGTCAGTTCCTGATAGAAAGATCCAGCGTAGATGGGAGTATTTTTACAGATATATGCCTGTGTTCTAAATCAGGTGCATGCACCCTGATATAAAACACTGATAGACTTAGTAGAAACAGGATCATTTATATAATTATTGTGTACTGTACTGTTCAATTAATGTTTTTTCATCGGAAAAAACGATCGTGTGTGGACCCCATCGGACATTTTTCCATCAGTGTTAAAAAATAGAACATGTTTTAAATTTTTCCGATGGAAAAAAAAAACCATAGGAAATTCTGATCATCTGTGTGGAACTCCAACGGAGAAAAAACCCACGCATGCTCAGAATCAAGTCGGCGCATGCTCAGAAGCATTGAACTTAATTTTTCTCGGCTCGTCGGAGTGTTTTACGTCACAGCGTTTTGGACGGTCCCAATTTTGTCTGATGGTGTGTAGGCAAGACTGATGAAAGTCAGCTTCATCGGAATTCCGACGGAAAATTCCATCTGATTTTATTCCATCAGAAATCCGATCATGTGTACATTCTCTGCCTACCAAATACTTGCCGAACCTACATGACTGAATGCCAGCCACATTGGTATCCATCAAGTCTCACAGATTCTCTCCTATCCGCCGAGTCTAATTTGCCATGCATGTGTGCTGACACCACCTGGGTGTGTAGCAGCCAATTAACCTTTGCTAGATGCGGGGAGCTTGTAAAAAGACACAGGATAGTGGCTATTGGGGCATATTAGAAAAATCGACTATAGGGAGGCTAATAGGCATGGTCTATGCAGATAGTCCTAATTACAGCCCCTTATTGCAAACCAGAGTTCAGCCCCAGATGAAGTGACCCAGTCAAACCTCAGGATAGGTGTAAATAATAATGTATTGTCAACCAATATCCTTCCTTCTGGCCACCAATGTAAAAACCATTTCTCCCAATAAACTCCTATGCATTGGCTTTAGCAGGGGTTCCCCAAGACCTGAAGATAATTTCAAGGGTTCCTCAGGGATAAAGAGGTTGAGACAGGCTCCTTTAGGCCCCGTTCACACCTATGCGACTTGGTTGCGTATTAAACCGCATCCAATTCGCATAACATTAAAAAATACATTGATTTTAATGAGGCTGGTTCACATATGTGCGATGCATTCGCACTGCACATTGCCCAAAAACCTTGTGCGTTTTCTAGGCATTGTGGTGCGGCTCAGGTGCGAATTCAGGCCCATTATCTTCTATGGGCACGCATCTGATTCGCAGATGTGTTCAGTTCTCAACAGGATTTCTCTCCTTCTCCTCACTACACTTCCCCCCTCCCCCTCCATCCCAGGTCACCAAATTCGCAGCTAAAATGGAGATGATCTGCTGAACAGTTCTCTTATCTTTTTGCAGAGATAAGAGAGCTGTAATTCGCACCGCACAAGTGTGAACCCAGCCTCAATTTACCAGTTCTACAAATGTTGTTTGAAGTCAGATTGTAATGCATTATCTTGAGAAGGAAAACGTTTCCCAAACAGATTTTTGATTTCTTTTTTTTTTTTAGGATGTTTAAATTAAATCTGTAATGTTGTGTGCAGGTGGATTCTGTTCTCCATATATTTCTTGCTATGCCTTGGGGCACCTAGAGAGTTATGCAGCTAGTACCAGGCGAAACATGACGATTATGCCTTCATCAATAATTTTTTATTTATTTTTTTAAATTACAACTTATTTTTTACACAATTGTTTAAACATTTGTCATGTGTTTAGTACTGCCTGTGTCCCGGCTGGAGAGGTTTACTGATTTTATCTGCATTCATGGGAAATCAAAAAATGCACTCTCCTATACCCCATAGTGCACGCAATGCATCTCCATAAACTCTCCTATACCCCATATAGCACACTCCATGCATCCCCTATACCACATAGCACACTCCATGCATCCCCATACACTCTCCTATGCCCCATAGCACACCCCATGCATGTCCAACACACTATCCTATACTCCATGCATGCCCCACAAACTCTCCTATACTCCATAGCACACTCCATGCATCTCCAATATACCGTATTTATCGGCGTATAACACGCACTTTTTTCCCCTTAAAATCAGGGGAAAATCGTGGGTGCGTGTTATACGCCGATACTCCGAATTCCCCTGCTGAAAATGAGCGAGAGGAGCGAGCGGAGCCGAAGCCAAAGTACAATCGGCTTTACTCGGCTCCTCTCGCAGTCCCGCCCATCTCTGACTGCGCCGCTGACGGAGAAAGCCGAGTGTACTTCGCCTAGTCTCGGCTCCTCTCGCAGTCCTGCCTGTGACTGTGAGCAGACACGAGTCTAGGCGAAGTACACTCGGCTTTCTCCGTCAGCGGCGCAGTCAGTGGAGATGGGCGGAACTGCGAGAGGAGCCGAGTCCAGCCGAAGTACACTCGGCCCCGCTCGCTCCTCTCCACAGAAATCGGCGCCAAATTTTAAAAACCGCCGCGACTGACACGATCGCAAAGGCACTGGGCACGGCTGCAGATGGACAGATGAACACTGGGCACGGCTGCAGATGGACAGATGGACACTGGGCACGGCTGCAGATGGACAGATGGACACTGGGCACGGCTGCAGATGGACAGATGGACACTGGGCAAGGCTGCAGATGGACAGATGGACACTGGGCACGGCTGCAGATGGACAGATGGACACTGGGCACGGCTGCAGATGGACAGATGGACACTGGGCAAGGCTGCAGATGGACACTGGGCAAGGCTGCATGCTGCATTTAAATGTAAGTTTTTTTTCCTTGAATTTCCCTCCTAAAAGTTTTTTTCCTTAAAATTCCCTCCTAAACTTGGGGTGCGTGTTATACGCCGATAAATACGGTAGTTACATAGTTAGTCAGGTTGAAAAAAGACACAAAGTCCATCCAGTTCAACCAAAAAAAAAAAAAAAAAAAATTCAATAATATCATACAATCCCAAATACCCAATCTACACCCACAGTTGATCCAGAGGAAGGCGAAAAACCCCAGCAAAGCACAATCCAATTTGCTACAGCAGGGGAACAAATTCCTTCCTGATCCCCGAGAGGCAATCGGATATTCCCCGGATCAACGTTACCTATAAATGTTAGTACCCAGTTATATTATGTACATTTAGGAAAGTACCCAGACCTTTCTTAAAGCAATCTACTGAGCTGGCCAGAACCACCTCCGGAGGGAGTCTATTCCACATTTTCACAGCTCTTACTGTGAAGAAACCTTTCCGTTTTTTGGAGATGAAATCTCTTTTCCTCTAGACGTAAAAAGTGACCCCCTTGTCCTCAGTGTTGACCGTAAAGTGAATAACTCAACACCAAGTTCACTATATGGACCCTTTATATATTTGTACATGTTGATCATATCCCCCCTTAATCTCCTCTTCTCAAGAATGAATAAATTCAGTTCCTCTAATCTTTCCTCATAGCTGAGCTCCTCCATGCCTCTTATTAGTTTGGTTGCCCTTCTCTGCACTTTCTCAAGTTCCCCAATATCCTTTTTGAGAACTGGGGCCCAAAACTGAACTTCATATTCCAGATGAGGTCTTACTAATGATTTGTACAGGCAAAATTATATCTCTCTCTCTGGAGTCCATACCTCTCTTAATACAAGAAAGGACTTTGCTCGCTTTGGAAATATACTCTCCTATACTCCATAGCACACTCCATGCGTCTCCAATATACTCTCCTATATCCCATGGAACACTACATGCATGCCCCACACACTTTCCTATACCCCATAGCACACTCCCTGCATGCCCCATACACTCTCATATACTCCATGCATGCCCCATACACTTAAGGTTTCCACACCATCCCTTTAATCCAGGACACATATGAATTACACAGGTTCTGAGGCTGATTTAATGCAGATACGGCACCAAGTGAGTTTAATTACCACCTTAATCAGCCTCAGAACCTGTGTAATTAAGGTGTCCTGGATTAACCACTTCAATACCGGGCATTTTCACCCCCTTCCTGCCCAGGCCAAATTTCAGTTTTCAGCGCTGTAACACTTTAAATGACAATTGCACGGACATGCAACACTGTACCCAAATGAATTTTAATAATTTTTTTCCCCACAAATAGAGCTTTATTTTGGTGGTATTTGATCACCTCTGCGGTTTTTATTTCTTGCGCTATTAACAAAAGAATAGTGACAAATTTGAAAAAAACACAATATTTTTTACTTTTTGATATAATAAATATCCCAATGATTTTTTTAAAAAACACATTTTTTCCTCAGTTTAGGCCGATATGCATTCTTCTACATATTTTTGGTAAAAAAAATCACAATAAGCGTATATTGATTGGTTTGCGCAAAAGTTATAGCGTCTACAAAATAGGGGATAGATTTATGGCATTTTTTTTTTTTTTACTAGTAATGGCGGCGATCTGCAATTTTTTTCGTGACTGCAATATTGCGGCGGACATATCGGACACTTTTGACACTATTTTGGGACCATTCACATTCATACAGCGATCAGTGCTATAAAAATGCATTGATTACTCTATAAATGTCACTGGCAGGGAAGGGGTTAACACTAGGGGGCGATCAAGGGGTTAAATGTGTTACCTAGGGAGTTATTCTAACTGTAGGGGGAGGGGACTCACAAGGGGAGGAGACAGATCGGTGTTCCTCTGTACTGGGAATACGCCATCGGTCTCCTCTCCCCTGACAGGATGTGGATCTGTGTGTTTACGTCATGAGGACGTCATATGACGCCCACCCAGGATGGGAGATCCCTCCTGCGGACGTCATTTGACAATGGCTGGGATGGGAAGTGGTTAAAGTGGTTGTAAACCCATTTCCACATTTTTTTCTTTTGATCGCACCTGCAAGACAAAGCTATAATGAGCTAGTATGACTAGCATACTAGCTCATTATGTACCACTTACCTTAGATCGGGGCCCCCGAAGTCGTCCGTGTCCCTCTCTCTAGCCGCAGCCATCGCTGCGGCGATAGCCGGAATGTTACTTCCGGGTATCGCCGCTCCAGCCAATCACAGCGCCTCTCCGGCGCTGTGATTGGCCAGAGCGGCGAAGACGTGACTCCGCGCATGCGCGCGTGAGCCGTCAAATTCGGCTAAGTCGTCGAATGCTGCGACCTAGCCGAATTTGTGAATGGAATTAACCCCATGAATGCGCCGTTGTCTACGTAGACAGCGGCGCCTGTCATTTTACTAAATATCTCCTAAACCGTGTAGGTTTAGGAGATATTTCTTGCACCTACAGGTAAGCCTTAATCTAGGCTTACCTGTAGGTGCAAGTTGAAAAAGTGGGTTTACAACCACTTTAAAGGGATGATGTGGCAACCCTACATACACTCCATGCACATGGGCGTCCGCAGGTAGGGGCAATGGGGGCAAGAGCCCCCCCCCTGGAGTCAGGAATCAGCAAGGTGTCCAACATAGGGTGCACACGGGTTGTGCCCAGGCACACTCTAATCACCTGTGCGCAGCTCGCAGACTGTCAGGGGGTGGCAGGTGCTGGAATGCTCTCCATGTAACAGCACTTGGCACAGGAAGGAAGATTGCATTGTGGGCGGCAGCCGGCAGGGCTTTTCATCATCCGGAGCTTCTGCCGCCTTCAGCACACACAAAACCCTTCCTGCTCTCCCAGCTATGCATATACAACAGAGGAGGGGGCGGGGCAGGGTATCCACAAAGCCGCTGAAGCCCACAGCGTGTATCAACAGAAGCCCATGCCAGGAGCCTGACTTGCCACTGTGAGTTATAGGGGCTTCTCTTCTGTGGGGGGAAGAGAGCTCCGTGTGGGGGGGGGGAATTGGGTATGCATACTGGCATACCACACGCCTGGAATCTGCACCCTGTACATAGCACACGACTGGATTCTGCACCCTGTACATAGCATAGGCCTGGATTCTGTACCCTGTACATAGCACACGCCTGGATTCTGCACCCTGTACATAGCACACGCCTGGATTCTGTACCCTGTACATAGCACACGCCTGGATTCTGCACCCTGTACATAGCACACGCCTGGATTCTGCACCCTGTACATATAGGGTTGCCACCCTTTCTTCAAGCCAAACCTGAACACTTTCGCGGCACACAGCAATTTTTTTGTACTACACGCTATAGGATTGCAAAATACCTGGGACACCTTTGGGGTTACCCAAAGAGAGTAGTAATGAGGTGTGCTACAATGAACAGTGGCTGTGGCCAAATTGCATTAACAGTGGGGGGGGGGGTAACTAAAGGGGCATGGTTAAATAAAACAAAAGCATTAGTGTACCCATAAAATATGATTCAATTAATAAAAGAAATGTCAGTTAAAATATGAAACTAGCCTACCTTAAAAGTGGACATTGTCGGCCAGTAGAGCAGTGGATGGCGTCACTCAGTGAAAACTCTATATATGGATGGTGTATGGGGGGGGACTGTATATATGGATGATGTATGGGGGGGGCTGTATACTGTATATGTATGGTGTATGGGGGGGGGAGAACTGTATATATGTATGGTGTATGGGGGAAGAACTGTATATATGTATGGTGTATGGGGGGGCTGTATATATGTATGGTGTATGGGGGGGAGAACTGTATATATGTATGGTGTAAGGGGGGAGAACTGTATATATGTATGGTGTGTCAGAAACATTGACACATCTCAGCATAGTGCCTACAATTATGTCAAAATGTTTATACTGAAATATAAAAATAATTATTGTACTTATGGAAATAGGTAAATCTTAATTTTGGAGATTCCCGATTTTCTACAATATTAAACAAGAAATTCTAAGTTATTTTATCCATGCTAGTTTGAAGACATGTAGCACAAATGAATATTGCTTAAAATATTATATATATTTATTAACTAAAGTACAGTGCAAATTAAAATCAGGTATAAGTTGTGATCAAACAAATGAATGGATATACTTCTACAATCAGAGATAAATGATGATTAAGGTTCAGATAATATTTACATACATTTCTATGCAAGCTCTATATGACACTATATGAATATATCACAGTTCAACACTTAAATGATACTTGCACGTCTAAAACTTGGTAACTCTTGTGAAATGTCTTTCCGTTACTTCACGGAAGGTGTAAACACTCTTTTGTTCACTTTAACATTGTTTCTTTCTCAAACCAACAGATCTCCTGATTACACTTCTTAAACGTGTCCAGACCAAGGGTCATATAAGGAACACGGCTTTGATAAAACATCAAGTCTTATATTCAATTTAGAGAGAATTAATTTTTACACCTATATCATAATAAAACCATTGTACCACTTGGCTCTAGCTTTTTAAAGACAACCAAATTAGGGTATGTGCCTTAATATTTGGAATAATATTTCATTTATACTGCAGTTAAAATATGATACAATTCCAAATTGCTTTGCCATATATATTTAAATGGTTTTAGTTATGTGTATGCAAAAACAACTCGATTACCAAAGCAGGTAAATAAATAAAATGAATACGTTACCAGGTTAAAGTTCTGTCTGTTTGAGAAGCTTCCATTATGAGGCAATGATGAGTCCCATAGGACTCCTTCCAATATCGATACATGTTTGCATTTTAGATTTGTCTGTAGGGCGACCTGTTCCCTCAGAAATCTCCCTGAGGTTCCCTCGATCTTAAGGTCTCAGCCTCCTTCTGTCCTCTCCTGCTATCTCAGCTGCTACTTTTATCTCACTCCAAAAGTGGGTGTGTATCTTATCACTAAGTAACTTTTTTTTGGAAGGTTGTCTTAGCAACCACATATATGCCATCTTGAACAATGTCGTTTTTAACCTGTAGGGGCAGTGGTGTATAAGGAATAATTTCTAATGTTATTTTCACGGAGGCCGAAGGTAATTTACGACTACCCTTTGACCCAGCTTAGTAGAATACCATTGATTGTCCAACGGTGTCAAAATGTGTCAAGTATACCAGACATTTCGGCGAATGGCTCAGAGTAATGTCTTGGGAAAATCTTCCCACCTCTCTGCTAATGGGTTGTTAACATTCCTCGAAGCTGAAGTCACTTGGAATAACTTTTAACTTACTTTTGACAAATACAGCTCCTAGTATCAATAACGCTAGGATGTCACATTTTTTAATAATATATATATGTAGATATGGGTTTATACATATATATATATCCAATGCATAGATATACTATAAGAGAAACACAACAGGAATTTTGAATAAGCCCTGCAGTTTTGTAACTTATTCTGAAATACTAATTTAATTTTTTTATGCTCCCTTGAAACACGAGTTTCTTATCTTGTTTATTTTACCAAGTGTCCAAACCTTTGAATTACAACCTGGGGAGACTGGTACGGTCAAGACCCCCTTAGTGAGACATAAGAACAAAGCCTATTCATGTCTGTGAATCTAATTTAAACTTTCCAAGATATTGAATCTGTGTTAACCCCTCAAAGAGAAAGTAGAAACCAAAGTCTTGTTCATAGCATATCATGAGCTATGGGCCTAACTTTAGAGACAAAATGGCTGTCCTCTCGCTCATAATATACATGAATATTAACCATATTAAAAATACATAATATGCATAATATAAAGGCCTATATGTAATTTTTTTTACCCCAAATGTTCTGACAGGTGTATGGGGGGAGAACTGTATATATGTATGGTGCTATGGGTTTTATAACCCAGTTTGTACTCAGTTAGCTGAGACCACTTTCACCTTATCATTTCAACCTCCCATTTAATTGGTACCTTCACTATCCCACTGCTCTACGGGCTGTGCTTACCACTTGTATAATTATCACTATTATTACCCTCACACCATAATTTAACTTGCCTAATTAATTAATTTAATTAATCAATTAAATTAATTTTTTTAAATAACCATTTTCTTTTATTTTAATTCCACACTCACGTGTGGGGTTATTATTTTATATATATGGAACTAAAAACGTATAATTTAAGTTACTGCTAGGTACACCGTGACAAACATACCTGTCTGTAATAAGCCCATATTCCTATACTACACGTACATATACACTAATACTTACACTCTTACCAGTGTGTTAAGAGATAATTTATCCATAATTCCTGTATCTTTTATATGGTCACTGATTGGGTGTTTATTGCAGGTGCCAACCCTTCCGTCCCCTAGAGTGCATCATTTTTGCGGCTCCTTGCAATCCCTTTGGATCGGACCCACCCCCTTTGGGATAGGTAGGGGCGGCTACCCCCCGGGGTGGGCCCCTAAACTGCTCCACAGCCCGCATCTCTCCTGGCCCTGGGATCACTTCTTCCACTTTTTTAGCGGTAAATATGTCAGCATTTAGAACCTAATTGGGATTCATGAATGTGATGATATGTTTTATAAGTCTGATAATATGCAATGTGTCTTCTAGAGCTAATTGTCCCCCTGATGATGACCACATACAGGTCGAAACGCGTCGGGATAGGGGGGACTGTATATATATATGGATGGTGTATGGGGGGAGAACTGTATATATGGGGAGCTGTATATATGTATGGTGGTGGGGGGGAGAACTGTATATATGGATGGTGTATGAGGAGGAGAGGGAGAACTATATGGATGGATGGTGTATGGGAGGGGGGTGGCAGAACTGTATGTATAGTGTATGGTGGGGGGGGCAAAAACTTACCTTGCAAGCTGAGCTCCAATCCCAGCGCAATATCTGCAAACTTTCCATCAGAGCAGCGCCTTCAACCCCACCTCCTTGTCCCTTCTGCAGCCAACCAGAGGAGAGTCTCCGGCAACATGGAGGTTCCGCCTGTTCGCTCTGCCTCTGTGTCTCCCGTCTGCAGTACACAGAGCGGACGGAGGTGCACCGACAGTGCGTGGGGAGGGAAGGGGGTAGATAGGAAGGGAGCAGGAGTGGACCGAACTCGAGACGCACACGGCCGTGGCGGCACAGCTTCGGCACAGGCACAGGGAGCAACTGGCGGGTCTGAATAATGTGCCCGGGTCTCAGGCGGGCAGAGACCCGGGCACATGTTTCAAAACCCGTACTGTCCGGGTGAATCCCGGACAGGTGGCAACCCTACAGCACCCAGGGGGGCCCGGATAGCAGGGGGTTTGGAGCGGCGGGCAAGGGGGGCAATTACAGAGATTGGGGGTGGCAATTACAGAGGAGGGGGGTGCAAATACAGAGGAGAGGGAACAATTACAGAGGAGAGGGGACAATTACAGAGATTGGGGGGGCAATTACAGAGGAGGGGGTAATTACAGAACAGGGGGGTAATTACAGAGGATAGGGGGGTAATTACAGAGGATGGGGGGCAATTACAGAGGAGGGGGGTGCAAATACAGAGTAGGGGGATGCAAATACAGAGGGGGGGCAAACACAGAGGAGTCAAAACATAAGAGAGAGAGAGAGGTAACAGGCTGGTGCAGACGTTTTTAATAAAATAAATGCTTAAAAACAATCCACTCACTCTCCATGTCAGAGCTGTAGGCAGGTCATTCTGTGAAGTCGGCTGTCCTAATTCTCCCCTCCGATCCACACTGCTGTTATCACTGGAGGCAACAGGGAGACGCAGGAAACTCATGTGAACTGTCTGCCTCTGATGATGGAGGCGTGGTTAAGCCTCCGGAATGCTCTGATTGGTCACAGCGTCCTAGGCTGACAGCTCACTGCAGATTCCCCATGGCTTTGTGTCCTTGGCTTCCTCCAGTGAAACAGCAGTGTGGATTGGAGGGGAAGAATGGGACAGCAGAGTTTACAGACCGACATACCTACAGCTACAGGTCTGACATGAAGATTGAGTGGATTGTTTTTAAACATTTACTTCAATAAAAACTTCCGCACCAGCAGTTGCCTGTCGCCTCTCTCTCCCTTTGTTTTACTTGCTCTGTAATTGTTCCCCCCGCCCGCCGCTCCGATCCCTGCTGTCCGGGTCCCGCTGTGTGTCGGGGCTCGTAAAAGGAGGCCCCATGGTACCCAATGTCAGCTGGAAATTGTGTCCGGGTGAGAGGCAGAGGGAAACCCGGGCACAGCCTCCTAAACCCGTACTGTCCGGGTCAAAACCGGACAGGTGGCAACCCTATGTACATAGCACAAGCCTGGATTCTGTACCCTGTACATAGCACACGCCTGGATTCTGCACCCTGTACATAGCACACGCCCGGATTCTGTACCCTGTACATAGCACACGTCTGGAATCTGCACCCTGTACATAGCGCATGCCTGGATTGTGCACCCTGTACATAGCACACGCCCGGATTCTGCACCCTGTACATAGCACACGTCTGGAATCTGCACCCTGTACATAGCGCATGCCTGGATTGTGCACCCTGTACATAGCACACGCCCGGATTCTGCACCCTGTACATAGCACACGTCTGGAATCTGCACCCTGTACATAGCGCATGCCTGGATTGTGCACCCTGTACATAGTACACGCTGTTTCCCCCTAAAAATAAATACTTGCGAGTTTTGGCTAAGCCCCTCCCCTTCATGACATTGTCAAAAGGAGGCGGAGCATGGGTGATTTTAAAATTATGTCCCCCCCTGAAAAAAAGTTCTGCAGACGCCCATGTCCATGCATGCCCCATACACTCTCCTAAACTCAATAACACACTCCATGTGTCTCCATACACCCTATAGCACACTCCATTCATGTCCCATGCACTCTCCTAAACCCCATAGCACACTCCATGCATGCCCTATACACTCTCCTATACAGGGCCGTTTGGAGGAATCGCGGGTGGGGGGGCCACCAATCGCGGGTGGGGGGCCGCCAATCGCGGGAGGGGGGCCACCAATCGTGGGAGAGGGGCCGCGAATCGCGGGTGGGGGGCCGCCAATCGCGGGTGGGGGGGCGCCAATCGCAGGTGGGGGGGCCGCAATCGCGGGTGGGGGGCCGCCAATCGCGGGAGGAGGGGGCCGCCAATTGCGGGAGGGGGCCGCCAATCGCGGGAGGGGAGGCAGCTCTGCTGGGGCCCCAGGCCAGCTGGGTGCCCCAAGCAGTTGCTTGGTTTGCCTGTCCTGTTCCGACGGCCCTGCTCCTATACTCCATAGCACACTCCATGCATGCCCCATTCACTCTTCTATACTCCAAAGCACACTCCATGCGCATCCCCCATACACTCTCCTATACCCCATAGCACACTCCATGCATGCTCCATACACTCTCCTATACTTCATAGCTCACTCCATGTCAGTGGCGGCTGGTGCTCAAGCTATATGATCTTGACCACCGTGCTGCAGCTCAGTTTCAGGGTCTTGGCAATCTTCTTATAGCCTAGGCCATTTTTATGTAGAGCAACAATTCTTATTTTCAGATCCTCAGAGAGTTCTTTTCCATGAGGCGCCATGTTGAACTTCCAGTGACCAGTATGAGAGAGTGAATAATAGAGGATATCACACGCATACCACCATTTGCATAAGTGGTATCATCAGTTGTCATTGTAATGTACACTCCATGTTATCCGTCTTTAACTATGTACTATAAATAAATTTACCATTTACTCTATTATGATGTTATATCTATTCAAGGGGAATTGTTTTATTTACTTTAGTATGAGAGAGTGAGAGCGATAACACCAAACTTAACACACCTGCTCCCCATTCACACCTGAGACCCCGGGAAGGGAAAATAGCTAATTGGGCCCAATTTGGACATTTTCACTTAGGGGTGTACTTACTTTTGTTGCCAGCGGTTTAGACATTAATAGCTGTGTGTTGAGTTATTTTGAGGGGACAGTAAATTTACACGGTTATACAAACTGTACACTCACTACTTTACATTGTAGCAAAGTGTAATTTCTTCAGTGTTGTCACATGAAAAGATACAATAAAAGATTTACAAAAATTTGAGGGTGTACTCACTTTTGTGAGATACTAAATATACATGTGTATTTTTTATTTTTTTTGCATCCAGAACAGGAACATTGAAGAACGCTAAGATTATATGATCTGCTAACAATGTCTAATGGCTTGTAGACACGATCAGAAAATCGTACAAAAAATACTGCTTTCAAAGTGATCGTACAATAATCTGATTGCTAGTACACAGCTTTCGAGAGCCGATCATGGCAGTTCATCCAATATTATCCAATGAGACAAGCATGAAAAATTTTCTTGGACGATACCCGATCTTAAGATTTTCGTTTAATCAGTACAGTTGTGGTTCGAAAATACAATACAAATACACTACAACACACTAAATCACTTCCAATTTTTTATTCTTTCATACGAGAAATTTTGTCAGTTTAGTAAACTCTTCATTTTTGATATCAGATTAGCATGCAAAGAAAAATGGACGATCATTTGTACAATAATCTCTTTGGGGGTTATTTACGAAAGGCAAATCCACTTTGCACTACAAGTACAAAATTCACTTGAAATTGCACTGAAAGTGCACTTGGAAGTGCAGTCGCTATAAATCTGAGGGGTAGATATGAAATGAGGGGAAGCTCTGCTGATTTTATTATCCAATCATGTACAAGCAAAAATGCTGTTTTTTACTTTCCTTGCATGTCTCCCTCAGATCTACAGCGACTGCACTTCCAAGTGCACTTTCAGTGCAATTTCAAGTGCACTTTGCACTTGTAGTTTGCACTTATAGTGCAAAGTGGATTTGCCTTTAGTAAATAACCCCCATTGTGTGTACCAGGCATAGCAGGTGATTTCCCCTCACTTTAAATACATTTCATCTTACCTCCTCTGGGAAAGGAAGAGACCAGAAGTACCCCAGCTGGACACCAGCAGATTTTCTGCTATAATAAAAGCTAAAAAAAAAAAAAAAAAAGGGAATTTTTTTTTTGCTTTCCATTGACTAGTGCTGTCGTTTTTAATGCGCACGAGCTAGCATTTATCAGCTATTTACTGACATCTTGTGGTAAATTGTAAGCATTACCATTTCTAGCATTTTAAGGGGAAACTTATTTCAGCAGTGAGTTCACATAATGCCAATTATATTTTATTGGTTAAGATATAAGGATATGACCTGATCACATGTACATACAGTGCTTAGGGACACTGCAGCAGTAAGTGAAGGAGATAGTTGGTTTGGACTAGCTTGGTCCAAACCAACTATGTAAAGACACAGAAAACCTGGAGATCGGATTTAGGCTCGGTTCACACTGCCACGACTTGTCATGCGACTTCAGTGTTCAAAGTCGCATGACAAGTCACACTCCATTAACGGCAATAAAATTGTTCTAATTGGTGCGACTCAAGTCGCAGTGACTTAGAAAAAGGTTCCTGTACTACTTTGAATTTTTTTTTTCAGAGGTTAAAATTAAGGCCAGATTAATCCCAATAGTAATGTCATACCTTTTTCTATTCCTGTAGTAATACAGTGTACTGTTTGACAGCGGACATTATTAGGTCTTTTACGGATCTCATATACTCATTTACATATACATATATAATCTTTCATTATCATTTATTTAAAAAAAAAATTAAACATATAAACTGTTATTGTAGTAAATCTCTATTTTTTCTATATAATATATATCATTTAGCCCCATCGGGATACAATCCATTATTTGTATTTATTCTTTTATATTCTTAGGGACCTCTACCCCAGTCCCAGTATATCTCTTCTGGTTGATCCACCGGCTTCTCGATCTTTGGAATAATTTCTCCCTAACGGGATGAACACCTGTTCCTTATAAATGTCCTTCTCAAACCTGCGTTAATTGTATATTCTGATACCCACTTCTTGCTTGACTGGCAACCCTATTGACAGAACCCAGCGTGCTGTTTATATTTTCAATGCTTTTAAAAAATCGCATCCAATTAAATATTCATCATTCTTCTACTGCATTTATAATACGTAAGTGAATGATTACATGTATATACATCATATATGAAGAAAACTTTTTGTATATATTGGATAATAATGTTTCAAATGCATGTAATTAACTTCATGTATTCTTATGCTTAGATGAACTAATTGTCCTTCTCTACATACCCCTGAAGAAGGTTACCCCGAAACGCGTCGGGTGTAAAGAAGGTTTTCATGTATTTACCTATATGGTGACAATCTTTGGAACTGTATATTTTAATTTAATATTTCATTTTTTGATAAATATGTATAATTGTGAATAAAAACTATTTTTTACTTCAATATCCTGTATATTTGGAATTAATACTATTAGTGTCTTAAAAGTCCACCCAGGGGAACCCCTTTTTTCTTTTTTTCTTTTTTTCCTTTTCCCTGTACTACTTTGGGGCAACTTAATTTTGACTTGAATTGACTTCTGTTAATGAAGTCGCAAGCAAGCTGCAATTAAGTCCCGCAGGACACTTGCATGTTTTTGAAGCCGCATAGATGTGAAGCGGTACTGAAAGAAAAATTTCATTGCAACTGTTGAGACAATAAATACTTTGTCAGGACTATAACATACAACATGTTTGAGTTCAGGAGGAGGGAGAGAGAGCGAGTAACAGAGAGAGCAAATGAGACAGAAAGAGAGAGAGTGAATGAGAGAGAGAGAGAGGATGAGAGAGAGGGCAAATCAGAGAGAGTAAATGAGAGAGAAAGAATGATAGAGAAAGCACAAATGAGTGAGAGAGAGAAAGAGAGCGAATGAGAGAGAGTGAGAGCGAATGAGAGAGCAAGATAGAATGAGATAGAGAGTAAATGAGAGAGAGAGAGAGAGAGAGAGAGAGCAAATGAGAGACAGAGAGCAAATGGAGCCATGGCTTTTACGTCTTGGGTCTCCCTAATGAAATAATGGGGCATATTATGAATATACTAATATTTCCTCCATGTGTGCTGTGTGTGTCAGGGCACAGTGAGTTCTCCTTCCCTTGGGGCTATGTGCCTCATGCACACATGGATGATACTCCATTGCTTCTACTGTACACACACCAGATGATAGTAAGGTGTTAAAAACAGACTAAAACCAGCCTTTGGAGTCTCTGTTATGATCTTTGAGGAAACTAAGGCAAAACCTTTTTTCACTTTGGATATAGTAAATGAGGGTTATATCCCCAGTCTGTTTTTTTCCCCAATCTGTGACCCATTGGGGAGATTTCCCATCACTTCCTGCCTCACAGTCAAACAAGAAGTGATAGTAAATCCCTCCAAAAAAAGGAAAATCCCTGGTTGTCACCAGAACTAGCGTCCTCACTGGAAGTGTTCCCCTCTAATATTGTTCTGAGGAGAACCCAAAATTTGTGATTTTCTTTCGGTTTTACTCTTGGTGATAAGGGTCGCCAAGACAAATAGAGAGGGTGAATCTCCCTAATGGGGAAAAATTTTGCCTTTAGCCTCCATTCACACCAGTGCAACTTGACATGCGATTTGACAGTTCAAGTCACACCTTTTTGTGCCTATGGAACCATTCAAATCGGTGCGACTCCAACTTGCACAGATTTGAAAAAGATTCAGGCAAAATTTTTGGCGATTACATGTGTGACTTGCATTGACATCTGTGCATGAAATCACACAGATGTTGGCAAGCTGCACATGAAATCGCACTAACCAGTGGCTTTGAAATCGCGCTGAAGTAGCGCAATTGCAAAGCCGGATTGGGTGTGAACCAGGGCTTAGTTTAACCTCCCTGGCGGTATGATTCTGTCAGATTTTAGGTGCTGAAAGCGGTACCATTATTCTGCATGGAAATTTGGCGTTTTATATTGTAGGTCTATAATTATTAGGAATATCTCACTTAAATCTGTCCAAACCAGAGTCTAGTAGACATCCCGGGTATGATAAAGTTCAAAAAACAAAATCATAAATTATAATATATTAAATAACTATAAAATAATTATAACCAATAATAATATAATAATAATAAAAGTGTTTTTCAGTGTTTGATGATGAATTTCCTCACAAATCGTTTTCGCTCAATTCTGCATGTGATTCTAAGTTATTATCGCTGTTTTCTAGCTGGTCTAAAACCACTTTTGATGTAAAGGGACACTTTTTGGTTGCTATGGATAATCTCAAGTTTCCAGGCAGAAAGAACAGTTTTTATTATATAAAAGTGCATGCAGGACACTGGGCAGACCATTAGGGACAAAGGGGATGTGTTATTATTTGATACAGTACTGTAATCTGTAAGATTACTGTAGTATGTGTATTGTGTGTTTTGCTTTTTGAATTTGGCGCCGAACTCCGCCCCCGTGTGCCGCAACGTCGCAGGGAACGGAGCTCGGCAGCACTCGGCAGTGTGGATCGAGCAAGATGACGGCTCGCTGACACAGCGGGGACACATTGCAGGATGACAAGGAGAGAGGCGCCTCTAAGTGCAATAGTGTAACAAGTTTTTAATAGTAGATACAAATACACTCACATTTAGGTGAATTAACATAGGCGTTTAAAATGTCAGGATGACGATCATCAGCAGCAGGTCACAGGGGGTTCTCAGCTCTGCGTAGAATGACAGGAGTGTCTCTGAAGATGGAGCGGCCGGCTTCCGGGGACAACGATCCTGTAGTGTGTTAAGAGCGAGGCTAGGAGCGCACATGTGGTTAAGCTGCAGAGGGTGACGTCATCAAAAATGGACGCGTTTCGTGAGCGTGCGGACTTGCGGTGTCCTGGCAAGTCGCGCTCCTTTATCAACATGACATAAGGGCAGAAGTGGATAGACGCCTTATATAGGGACAAGGATGAGGAAGTGAGCTGGATGGGGTGGGGCTGGGAGAAGGTGGTGTCCAATGACAGGAGGAATGGAGAGGTCATGTGATCGGGATGGCCTGGATCACATGACCTGATCACATGACCGAAAAAAAAATAAATAAATAAATAAAAAAAAACACCTGACCTGATCACATGATCACATGACCGAAAAAAAAAAAAAAAAAAAAAAAAAACACAATTAGCAAATGGGGATAGATCAAGGATAATGGATGGACCGGAAAATAGATATAAATAATAAATGGCATTAATAGTGACGGTGTTGGATGGGTATAAGTATGAATGGGCCCGATCGCGAAAAATATATATATATATATAATAATAGATGTGAATGTTAAGGGTCACGAAAAAAGCATATACATATATATACATATACACACATATACATATATATACATACATACATATATATATACACATACTAATAATAAAATAGCATTAATATAGGCAGTGCTGCGGGAATAAACGGGGTATAAAGAAGAATAACGGGTCATAAAATATAATAAATATGAATAGAAAGGGTCACGGAAAATATATATTAATGATAAGTGCCATTAATGCAGGCAATGCTGCAGGAATAGGCGGGTAGACAAATGGCAAAGTATGTCTCCTTATAAATAATATGATATATGGAACATGTTACATGTATATAGAAAATTTCCGAAAGGTGATGATGATGGCAACTGTATATATCCAATTGATAATATTAGTATGATAGTTTGATAAGTAATATGAGATTAATACAAAAAAGGGAAAAAAAGGGGAAGGGGGAGGGCATAATGTTATTATGGGGGGGGGGGAAGATAAGGGGCAAATGAAAGAAAGGAAGAGGGAAGGGGAAACAGGAATGGGGAGGGGAGGGATTAGGGAAGAGAAAAAAAAAAAAAAAAAGGTGGGGGGAGGGGGGAAAAAGAAATAATAAAAGGAAGGGGAAAAAAGTTGACTATGGGGAAGAGATATGCCATGCTGATATGTATGACAGTAAAACATATACATCTATGCATATTAGTTTACACAAGTGTACGGATAATCACATACATGGAGCTTAATAGAATGATAATTTTTCAAAAAACAAAGTAATAACGTGAACTACATCAACTGTAAGGATGTAGTATAAGAATAAATGAATTAAATCAAATATACTAACATAGGTAATATATGGGCAATATGTCAGTATATAATACAAACGGTGGTTATATATATTCCGACAATAAAAATCAAATCAGTGCAATAAGGGTATTACCCAATAGATAAAAGGTTAAAATATTAAAAATATATAAATTCTACAAAATTCTAATTGCACATATAAGCCTCTAAGATAATACAATAAATAGTAAAAGAACAGGTGAAATGAGCATAAATGTGAGGAGGTAGGGTAATGTTATTTATAAAATAGTGGAAATCTCAATCCCTTCATTTATACCACCAGGCGAGAGAACGTCTAAAGTGTAAATCCAAAAAGTTTCCCTAGCGCATAACTTTTTGAACCGCTCTGCTGCTGGAAGTGAGCGGGGGATCTGTTCAATCACCCAGACCTTTAGGCCACTGGTGGATTTTTGGTGGGCTACACAGAAATGTCTGGGGACACTGTGGGGATCGGTGCCACCTTCAATTAGCCTCCTGTGTTCCCCAAACCTGACTCGCAAAGCTCGTATAGTGCGGCCCACATACATGAGGCCGCAGGGACAGCTGAGGCCATATACTACAAACTCAGAAGAGCAGTTGTAGAACTCTTTGAGTTGATAAGTTTTACCTTTCGTGGAGAAAGATTTTTGCCCATGGTGAACATATTTGCATGTTTTACATAAGTTTTTTTTGCACTTGTACATGCCAACCAAAGGTATGAGGACTAATGGGGTAGGAGTACAATCGCGAGTGCGAATCTTACTGGGAGCCAGCTTACTTTTGAGATTGGGTGCTCTGCGGTAAGTTACTTTGGGGCGAGCAGGGATAATAGATTTAAGGGCAGGATCCTGCAAGAGGATCTTCCAATGGTTGGCCAAGATACTTTCCATTTTTTTAAATTCAAAATGGAAAGTGGTAGTGAAGCGGAGAGAATGATTCTCTGTCTCACGAGCCTCTTTCGGGGGTTTACCCTTCAGATAAAATTGGAAGGCTTTGTCAATGAGGCCATCAGGATATCCTTTCTCGCTGAATTTTTTCTTTAGTAGCTTGCTTTGGTCTATATAGTCCACGTCTCTGGTGCAGTTCTGCCTAAGTCGGCAGAACTGTCCTTTGGGAATATTATTGATCCATTTTGGGAAATGGCAGCTCTTATGATGCAAATAGGAGTTGCCGGCTGTAGGTTTGACATAATTTTTGGAGATGATGGCTAAGGTCTCTTTATCAAAGGCCAACTCCAAATCCAAGAAGGGTAAGGTGGTAGGATCACTAACGGAGGTGAAAGACAGGCCAAACGAATTGTTGTTACAATAGTCTACAAAGGGTGGGATACTATCCACGGAACCGTCCCAAATAACAATAATGTCGTCAATATAACGACCGAAAAAAACGATATTGCCTGAAAATGGATTATTATTGTTGTAGATGTATTCTTTCTCCCAGAATCCCATCGCTAGGTTGGCATAAGAGGGTGCAAAATTAGCGCCCATAGCGGTTCCCTGTAACTGTAAGTAAAAGTCATCATCGAATTTAAAATAATTGTGAGTAAGGCAAAAAGTGGTGGCATCTACGATAAATGAGGCTTGTCGTGAGTTAATAAGAGGATCATGGGAGAGAAAGAACTCCAAAGCCCGGAGGCCAAAGGCATGGGGGATAGAAGTATAAAGGGAATTCACATCGAGTGAGAGCCAAATGTAGGTAGGTTCCCATTTGTACACTGAGAGCTGTTCTAGGAGGTGGCTCCCGTCTCTGATATATGAATCCAATTGCTGGACAATGGGCTGAAGAAATTGGTCTACGTATAGGCTAAGCCCCGTGGTGATGCTGTCCATCGCGGCCACTATAGGTCTCCCCGGGGGATTGTCCATGCTTTTGTGCACTTTTGGGAGGTGGTAAAAATAAGGAATGTGATAAAAGTTCTTTAAAAGGAAGGATTTTTCTACT
The DNA here is from genome assembly GCA_029206835.1 of Rana muscosa. Classification (NCBI taxonomy): domain Eukaryota; kingdom Metazoa; phylum Chordata; class Amphibia; order Anura; family Ranidae; genus Rana; species Rana muscosa. The sequence continues at coordinate 85,769,866 of CM055125.1, read as the reverse complement.
TTATTAAGAACATTGTCAAGACAGGCAGCTGTGACTAGAGAGTCAATTTCTATAGCATAGTCCGGGGTGGGGTCTTTAAGGATCTTTTTGTAAGTGTTACTGTCGGAGAGTAGTCTCCTAGCTTCACCAAGATAGTCATTATAGTCCTGTATGACAATTCCTCCACCTTTATCAGCTAACTTAATGACTATATCTCTGGAGATATAGTCATTAAGTTAGCTGATAAAGGTGGAGGAATTGTCATACAGGACTATAATGACTATCTTGGTGAAGCTAGGAGACTACTCTCCGACAGTAACACTTACAAAAAGATCCTTAAAGACCCCACCCCGGACAGTAACACTTACAAAAAGATCCTTAAAGACCCCACCCCGGACTATGCTATAGAAATTGACTCTCTAGTCACAGCTGCCTGTCTTGACAATGTTCTTAATAAAGTAGAAAAATCCTTCCTTTTAAAGAACTTTTATCACATTCCTTATTTTTACCACCTCCCAAAAGTGCACAAAAGCATGGACAATCCCCCGGGGAGACCTATAGTGGCCGCGATGGACAGCATCACCACGGGGCTTAGCCTATACGTAGACCAATTTCTTCAGCCCATTGTCCAGCAATTGGATTCATATATCAGAGACGGGAGCCACCTCCTAGAACAGCTCTCGTGTACAAATGGGAACCTACCTACATTTGGCTCTCACTCGATGTGAATTCCCTTTATACTTCTATCCCCCATGCCTTTGGCCTCCGGGCTTTGGAGTTCTTTCTCTCCCATGATCCTCTTATTAACTCACGACAAGCCTCATTTATCGTAGATGCCACCACTTTTTGCCTTACTCACAATTATTTTAAATTCGATGATGACTTTTACTTACAGTTACAGGGAACCGCTATGGGCGCTAATTTTGCACCCTCTTATGCCAACCTAGCGATGGGATTCTGGGAGAAAGAATACATCTACAACAATAATAATCCATTTTCAGGCAATATCGTTTTTTTCGGTCGTTATATTGACGACATTATTGTTATTTGGGACGGTTCCGTGGATAGTATCCCACCCTTTGTAGACTATTGTAACAACAATTCGTTTGGCCTGTCTTTCACCTCCGTTAGTGATCCTACCACCTTACCCTTCTTGGATTTGGAGTTGGCCTTTGATAAAGAGACCTTAGCCATCATCTCCAAAAATTATGTCAAACCTACAGCCGGCAACTCCTATTTGCATCATAAGAGCTGCCATTTCCCAAAATGGATCAATAATATTCCCAAAGGACAGTTCTGCCGACTTAGGCAGAACTGCACCAGAGACGTGGACTATATAGACCAAAGCAAGCTACTAAAGAAAAAATTCAGCGAGAAAGGATATCCTGATGGCCTCATTGACAAAGCCTTCCAATTTTATCTGAAGGGTAAACCCCCGAAAGAGGCTCGTGAGACAGAGAATCATTCTCTCCGCTTCACTACCACTTTCCATTTTGAATTTAAAAAAATGGAAAGTATCTTGGCCAACCATTGGAAGATCCTCTTGCAGGATCCTGCCCTTAAATCTATTATCCCTGCTCGCCCCAAAGTAACTTACCGCAGAGCACCCAATCTCAAAAGTAAGCTGGCTCCCAGTAAGATTCGCACTCGCGATTGTACTCCTACCCCATTAGTCCTCATACCTTTGGTTGGCATGTACAAGTGCAAAAAAAACTTATGTAAAACATGCAAATATGTTCACCATGGGCAAAAATCTTTCTCCACGAAAGGTAAAACTTATCAACTCAAAGAGTTCTACAACTGCTCTTCTGAGTTTGTAGTATATGGCCTCAGCTGTCCCTGCGGCCTCATGTATGTGGGCCGCACTATACGAGCTTTGCGAGTCAGGTTTGGGGAACACAGGAGGCTAATTGAAGGTGGCACCGATCCCCACAGTGTCCCCAGACATTTCTGTGTAGCCCACCAAAAATCCACCAGTGGCCTAAAGGTCTGGGTGATTGAACAGATCCCCCGCTCACTTCCAGCAGCAGAGCGGTTCAAAAAGTTATGCGCTAGGGAAACTTTTTGGATTTACACTTTAGACGTTCTCTCGCCTGGTGGTATAAATGAAGGGATTGAGATTTCCACTATTTTATAAATAACATTACCCTACCTCCTCACATTTATGCTCATTTCACCTGTTCTTTTACTATTTATTGTATTATCTTAGAGGCTTATATGTGCAATTAGAATTTTGTAGAATTTATATATTTTTAATATTTTAACCTTTTATCTATTGGGTAATACCCTTATTGCACTGATTTGATTTTTATTGTCGGAATATATATAACCACCGTTTGTATTATATACTGACATATTGCCCATATATTACCTATGTTAGTATATTTGATTTAATTCATTTATTCTTATACTACATCCTTACAGTTGATGTAGTTCACGTTATTACTTTGTTTTTTGAAAAATTATCATTCTATTAAGCTCCATGTATGTGATTATCCGTACACTTGTGTAAACTAATATGCATAGATGTATATGTTTTACTGTCATACATATCAGCATGGCATATCTCTTCCCCATAGTCAACTTTTTTCCCCTTCCTTTTATTATTTCTTTTTCCCCCCTCCCCCCACCTTTTTTTTTTTTTTTTTTCTCTTCCCTAATCCCTCCCCTCCCCATTCCTGTTTCCCCTTCCCTCTTCCTTTCTTTCATTTGCCCCTTATCTTCCCCCCCCCCATAATAACATTATGCCCTCCCCCTTCCCCTTTTTTTCCCTTTTTTGTATTAATCTCATATTACTTATCAAACTATCATACTAATATTATCAATTGGATATATACAGTTGCCATCATCATCACCTTTCGGAAATTTTCTATATACATGTAACATGTTCCATATATCATATTATTTATAAGGAGACATACTTTGCCATTTGTCTACCCGCCTATTCCTGCAGCATTGCCTGCATTAATGGCACTTATCATTAATATATATTTTCCGTGACCCTTTCTATTCATATTTATTATATTTTATGACCCGTTATTCTTCTTTATACCCCGTTTATTCCCGCAGCACTGCCTATATTAATGCTATTTTATTATTAGTATGTGTATATATATATGTATGTATGTATATATATGTATATGTGTGTATATGTATATATATGTATATGCTTTTTTCGTGACCCTTAACATTCACATCTATTATTATATATATATATATATTTTTCGCGATCGGGCCCATTCATACTTATACCCATCCAACACCGTCACTATTAATGCCATTTATTATTTATATCTATTTTCCGGTCCATCCATTATCCTTGATCTATCCCCATCTGCTAATTGTGTTTTTTTTTTTTTTTTTTTTTTTTTTTTTTTTTTCGGTCATGTGATCATGTGATCAGGTCAGGGGTTTTTTTTTTTTTTTCTTTTTTTTTTTTTTTTTCGGTCATGTGATCAGGTCATGTGATCCAGGCCATCCCGATCACATGACCTCTCCATTCCTCCTGTCATTGGACACCACCTTCTCCCAGCCCCACCCCATCCAGCTCACTTCCTCATCCTTGTCCCTATATAAGGCGTCTATCCACTTCTGCCCTTATGTCATGTTGATAAAGGAGCGCGACTTGCCAGGACACCGCAAGTCCGCACGCTCACGAAACGCGTCCATTTTTGATGACGTCACCCTCTGCAGCTTAACCACATGTGCGCTCCTAGCCTCGCTCTTAACACACTACAGGATCGTTGTCCCCGGAAGCCGGCCGCTCCATCTTCAGAGACACTCCTGTCATTCTACGCAGAGCTGAGAACCCCCTGTGACCTGCTGCTGATGATCGTCATCCTGACATTTTAAACGCCTATGTTAATTCACCTAAATGTGAGTGTATTTGTATCTACTATTAAAAACTTGTTACACTATTGCACTTAGAGGCGCCTCTCTCCTTGTCTTCCAGTTACCCCTGAACATGGTTTCTGTTCATCTATGATGGCCGCCCTGTGCACAGTGGATCCCATTTATCCCTGCTCCACCCATATACACCGCAGTGTGTAAACAGACTCCAAAGGACTTCCTTTAAGACTGTCTATATATATACATATGTTGTATGGTATTTTTTCATCTTATCTTTATATTTTATATATTTTTTTATTTTATTTTTTATTTATTTATTTATTTATTTTTTATTTTTTAATTATTTATTCATTCATTATTTTTTATTATTTTTTCTTGCTTCATATTGATTACTTTGGGTAATACATGTTTCTGTGGATATTGTGCGCCACCACTTGTCTACACATTGCAGGATCCAGGGAACAAAATAAGTAACTTCCCCTGTATCCTCCCCTGTATCCTGCAATGGGATCCCGAGTCTGGCTCGGGGTTACCGCTTTAGGTACTGAAATCTTACCCCGAGCCTAACTCGGGAATACCGCCAGGGAGGTTAAGGATGAATTACTTCACACTACATGAGGCAACACAAGTCACAGAGGTCTTGCTTTTAAAGCATATTTGAAATTGAATGGACTGGTTGGGTAGGCTAAACTTGGGCTCGACACATCCCAGGTGCCAGGTCGCCATGGTGACTAGAAATTGCATCCTGGCGCCTGGGCTTTTGTCAGCCCATTCTGTCAGAACTAGGGTGAAGAAATAAATATATTTTCATAATCTCAATATAGGTGTTTAAGACTGTACGGGTCCCAGAGACCATGATCAACTTCAGGACACGAGTCATCTAAGTTTTCAACCTGGGACATCCTGTGTTTTCCTCACTCTGATGGAGATCTGTAAACAAGCTGTTTGCAGAACTGGGAATAGAACAATGAGTGGGTACCTTTTTGCTCATTTAAAGCCAAGGAGAAATTTATTTTTATGGTCGCCAAGTAGAATTTTTTTTAAGGATCTTTGGACCAGTAATAAAAAAACCTTGAAAACAGCAAACATCAACTGGCTTTCCAAGGGGAGAATACACCATATTCAAACAATGTATAAAGAAGAAGCCTTGAATGATGTTTACCAAACTGGACAACCTCTGATATACCTCTGTACACAGACACAGGATAGTTTAAAACCTGAATTTCCATCTAAAATATCCCAACCATTGAAAGAGACATATGTATACATCTCAGAAATCATTTTAAAATATGTGGACACTATACAACGAAGATCCAACTAGGAATATTAACATGTTTATTGATGTACAACCTCCATAGTCCATACTATGCTAAAATGGAATTACGGAGTTTTTAATCATGTTTTTATGATAATATTCTAATAAGAACTGCACCATCTCTGCATATATTTATATATAAAGGAGTGTATGATTATAGGACTATAACTTAATTTATCATATCCCCAGAAACAGGTTCAATGTATGATTTTATTGTCAGTTGTATAATAATAATAATCTCGTAGTTATGTAGTATGTATTTAAAAGAGAAGTTTTTTTGTTAGTCATACTCACCTCAGTAGATGCAGCATCAGACTGATGCTGCATCTGTCCCCCGGCGTCTCTGCACTGAGAACCGAGCCACTGAACACCTTAGATGGCTCGGTTCTCACTCCTCCCAGAGCAGAGCGATGCTGACTATCAGTCAGCATCACTTCTGCTGTACTTCTCCGCGCTCATTGGAGCGCTGAGCTGTGGCCTGGTGGGGAGCGGCCATCACAGCGTCTCAGCGGCTCGCTGAGAGTCTGAGACTGCCATCAACCAAGGCAGCTGGCGGATCCAGACTTGGTAGTCTGGATGACACGATGCCTCGACTGATGGCAGTGACGTCAGTGGAAAGTGGACTTCAGACCGCTCTCCGCTGAAAACGGGTCACAGGAGTGCAAAACAATGGGTCACTCCTGTGACCCATAGGAGAAGCCCAGCTTAAAAAGCTCAGGCTGGACTTCTCCTTTAATCTAATTTGAAATATCCTATGTGTAGAATTAGTTTAAATATACAAATTCTTGTGTTTAGATATATATACAGTTGTGCTCATAACTCATAAGTACCATGGCAGAATTTATGATTTCTTGGCCATTTTTCAGAGAATATGAATGATAACACAAAAACTTTTCTTTCACTCGTGGTCAGTGTTTGGCTGAAGCCATTTATTATCAATCAATTGTGTTTACTCTTTTTAAATCATAATCACAACCCAAATGACCCTGATCAAAAGTTTACATACCCTGGTGATTTTGGCCTGATAACATGCACACAAGTTGACACAAAGGGGTTTGAATGGCTATGAAAGGTAACCATCCTCATCTGTGATCTGTTTGCTTGAAATTAATGTGTATGTATAAAAGGTCAATGAGTTTCTGGACTCCTGACAGACCCTTGCATCTTTCATCTAGTGCTGCACTGACGTTTCTGGATTCTGAGTCATGGGGAAAGCAAAATAATTGTCAAAGGATCTGCGGGAAAAGGTAGTTCGACTGTATAAAACAGGAATGGGATATAAAAAGATATCCAAGGAATTGAGAATGACAATCAGCAGTGTTCAAACTCGAATCAAGAACTGGAAAATGAGGGGTTCTGTTGAAACCAAAACACGGTCAGGTAGACCAACTAAATCCATTACTACGCAAATGCCACAAAGTATCTCGCTCACAATACGCAAAACAGCACAGAGACAATCCTCAAACTTTTTTGCACAAAGTCATTTGGAGTGATGAGACCAAAATTTAGCTTTTTGGCCACAACCATAAATGCTTCATTTGGAGAGGAATCAACAAGGCCTATGATGAAAGGTACACCATTCCTACTGTAAAAACACAGAGGTGGATCGCTGATGTTTTGGCGGATGTGTGAGATACAAAGGCACAAGAAATTTGGTCAAAATTGATGGCAAGATGAATGCAGTATGTTATCAAAAAATACTGGAGGAGTGAATGTTCCCCTTCAATGACATGGTGTGCACACAAAGCGGTTATAAGAGGTTCTCTAATACAAATAGCCTCTAGGGAGAAGAGGAAAAAATCACTTCACATGGCACAGCTACATGAGTCCATAGCAGAATTAGAAGCCCTACACAAGAATCCCAACACCACTTCCCCCAATATCTTGATTTGCCTTAATCAATGCCGGGAAGAATTGAGACAAGAACTGAGAGCAGAGTATGATGTATTCTTCAAAAGAATGAAATTATCCTTCTACTCCCAAAATAATAGGGCAAGTAAACTTCTAGCTTCCCAAATTAAGAAGAGACAAGCTAAAGCCAGCCTCACGCACATTAAACACCATAATTCCCATACCACATTCCATAACCCTAAGGACATAGCCAACGTGTTTAGAGATTATTATGAATCCCTCTACAATCTCGCCAATGACCCACACACCCATCAACCATCGGAGGGAGAGATTGACAAATTTCTCAAAGGGGTTCACCTACCTTCCATAGATTTGAACACACTCCAGAACCTGAACTCTCCTATTACATACGATGAAGTGGAGACGGTTATTAGAACCCTCCCCATGCACAAATCACCCAGAGCGGACGGGTTCTCAGCGGAATATTACAAAGCATTCACCTCCATTCTAGCTCCCAAACTAGTAAATGTTTTCAACGTAGCAGCTACCTCTGGCTCTTTCCCAAAAGAAATGCTTCAGGCTATCATAGTTACAATACCCAAACCGGGCAAGGATACATCTCATCCCCAAAATTTTAGGCCAATCTCGCTACTGAACTCAGACTTAAAGATCTACGCCAAGATACTAGCGAACAGGTTGAGTGAAATTACCCCCTCCCTCATTGACCTGGACCAAGTAGGATTTGTGAAAGGCAGGCAAGCGCCAGACGGCACCAGAAGAATGCTAAATCTTCTGCGCTATGTGGAACTAAGTAAACAGCCTAGTACTTTCTTAGCTTTGGATGCAGAAAAGGCCTTCGATAGGGTTCATTGGGGTTACCTATCAAAGACTTTACAAAAATTTGGATTCTCTGGCCTGATTCACTCAGCAATCATGTCTTTGTATTTACATCCCACGGCACAAGTGTACACCTCTAGCATGCTTTCTGATTCCTTTACTTTATCCAACGGCACGCGACAAGGCTGCCCTCTATCTCCAATTATTTTTTCATTAGTCATAGAGCCTCTAGCGGAAAGTATTAGATCCACTGACACCATACTGGGTATTAAGATAGGTTCCGAGAATCATAAAATAGGACTATTCGCGGACGATATTATCCTGACTATTTCTAAACCAGAATCCTCTCTCGTAGCAATACAAACTTTGATACACAAATTTGGACAGGTCTCCTTTTATAAAATCAACACTACTAAATGCTATGCCTTGAATATTAATGTACCCCCTGCTACAAAAAAAAAGCTAAAAATATTATTCCCCTGTAATTGGGACCCCCCCCTCTATTACCTATCTTGGTGTGCAGCTGACTTCCTCCTCCGCTAAAACATATGCCTGCAACTACCCTCCTTTGTTAAATACCCTTGAAGATGAACTGACACAAATCGGCAAACTCCATCTATCTTGGGTGGGTAGGATAGCTGCATACCAAATGCAAATATTACCTAAACTGTTATACCACTTTAGAACAGTATCCATCCCTATCCCTCAAAAATTCTTCTCCCAATTAGCGAATAGCCTGAAAAATTATATATGGGCGGGAAAAAAAAACAGAATTGCATTAGCGCAACTATATAAACCAAAACACCTTGGGGGCCTAGGCCTCCCCAATGCACAAATTTATTACCGAGCAGCAATCCTGGACCATATGCGCTATTGGTTCTCCTGCCAATCGGACAATAAATGGGTAAATATTGAAAGCGAAGTTACTCCCGGGCATAATCTCCCAGCGTTAGCGCTAGCAGCCTGTATACATCATAAAGCAAAAACACCTTCGTACCCTACAATACAAGCCACTACTGAAACATGGTCCTTCATGATACACCAGAAGTTCGCAGATACCCCTATGACTAAATTAAACACCCCATTAGCAGCCTATGAATACTTAATCCCTAATTTCTCAACCCAAGCCTAGAAGAGAAGAGGTGAACACTTTTCTATACATGGAATAGAAGAACAAGAGGGGCTAGATAGATACCAAACACACCAAATGAAACACTTTGTATCCGCCAATACACCTAGGCCTATAGAACTACCTAAAATCTTATGGGACTACTTAATCACCAAACACCAGGGAAAAGTTAGAGGAATATCCTTATTCTATAAATATGCTACCCCACTATACATGTCCACCAAATTGCCAAATATGATTAAATGGGAACAGGAGGAGCTACGAAACGAATTCTCGCTAAAACAATGGTACTTAGCTATAAAATACAACCGAAAATCCTCAGCATGTGTAGAGCACTGGGAGAATGCTCAACAAATCCTACATAGATGGTACCTAACACCTATGCGCCTTCACAAAATGGACTCAAATATTTCCCCACTTTGCTGGAGAAATTGTAATTCTACTGGCAACTTACTACACATACTTTGGAATTGTCAGATAATTAGAGATTTCTGGAAAGAAGTGTCGACTTTGATTCAGAAACTCACTGGCATTACCTATACATTAGACTCTGCGCTAGCGCTACTGAGCATTGGCATAGAACAATTCCCCTTACTAATGAGAAAAGTAGTCGCACATTTGCTTTTTGCAGTTCGAATATCCTTAGCAAAGGAATGGCGCTCCCAGAAACCTCCTATGCTTGAAAACGTAATTTCCAGAGTTAATGCTCATTACACAATGGAGAAGTTGCTGGCATACAAAGAAGGAAGGGCTCTAGATTTCCACAGGTTCTGGGAGATCTGGAGGACTTCACCGTATGCCTCTCCACACCTGTGACTTAAGATCTTTGATTAAACTACACTTTACTGAAACTCCTTAAACACACCCAGTTATCTAGTGGTAGGAACATACAATGAGTATAAATAAAGGTCTAAAGAATACCTTCTGAGCAAAATATGTGTATTTAGAGTTAGGTTCATATCACGGTTATCTTAGTATCCAATAAACACACGTAACAAACCTGTTATAGGGCTATCACCTAAGACCCTCTTTAAGGCCTATGGAGGGCTACTTTATAATTAAAACTATGCAAAGCCTGCTCACAGTATGTACCCAGGTTGGGGTGACAGGCTATACCTCTGATTGAGGTAATGTCCCGCTCTGATTTTAGTAGTCCACGGATTATCAAGCATATATGTAAGTTTGATGTTTGATGCAGTCTTTGTACATGCTCTGTGATACTTATAATGCTGTATCTATTACGTGTAAGTTGTAAAATGTAATAAATAAAAAAAATCTATGGTTAAAAAAAAAAAAATACTGGAGGAACATTTGCATTCATCAGCCAAGAAGCTGCGCATGGGACGTACTTGGACATTGCAACATGACAATGATCCGAAACACAAGGCCAAGTCGACCTGTCATCGGCTACAGCAGAATAAAGTGAAGGTTCTGGAGTGGCCATCTCAGTCTCCTGACCTCAATATCATTGAGTCACTCTGGGGAGATCTCAAACGTGCAGTTCATTCAAGACAGCCCAAGAATTTACAGGAACTGGAGGCTTTTTGTCAAGAGGAATGGGCAGATTTACCATCTGAGAAGATAAAGAGCCTCATCCACAAATACCACAAAAGACTTCAAGCTGTCATTGATGTTAAAGGGGGCAATACAAGGTATTAAGAACTGGGATATGTAAACTTTTGATCAGGGTAATTTGTGTAGTTTCTATTGTGATTATGATTTAAAAAGAGTAAACACAGTTGATTGATAATAAATGGGTTCAGCCAAACACTAACCATGAGTGAAAGAAATGTTTTTGTGTTATAATTCATATTCTCTGAAAAATGGCAAAGAAATCATAAATTCTGACAGGCTATGTAAACTTATGAGCACAACTGTACTATAACTATATATATATATATATATATATATATATATATACATACACAGTATCTCACAAAACTGAGTACACCCCTCACATTTTTGTAATGTGACAACACTGAAGAAATTACTTTGCTACAATGTAAAGTAACGAGTGTACAGCTTGTATAACAGTGTAAATTTGCTGTCCCCTCAAAATAACTCAACACACAGCCATTAATGTCTGCACCACTGGCAACAAAAGTGAGTACACCCCTAAGTGAAAATTTTCACATTGGGCCCAATTAGCTATTTTCCCTCCCCGGTGTCATGTGACCCGTTAGTGTTACATGGTCTCAGCAGGTGTGTTAAATTTGGTGTTATCGCTTTCACTCGCTCATACTGGTCACTGGAAGTTCAACATTGCACCTCATGGCAAAAAACTCTCTGAGGATCTGAAAAAAAGAATTGTTGCTCTACATAAAGATGGCCTAGGCTATAAGAAGATTGCCAAGACCCTGAAAATGAGCTGCATTGGTAAGGCCTGTCGGAACAGGAGAGGCAAACCAAGCAACTGCTTGGGGCCACAAGCTGGCCTGGGGCCCCAACAGAGCGGCCCCCCTCCCGCGATCGGCACCCCCCTCCCATTCAGACGCGGGGAGCAGGGCCGTCTTTAATGCAGGGCAAATGAGTCATCAAACGCTGATAAATCAAGTGCATTTGTTTTCTCCTCCATTCTATCCAGCTCGGCACGGGTTAAGTGAAGTCGCGTCCCTGCAGTGTCTCTTCTACTGACCCCGCCCCTTCCCCTTATCTCAGTCTGAGTGGACTGAGGCTCTTCCCGGGCGATGTGCTGCATTCTGCCCCTCCTCTCCCTCCTCTGCGGGCGGCTGCTGATGACATCGCTCTGCAAAGTGAGTAAAACTGTCTCTCTCTGAGACACTGTGTGCTGTCCTGAGCCAGGTTCCCCCTCCCATCACCTCTGATAACTTTTTAGGGAGTCTCAGATGCTGCAGAACTTCTTGGGGGGGCAGGGCAGGGCTGCTGGGAGTTGTAGTGCATGGCAGAGTTTGGGTGCTGCAGAACGTCTTGGAGGGGGGGCTGCTGCCTGCTGGGAGTTGTAGTGCATGGCAGAGTTTGGCTGCTGCAGAACTTTTTGGAGGGCAGGGCTGCTGCCTGCTGGGAGTTGTAGTGCAGGGCAGAGTTTGGCTGCTGCAGAACTTTTTGGAGGGCAGGGCTGCTAAGTGTTATAGTGCAGGACAGTGATTGACAGCTGTGTGCTCAACGATAACCCCCTCCCTGCTTCTCCACCCCCAATATTAATCCCCCTGCCCGCTTCACCACCCTCAGCAATAACCCCCCTCTCCGCTTCACCCTCAGCAATAACCCCCCTCCCCGGTTCTCCACCCTCAGCAATAACCCCCCTCCCCGCTTTTTCACCTTCAACAATAAACCCCAACCCCTGCCTCTCCACCCCCAAAAATAACCCCAATCCCTTCCTCTCCACCCCCAACAATAACCCCAATCCCTGCCTCTCCATCTCTAACAATAACCCCTTCCCTGCTTCTCCCCCTACAGCAATACCCCTCCTTTCTGCAGAAACAGAAGCGTGCTGATAGTTAATAAGTATATAGTATAAATATCTAAACTAGGCTAAATTGTAATATACCATGTGAGAGCACAAAATATGTAAAGTAACCACTGTTCAGCCCCTATCTGCATAAACAAAAACTATCCAATCAAGAGATTGGAAAAAGAGGAGGCTCATGAACAGTTTGTGCAAACTTATCAAAATAGATTTATTGAGAGATGTTACATGGTAACGTGGACTATATCCAGGATACTGGACAACGTGTATATAAAAACGATGACAGTCAAGATTGACTGATCAACACATAATGCACATACACAACAGGACAGACATAAAGTGACCTAAACATATAAGACACGTCCGGACGCCAGGTAGTTTCAGGGAGAGGTCTAAGTGATGATTGCAATACAATCAAAAATTATGGCAACAGCAAAGCTGTGTGTAAGCCGAGAGACCACTCCCTAAAAGGCCCTGGGAGCTCGAGCCCTAATTGATGGAAGGGTGGGGAGGGGGGGGGAGGAAAGAAGGGGTGAAGGCCAGCTGGATGGATCCGTGAGGAGATAGCTGCAGTCCCGTTTCACCAACTGTAATGTCATGAGGAGAAAGAACAATTCAAATGAAAATAGTCTAAGCGTTGGGATGCTGTGTCCATGAGATAATATCTTCCTGGAGGCAAGCAGAGAAACACATGTGAAGTACAGCTGGGGACAGATGTGATGCAAATAAGAACAGTCCTCACTGCTAGTGATAGTAAAGCATACTGGAGTAGCCAGTAACCAGGGGTAAAGACGTGTGAACCTGCACGTAGTAAAGTATAGTGGCTGTCAGTGAAATTACCCCTTCTCCGATGCTCGGATGCACTGCCACGTCCGCATAGAGTCACTTTGCTGCTCCTTCCTGGCTTACATGAATCGTGTCAGGGTACTGCTGTGTTTAGCGGTACGTGTAGAGGGATTTGTTAAGTCCTTTTCATGTCCCACAGCTGATACTCACGACTGTTTGGCTTTCCTCCTCCTCCTCTTCCCTCCCCTCCGGGGCTCGTCGTCACTGTGCGGGCATGAAGCCGCGTCGCAGCGTGGCGTCCGGGCGGAAGTGACGTTGACTAGTTTCGCATATGATGTGTGCGTAGCTTCATCTGGACTTCATCTGTGATGTGTGCGTAGCTTCATCTGGACACAGCATCCCAACGCTTAGACTATTTTCATTTGAATTGTTCTTTCTCCTCATGACATTACAGTTGGTGAAACGGGACTGCAGCTATCTCCTCACGGATCCATCCAGCTGGCCTTCACCCCTTCTTTCCTCCCCCCCCCCTCCCCACCCTTCCATCAATTAGGGCTCGAGCTCCCAGGGCCTTTTAGGGAGTGGTCTCTCGGCTTACACACAGCTTTGCTGTTGCCATAATTTTTGATTGTATTGCAATCATCACTTAGACCTCTCCCTGAAACTACCTGGCGTCCGGACGTGTCTTATATGTTTAGGTCACTTTATGTCTGTCCTGTTGTGTATGTGCATTATGTGTTGATCAGTCAATCTTGACTGTCATCGTTTTTATATACACGTTGTCCAGTATCCTGGATATAGTCCACGTTACCATGTAACATCTCTCAATAAATCTATTTTGATAAGTTTGCACAAACTGTTCATGAGCCTCCTCTTTTTCCAATCTCTTGATTGGATAGTTTTTGTTTTTGATAGTTAATAAGTGACAATGTAGTATGGAGCACCCCACAATGTGTAATCATGGAGGTATTATGGGGAGGGATCCTGTTTAGTGATGGGCGTAGTATTGGGGAGAGGGTCCTGTGCAATGATGTGGGAGGAGGGTCCTGTAATTATGGGGGTAGTATGGGGAATGGGGTCCTATGTAGTGATTTGGGTAGTATGGGGGAGGGAGTCCTGTGTAATGATGGGGGGAAAAATTGCATGGGGGCCCCAAGAAAATGTTTGCCCAGGGTCCAATCAATATTAAAGACGGCCCTGCCTCCACAGTCCTCTCCTCCTACATACTGCCCCCATCATACCCACCACAGTCCTCTCCTCTACATACTGCCCCCATCATACCCACCACAGTCCTCTCCTCTACATACTGCCCCCATCAAACCCACCACAGTCCTCTCCTCTACATACTGCCCCCTCATACCCACCACAGTCCTCTCCTCTACATACTGCCCCCTCATACCCTCCACAGTCCTCTCCTCTACATACTGCCCCCATCATACCCACCACAGTCCTCTCCTCTACATACTGCCCCCATCAAACCCACCACAGTCCTCTCCTCTACATACTGCCCCCATCATACCCACCACAGTCCTCTCCTCTACATACTGCCCCCATCAAACCCACCACAGTCCTCTCCTCTACATACTGCCCCCATCAAACCCACCACAGTCCTCTCCTCTACATACTGCCCCCTCATACCCACCACAGTCCTCTCCTCTACATACTGCCCCCATCATACCCTCCACAGTCCTCTCCTCTACATACTGCCCCCTCATACCCACCACAGTCCTCTCCTCTACATACTGCCCCCATCATACCCTCCACAGTCCTCTCCTCTACATACTGCCCCCATCATACCCTCCACAGTCCTCTCCTCTACATACTGCCCCCATCATACCCTCTGCAATCCTCTCATGTACATACTGCCTCCATCTTACCCTCTGCACTCCTCTTCTGCAGAATCAGATGTAAGGGGGAACAAACCCTTTGCATTCAGATGTAAAGGGGGACTCTGCGGATTCAGATCTAAAGGGAAACTCTGTTGACTCTGATGTAAAGGGAGACTCTTGTGATTAATTCCATTTGATTAGAAATGTTATTTAATCACAAAAATATATGTATAGTGTATACTACATATCAAAATTTCTGTGCATTGCTTTGTACAGAGGTAATGAATTTAATGTACTACAAAAAAATAAATAAATTGGCGTGCGCTACTTAAGCGTTCGGGTTTGGCTTGACGAAAAGGTGGCAACCCTACCCCCCTCGGGGGCCCCAAATTCTCAATCTGCTTGGGGCCCCCAAATTCCTTCAAACAGCCCTGGCAGTGGTCAAGACCAAGACCTTACAGCGGCTTAACAGTGCAGGTTCCACTCAGAACAGGCCTCGCCATGGTCGAGCACAGAAGTTGAGTGCACGTGTTCAGCACCATATCCAGCGGTTGTCTTTGGGAAATAGACGTATGAGTGCTGCCAGCATTGCTGCAGAGGTTTAAGGTATGGTGGGTCAGTCTGTCAGTGCTCAGACCATATGCCGCATGCTGCATCAAATTGGTCTGCATGGCTGTCTTCCCAGAAGGAAGCCTCTTCTAAAGATGATGCACAAGAAAGCCAGCAAACAGTTTGCTGAAGACAAGCAGACTAAGGTTCCAACATGATACCGACCCCAAACACACCTCCAAGAAGACCACTGCCTTGCTAAAAAAACTGAGGGTAAAGATGATGGACTAGCCAAGCATGTCTCCAGACCTAAACCCTATTGAGCATCTGTGGGGCATCCTCAAACAGAAGGTGGAGAAGCGCATGATCTCTAACATCCACCAGCTCCGTGATGTCGTCATAAAGGGGTAGAAGAGGACTCCATTGGCAACCTGTGAAGCTCTGGTGAACTCTATGCCCAAGAGGGTTAAGGCAGTGCTGGAAAATAATGGTGGCCACACAAAATATTGACACTTTGGGCCCAATTTGGACATTTTCACTTAGGGATATACTCACTTTTGTTGCCTGCAGTTTAGAGATTATTGGCTGTGTGTTGAGTTATTTTGAGGGGACAGCAAATTTACACTGTTTTACAAGCTGTACACTTACTACTTTACATTGTAGCAAAGTGTAATTTCTTCAGTGTTGTCGCATGAAAAGATATAATGAAATATTTACAAAAATGTGTTGGGTGTACTCACTTTTGTGAGATACTGTACAAATATATCCATATAGTTTTCTTCCTTTACCTAGATGTATAAATACTCATAATATATATATATATATATATATATAACAGTCATCCCTTGCCCTAGGATGGCACTTGGTGGCCAAGAGAGGCAATGTCTGAACAAATAACAGAAATAATTTCATGAACCAATGAAAAGAAGTTCCACCTTCTGGGCAAGGCTTATCAAAAAATGTTATGAGCTCATTGTCCAGAACAGTATGTAGGACCAGGATAGGAAGCTATTAGGACACAGACACAAACACACACATTGGATCAGACCCTTCACATCTGATCATCCAACACACTTCATTCACGGTTTAGATACTTCAAACACCTCATCACCCATCAATTTCACTTTTTTTCCATCCAGAGAGACATTCATCATCATGCCTCATCATCCAAAATCTAGCAAAATGCCATTTTGGAAAGGCAGCCATTTTAGGGGACTCTGGTAACGACCATTGCAAGCCAGCAGCCATTTTGGAAGGGAAATTATAATACATTTGTAGCAGGCGTGTTGTAATGCAATTTCTCCTTTTGGCCACAAGATGGAGACAGATAGATGCTGACTTGTCCTTCCAGAAAACTCAGAGACACAGG
Organism: Rana muscosa; assembly: GCA_029206835.1. Taxonomy (NCBI): domain Eukaryota; kingdom Metazoa; phylum Chordata; class Amphibia; order Anura; family Ranidae; genus Rana; species Rana muscosa. The sequence continues at coordinate 85,752,946 of CM055125.1, read as the reverse complement.
GCACACTGGGAAAAAGGGGGAGTTTCAGGAAGTACAGCGGTGATGGAAAGAGAGAGAGACAGGTTTTCCACACAGCACTACATAGGGAGTGCTGACAGGAGATTGAAGAGAGGGAAGTACTGAGGTGGTTGAAAGAGAGAGAGAGACAGGTTTTCCACACAGCACTACAGAGAGAGTGCTGACATGAGACTAAATAGAGGGAAGGCTGAGTTCATTGAAAGAGAGAGACAGACTTCCACACAGAACTACAGAGAGAGTGCTGTCAGCAGAAGAAGAGAGAGTGAAGGAGAGGTGACAGGACTGTGTGGTGAAACCTCATCTGAAAGAAGAAGAAAAAGCCACACTGTCTAGCAACACCTGCTACCCACACTTTTCCTGAGACTACTGTGAGAGTGCTGACAGGAGGATGAGGGGAGCCAAGAACAGTGACAACTACACGGTTCGCCGCCGTTCAGCCCAGGCAACCTGCTCAACAAATGAGAAAAAAGAAGAAAGGGCGCACCAGCCTAGTGTATTATCATATGGATGGATTTTATTTAAAAGGAAGTATAAAAACTAGACATGTGCACACTGAAATATTTCGTTTCGGAATTTCGTTTTCGTCCGAAAAATAAATTTATTTAGTTACTCCCGAAATTCGTTTTTATTTATTTCGTTTTTCGTTAGAAATTGCATTCGTCCGAAAATCTGAATTAATTAAGGTCGAATCTGTCATTGAAGGCTTATGGTGTCTGTCGAATGTTCAAAGAAGATTCGACGGAGCAGTGAAACTGTACGACGCTGCAATCATACATTTCCGGTCGAATGTTCCGCCCACAAGCTATAGAAGAATTCTAATGTTGTATGACTAGTAATAATTATATTTATTCATTACTATTGCTAGTCAACCAACATTAGAATTCTTCTATAGCCTATGGGCGGATGCATTTGACCGGAAATGTACGATTGCAGCGTCGTACAGTTTTGCTGCACCGTCGAATCTTCTAACTTTCGATGCTTTGTCGAATCTTCGTCATTCTAGCTATTTTACTGCTCCTCCTCTTTGGTTACAATCAGCCAATAACATTCATCATCAACTTTATTTTTATTTTACTTCCCCCACCCAATTCCAGCAGTGATCTTTTCTCTCTATGTCGAATCTGTTCTCTCTATAATAACAAATCTTTTCTCTCCTATGTCGAATCTTTTCTCTCCTATGTCGAATCTTTTCTCTCTATAATGTCGAATCTTTTCTCTCCTATGTCGAATCTTTTCTCTCCTATGTCGAATCTTTTCTCTCCTATGTCGAATCTTTTCTCTCTATAATGTCGAATCTTTTCTCTCCTATGTCGAATCTTTTCTCTCCTATGTCGAATCTTTTCTCTCCTATGTCGAATCTTTCTCTCCTATGTCGAATCTTTTCTCTCTATAATGTCGAATCTTTTCTCTCCTATGTAGAATAATCTTGGACTAATAGAGTTAAGATTAGGCACATTCGACCACAGGTTCGATAGACACAGATTGTTATTGTCAGCGTCACGTCGAATCTCCTATCTATATCGAACTGTTGTAGCAACGAAAACGAAAATAAAGCATTTGTTTATGTCGGATCTTTCGGTTTTCGGATTCTGTGCTTTCGTTTTCGTTTGTTAAAAAGATAACGAAAATAGCTGAAATTCGGACGAAAATGCATTCGGACGAAAACATGTCTAATAAAAACTACTCACAAGTGTAGTAGAAAGGTTCAGTAGTACAAAGGTTATTTCCATAGGTGGCTGCAGCATGTAGAACCCAAAACGCACTCCAAATGGTCATAAAGGATGTGATGAGGGCCACTGCTGGCTGACGCGTTTCGAAGCGCAAAGCTTCTTCCTCAGAGCCCAGCAGTGCTGCCCTTTTCTAAATTTACAGTTGCTAAGTATTGAATGTTGTCTTTTCTAATGTATTAATTCTTCGCAGAAAGGTTTAACAGTGTTGTAAGCTTCCATATGCTTTAAACCGTGATAATATATACAATTTGTTTATCACTACCAGGTGTGTGTCTGTTTTTGGTGATAATCCACAGCCAGGATAACAGTATTTTCCATTTGTGTCCTTAAATGTGTTTGCAGTAATTTTATTTAACCAGGTGTGCCAGAGGGGCTGAGGTAATTCTTGGAGGTGAGGCGGAGATCAGAGAATCCAAATTCACCAAGCGGCTCCTTCGAGGGTGGCGCTACACATTGATCTTTTCATATTTATTACTTATTTTGATATACCTATTATTGATTTATTGTGATACTTAGATTGTTCTTCCCCCAATATATTAACCATTTTAGATTTTTCTTTAATATTATTTTTTGTTTTTCCAATTTTAATCATTTTCTTGTTTTGCGCTATAATAGCGTACCTTTTTACATAGTTTGATACTTACTCTTTCTGCAGGAGAGTAACTGTTGTGCTACGTAAAACGCAGACTATTGTCTGATAGTAAATTATATATAGATGGTTATTTTGACCATGGGGAGAAATTAATCCTTTTGTTCCATTCATATTGCTTAGCAAAACCTGTATGCATATAATTTTGTTATTTTATGTAAAATTGTTGGCTATGTCCATCCACAAATCTAACTAGGGTTTTGTTTAGCAAAAAATAAAAACCCCAGTAGCCCGCAGAGCTAAAGTTTTCTCTTCTTCACATACCGGCACCACTGTGTATTTTCCGTGTATAAACCTGTGTCAGGCATCTGTAAAGATACACATCAGGGCTACATAAGAGAATGGGTTTTGTCATTGAAAATAAAGCTTTGTTAGCTAAAGAAAAAGGCTCCTATCTTTTTTAGCTGGCTCCTAGATTCAAAGCAAATTTGTCAAACCCTGGGCTAAACTATTACAAAGCTGCCAGTAAATGTAATGGTGATTTACCAAAATTGTTCAATTAGACTATATAATGTTTGTTTGCCTTGCGGCTATAAGAAAGCAATAGCAGGTAGCAGAGTAAAGCGTGACATGTTTGGTATATATATATGTAGCGGGGTCCTCAAATTGATGGGATACACCTGGGCAATAGTGTAACCCAGGTGTATAATTGTGTTAGGATTCAGACCCCTTTTTGTTTCGTGGAGGATTGGAGGATGTAATATTCTCCTTTGCCTGTGGGTGGCGTAGTACCCACAGGCTTCAGGTAGAATCATCCCCTGCAGTGCTCCCTGTTTGGTCTCTTCCCGGAGATGGTATGGCTGGGGCGGGGAACCCGCCGGGCCGTTGAAGGGAGGAGATAAAAGGGGGAGACGCCCTGACCACGAGGTCGTCGTCGTGTTCTTGCGGAGAAGGAGGTCCTCGGAGGAGGAGGGTTGCGGTCTGCACCCAGGGCCCTTAGGCCTGGGTGCGGGAGATCCAGGAGTCTGGTCCAGGTGCCCATGGCCTGGTCCGGAGTCATGTTGGCGTCCATCCCAGGCACCTTTAGCCTGGGGTGAGGTACTATCGAGGAGGCCTGGGGCCCAGTACCTTCGACTGGGTCCCGCTAGGGTGGACTGTCCGAGGGTCCCTGAGCGGAGGGACTCGTACCTGAGGTGAGGAGGCCGGGGAGGTTACCCACTGGAGACCCGGAGCAGCACCAACCCGGTGACAGTGGGCCTCTGGGAACTCTCTTGGGAGGACACATCCCCCTGATAGGGGCCACAGCGTATCGAAGAGGGCTCCATTGCTGTTCATAGGGGTTGCTGGAAGAGACCCCATCCTTCCTGTTCTGTAACAGCCGGATTGGCTTAGGCGCCGCTGGTCATAGTACAGTGGCATAGAACTCAAACTTTAGGAAGTGCCTCGATCTGCTCGCCCCACCGTTGGCAAGGTTATAGGTCCCAACCAGTTTGCTGCAAAAGAACTGTTTATTGTGCTTTGCGTATTGGAGTGTCAAATAAACAAGTGTTGGACCTTTCTCCGGTGTGTGAACTCCAGTTACTGGAAGCAAAGGGGAGGCTGGTGAGCTTGCAATTACAGACTCAGTGCATTCACAGAACACACCGGCCCGAGGAAACATCAGGAAGTGGCCTTCACCTCCCTACTACAATGGGGAGGACATGGGCCGTGGCGCATCTCACTCTCACAACCCAGGAACCCCTAGACATGAGTTGGTGTGTAACCGATAAAGATGGAGAGAGGGTGAGGCCGCTACACGTGGGGGCTCGTGAGTCCGGGATAGAGTGTGTTCTAGAGATGGACTTGAGAATGTCTACATTTGAACTTTGCTGCCCAGAGGAGTTCCGAGCAGATCGGCCAAATTACTGGCCAAAGTGCGTCCCTGCTCGGAGTTGTGGAAATGACCCTAACACGGGAAAGGCCCATGCGGAGGAGCAGAAAAAGGGAGAGGTCCAGCCGTGTGACGTACTGCACGTGGGGACTGTTAACGCACTGCGCCACGAGGCACCCCATGGCGACATCGTTCGTGGGCGGAGTCAAGAGGAAGCCCGCGAAAATGTACAGCTCATGGGAGGAGTCTGGCCAAGTGTGGGGATACACGTGGAGACTCCGGCGCGGGGTCAGTGCATGATGGAGCAGCAAACAGTCGGGATGACCTCAAGTGCCCCGTGGATTATGGTTCCTCACCCCACGAGAATGACTTCCTTTGCTGCCCCCATCACAGACACGGGGATAAGACTTAGGCCCCGAGGGCGGTTGGCTCTGTACACCTGCAGAGACACGGAGGCCCTCGGTGTGATCTGTCCCGGCTGCTCGGGACTGGTGGTCACCCTGAAGCCATTCGGGCGATGTGAGGAGTGCAGAGAATTCCTTTTTGAGGTCGAGTCGTCCACAGCAAGGCCCCGGGCCCTTCGCCTCAACCACCTCACGGGTACCGCTACTCCGGAAGGGGAGATCAAGGCCTTTGTCGAGGTTCCTGTGCGCGCTGACCAGGGCGATGGACTGCCCAACAGAGAAAAATCCGAGGATGCTGCCTCGGTCACCACAAGTTCCCTGCTTCCACCACCGAAGAGGAAAGTTGGCCTAGTACAGGCATCCTATGGACGTGGTCGAGCTTCACCCCGCTGCTTGCCTGGCCTGGATGGCGCCGGTCGAGATGGAAGTCCCGGACATCCCAGTCTTCTACAAGGGTCAGGTGAGCCAGGGGCTGGGACTGTGGTGGTGGTTGGAGGTGTCGGGGGCCCATTGGAGGTGGAACCCCCCAGAGAAGATGATTCTGTGTCCACCGGTAGATATCTGCCTGCGGAGATGTATGACACCTCCGACCTAGAGTCGCTGTCTGATTGCGGAGATGATGGCGAGATAGACGAACTGTTCAGCCGCAAGGGCTGGGATAGAGTGCCACTTCTTGCTTCCCGTGCGGTACGGGATTCACCTATGTACACAGGAGATAGCACGCCTCGGGTGGAAGACCCGCAGCTTGCGAGGGAGCCTACCCCTCCACCTGTGTCCTCACCTACTGTTACCCTACCTACTTTGGTTGTGGGGATACCCCGCGCTTCTGTGAGAGCGCCGAAAGTCAGTTCCAGGGAGCTGGTAAAGGCACCTCGGCATCCGGAAGCTATTGTGCTGCCTGGAACTGGAGAGAAAGCCACTATGCCACCTTTGGCCCGCTTGCAGAGACTGTTTTGCCACAAAATAGCTCGGGAATATGGGTGGGAGTACCCGTATCTACCCCGGGAATTGCTGTATGAGGTGGAAGTCTGGAGAACAAGATGGTATGACGAGTTTGTGTGGGACAAGTTGAAGGTGCCCCATGCTCGCAGGTACCTGGAATGTGTGCCGGCAGTGTCTAAGAGGTTTGAGGACTGCAAAGCTGAATGGAAATTGGGGCGCCATATCCATGCTGACAAGATAGTCATTTGCAGAAGAGAAGGAGAAGATGTCGAGTATTCGATAGAGGCATTTGACAAACACCTGAAACCCCTGTACCTGCCGGATCCAAAGTTTTACTTATAGGAGAAAAGAACTCCTATTTATTTCTTTTGTGCACTTGAACTTTCTGGAAGAGCCATTCCCAGACACGCAGGACTGTGCCCTGTTTTTGTTTTTGTTTGGGCTTTTCTTTTTCTCGTTGGAGACTTGGGGACTGTTGTGTTTTCGTGTTTCCCCTTTTCTTCATCTGCCAAAGGCAAGGACATTTGGGAATAGTGGCAGAGTAGGGAAAGCTGGAAGAACGAAGATTCGTTGAGTGTCATGACCGCGGCGCTGTCACCAGGTGGCAGTGTTGCGCAACAAATGTTTGAAAATATTTCACCCACACATCACCTTGCTTGTTGGAGTGAGTGGGTCTCTCGGCTGACGGGCCCACTCATCCCAAATGACACAAAATTATGTTAGGATGTTGTTTTTTTTCTTTCCCCTGCAGGAGAATCGTCAATCAAGACCATTGAGAGTGGGTGGCTCTTAGACAGTGTGGGAGAGGGGTTGTGATTATGCAGATGTTTAAAATGTTTTATGACATAAGTTGTTTTATATGTTCCCCATTCCCTGAGCAGGTCTTGGCACTTGGAAATTTTTTTTAGAGGAATTGCTTCAGGGGTTTCACTCCATGCCACCACTTTATGGGAGGCATGGGTGTGCACCTGACGCTGGGGACCAGCGTCAAATTACAGGGGGGAGTGTGTAGCGGGGTCCTCAAATTGATGGGATACACCTGGGCAATAGTGTAACCCAGGTGTATAATTGTGTTAGGATTCAGACCCCTTTTTGTTTCGTGGAGGATTGGAGGATGTAATATTCTCCTTTGCCTGTGGGTGGCGTAGTACCCACAGGCTTCAGGTAGAATCATCCCCTGCAGTGCTCCCTGTTTGGTCTCTTCCCGGAGATGGTATGGCTGGGGCGGGGAACCCGCCGGGCCGTTGAAGGGAGGAGATAAAAGGGGGAGACGCCCTGACCACGAGGTCGTCGTCGTGTTCTTGCGGAGAAGGAGGTCCTCGGAGGAGGAGGGTTGCGGTCTGCACCCAGGGCCCTTAGGCCTGGGTGCGGGAGATCCAGGAGTCTGGTCCAGGTGCCCATGGCCTGGTCCGGAGTCATGTTGGCGTCCATCCCAGGCACCTTTAGCCTGGGGTGAGGTACTATCGAGGAGGCCTGGGGCCCAGTACCTTCGACTGGGTCCCGCTAGGGTGGACTGTCCGAGGGTCCCTGAGCGGAGGGACTCGTACCTGAGGTGAGGAGGCCGGGGAGGTTACCCACTGGAGACCCGGAGCAGCACCAACCCGGTGACAGTGGGCCTCTGGGAACTCTCTTGGGAGGACACATCCCCCTGATAGGGGCCACAGCGTATCGAAGAGGGCTCCATTGCTGTTCATAGGGGTTGCTGGAAGAGACCCCATCCTTCCTGTTCTGTAACAGCCGGATTGGCTTAGGCGCCGCTGGTCATAGTACAGTGGCATAGAACTCAAACTTTAGGAAGTGCCTCGATCTGCTCGCCCCACCGTTGGCAAGGTTATAGGTCCCAACCAGTTTGCTGCAAAAGAACTGTTTATTGTGCTTTGCGTATTGGAGTGTCAAATAAACAAGTGTTGGACCTTTCTCCGGTGTGTGAACTCCAGTTACTGGAAGCAAAGGGGAGGCTGGTGAGCTTGCAATTACAGACTCAGTGCATTCACAGAACACACCGGCCCGAGGAAACATCAGGAAGTGGCCTTCACCTCCCTACTACAATGGGGAGGACATGGGCCGTGGCGCATCTCACTCTCACAACCCAGGAACCCCTAGACATGAGTTGGTGTGTAACCGATAAAGATGGAGAGAGGGTGAGGCCGCTACACGTATATATATATATATATATATATATATATATATACTGGGTGTAACATCATCTTTTATATTTTACCAAATAATTGGGTATTTTATTGTATTTTTGTGCATTAAAATTCATTAAAGTGTATTTTTTTTAAAACTGTGTTTGAAAAACCGCTGCAAATACTGTGTGACATAAACAATTTGCACCCACTAGGAGGGGCCTGAGAGGCTGACGAATGTGGAACCAGGAAGGGATTTTGAGTGTGTAACAGACGGAGGGAGCACTGACGGCCGGGGGCTGCAGAGCCGGTTGAAAGGTGATACATTTGTCCTAGCATCGTTGGCACATGTACCATACACAGGCCTGATTAAGTAATTTCAAATGTGAGTGTATACTTGTTGTATGACGTTTTTGAATACATTTTAAAACGATAAAGCATTATTGCAAGATCTGATTGCTTTGCATGTGCTCCCAACTGTCCCTGATTTCGAGGGACTGTCCCTGATTTGGAGCAATGTCCCTCTGTCCCTCTTTCCTCCTCATTTGTCCCTCATTTTGGTCTGATCTATATAGTTGTATATAAAAATGCACTTTTTTATCTATCACAAAGTGTTTTCCAACGCTAAACCTTTAATCTAATTTCTAAATTGCTGCCTTTGTAAATTCCAAAAGCCAGTATAAAGTAATAGTAGTGGTAAAAAAAGCAATTATGGGTTTAACCAATCTTGTTTTTTTTGTAAAATTCTTATTTAAGGGGGCGTGGCAAGGGGTGTGTCCTATGCCTGCATACTTTTGCTGATAGGTGTCCCTCATTCCTATCTCAGAAAGTTGGGAGGTATGCATGTGGTCGATGAGATTGGAGTTCCCGGGCAGCAATAAGAAGGCATTATATTAAAAGGTGATCGATGTGACCTGAGCTCATGGGCAGTTTATAATGAGGGGGGAATATCAGAAGAAGCACCCGAGGATTGATTATTCTCAAAGGCCCATTTATAAAGCCTATAAGGTGAGGGCACAACCGGTGGAGGGAGCACGAAGATTTTGAGAATATACACAGAGGTGGATGAGTGCGGAGAGACCGGTTTCATTTTAATTGTTTCCATTATTCACAAAATGGACTGACACGTGGTCTTCACTATTGTTTGATTTATATAAGGATACTGTGTGAAAAAATCGTGCACATTGCACTTTATTACTAATCATATTGTTTGATTCATATAAGCACATTTTGTGGAGAACTTTTGCAAATTGCACTTTGATTTATAATTGATTATACCATTGCACTTTATATTGCAATTGGATATTCTTATGATTTATTCAGCGCTGCACTTATTTTGATATATCTTGTTTATTCACATGTTTAGGAAGTATGGGTAGTTCCGGCAGCTTCTCTGGATTAGCATAGCAGCTCACAAAGTTTTACATATTCATATCTAAAAATTGGTAAGCTGCAATATAATAATTGTTGGCTTTGGGTTTAATACCACCTTAATGTGTCAAGCCTCGTACACACGACCGGTTTTCTCGGCAAGAAAACTGCTGGGAGAGCTTTTTGCAGAGAAAACCGTTCGTGTGTATGGTTTCTTGACAGGAAAACTGCCGGGAATCTCGATGAGAAAAATAGAGAACCTGCTCTCTATTTTTCTCGTCGGGATTCTCGGCAGAGTGTTACCTGTCCAGGGAAACCCACGCATGTTCGATGAGACTTCGATGCATGCGCGGTAGCATACAAGGGTAGTGTAGGGTGTAGCAAGATGGCGGCGACGGCATCGAATGTGACGAGCGCTGGCTCGTCGTAGTCGATGACGTCACCGCGTTCTTGCCATTCAAAAGAACGGCGGTTCTTTTGAATGGCGCGTGTGTACACAGGGCTTGGCAAGACAAGTTTGCCAGGAATCCCGTCAAGAAAACCGACGTTTTTTTTCGACGGGATTCCCGCTCGTGTGTACGAGACTTCATGCTTATGTAGCACATGGACCCTTTTTCCTGCTTACCTTCACTTGCAGGGTAAGGCCACATGCCCGTATCCTTCTGGTATAAGAGGTTGAGCGGTGTTCATACTATTGTTAGGTCCTGCAGCGAGTTACCTTCCTCCATTGGTTGTCGTCCCTAGAGTATAGGGAAAAGTCTATTCTTTCTCCCAAAAGAAGGCCAATGTCCAGACAGTGTTTAAACTCCAACAGATGAGTTTATTTTCCTTGCTTGAAACAGATTGGGAAAAGGTTGAAATAGAGATAGAGTTGGGTAGGGAGACAGGTTCAGGCACGCGGCACCCAGTTACCATATTCTCCACTCAAGCCTGAGTGGGTATTGCTCACCCGGATAGATCCCTCTCACAGTTCTAGCAGCCGGAGTGGAGCACGAACAGTTACTTCAGATTTAGTCCCCTTCAAAGACAAGTTCAGGAGATCCTCTGCCACAGAATCCCTTAGTTCCTGAATCTAGAACTCTTTGACGCCTGCAACCTTTAGAGACCATAGGTGCCAACGGGGCACACCACAGGCGCTACTGTGCAACTCACGGAATCCTTCCCTCTGATAGGTAACCAGGCCTCTCCTGAGACAGTGACTTCCTTCACCGATCCTCCGGACAGGTCCTCCCCTGGTTTCCTCTCTTTCAGGGCGGGCCACCCTCCCTCGGGTTCCCTGGGACTCCAGTGGTTGAGCTGTAGACCCAGTTGAAGGTACTGGGCCTACCTGGAACACTATAGCCTCAGGCTGAAGGTGCCCTAGACTTCTCGACCAATTCACGCACCCCTGGCCAGCAGGTCAACGGGCGCGACTCTCGCCACCAGGGGTTCCCCCTTGGAATCCCCCTTCCAATCTCCTCAGATCATGGCGTCTGTATGGCTGCCAAGAGAGGACACCCAATAATACTACAATGCCACCTGTGGTTCAACCCGAGACCTGAGCGACAGTGCAACCCGCAGGTCAAGGGGAACTATACACCCAGGCAACACCACAGCAAAGCAGAGTCCAATGCTAAGAATACAGAAAACCTGAGCCAAACTATTGCTCAGGCTGCCCTTAAATTTAAGGCATAGCGACCCCAATTTTGGGGGTCCGCTACACTTATTTACTTATTTACTGAGCAGTAGAACTGGGTGATTGGTGCAATGATGAATATGCAGGTGTAAGTAGGGTAGGTCTTCTACAGGTGTTCCTCAAGCCCCGGAATGCGGACTGGTGCCGGTCGGTGGCCAGGCCGTGCAGATGGGGGTGGGCAACAGGCGAGCTAGCCAGCACAACCTGCACTGCCACTCTCCCACCATCAGAGGGCGCTCACTCCCCTTCTCCTAGCACCACTACTCCCTCCTCTCTCTGTGGTCACCTTACCTACCGAGAGGAAGGGGGAGAAAAAGAAGAGGAGGGAGGAGAGCTGAGTGATCCCGGTCCGGAGGTGACAGGCTGCACACACCCACACCCTACGAAGGTGACAGGTTGCGCAAACACGCCCCCTCCAGTTGAGAGGCTGCACACACACCTTCCCCCTGGAGGTGACAAGTAGTGCTCACACAAGGGAGATGACAGGCAGCACCCACCCCCCCAGGTAACAGGCAGCACCAAACCATCCACCCCCCTCAGTCTGTGAAGGGGTTGTTGTCACTGAGGCTGGTTCCTGGTGCCAGGGAGGTTGGGGATTGCTGTTCTACAGGAATCCCAATGCTGAATATTAAAAACCATCTGCTAAAATCTGTACTATACTAATTTGCATAATGAAGAGCATTATAAATATGGCAAGAGTTACTAAGACCTGAGTATCTCATTAAATACTGACATATTACTCGAAGAGAGCTCAAAGGTGGTTTATAAACTATTTAAAAGCTATTTAATAAGGTTTAATACGAAAAAGCAACTTAATAAACATATTATAAATATAACTTCTCAGAACTGTTGCTATTATAGGAAACCTAAACCAAGAGAAATACAGAGGCAGCCTTCATTGACATCCCTTCTAAAACCTCCTTCCGATTCGCATAGGCTTCTGTACATTGGAGTCACTTCCCCAAAACAATCGTGTAGCTAGCAATGTAAGAAGAAATGTGAGTACTCCTTATTTGCTTTTGGTGCAACGTAACAGCCAGCCATTGACCAAATAGAGAGCTCAGCAACAACAGTCTATGTATAATCTCACCTTGTCTTTAGCAGTCCTCTTTTTTGTTGAATGATGGCCAGCATCATTCAACTGACTTTCTGTGGGCTCAGGGAGTCATGGACCTACCTACCCCTTGCTTCACTATGTTGGCACAGCTTACAGTACAATACTGCACCGAGCAATATCCGATAGCATCATATGACTGTCCAGAAGACCCCATGAAAAAAAAAGCATGGGTGGGATGGTGGTGTAGGTAGGGCTGTTAAAAAATTAAGTTTTGCTTTAATACTTAAAGGCCCAAGGATAGAATACAGTAACCTACAGTAGATCAGTCTACAATTGTTAGTGTTTGTGAGTGATAGAATGAACAATTTCTCTGGCCCCAATTAATAAATACTGACTTACCCACATGTTATTTTTATTTCTTGCTCAGGACTTGGTAATGAACAATGAATAGCTATGCATTCCAATATTGGTGTATGCTGGTGATCAGTGGTGTATTTAGGTTTTGTGCTGCCCTAGGCCTGACTAAAATCGTGCACCCCCTAATTTAAATATGACCCACCCCTTCCTGTCAAGGCCACACCCATTTCTGTTTAAGACACGCCCTGAAATTTTCCAGTGGGGACACTAGTTCTGAGGGCCTGGGGGGAATGGATTCCCTTAATTTGCATAGATTTCCTCTCACTTCCCGTTTGGCTATGGGGCAGGAAGTGAAGGGAAATCTCTGCAATGGGACAGGGATGGTAAAAAATAAACTGATAGGGGCTATAACCCTCCCTTACTCTATCCAAAATGGAAAAAAAGTGTTGCCTATAGTTCTGTTTTTAAGCACATATTTCTGATAATTTTATGGAGAGGACTAAGAAGATATAACCATGCCAATGGTGCAGCAGAAAATATATAGCACAGTGAGGAAGCTTTCTGATCCAGCTTGATAGGACACTCAAAATTATAAGCAACGCCCCCCCCACGCCCACACACAGTTGCGGAATGCTGGCCGCCCGCATACTAGAAGCAGTGCGGCCGCTTTATGGGGGTGCTAGACTAATTTGCCTTTCAGCCCAGTCCGCCCCATATGACTGGCGCTACACTAACAATGTAGCGCAAGCCGGCGGGGACTCTTTCTGTGCTGCCCCCTTGCAAAGTGCTGCCCTAGGCCTGGGCCTTGTTGGCCTAGGCCAGGATACAGCATTGGTTAGTGTAATGTTTACTATCTTTACTTACTCCAAACACTCCACACAGTTACTCTGCCCACTCCATAAAGTTACTCTGCCCAGTCCAAACTTTCCACAGTTACTCAAGCCACCCACCGAGTTACTCCGCCCACTCCAGTTGTAGACTACTGGTAGAGGCAAGAACACTTCACACAATTTCCCCAGAAATTGTAGCTTTTCTAGTAATGAAGTGTTCTTGCATAGCTTATTATAGCCAAATTTACCACTCTAACTCCTCCCACAGCTTTTACACTACATAGACAAGTAATATACCGAAACATGCGGATTGTTCCTAATTGGTGTGCTATTAATTTCTGGAACAATTCGCAGAATGGTTCACGAAATATCGTCGTTTTTGCAGCAAAATTTGTCCCATAGGAATGAATGGCGAAATGTTACAAAACTAGAGTGGGAGCTGACAAAAGCTGACAACCCCATGATCAGCCAAAACATTATGACCACCCCATGATCACCATAAACATTATGACCCCCATGATCAGCATAAACATTATGACCCCCCATGATCAGCATAAACATTATGACTCCCCATGATCAGCATAAACATTATGACCCCCCATTATCAGCATAAACATTATGACCCCCCATGATCAGCCAAAACATTATGACCCCCCATGATCAGCCAAAACATTATGACCCCCCATGATCAGCATAAACATTATGACCACCCCATGATCAGCCAAATACTCCAGTTGTAGACTACTGGTGGAGGCAAGTACACTTAACACAATTTCCCCAGAAATTGTAGCTTTTCTAGTTCTATGTTATTCTATTGCGCTTGTTATATGTGTAGCGGGGTGTTCCCCTATAATGGGAAGAGACTACATCACCCATAACCCCATTCTTCACATGTTCCACCGCAGAGACTCATGGGAGGGGTTATAAAAGGAGGAGGCGAGGCCGGGCTCGGCCTCTTTGGGACATGAGACTTCACAGACGGATCCTCCTGTGCGGATGTGTCGGAGTGCAAGGCCTGAAGCCTGAGGCCTTGCTCTGCATCAAAGAGCCTTCCACCCCCCTCTGCGAGCCTGGGTGGCATCTGACTTTGTGCGCTACAGCCTTGTCGGATCGGGGGCCCGATCGTTGGAGAGATCGTGTGTGTGTGACACGGCCGGTGGAGGTTTCCCGGACTGGATCCGTAGTCCGGCGGGTGAGAGGGCATAAGCCCAGCTAAGATACTGTTACTGTTTATAGGCCTATAGACTGCCGTGGCCTACAAGTTATTTTGATACCCCTATTGAAGAGACTTGTCAGAACTGAGCCTGCGGCTTTATTTAACCAAGTTCTATACCCCTTGGATTACAAAGTTATACTCTGTTTAAAGTGCACCACCATTACAGACCTGCCGGTGAAGAAAGGAGGACTAAGTTAAATATTAGAACCAGGCCTGGTGGGGATTCTAGCGTGTTTGATAACTGCGCCATAGGGCACTTAGTTAACGGTCGCCCGTATGGCGCACCTGTAGCGTGTGTTACTACATAGTGTGTTAGAGTGGCAGAACGCTGCCCTTAGGAGTGATTATCTTGAACTGTGATTACTGTTACCCCCTTTTATCCATATTGAGAGAATAAGTAAAACACTTTATCTATTACAATTCATTACTGTGTCCTGGCTTAGTTATTATATTGCATAGGATATATCATTGATTATTAGTACTAGCTGTGGCAGAAGGGGGTAGAGCCTATTGCCGGGGGTTGGCGGAGCTGCACTCAGGGCCCAAATCTAATTCTGCGGCCTCCTTAGTTGGAGGTATCGCTACATATATATATATATATATATATATATATATATATATATATATATATATATATATAGACATGACTGCCGACATTTTAAAAAAATGTTTTTTTTTTAATTATTTTTTTTAAATGATTTTATAAAAAAAATCAAAATAGATTTTTATTAATGATTTTTTTTTTAATTTTAATTTTTTTCACAATTTTTTTTTTCCAAAAAATAATTTTATACAGGACAGTCAATGGAAGAAAGTGTAGAACTCTTGTCAGCCAAATGTAAAAACTGAGCACATTGCCTGAAACTAGACAGAAATACCTATGTTTTGATGTATGAATTGTGTACGACAAGTAGATCTTGTGGGCGTGAGAGCAATTTATACAGAAGGAACTAAGATATTTTTTTAAGGCTCTGTGCTCTAGCTGTGACATCATCCACTCTAAGCAGTCCAATAGACACTCTGTTTAATTGATAAAATGTCCTGAAATGATCACTAAACTTAAACAGCTTTTTCACAAAAACTGTAAAAGATATCGAACTGAAAAGATATAGCCAGATAGCTGAATATTTTGTGAACATTTTAAAGTTTGTTTGGCGTCTGTAGGTGAAAGTATGAAGGAGCTGAAACTTTTGGGAGTGGAAGAAGATTTTAAGGATTTGAAGCATGCTCTCATTGACTTCAATGCTAAAAAAAGTGTTAAAAATCTTATAATTTTGGACAAAAGTCATATGTTTGGGTAATTTTGGGCAAAAAGTGCAATTTTTGGTAATTTTGGGCAAAAAGTGCAATTTTGGGTAATTTTTGGCATAAGGTGCAATTTTGGGTAATTTGAGCAAAATGTGTGTTTTTGGGCAAAAATGTGTGATTTTGGCTAAATTTGGGCAAAAAGTGCAATTTTGGGTAATTTGGGGCAAAAGGTGTGATTTTGGGTAATTTGGGGGAACGGTGCAATTTGGGGTAATTTTGGGCAAAAAGAGTGATTTGCGGTATTTTTTTGGGCAAAAGGTGCAATTTTGGGTAATTTTTGCCAAAAAGAGTGATTGGGGTATTTTTGGGGCAAAGGGTGTAATTTTGGGCAAAAAGTGAAATTTTGGGTAATTTTGAGCAAAATGTGTGATTTTGGCTAAATTTGGGCAAAAGGTGCAATTTTGGGTAATTATGGGCAAAAAGTGCGATTTTGGGCAAAAGGTGAGATTTTGGGTAATTTTGGGGAAACTGCAATTTTGGGTAATTTGGGGCAAAAAGCGCGATTTGGGGTATTTTTTGGGCAAAAAATGAAATTTTGGGTAAAAGGTGTGATTTCGGGCAAAATGTGTGATTTTGGGCAAAAGGTGCGATTTTGGGAAATTTTGGGCAAAAGGTGCAAACAATATACCGAAACGTGCGGATTGTTCCCGATTGGTGTGCTATTACTTTGTGGAACGTTTCGCCAAATGGTTCCCGAAATATCGTCGCTTTTGCGGCAAAATTGGTCCCATTGGAATGAATGGCGAAAATAGAGTGTGAGCTGACAAAAGCTGAAAAATCGGGACATGATTTCTAAACTGCCACCACTCCCTCATTTTCAAGCCCACCTACACAAATCTTATATCAAACGTTCAGCTATCCCTGCTGCCACTACACATGTCCATGGCTAAGGCATAGCCCTGATAGTTTTCACAATATGACTATTTCTTTGCAACTCACGCCGTCCATTGACATTCATTGAAACTCCCCTCTAGCCACTTCAAATTTGAAGGGCAATATATAAACTGTGACTGTGCCTTCAATTTTAATATTTCAGAGACATACTATATATCAAAATGTAGGTCTGGGTATTGTGATTCTCACAATATAAAGCTCTTCACTGTATGATTTATAGTTTTTAAAATACGACCGTTTGAAGAATGACAAGTATTCAGGAGATGCAAAATACTCTGACCTGTGCTTAGAGCCTGGATAAACAAACATTGGTTTCCTGGCAACGCTGAGGGACCTATAGCTCCTCCCACACAGCTCTGAGGGGAGTTTCTGTATCACAAATTGTTGTAACATGGAGGTTGGCTGTGTTGTCTTTCCCTCAGGACACAGTATGTTCCCAGTTGGGGTGTCTGGGGGGAAAGACAATGCACGTCGCCTCTTATTTCAGTCTAAGGCATTTCTAATGCTCAACTTTGCTTACTCTTTTGATTCTGTTATCTGTAAATGAATTACTATGTACCTCTACTATGTACTGTAATACGACTGATACTGTTTTCCGCTGTTTTGTATTCTTTGATAAAATCCAATAAAACTTTGAAAGAAAAATAAACTAAAATCGTGCACCCCTAATTTAAATATGACCCACCCCTTCCTGTCAAGGCCACACCCCTTTCTGTTTAAGACCTGCCCTGAAATTTTCCAGTGGGGACACTAGTTCTGAGGGCCTGGGGGAGGGGGGATGTATTACCTTAATTTGCATAGATTTCCTCTCACTTCCTGTTTGGCTATGGGGCAGGAAGTGAAGGGAAATCTCTGCAATGGGACAGGGATGGTAAAAAATAAACTGATAGGGGCTATAACCCTCCCTTACTCTATCCAAAATGGAAAAAAAGTATTGCGTATAGTTCTGTTTTTAAGCACAAATTTCTGATAATTTTATGGAGAGGACTAAGAAGATATAACCATGCCAATGGTGCAGCAGAAAATATATAGCACAGTGAGGAAGGTTTGTGATCCAGGATGATAGGACAGTCAAAATTATACGCAGCGCCCCCCCCCCCCCACACACACACACAGTTGCGGAATGCTGGCCGCCCGCATACTAGAAGCAGTGCGGCCGCTTTATGGGGGCGCTAGACTAGATTGCCTCTCAGCCCAGTCCACCCCATATGACTGGCGCTACACTAACAGTGTAGCGCAAGCCAGCGGGGACTCTTTCTGTGCTGCCCCCTGCAAAGTGCTGCCCTAGGCCTGGGCCTTGTTGGCCTAGGCCAGGATACAGCGTTGCTGGTGATGACACAATATACTTTATGCAGTAGAAACTGCAGTAAGAGAGGTTTTCACAAAACCAAGGCTTATTCATAGGAGTGGAACAATAATTTTCAGCCAACAGCAGAGGGCATCATAGTACTGTATAACTAAATCAATGCAGCAAAAGTCTTTTTGAATATATAATAAATCAAGAAAATTTCACCCCACAAAGTGTGTCTATAAAGCGTGTATCCATGCATAATTATAGATCTTATCAATGATGCATGGTTAAGTCATGTCATTTTCTCAGGCACAGTAATAGATACGTAAATGTATAATTAAAAAATTCCGAGATCCTAAAGCTTTCCTGAAATTATATAGATTTAAAGTAGTATTAAACTACCAGACTTTTTTTTTTTTTTGAGACAATGTAAACTTTTTACTTTTTTCATTTTAAGTTTCCAGAAATCCTACATTTTAAATCTCACACAACTATTTCTCAAGCAGACACACTTCAAAGAGCTGTGCAAAAAGTTGTTACACTGCCTTTTGAAGTGTGCCTGCTTGAAAAAAAGGAAAATGAATCAAAACTCAAAGCTTTGCAATTCCTACTTCCTAAAGATGATTGAATCTATTGGTGTCTTCCAGCCTAATTGATTTGCTGATCGGATGTTTCAATATGACTTATTAGAGTGCATATAATTAGCCATATTCTAGGAATGAGACTGAACTACAAATTGAATGTTACTGTCCTTAACATTTAACGACAGTTTCAAATCCAAAATGGTGATTATTTTTTTGTATAATCTTTATTTATGGAAGACAGGACATTACAGCTCAGGTTACAGCTTCTAGAGGTAAAAACATCAAGTAATGCACCAGTCCTTCCTTTTTTTTTTTTTTATTCCACAACTAAGAGGTACAAAAACACAAATGACATAAATGACAAAATTTCACAAGAAAGAAATGGTTAAATCAGTCATAAGCATAAGGAATGAAAAAAAAATCAAGTGACACAATTAGTGTTGAGCGAACCCGAACTGTAAAGTTCGGGTCCGTACCGAACTTTAGCTTTTTCCCGAACCAGAACCCAAACCCGGACTTTGCCCAAAAGTCCGGGTTCGGGTTCGGGTTCGGTAATCTAATAACGCATTTAGAAATGCTTCAGGGGCCAGCCAATCACCTTTTGATTAGCTGGTGTGCCCTTAGAAGCCATCATAGCCATGCCTACTAATGGCATGGCTGTGATTGGTCAGTGCAACATGTGACCCAGCTTCTATATAAGCTAGAGGCACACAGCACACATGACACTCTGCTTCAGAATAGATAGGGAGAGGATTTAGTCTGCTGCTGCTGCTTTTAGGGAGAGATAGAAAGATAGAAGAGGTAGTCCTGATTCTACAATCTGAGGGAAAAGATAGAGAGATAGTGTAGTGTAGGGCCAGGTTCCTGTGTTGGTGCTTTCAGGGAGAGAGAATATTATATACGAGTCCAGATTCAGAGATTAAAATCAGCGATCTGCATGGGTCTACCTATTTGTGTTGCAGTGCAGTCTTTTTACACTGCCATGAGCCCAGTGTCAGAGAAAATCTAACTTTTAGGGGAAAAAAAAGGCACTTTATTGCTCTCTTTTCCAAAAGACCCATAGGGCAAAAAAAAAAAAAGCATTTTATTTTGCTCGTGCAAAAAAAGACCCGTTTAGGGCAAAAAAAAAAAAAAAAAATTTGCACTTTAATGTATGCTTGCAAAAAACGCCGTTTAGGGGCACAAAAAAAAGTTTGCAGTGTGTTATACATATTTTGAGGTGTGTGAAATAAACAATTTCTATATAGTTTTCTCCTACTGTGCGATACTAAAAAAACAACATTTTTTTTGAATAGCATTTTCTGCAGTTCTGTAGCTGTGCGATTCAGCGGTTACGTACTGTGGGTGTGTTCTGCTCTTCCAAAAAACGCAGTTTAGTGGCACAAAAAAAAGTTTGCAGTGTGTTATACATATTTTTAGGTGTTTGAAATAAACAATTTCTTTATAGTTTCCTCCTACGTTGCTATACTAAAAAAACAACATTTTTTTTGAATAGCATTTTCTGCATTTCTGTAGCTGTGCGATTCAGCGGTTACGTACTGTGGGTGTGTTCTGCTCTTCCAAAAAACGCCGTTTAGTGGCACAAAAAAAAGTTTGCAGTGTGTTATACATATTTTTAGGTGTTTGAAATAAACAATTTCTTTATAGTTTCCTCCTACGTTGCTATACTAAAAAAACAACATTTTTTTTGAATAGCATTTTCTGCATTTCTGTAGCTGTGCGATTCAGCGGTTACGTACTGTGGGTGTGTTCTGCTCTTCCAAAAAACGCCGTTTAGTGGCACAAAAAAAAGTTTGCAGTGTGTTATACATATTTTTAGGTGTTTGAAATAAACAATTTCTTTATAGTTTCCTCCTACGTTGCTATACTAAAAAAAAAACATTTTTTTTTAATAGCATTTTCTGCAGTTCTGTAGCTGTGCGATTCAGCGGTTACGTACTGTGGGTGTGTTCTGCTCTTCCAAAAAACGCCGTTTAGTGGCACCAAAAAAAGGTTGCAGTGTGTTATACATATTTTGAGGTGTGTGAAATACACAATTTCTTTATAGTTTTCTCCTACGTTGCTATACTAAAAAAACAACATTTTTTTGAATAGCATTTTCTGCAGTTCTGTAGCTGTGCGATTCAGCGGTTACGTACTGTGGGTGTGTTCTGCTCTTCCAAAAAACGCCGTTTAGTGGCACCAAAAAAAGGTTGCAGTGTGTTATACATATTTTGAGGTGTGTGAAATAAACAATTTCTATATAGTTTTCTCCTACTGTGCTATACTAAAAAAACAACATTTTTTTTTAATAGCATTTTCTGCAGTTCTGTAGCTGTGCGAGTCAGCGGTTACGTACTGTGGGTGTGTTCTGCGCTTCCAAAAACACCCATTTAGGGCAAGATCCTAAATTTTGAAAATATGAGGAGAAGGTCAAAGGGACGTGGTGGCCCCGGTCGTGGTGCTGCTGGTGGAGCTCCTGTTGCAGGGAGAGGACGTGGTGGATCTGTGCCAGATACACGCACAAGTGAAACACCTTCCTCAGGTGCGAGTAGGCGACCGAGCCTGCGGCGGTATTTTGTCGCACCTAATGAGGCTGTACGAATGTTTAGGCCAGGACAAGTACAGGCGATAGTAGATTGGGTTGCTGACAGTGCCTCGGGTTCCTTCACATTGTCTCCCACCCACTCTTCTGATGAAAGAACAGAGTTGGCATCTGAAACCCATGTCCATCAGTCTTTCACCTCACCCCCTTGCAAATCAGCCAAGCAGTCTGAGCCCCAAATCATGCAGCAGTCTCTTCTGCTTTTCGATGACTCTGTTAGCAGGGTTTCCCAGGGCCATCCACCTAGCCCTGCCCCAGAAGTGGAAGAGATTGAGTGTACCGATGCCCAACCACTTATGTTTCATGATGAGTACATGGGAGGACCATCGCAGTACGTCTCGGATGATGACGAAACACAGGTGCCAACTGCTGCTGCTTTCGCAATTGTGCAGACAGACAAGGAGGGCAGGGGTGAAGACTGGGTGGAAGATGATGTGGAGGACGATGAGGTCCTCGACCCCACATGGAATCAACGTTATGCAGGTGACCAGTGTAGTTTGGAGGAAGAGGCGGTGGTCGCACAGAGCCACCAGCACAGCAGAAGAGGGAGCAGGGTGCAAAAGCGGAGCGTCTGTCAGCTAGACAGTATGTCTGCTACTGCCCAATGCAGCAAGGGACCGAGCACACCAAAGCCAGGTCCAAGGAGTTCCCCAGTGTGGCAGTTCTTCACACAATGTGCTGAAGACAAGACACGAGTGGTTTGCAAGCTGTGCAATCAGAGCCTGAAGCGAGGCATAAACGTTCTCAACCTGAGCACAACCTGCATGACCAGGCATCTAAGTGCAAAGCACGAGCTGCAGTGGAGTAGACACCTCAAAAACCAAGAAAGGTCTCTGGCTTCTCCTGCTTCCTCTTCTGCTGCAATCTCTGCCTCTTCATCCACCTCTGTAGTGACAGTGGCACCTGCCACCCCGCAAACAGAGGATCTGCCAGCAACACTACCACCTGGGTCACCAACCATCTCCACAATGTCCCATGGAAGCGTTCAGCTCTCTATCTCCCAAACATTGGAGCGGAAGAGGAAGTACCCCCCTAGCCACCCGCGATCCCTGGCCCTGAATGCCAGCATTTCAAAACTCCTGGCCTTTGAAATGCTGTCATTCCGTCTGGTGGAGACGCAGAGTTTTAAAAGCCTGATGGCATTGGCTGTCCCAAAGTACGTCGTGCCCAGCCGCCACTATTTTTCCAGGCGAGCCATCCCTTCCCTGCACAACCAAGTGGGGGACAAAATCAGGTGTGCACTGCGCAACACCATCTGTGGCAAGGTCCACCTAACTACGGATGCGTGGACCAGTAAGCACGGTCAGGGACGTTATATCTCCCTAACAGCACACTGGGTAAATGCAGTGGTGGCTGGGCCTGAGGCAGATAGCAGTTTGGCGCATGTCCTTCCACCACCGAGGATTGCAGGGCGCTTCAGTTTGCCTCCTGTTGCTAACTCCTCCTACTCCGCTTCCTCATCCTCTACCGCCTCCTCATCCGGTCAGCGTAACACCTTCACCACCAACTTCAGCACAGCCAGGGGTAAACGACAGCAGGCAGTTTTAAAACTTTCCTGTTTGGGGGAAAAACCCCACACCGCGCAGGAGTTGTGGAGGGACATGCAGGGCCGGCCCTACCATGGGACCCAATGGGACCGTGGTACCAGGCGGCATTTAGGAGGGGGCGGCAGTCCGGCCGGCAAAATATTTTTATCAGACATACTTTCAATCAGTCCGGGGCAGAGAGCAGGAGCGGATGCTGGTCGGCGCCGTGGTGCGCTGTGCCTGTGCGCGGTGCCGCTGCTGTCTCCTGGCTGCACTGTCTGGCTGCTATAATTCATTGCCTGCCGAGTGCCGAGTCCCGACCGTCGCCTAGCAACCAGTGACGTCAGGAGGCCACGGCCGCCCCAGCATTCACAGCGCTCAGCCTCCGCGCCAATCAATATTGCTCCGCCCACACACCTCATCCATCTGCCATCTCCTGCATGAGGGTTGGGAATGGGATTCAGAGTGGGACTCTGAGGAATTCTGCTGTGGCTGACTGGCTGTGCCCTGGACGGTGACAGTGTGAGCTGAGCCTGGGCTGCCTCTCTGCCTATCTGATAAAAAGGGTGAGTTAGTGGGATTTTTAATGTGGCTGATGATGATCCTTGTATTGTACCCATGTTTTCCCTGTAATTTAAAGCAAAACTTTATTCTTTTAACCACTTCGTGCCCGTGCAATAGACAAATGACGTCTACAGCGCGGCGCTCAATTGCCGGGAGGGCGTCCATTGACGTCCTCCTGTTTACTTCCGCGATGCGCGCCGCCGCACATCGGGGAAAAGCTGTGCCCGCCGTGTCACACGGGTGCCGATGCGCGTGCCTGGCGGCCACGATGTCCGCCAGGTACCCGCGATCGGCTGTCACAGAGCCAGGGACGTGGATCTCTGTGTGTAAACACAGAGATCCATGTCCTGTCAGGGAGAGGAGACTGATGCTGTGTCCCTTGTACATAGGGACAACCATCGGTCACCTCCCCCAGTCAGTCCCCTCCCCCCACAGTAAGAATCACCTAGCAGGGAACACATTTAACACCTTCCTCGCCCCCTAGTGTTAACCCCTTCCCTGCCAGTCACATTTATACAGTAATCAGTGCATATTTATAGCAAGGATCGCTGTATAAATGTGAATGGTCCCAAAAATGTGTCAGAAGTGTCCGCCATAATGTCGCAATCACAATAAAAATCACAGATCGCCGCCACTACTAGGAAAAAAAAATAATAAAAAAAATGTCATAATTCCATCCCCTATTTTGTAGGCGCTATAACTTTTGCGCAAACCAATCATTATACGCTTATTTCAATTTTTTTTAACTAAAATATGTAGAAAAATAAGTATCGGCCTAAACTGAGAAAAAAAAATATATATAAAAAAAAAAAATTCGGATATTATAGCAAAAAGTAAAAAATATAGTGTTTTTTTCAAAATTTACGCTCTTTTTTTGTTTATAGCGCAAAAAATAAAAACCGCAGAAATGATCAAATACCACCAAAAGAAAGCTCTATTTGTGGGGAAAAAGGACATCAATTTTGTTTGGGAGCCACGTCGCACGACCGCGCAATTGTTATTCAAAGCGTGACAGTGCTGAAACCTGAAATTTCGCCTGGGCAGGAAGGGGGTTATGTGCCCAGTAAGCAAGTGGTTAAAAAAATGCAAACTATGAAATGATTTGTATTGTTTTCTTGGTTTCTAATCAAGATGCAATGGTCGTGTCATGAATTTTATTTCAACTCCCTCTCTGTGCAGGATAGATCATTGTCAGTAGAGGTGGCATATGGCACATGTTCTTCTCAGGATGCCATTGCCTGCCCTGTATGTACAGCACAAAAACACAATTTAAAAAAACATTAATGCCACGTACACACGATCATTTTTCCCGTCGTGAAAAATTAAAAACATTTTTTAACAAGAAAAACGACCATGTGTGGGCTTTTTGTCATTTTTCACGACGGGAAAAACGGCATTAATCATGACGAGAAAAATTAGAACATGCTCTAATTTTTCTCGTAGTTTTTCCCGTCATTTTTTTCCGCTGCAGTTTTCCCATAGGGAAACACTGCCACGGAGCCTACACACGGTCGTTTTTCTCGACATGAGAAAAAATGACGGGAAAAACGGTCGTGTGTGGGGGAACAAGCCGTTCCCTCGTTTTTCCTGTCATGATTCACTGCGTTTTTTTTACCGCCGTGAATCACGATCGTGTGTACGCGGCATTAGGCTGCTTTCACACGGGGGCGGGTGGGCATTGACGGTAAAACACTGCTAGTTTTAGCGGCGCTTTACCGTAGTTTTAGCGGCGCTATTCGGCCGCTAGTGGGGCGCATTTAAGCCCCGCTAGTGGCTGAAGAAAGGGTTAAATGTGCCCGTGTATCGCTGCTGCCGAAGCACTTTGCAGGTGCTTTAGCAACGCTACCCATTAATTTCAATGGGCAGGAGTGGTGTATACACCGCTCCTCCACCGCCCTAAAAATCAAGCCTGCAGGACTTTTTTTTAACGTCCTGCCAGCGCATCATCCCAGTGTGAAAGCACTCAGGCTTTCACACTGGGACTGCAGGGGAGGCGCTTTACAGGCGATATTTTAAGCCCAAAAGCGCCTGAAAAACGCCTCCAGTGTGAAAGGGGTCTAACAAAACTGCATAAAAACACTGAGGTGCATTACAGGCATTTTAGCGCTAAAAAGCTTTCACACTGGGGTGCTGCGCTTGCAGGATGTTAAAAAAAAGTCCTGCAAGCAGCATCTTTGGGTCACTTTAGGAGCGCTGTATACACCACTCCTCCACTCCTTGGGGGCGATTTTAACCCTTTCTCGGCCACTAGCGGGGGTTAAAGCGCCCTGCTAGTGGGTGAAATGTGCCGCAAATCCGACAGTAAAATAGCGGCGTTTTACCGATATTTTACCGCCAACGCTATGGGCGTGTGAAAGGGGTCTCAAGGTTTCTTACCTTAATGCATTCTATGCATTAAGGTAAAAAACCTCCTTTGATGCAGCAGCCTCCCTTTTACTTACCTGAGCCTGGTTTTTCCCGCAACGGGGACGAGCACACGAGCTCCACAGACGGTGTCTCTGGTCCTGATTGGATAGATTGATAGCAGCGCAGCCATTGGCCCTGCTGCTGTCAATCAAACCCAATAATGCGGGAGCCGGCTGGCGTGGCAGAGTCTTACTGTGTGTGGCAGGATCGCCTGTCTGCACCCTGCTGTCTTTCTGTGGCTCCAGTGTTTACCGTGTTAGAAGGTAAGACCTTGTCATTACCACAATAAAACCATCTCCTGTATCATTGTCTGCACACAGTCTCTGACCATCTCCTGTATCATTGTCTGCACACAGTCTCTGGCCATCTCCTGTATCATTGTCTGCACACAGTCTCTGACCATCTCCTGTATCATTGTCTGCACACAGTCTCTGACCATCTCCTGTATCATTGTCTGCACACAGTCTCTGACCATCTCCTGTATCATTGTCTGCACACAGTCTCTGACCATCTCCTGTATCATTGTCTGCACACAGTCTTTGACCATCTCCTGTATCATTGTCTGCACACAGTCTCTGACCATCTCCTGTATCATTGTCTGCACACAGTCTTTGACCATCTCCTGTATCATTGTCTGCACACAGTCTCTGACCATCTCCTGTATCATTGTCTGCACACAGTCTCTGACCATCTCCTGTATCATTGTCTGCACACAGTCTCTGACCATCTCCTGTATCATTGTCTGCACACAGTCTCTGACCATCTCCTGTATCATTGTCTGCACTCAGTCTCTGACCATCTCCTGTATCATTGTCTGCACACAGTCTTTGACCATCTCCTGTATCATTGTCTGCACACAGTCTCTGACCATCTCCTGTATCATTGTCTGCACACAGTCTCTGACCATCTCCTGTATCATTGTCTGCACACAGTCTCTGACCATCTCCTGTATCATTGTCTGCACACAGTCTCTGACCATCTCCTGTATCATTGTCTGCACACAGTCTCTGACCATCTCCTGTATCATTGTCTGCACACAGTCTCTGACCATCTCCTGTATATTTGTGGCGGGATCGTCTGTCTGCACCCTGCTGCCTGTCTTCGACTCCAGTGTTTGTTACTGTGTTAGCAGGTAAGAGCTTGTCATTACTGTCATTTGACAAAAATTTACTAGCCTGTCATCTAACTGTAGCACTGCCCCCGTAGGAGCTGCTAGTTTAGTTTTGGGCCTGCACTCTGCCTGTCAACCCCCAGAATTTGGCTCAATCCCCTCTGGCACAAATGGGCAATAATGTGATTGAGGACCCCAATTGGCTGTTAGGGACCTCAATAGTGTATACACAACAATATAGTTGTAACCAATTAACATGAGATAAACACAAAATAACACTGGAGTTTGTGGTTTGGATTTGAACGTAATGGTATGTCATGTAATTTTGCATATGGTGCTGTTGCATGTAACTCTGCTTTTCTGATAAATAAAATTTTACTTATCATGATATAAAATAATGAATGTGGGGGCGTTTTGGTGGGCGTGTTTTTTTTTGGGGGGGGGCAGCATTTCATTCTTGGTCCCAGGCAGCACCATGTCTTGGGCCGGCGCTGGGGACATGGAACAACAGACCAATGAGTGGTTGCTGTCAGTGAGCCTCAAGCCCGGCCTGGTGGTGTGCGATAATGGGCGAAATCTTGTAGAAGCTCTGGGCCTAGCCGGTTTGACGCACATCCCTTGCCTGGCGCATGTGCTGAACTTGGTGGTCCAGAGGTTCCTTAAAAATTACCCCAATATGCCAGAGCTGCTGCAGAAAGTGCGGGCTGTGTGTGCGCACTTTCGGCGATCTCACCCTGCTGCTGCTCGCCTGTCAGCGCTGCAGCGTAACTTCGGCCTTCCCGCTCACCGCCTCATATGTGACGTGCCCACAAGGTGGAACTCCACCTTGCACATGCTGGCCAGACTGTGCGAGCAGCAGCAGGCGATAGTGGAGTTTCAGTTGCAGCAATCACGCGTGAGTCGCTCTGCGGAACAGCACCACTTCACCACCAATAACTGGGCCTCCATGCGAGACCTGTGTGCCTTGTTGCGCTGTTTCGAGTACTCCACCAACATGTCCAGTGCCAATGACGCCGTTCTTAGCGTTACTATCCCAGTTCTATGCCTCCTTGAAAAAACGCTTCGGGCGATGATGGAAGAGGATGTGGCACAGGAGGATGAGGAGGAGGAGGAGGAAGCGGGATCATTTCAAAGGCTTTCAGGGCAGTCTTTCACAAGTGGCTACAAGGGTGGGTTCCTGCACCAACAAACGCCAGGTACACAATTGTCCGGCGGAAAGGGAACAGTTCTGGAGGATGACGAGGTGGAGGAGGAGATGGAGGAGGAGGAGGAGGAGGAGGCATTTTCACAGCAGGGTGGCACCCAGACCAGCTCGTGGCCATCACTGGTGCGTGGCTGGGGGGATACAGAGGACACAGACGATACACCTCCCACAGAGGACAGCTTTTCTTTGCCTCTGGGCAGCCTGGCACACATGAGCGATTACATGCTGCAGTGTATCCGCAATGACCGCCGAGTTGCCCACATTTTAACTGGTGCTGATTACTGGGTGGTCACCCTGCTGGATCCCCGTTACAAGGACAACGTACCATCCTTAATTCCCTCACTGGAGCGGGATCGTAAGATGCGCGAGTACAAGCGCACGCTGGTAGACACGCTGCTGGTGGCATTCCCACCTGACAGCGGGCGTACGGTGGAAGCACAAGGCGAAGGCAGAGGAGGAGGAAGAGGTCGCCAACGCAGCCGGGGCACCGGCAGCACCTCAGAAGGCAGGGTTAGCATGGCTGAAATGTGGAAAAGCTTTGTCAGCACGCCACAACAACCAGCACCACCAGCTGAGATGGAACGTCTTAGCAGGAGGCAGCATTTCACCAACATGGTTGAGCAGTATGTGTCCACAGGCCTACACGTACTGGATGACGGGTCTGCCCCCTTTAACTTCTGGGTCTCCAAATTGGGCACATGGCCTGAGCTTTCCCTTTATGCCTTGGAGGTGCTGGCCTGCCCTGCAGCCAGTGTATTATCTGAACGTGTATTTAGCACGGCAGGGGGCGTTATCACAGACAAGTGCAGCCGCCTGTCCAGAGCCAATGTGGACAAGCTCACGTTCATTAAAATGAACCAGGCATGGATCCCACAGGACTTGTCCGTACCTTGTGCAGAATAGACATGTATACCGGTGTTGTGACAAAAACTGTCCGGCCATCGGATTGTGTCCGGCCCATACTGCGAAGGCGCAGCGCTTGCGCAGTACAGAGGACAAGGAGATTCACGAAATCTCCGAAGATGAACGGCGCCTGCGCTGTGAGTGCAGATTCAAGCCCCACCATCCAAGTGGACATACGGTAGCACATAGTAACAGGGCCCCTCACGGGCTCGGTTCGATCGCCACGCTTCGGGCACGGCCTCACTTGGCTCGTCTTGAACCACGGATGGTGTGGCCTTCACCTGAACTCACCACGCAGGCGCCGTTCGTCTTGGGAGATTTTCGAAATCCCCTTGTCCTACATACTGAGCAAGCGCAGTACAGGGTGGACACTATTTGACGGGGGACAGAATTCGACACATCACCGGCATTACACAGCCATTGTTGTATTTTTGAATCAGTGTTGGCTACCTCGTCCTCCTCCACTGCCGCTTCCACCTACACAGCCACATCCACCGCCACTTCAACCTCCTACTCCATATGGACCTCGTCCTCCTAGGTCAAGATTATTATTTTTTATTTTTATTTTTTTATGTTATTTTAAGTTATTTCCCTATCCACATTTGTTTGCAGAGCACTTGCCATGCTCTTAACAACATTTTGCTGCCATTTGCAGCCCTCTAGCCCTTCCCATTACCTTTTTAGAGCCTTTTTAGTCCTTAGAAGTCCGGGTCCCCATTGACTTCAATGGGGTTCGGGTTCGGGTCCGGGTTCGGGTTAAAGTTCGGTCCCGAACCCGAACTTTTTTCCGAAGTTCGGCCGAACCCGTCGAACCCGAGCATCCAGGTGTCCGCTCAACTCTAGACACAATGGCGGCGAGGCCTCCACCCACACAACGAGTGAGCTGAGCCCCCAACTGCCGAGTAGCAGAATATAAGAACCACCAGACTTTTTAAGCTGAACACATGGAGCACGATAAAATTAACATTTTCCAGTAAAGTATTTGTTAAAGTTCTTAAAGTTAAAACTCAAAGTTTACCATTGGCTCCTGCTCTCTCAGGCTGGGTTCACACATGTGCGGTGCGAATTGAAGCTCCGGTTCCCCTGCGAAAGATAAGAGATACATTTTTTTTTTAAATGTACTGCGATTTGCATGCGGGGTAAGCCGCATCCAATTCGCATAGGTGTGAACCCAGCCTTAGTGCTGTTTCCCTCAACTTCTGGTCTTCACTGGAAGGAATTTTCAGTGGACAGTGCCAGTCTGTTAGCTTGGAGAAGGAGAGAGGAGAAGGGAGGAGCAGGGCCTTCACATCATAGGCTAAGGGGCAGTGTGTTTCTATTGATGCAGACAGTGTAGGGAGACACAACTCTAGCCCCTGCATTCAATTGTGGCTCCAAGGGATGCTGCAGGAGAAAGGAGCCACCCTGCAACAGGAAACCTGTGACAATGATCATGGCACCATCTTAAAATGAAACATACTGTAGGTAAGGAATAAAGAAAAAGAAGCAGCACACTCAGTAGGGCTACTTTCACACTGCTCTGTATGAAAACCGTAAATGCGTTTTTGCCATGTTTTGCTGTGGTGTGTTGCATTTGTTATGCATTTTTTAAGAAAGCACTCCCAGGAAACACATTTAATCCTTTGATCACCCCTGATGTTAACCCCTTCCCTGCCACTGTCATTAGTACAATGACAGCGCATTTCTTTTAGAACAAATCACTGTATTGGTGTTACTGGTGGAGAAGCGCAAGGTCTCTAACATCCCCCAGCTCTGTGATGTCTTCATAGAGGAGTGGAAGAGGACTCCAGTGGCAACCTGTGAAGCTCTGGTGAACTCCATGTCCAAGAGGGTTAAGGCAATGCTGTAAAATAATGGTGGCCACAAAAATATTGACACTTTAGGCCCAATTTGGACATTTTCAATTGGGTGTGTACTAGGGTTGTCCCGATACCGATACTAGTATCGGTATCGGGACCGATACCGAGCATTTGCGTGAGTACTTGTACTCGCGCAAATGCTCCCGATGCCTTTGCCGATACCTGGGATGGGAGAAGTCAGCGGGCGGAGTCGGCAAGCGGAGGACGGAGCGGAGAGCAGAGTGGAGAGGAGAAGTCAGCGGGCGGAGTCGGCGGGCGGAGTCGGCAAGCGGAGGGCGGGAGGGGCGGAGCGGAGAGCAGAGTGGAGCGGAGAGTCCTCAGGCGGGTAAGCTTGCAGCCGCATCATGATCCATCGTCGACCAGAGCCGTCACATTAAAGGAAGTGACACTCCGTGTTACACTGTCAGTGCTTAAAAAATGCGACGCCCATCTTGGTACACCCTGCATTCGGCATCAATAAAACAGCAGCGGACATCTTGTTACACCCAGCCCATGTAGTTCGAGCTGGGTGTAACAAGATGTCCGCTGCTGCTTTATTGAGGCCGAGTGCAGGGTGTACTAAGATGGGCGTCGCAGAGGCAGCATAGAAAAATAAATCCTCTTGTGCCTATAAGTGCCCACCACCTGTCAGTGCCCGCTATCTGTCAGTTCTCATTAGTGCTGCTTACTCAGTGTCACCTATTAGTGCCAGCCACCTGTCAGTACCATCTATCACTACCACCTGTCAATGCTATCAGTGCCAGCCACCTGCCATCTATTAGTGCCAGTGCCATCTATCAGTGCCAGCGCCCTGTCAGTGCCAGCCATCAGTGCCAGCCACCTGTCAGTGCCAGCCATCTGTTGGTGCCAGCCATCAGTGCCACCTGTCAGTGCCAGCTATCAGTGCCACCTGTCAGTGCCAGTCATTAGTGCCAGCCATCAGTGCCCGCCACCTGTCAGTACTCATCAGTGCTGCATATCCGTGCCACCTAATCATATCAGTGCTCATCAGTGCTGCTTAATCTGTGCCACCTATCAGTGCTGCTTAATCTGTGCCACCTAATCTGTATTATGCTTGAAAACTGTCACCTGACATTAAAAAAAAGTATCGGTAATCGGTATCGGCGAGTACTTGAAAAAAAGTATTGGTACTTGTACTCGGTCTTAAAAAAGTGGTATCGGGACAACCCTAGTGTGTACTCACTTTTGTTGCCAGCGGTTTAGACATTAATGGCTGTGTTGAGTTATTTTGAGGGGAAAGCAAATTTACACTGTTATACAAGCTGTACACTCACTACTTTACATTGTAGCAAAGTAATTTCTTCAGTGTTGTCACATGAAAAGATAGAATAAAATATTTACAAAAATGTGAGGGTTGTACTCAATTTTGTGAGATACTGTATATGCAGTGGGTACGGAAAGTATTCAGACCCCCTTAAAATTTTCACTCTTTGTTATATTGCAGCCATTTGCTAAAATAATTTAAGTTCTTTTTTTTCCTCATTAATGTACACACAGCACCCCATATTGACAGAAAAACACAGAATTGTTGACATTTTTGCAGACTTATTAAAAAAGAAAAACTGTCCTAAGTATTCAGACCCTTTGATCAGTATTTAGTATTTGCACCCTTTTGATCTAATACAGCCATGAGTCTTTTTGGGAAAGATGCAACAAGTTTTTCACACCTGGATTTGGGGATCCTCTGCCATTCCTCCTTGCAGATCCTCTCCAGTTCTGTCAGGTTGGATGGTAAATGTAGGTGGACAGCCATTTTTAGGTCTCTCCAGAAATGCTCAATTGGGTTTAAGTCAGGGCTCTGGCTGGGCTATTCAAGAACAGTCACGGAGTTGTTGTGAAGCCACTCCTTCGTTATTTTAGCTGTGTGCTTTGGGTCATTGTCTTGTTGGAAGGTAAACCTACGGCCCAGTCTGAGGTCCTGAGCACTCTGGAGAAGGTTTTCGTCCAGGATATCCCTGTACTTGGTCGCATTCATCTTTCCCTCGATTGCAACCAGTCGTCCTGTCCCTGCAGCTGAAAAACACCCCCACAGCATGATGCTGCCACCACCATGCTTCACTGTTGGGACTGTATTGGTGGCTCCACACATACCGCTTAGAATTAAGGCCAAAAAGTTCTATCTTGGTCTCATCAGACCAGAGAATCTTATTTCTCACCATCTTGGAGTCCTTCAGGTGTTTTTTAGCAAACTCCATGCGGACTTTCATGTGTCTTGCACTGAGGAGAGGCTTCCGTCGGGCCACTCTGCCATAAATCCCCGACTGGTGGAGGGCTGCAGTGATGGTTGACTTTCTACAACTTTCTCCCATCTCCCGACTGCATCTCTGGAGCTCAGCCACAGTAATCTTTGGGTTCTTCTTTACCTCTCTCACCAAGGCTCTTCTCCCCCGATAGCTCAGTTTGGCCGGACGGCCAGCTCTAGGAAGGGTTCTGGTTGTCCCAAACGTCTTCCATTTAAGGATTATGGAGGCCACTGTGCTCTTAGGAACATTAAGTGCAGCATAAATTTTTTGTAACCTTGGCCAGATCTGTGCCTTGACGCAATTCTGTCTCTGAGCTCTTCAGGCAGTTCCTTTGACCTCATGATTCTCATTTGCTCTGACATGCACTGTGAGCTGT
This sequence comes from Rana muscosa, assembly GCA_029206835.1. Lineage (NCBI taxonomy): Eukaryota > Metazoa > Chordata > Amphibia > Anura > Ranidae > Rana > Rana muscosa. The sequence continues at coordinate 85,719,905 of CM055125.1, read as the reverse complement.
AAGGTCTTATATAGACAGGTGTGTGGCTTTGTGATTTTAGCCAATGGCTAAAGAGTGAAAAATTTAAGGGGGTCTGAATAATACTTTCCATACCCACTGTATATATATATATATACAGTGGCGGAATTTTCAGGGTCGCAGCAGTTGCAGTTGCGACTGGGCCCTGTAGTTCTATGAAGTCCCTGGGGCCCGCCCACCGCCCGTGTGAGAGGCCTGCCCACCGCTGGATGCAGGGGCGGCACCGCAGCAACCCCCCAAGACTCCCAAGACATCTGCCCTGCCTGCACCTCTGGCTGCCCGTTTAGAGTGCAGTGGGGAGATGTCGTAGGAGGTGGTAGGCTGCGATCGGCAGCTCTATGGTGCCTGTGTGGGCAGGGATCTCCCTGCCCTGGGGCTTGTAGTACTCTCTCTCTCTCTCTCTCTCTCTCTCTCTCTCTCTCGTGTCAGTGTGTATACAGAGGAGAGGGGAGGAAGGGGAGGAGCCTCTGACCCGGGCAGGTATTAGTTTCACTTTCACACTGCTTGTACAATGTTGCTGATGCCCGGGTCAGAGGCCCCTCCCCCCTCTGCTGTATACATGATTCGGAGATAGAACTACTAGCCCCAGCAAGACCCCCCTGCCTGTGGACACCATAGAGCTGCCGATCGCCACCTCCCACCTCCACCAGCCAGGTACAGGGGAACCCCTGCAAGGGGGGAGTCAGCTGTTTGGGGACACTAATGTAAGGAAGGGGGCCTCTGGGGACACTAATGTTAGGGGGGGCTCTCTGGTGATCCTGGTGTAAGTGGGGGAGCTCTATGTGGACCCTGGTGTAAAGGGGTTATTCTGGGGACCCTGGTGTAAGGGGGGCTCTATGTGGACCCTGGTGTAAGGGGGAGGCTCTCTGGGGACCCTGGTGTAAGGGGGGCTCTCTGAGGACCCTGGTGTAAGGGGGGGCTCTCTGAGGACCCTGGTGTAAGGGGGGGGCTCTCTGAGGACCCTGGTGTAAGGGGGGCTCTCTGGGGACCCTGGTGTAAGGGGGGGCTCTCTGGGGACCCTGGTGTAAGGGGGGCTCTCTGGCGACCCTGGTGTAAGGGGAGGCTCTCTGGGGACCCTGGTGTAAGGGGGGGCTCTCTCTGGACCCTGGTGTAAGGGGGGCTCTCTGGGGACCCTGGTGTAAGGGGGGGCTCTCTGGGGACCCTGGTGTAAGGGGGGCTCTATGTGGACCCTGGTGTAAGGGGGAGGCTCTCTGGGGACCCTGGTGTAAGGGGGAGGCTCTCTGGGGACCCTGGTGTAAAGGGAGGCTCTCTGGGGACTCTGGTGTAAAGGGGGGCTCTCTGGGGACCCTGGTGTAAGGGGGGGGCTCTCTGGGGACCCTGGTGTAAGGGGGGCTCTCTGGGGACCCTGGTGTAAGGAGGGGCTCTCTGGGGACACTAATGTAAGAGGGGAGGCTCTCTGGGGACCCTGATGTAAGGGGAGGCTCTCTGGGGACCCTGATGTAAGGGGAGGCTCTCTGGGGACCCTGATGTAAGGGGAGGCTCTCTGGGGACCCTGATGTAAGGGGAGGCTCTCTGGGGACCCTGATGTAAGGGGAGGCTCTCTGGGGACTCTGATGTAAGGGGAGGCTCTCTGGGGACCCTGATGTAAGGGGAGGCTCTCTGGGGACCCTGATGTAAGGGGAGGCTCTCTGGGGACCCTGATGTAAGGGGAGGCTCTCTGGGGACCCTGATGTAAGGGGAGGCTCTCTGGGGACCCTGATGTAGGGGGAGGCTCTCTAGGGACCCTGATGTAAGTAGGGAGGCTCTCTGGGGACCCTGATGTAGGGGGAGGCTCTCTAGGGACCCTGATGTAAGTAGGGAGGCTCTCTGGGGACCCTGATGTAAGAGGGGCTCTCTGGGGAGTCCCCCTATGTGATGGTGTGTGTGGGGGGGCGGTATTGAAGGACCTGGCCTTGGGGCGACAAAGGGAGTAAATCTGGGCCTGGGCAGAGGCAGCGCTGAGTCTGGGGGCAGACACTGAAAAATTAAGTCAGCAGACATGCTGACACCAATGAGAGAAGGCGAGGGAGAAGCTTTCCTCTCTGTGTGGAATACCTTTACCGTCTACCCATGAGGCAAGAAGGCATCCTGGTGGGAGATTAGAAGGCACCGTGACCGATCGAACGGAATTCCCGGGGAATCGATTGATTGACGGTAAGTGACATTTTGCAGAGCTGAGCAATCAATGCCAACCTCCACCACCTGTGCCTCTTACTGATCCCATCCCCCCACCACTGAGCTCATCCCTATCCCCCCATTACTTCTATAACAGAGGTGATGGGGGGATAGGGATGAAATCAGTGGTGGGAGGATGGGATCAGTAAGAGGCACAGGTGGTGGTGGGAGAGGATGGCACCACCACTGCCACCGCAGCCACCCCCCCTCAAGTACCACTGCAGCCACCCCCCCTCAACTACCGCCGTTGCCACCCCCCTAAAAAAAAAAGTATAAAAATCATGCTTTTTCGGGGGGGGGGGGGGGGGGGCCCTTCGTGATTTCTTGCACCGGGGCCCAGAGGTTTCTAGTTACGCCTCTGTATATATATATGTATATATATATATATATATATATATATATATATATATATATATGAAAGGTAATAGAGAGTTAAAGCAGAACTGTAGGCATGTATAGACAGTCCTCAATAAAATTCTGTTATGTATCCATTAAAAAGTATTGTGGTACCGTCTTTATTTTAACCTCCTTTATTCCTTTTTACACAAGGACCTGGAAGAGGGAGTGGTAGCAATATGAGCCAATCAGGGGCTATCACATTGTACAGTGCTCCCAATCCAAAAATGTGAGTATGCTGATGTAGCCCCCTGATGTTTAGGCAGGGTTGCTCCTAAATTTACCTGCCTGTATTGATAGGCTCATTGTTAGGGATCAATTGATTTCACCCTAAGTCTAGAACTGCTGCACTTCTCTCTTCTGTTGCTAGGTGGCCAGGTACCTGGTGGCATTAGCTAAGACAAGGGCAAAGCAAGGACAGAATAGGAGTATATGGGGTATTACAGCCAATGGGCAGGGGTTTTCTTGAATCCCTTGGCCTGCTGGCAGAACCTATATATATTTGGGGGAAGTCAGGTGATCAGTGTTCTGTGCCACCTGGACGGCTGTCTGGGTGGATGTGTGTTGTATTGCCTGGGCTGCTAGGCCGGAGTTTGGGCCTATCCCGGGCACATCTGGCTGCTAGGCTGTCTGGGAGCTTAGCCAGAAGCAAGAGAGCAGCGCAGGGTTGGGAATGCGGCTTGCAGTTCAACCAGAAGTGACAGTTCTGCCGGCTGGAAAACCTGTTGTGATCGAAGGTAGATGGGAAGCTGTTGCCACTAAGGGACAATCCACCTTATTACCAGGGACTACAGTGAGTAGCTGAAGTAAGTACTGGAGCAAAATTCTCACCAACCAGGGACGGTGAAGAAATGGGGAAACTTCAGCAGGTGTCAAGCCAGAGACCTAGCCAGCAGAGGTGACTCGTGCAGAGCAGCCTTGTGTGTCAAGCTAGGGACCGAGCAGGCCAGTGGAGTGAAGCTTGAGAAGTATCTGGAGTGCCAAGCTAGGGACCCAGCAGAGAAGCGAGGTGACGCTTGAGGAAGATACTACAGTGAAGTTAGGAGGAGCTCAAGGGATTCAGTGGCAGTGAATCGGCTAGTCTAGTAAGAGAGACTGGGAGCTCAGTGGGCTGAAGAACTACAAGAAGTGGAAGTGAAGGAACTGTTACACTCTGTGTTAGAAACTGATAAAGACTGTTGCCATAGGAGACATTGTTCCACATGCAGATGTTGCGTCTTGCTGGATGCCTTTCCCTGCATGGCTGTCCTCCTGTAGAAGTTTTGGAGTCTGACAAATTAACATTGCAACTTCCTAAGGGTGTCCTGGCCCTAGCCCTCTCTCCCAAAGTTCTGTTAAGAGAAATAAAATCTCTTTGCATTCAAGAAGTGTCTGGCGCCCATGAATCTACCTTACATTACACCCACTATGCCTTGCAACCCACAATATACCGAAGGATGTCAGCTATCTCTGGCCCTGGAGGTTCTCATTAGTCTGAAGGAGGCCTGGGACCTTGTTACACTTACAAGGGCGTAAGTGAACCGGTCCTCCTTTATTGTCCAGGGTGACCAATCTGTACTTATTAACTATAGTGAAGTATTTAGTAGACTGAATTTAGGGATATACTGTATGACTGTACATTATAGTGTAATTGCCTGGATTCCAAGTAGACATCTTTTAGCAATAAAAACAGTATATATACTGTGTATGTATGTATATGTCTATATATATATATATATATATATATATATATATATATATATATATATATATATACCATATGTAGCGGGTATGTGCTTTTCTGTTTGAATCTGGTTGGGAAACTGTGATGTATGGTTCCCTGGGGCCCACCGGGTGGCGCTGTCACTTTGGGCCCGGGGTTGAGCCATCATTGCAGTGTCGTGCCTCTTTTTGGCCTCTCTCAGCGGTTGTATGTTGGGGCGGGAAACCCGCCGTGCTTGCTGGGAGAGGGTATAAAGGGGGCGTCCATTTTTGGTGGCGGGAGTCGTGTCCCGGGCACCTTCAGCCTGAGGGCGGTGGTTCGTGTCGGTCCTCTAGGCGGCCTAGGCCTGGACGACGTTCGGAGGTCGTGTTCCATCCCAGGCACCTTTAGCCTGGGGTGAGGTACTTGGATGGAGATCCGGGACTGAGGGTCCCGGATTAAGGCTCCGCAAGGGAGGAACTTCCTAGGGGACCCCGGGAGTGGGTACCCGAATCCAGTGGCGTAAGGGACCGAAGGGGGTACTTACCTGAAGACCTGGTGCAGCAGATTGCCAGTGACGGGTGAGCCTCCAGAGACCACCGGGAGGGATGTCTTCCTCGATTGGGAGCAGAAATCTACTTCTGGGAAGGAAGTAGGAGAGTTCATTGTGCCTGGGCCTACTCGCATCCACACCCCCTGTCTGTTCTGTTCGTTGAGGGAGTCCAACTGATTGTGTTTGCTTTTACGTTGAGAAGAATAAAGGAGTGTTGGACTTTAATGGTGTGGGGCTCATTTTCTGGCAGACACTGTTCAAGAAACCAGGAGGAGGCTCCAGATGCAGAACACCGACCCGAAGGTAAAAGAGGATTGTCTCCCACTACACACACAGCTGCAGTGGGAACTTGGCGTAGTGACCCCGCACTCTCTCCTCAGAGGTACCCCTAGACAAAAGCCAGAGCCAGAAGAACTGCTGATAGAAAAGAGGAGAGAGAGGAGGCCGCTACATATATATATATATATATATATATATATATATATATATATAAACATTTTCTAGTTTAGCTTAAGAGTGACTATACCAGAAATATTAAGGCTACTTTCACACTGAAAGCGCCGGCCGTCAAGTTTTAGCGGCGCTTTACCATTGTTTTAGAAACGCTTTTCGGCCTCTAGTGGGGCGCTTTTTACCCTCGCTAGCGGCCGGGAAAGGGTTAAAAGCATAAGTGTTGTGGCGCTGCCAAAGCACTTTGCAGGCGCTTCGGCAGCACTGCCCATTCATTTCAATGGGCAGGGTGTTTTGGGAGCTGCCACCCACCCTGAGGAAAAAAAGGCTGTGTTCCTCACGTGATCAACACTTCGGAAAAAGGTAAGTATAAAAAATACCCAGCTAGTGGGGGCCTCCGGGAGGGACCTGGAAATCACTGGGAGGCAGTGTTAGGGCACAGATTCAGACTTTTAAAATACATTTTCATTATTTTTATTTTCAGCCTTGCTCTAATTTAATGTACTAAATAAAAATAATATGAGAAACCATGATAAAAATAGCAGGGAAAATGCAGGCACAGAAGAAAGAGCTGGATGTTTCTTTTATTCCAGTGTGGAAATGTCTGAAAATCTAGCTAATGGAATTCTACAGCTGACGTGGAATTAATGGACAATCTACATAATTGATGAAGGAAAATTTTGTTTCCATTGCCTTTCAGTAAATGTAACATCCTGGCCTGGCACTTCCTCAGAACCCTGCTCTTTTCTAACTGCTCTTTCCTGTTTTCTGTTGATTTACACAAGTCTAATGAAAAAAAAAAAAACACCATAAAAAAGCGTGGGAAAAATGTAAAAGGCTCAGTCTGGCCGGTTTTGTCATGTTTCTCGGTCAGCATTTTTCTCTGCTTCCTGCGAGCGTCTCCACATTGATAAAAATATTCTTCCGATGACATCACAAATGTTCTACAGTTCTGAATCACACATGATCCATTGTAAGATGGGGAGATGTGACTACAGAGCAGCCGCAGATCAAAATATTCTTCCCAAGAAGCTGCTCTTGTTTTGAATTAAGACTGCAGATATCAGTCACAACGGGCGTCTTGTATTTTCTGAATCTCTTTTTCTGCTTTTGCATAGTCAGATGTGGGGAGAATTATTTGCTTTATATTTTAAAGCTGAACGCTGGGCAGATATAAAAACACAGATTGATACATTTAGATATTCATGAAGAAAAGATTACGGCTCATAAAAAGGCGATCCTGTCACAGATGTAACCGCTCCATTACTAGCCAGTACATAATATATATTATACAAAGAATGGCCAGCGCTCAGACTCTTATTACTAAATTCCAATGCTACATAAAGTGCTCCAAAAATATATATAACTCACACTAAAATAAATATACAGTGCTCCAAACGCATGTGCAAAAATGCAAATTTCATTATTATGTGCTCAAAAATGTGCATATACATAGTGTCCACAAATTAAGTGTCCATACAAAATAGTCCACTTCTTGTGATTAAACAAACGTGCCAAATCGGAGGAGCACATGTACTGACAAATGGGGATCGATTGTCTGATGTTGAGGTGGGAGAGAATTTGGGTGCTAGTGATCACCAATGTCTTTGGTTTGATATTAAAACAAGAACTGAAATTTAAACAATTACTTCTGTTCAGTCTTGATGAAAGGTGTGTACCGCTCCAAGCTGTAAAGCTCCAAGGAATGCTCCCGCCCTGATACTGGAACAGGTGCTGGCTCTGCACTAATGCATGGGAAAGAAAAGAGCCCTGGACTGCCGCACTCTGTATAAACGATTTATTTACAAAATTCCAAAATTAAAATCTAAAGTTAATCCATAGATTCAAAAGTCCAAAAACAGACAAAAACAGAAAACTGACATGCAGGGGTGGAAAGCTGACGCGTTTCACATCAAAGATAGATGCTTACTCATAGCTGAGCTGTTCAGTCTTCTCAGAAATAAATTGCACTAACAATAACAAGTTGGTGAATCATATTGGTTCTAGTAATGACGGTTCATTTTTAGGATTGCTGGAGACAGAGGTAGCAGAGGACCTGGCTTGGTTAAAACCTAATAAAGCAATGGGCCCTGAAGGTATTCATCCTAAAGTTCTAAAGCCTCATACACACGTTCGGATTTTCATCGGACAAAGCGTAGGACTTTTGTCCGAAAGGCGTTGGCCAGGAACTTGTATTGCATACAAACGGCAAAGAATTGTCGGCCAACAAAAACTAAACTACTGAGCATGCGTGTTTGTACCTTTGAGTTTTGTCCAAAGGACTTGTGTACACACGCTCGGACAATCCAACAACACACATTTGTTGTTGGACAATTTTAAAGCATGCTATCCCACATTTGTCCGCGGAAAATCCGACAACAATTATCCGATGGAGCATACAAACGGTCAGGTTTTCCAACAACAGCCTGTCATCACACAATTCCCGTTGGATAATCCGATCGTGTGTACGAGGCTCAAGAGAATTTTGAGATATAGTTGTTGGACCATTAACAGATCATTTTAATCAATCTCTTTTAACAGAAGAAGTTCCCCATTATTGGTGGACAGTTGATATTGTACCTATCCACAAGAAGGGCAGCAAGGTAGAAGCTGGCAATTACAGGCCAGTGAGTTTAACATCAGTTGTAGTCAAGTTAATGGAATAAATCCTGAAAAGAAGGATCATTGATCACTTAAAAATACACAACTTGCTGGACCCAAAGCAGCATGGCTTTACTAAGGGCAGGTCAACTTCCAGCAGAGGTAGTGAGACAGTCAACAGTAAATGGCCTTAAACATGCTTGGGACAAACATAGATCTATATTCAGAAAAGAAGTTAACGAAAAAGAAAAAGAAAAAAACAGGCAGAAGTGGAATGTTTTGTATGGACACTTCATTTGTGGACATTGTGGACACTTTTTATGCATTTTTTTAAGCAAATAATAATACTGAAATTTGCATTCTTGCATTTGTTTTTTGATTGGAGTACTTCATATTTATATTAATGTAGGTTATATATTATTGGAGCCCTTCATGTAGCAGTGGAATTTATCAATAAAAGGGTCTGAGCTCTGGTCATACTTTGTATAATATATTTGGTTCATCACGCGCAGGGGGTTTGCATCAGACATAGCAGCAGGACTGAGGTTCATTGACTCTTTTCACTAAATTAAGATTAGGGTTCAGACGTGTGTTGAAGTTAAAAAAAATCATAAACCTCTGTGTAGGTTTATGGATTTACATATTTTTCCTGACCCTGATAACCAGACCATGTGTTTAGTTTGCAGTGCTGGGATACTTTGACTGACAACCACTCTCTCATGCAACACTGTACCCAAATACAATTTTTTTTTAAATTGAAAAAATATTTTAGCGAATATTTAAGAAACACTGGGAAAAAAACAGCTTCCTCTCATTCCTGGTAAAATATAAATGCTGGGGAAGTATGAATGCCTCCAAAATTACCCCTTTTTGGAAAACAGACACCCTAAATTGATGTTATTTGGCTCAGAGCTGACTTATCCAGTTCAGCTCCTCTCTCCAGTGCAACTCGATAGAAAAACCTGCCAAGACTTAAAGTGCTGTGAAAAAGCAATCCCCCCCCCACAATGCTAAATCATGAATGAACTGTGATTAACCACATTTTTTGGAAAGCCGAGTTAAATAACACTTGCCACACCCAGCCTTGATTACTGCCAGACCAGTTGAATCAAGAACTCACTTAAATAGAAGCTGTCTGACAAAGTGAAGCTAAAAGATCTAAAAAAGCAACACATAATGCCGCAATCTAAAGAAATGCAGGGACAGATGAGAAACAAATTTTGGGACTCCAGCGAACCACGATGAGAGCTACTATCCACAAATGGAGAAAACTTGGAACAGTGGTGTCATTCAAAGTGTGCCAGGACTAACAACTGAACAATGGTTTGGGCAGGAAGGGATGAAAGTGTCTGGCCTTGAAGTGGTTGTGGTAACATTTATGTAAAGGGAAAAGTGAACGCTAGATTGGTCAAGAGCCTATACCCCTTTTGTTTCTCAACATGAATAGACATTCACAAAATCCACATGTGTATGGTGCTGATAATGTAAATGTTCACCTTCGTATCAGAATTAGGCCTTTCAAAGAAAACCTATAATGAAGTTATTAATCTGCCTGTTGATCGCATCAGCAGGCACAGAAAACTGTCTACGATTACGTTTAACGTATTTCTGGAGCTCCCCAGAAACCCAAAACCATGTGTGCAGTGGCGGAATTATCAGGGTCGCGACAGTCGCAGTTGCGACTGGGCCCTGCAGTTCCGTCTAGTCCGGGGGGCCCGCCATCCGTTCGTGTGAGAAGCCCGGCCGCCGCAGACCAAGCCACAGACTGCTCCGTGTGCCCGGAGAGGAGAGGCCCTGGCTGGCTGGCGAAGGAGGCCCCTGTGCGGAGGTATGCGGGATGCCGGCTGCTGCTGAGTCGTATATGACACAAGAAGCACCGGGATGGCGGAGAGAGGGGGATGTGCCATTCTGGAGACACTGCCGGTGGAGTCAGATCCGGGATAGCCTGGCCGAGCTGGTGCTCGAGTTATCTGAAGGTAAGAGCGCCCAGACAATCAGATCACTGCAATACCCAGTCTGCCATGGCACACTCTGACAGCTAGGCATGCTGGGACTTGTAGCTCCATTCCATCAAGGCTGATCATAAAACCCATAACCCCCCCATTGTGTGACTGGAGGCCGGGCAGTGTGGGGGGCTCAGAGGAAGGTGTCTCTAGGGTTGTCTTTATAATCATGGAACATAGGGCTGTTCATCTAAAGGTGGGGCACCCAATTCTGATCCAGTGACATCGGGCACCCTATTCAGATCCCACATCCCAGTGACACCGGGCACCTACTTCTGATCTCGTGTCCCCAGTGACAACGGGCACCCAATTCAGATCTCTCATCCCCAGTGACACTGGGGGGTGGTAGCGGTGGTACTTGAGGGGGGGTGGTAGCAGTGGTACTTGAGGGGGTGGCAGCGGTGGTACTTGAGGGGGTGGCTGTGGTGGTACTTGAGGGAGGTGGCAGTGGTGGTGCCATCCTCTCCCACTACCACCTGTGCCTCCTTACTGATCTCATCCCTATCCCCCCAATACTTCTACAACAGAGGTGATGGGAAGGGATAGGGATGAGATAAGTGGTGGGGGGAGGGGATCAGTAAGAGGCACAGGTGGTGGTGGAAGAGGATGGCACCACCACTGCCACCGCAGCCACCCCCCCTCAAGTACCACCGCTGCCACCCCCCCTCAAGTACCACCGCTGCCCCCCCCCCCCCAAGTACCATCACTGCCACCCCCCAAGTACACCGCTGCCACCCCCTAAACATCACCATTGCAACCCCCCTCAAGTACCTTCGTTGCTACTCCTCCCCCTCAAGTATCACCGCTGCCACCCCCCTTAACATAACCGTTGCCACCCCCCTCAAGTACCACTGCTGCCACCCCCCCTCAACTACTGCCGTTGTCACCCCCCCTCAAGAATAAAAAGTATCAAAATCATGCATTTTCAGGGGGGGTGGAGCCCTTCGTGATTTCTTGCACCGGGGCCCAGAAGTTTCTAGTTACGCCACTGCATGTGTGCTTTATTATAAAAACACTGACAGCAGCTATGGAGTGGCTATTCTGGTCCTCTGATAAGTAGAAGAGTAGGAAATAACCCCGTGGAAGTTTGTAACACAGCTGCCAGGTATTTGTGAGTTCCACTATGACCCTACGTTCATACCTATGCGTTTTTAGAGCCTTTTGCAGTTTGCAAAAAAGCACTACAGTTCAGTTAACATGGTTTCCTACGGTACACATTCACATCTATGCGTTTTTCACCTGGTGCGTTTTTGGAAAGGGTCAGGGACTGTTTTTTCTGTAGCAGATTGCGTTTTGCATGTAATAGACTTCAACGGACCCGCACCAAAAATGCAAGTGTTGCCTTTTTGATGCATTTTTTCATGCGTTTTTTTCTCTTTAACAAACAGTATATAGCTGGTTGCTAAGGAGCTGGCCAGGAAGCCAGCAGCCGCATCCATAACAACCAATGAGTCATGTCATGAGACATTCAGCTCACAGCTGAATTTAAAAAAAAGAATTTTGGTCTAGTATGATTTTGGAGGGGAACCACACTCTGTTTTTTTTTTTTTTAAATGGCGTGAGCCCCCCTAAAATCCATACCAGACCTTGATCCGAGCATGCAGCCCGGCAGGCCAGGAAAGGGAGGGTGTGAGAAAGAGACCCCCGCCCTCCAGAACAATGCCAGGGCACATTCTCTTAACATGGGGGGTGCGACCGGTGCATGCTGGGGCATTGACGAGCTAAGCTTATTTTTTTTTGGGGGTCTGGCGGTGCGGGGGGCATCGCTATTGACGATGGATAAACATCAAGGGACATTGTTTTTTATTTTTTAAATAAAGGACTTGTCAAAAACTCTTGTACTGTCTTTATTCACCTTTACACTTTTTTGGTGAATGGGTAGGGATACTATTTGTACCCCATACTCATTCACATAGGGGCAGGATCTTGGAACCCCCTTGTTAAAGGGGCTTCCAGACTCCTATAAGCCCCCCGCCTACAGATAATCACAACCACAGCCCAGGGTTGTAGGGAAGAGGCCCTTGTCCCCATCAACATGGGGACAAGGTGCTTTGGGGGGGGGCAGAGCTCATCCCCTCCTTTTCCTGACCTGCCATGCTGCAAGCTCGGATAAGGGTCTGGTATGAATTTTTGGGGGGACCCACACCATTTTTTTTTTACATGTTGGCGTGGGCTTGGTATGGATTTGGGGAGGGACCCCACGCCGTTTGTTTCCCAATTTAAAGAGAATAAAAAGAGCAAAATGCATTAAACCTGCATGCAAAAAACACATAAAAAAACGTGGGTTTAAAAATGCAAAACGCACTGCAAAACACAGCAGAAAAACGCATCAAGCGCAGCCACATAGATGTGAACCTAGACTAAATCTTGATTTTTGTGGAGATATTCTTAACAGGTGATTATTCACAAAGGTTGCAGAGATCTCTGGTTTCTGATAAACGCCCAATGCAAGTATAAATTATTATCCCATGGCCAAACACCTTTTTTTATCTTTAAGGGTTCATCGCTTGTTGTGTACTACACCATAGGCAATGGTTTTCAAACTTTTTAATCCAAGAACCCAGTAGAGCCTAGCAATGAAAAAAGACCAGCGTACAGAGAAGTGGATTTTGAAGCAGTATTTACTTCAGTAAATCCTGCTTCAGAATCTACTTCTTGGTGTGCTGGTTTTCTCTTCATTGCTGGATTCTGTATGATAGCACCCTTCACAATGTCTGTGTCTGTGTAGGGTTTGAAGAAATGTTAGTACTCTAGAATCGGCCTGCTATTGAAATTAACTGTCAGATTGTTACACAGAGTCATAACTAGAACATCCAGGACCCCGGTGCAAGAAATCATGAAGGGCCCCTCACTCCTGGCTGGGTGCCCTTCCCTCTGAGCCCGGAAGCCCTTACCTAGAAGCCTTACTTAGAAGCCCAGTGGTGGAATGCCAGGGCCTGGTCGTAAGTGTGACCCTGGTAGTTCCGCCACTGGGGTCAGTTTTTTTTAAAATTATTATTATTATTATTCTTTATTACTATTTTATTATTTCTTTTTTTTTTGCAATTTTTTAGGAGCCCCATTGGGGGCTTTGGTGAGATATCAAGGGAGCTTATCTTTAAGACAGAAAAAATTTGATTGAGGGCACAACCCTCATTCTCCATCTCTGCAGCCTCAGCTGCACAGAATTAATGGACAGGAATAGCTCTTTACAGAGCTTCCCGTTCATTCATAAACTGAAGCATAGGAAACAAAGCTTACTATGCCACAGTTATGAATGGACAGAGTCAGTGATCGGTACCAATCACTTAGGACGCCCAACAACAGGGTGATTCGCGAATAGAGGGGAGAAGCCAAGTCTGTGAGAACAAGCCAATGTTTTATATGCTTATATGTGATGTTTTTACTTTGTAAGTGTAACACTTTGGGGGTTGTTTAATAAATGTAGCAACAAAGATACACTTTGGTAGTTGTGTTTGTTGTTCCATGTTACAAAACCACACTGATTAAAGCAGAGCTGAACCTGAATAAGAGCGTGAAGGAGGGCGTTCCCAGGAATCAGCTGTAGTGAAGTCACCAGCGTGAACGGGCAGTCTAAGGAGTATAAGATTCTTACCACCAGAAAACCGAGAAGTATAAAGGAATGAGGAGGATTTGAATGCAAGATCTTTTCTATGAGTTTTTAACTCATCCTTAAAGTGAGCGGGCATTTTGGCTGGAGATGGTGTGCACATAGCATTACACTCAAGAGAGAGAGGATCTGCATAGTGGTGTTTCTGTTTACAGCACATTTTATGAGAAAAAATTTTAAGAAAATACAGGAGTAGTTTTTTCACTATATTTTTTTATTATTTTTTGATTAATATTTTTGAGCGGTCACATAAGGACTGATTTGAGTGTGAGATAATCACTATTAATAAGCATTGTACACTTTATATTTGTATGTATATTTTAGAGTTTATTTCATAGCGCTGCACTATTTAACAATTATTATGGTACCAATCACTTACCCTGTCATTTCAGTCAAATAAGGGGCCAGTAAATAACATATTTACTGGCCCCTTCCCCGCTCTCCAGCCTAACATATCCCTTGCAGCTGCTGGTAGTAGAGGAGAGGGGGGAACCCGATAGAGCTGCAGAGGCAGAAGGGGAGGCTGGTAGACAGTACAAGGGGGACCGAATAACAGCAGGGGACCAGAGAAGAGCACAGGGAACAGAGAACAGCAGGAGACCAGAGAAGAGCACAGGGACCAGAGAACAGCAGGGGACAGGAGAACAGCCAGGGACCTGAAAAGAGCAAGGGGGCAGAGAGCAGCAGGGGACCTGAGAACAGCAGGGGACCAGAGAAGAGCACAGGGGAGGACAGGAGAACAACAGTGGACCAGAGAACAGCAGGGGACAATGGAAGATGGGGGGTGGGGGTGGGAGACCAAATGCACTTGTCTTATTATTTCCGGCACACGCAAAGAAACACGTGTATTTCTTATTGCATACATTGTGTTGCACTAATGCTCAGATGCGTTAGTTTTGTCCATGTATGCACATAGTAGTTACATTGAAAATGAAAGGCAACACATTGCAATTCACCACAGCATGTTATACCCTGTGCACAAGCGTAAATGTGAAATAAAGGAAATTCTATGAAGGACATTTAGCAATTCGGTTGCATAACAATGCAATGCTGAACACCAGCACTGAGACAGATTGTGCAACAAATTTACTACAAGGTTACAGCTTGTATCACAAATTATTCCATCTAAAGTAGCACTGTGACAGAACAGCACCTGACATTGACCACTTCTTTTCACTGTGCATCTGTATAGATTGAAAATCGGTGTTATCTTAAGTGCTCAGTCTGCTGTAAACCTTTCAAACTCTCGCACTTGGCTGTCCAGGACTACAGGTGCAGAGGTTACAAATACACTGTAGACCTGTTGCAGAACAAGAGACAGCCTGATCTGGGACTTAAAATGTGGCTAATTTTCTTGATATGTTTCCCGTTGTGTTCAATAAAAAAAGAGATAGAGGCTGAGTTTTCAAAAATGTCAAATGTTATTTCTTTGCAATAGGGTAATATGAAAGAGCTGTAGCACAACACATCTCCATTAATCTTAGTTCCTGTTTGACTGCACTGAGGTACATTTCCAATTTTAGGCATCTCCAGTAGGGATGAGCCAATGGTTTAAGGAAAACAGGTGTATAAGCACTGCAACCTTCTGACATGGGCCAATGGTTTGATCTGAACCAAGGTTTGGACAGAACTTTTGCCTTTTTAGCCCCTTGTTCAGCTGGTGCCGAGCATCTTATATAGAAGTGGTATTTCTGCCACTTCTATATATGACAGCTTCCTTTTGTTAATGATTCCTAAGAAAGTAACAGGTGCTGGCACCCAATGTTTCCCCAGCAACTGCTGCCGTCACTGGCACATTGGCCTACATGGTTAAGAATCCCTGCCCACGTAAGCAAAGGGGCAAGAATAGCAGTGAAATCACAGCCCAAATATGCCCTTGATTACGTTAGTTGTGACGAAACATGTAGGGCGGAGTCTACGTACATGCCGTCGCCACGCCTATCCTGTTGAGTACACGAGCTGCTTTATTTTCATGCTTCCTGCTGCCTTAGGATTTTGATATGCCTGTTTTATTCTGAGATGTTGTGAGTACCCTTAATCCCCCTTTTTTATAATAAAGTTTATACAGATTTACACTATATGGATGCTCTTTTTCATTGCATATCCATGGTGGGAATATGTTCTTGCATATCCACGGAGTTGCCATTGAACTTGCTGCATCTTTGATCCTGTGATTGGATGACATCTGCTACCTCATATACACTGTATATATTGGGCGTTTGTGACTCCATAATAGAGTCCTATCATTTTGGTAAGAGTCCAACTTTATATGGTGGTGGATCACGTGGTGAAATCAGATTATTTATGAATTTGGATTACACAATTCTTATGAGAGCATGGACACTTCTTTTGGACTTTTTTTTACATATGAACTTTTTTCTACATTCATTTTTGACATTTTGTTTACATATGTTTATTATCACTATTATTGATTATTTACTTTGATGTTAACTGTGTTTTCATCTTTAGCACTGCATTTATTATTTATTACATAAATATTAAATAGTGCAAGAATGTCCTTAAAACACATCAACAAGTATCCATGAAAAGTGAACAATCTTTTAATGTGTTCAAGCTTCACACGATCTCCCACCACCGGGTGTCACTACAAATGTCACCTTAAATACAGACCCCCCCCCCCCAAAATTCAAGGGGGTTAGTGAATGCGTTATACATAAAAATCTGGCGAATGCAACCATCTCCACACACAATCACAATTTGAAGAAATTCAGGGTATCTTGAAGGCTACACTTTATCTGTATCTATTTATCTATCTATCTCATGCCTCACCAAAGGATTTTTAAAATTAGTAAGCTTTCTTTATGTTTTTGTATTTTTTGTATGTAGTGGGTATGTACTTTCCCGGGTGTAATTCAAACTGGCAGAGACACCAGTGATGTGCAGTTCCCTGCAGCCCAGCAGGTGACGCTGTCACCCTGGGCTGGGGTTGAACCATCGCTGTGTGCCGTGCCTCCTTTTTGTCCTCTCTCGGCAGCAGTATGGTGGGGCGGGGAACCCGCCGTGCTTGCTGGGGGAGGGTATAAAGGGGCCGGCCATCTTTGTCATGGGGTCGAGTCCCAGGCACCTTCAGCCTGTGGGCGGTGGTTCGTGTCGGTCCTCTAGGCGGCCTAGGCCTAGAGGACAGCCGGAGGTCATGTTCCATCCCAGGCACCTTCAGCCTGGGGTGAGGTACTCGGATGGAGATCTGGAGCTCAGTGCCCAACACTGAGTTCCGAGAGGAAAGGAGGTCCTAGGGAACCCAGGGATTGGGAACCCGAATCCGGAAGGCGTAATGGACCGGGGGGAGCTCCTCACTTGAAGACCGGGTGCAGCATATTGCCAGTGACAGGTGAGCCTCCCATCGGAGACCACCTGGAAGGAAATTCCCCCTCGCTCGGAGACCGCAACCCACTTTCAGGAAGGAAAGTGGAGAACCAATTGTGTCTGGGCCTACTCACTTCCACACCTCCTTTTCTGTTCTGTTCTCTAAGGGAGTTCAACTGATTGTGTTCATTCAAGAAGAATAAAGGAGTGTTGGACCTTAATGGTGTGGGGCTCATTTCCTGACAGACATTGTTCAAGGTATCTCTCAGTGGAGGCTCCAGGTGCACCGCACTGACCCGAAGGTAAAAACAAAAACTTTGCTCACACCGCACTGACACCTGTGGTGAAGGCCAGGTGTGGTGTCCCCGCTCCCTCCCCTCTAAGGATACCCCTAGACGAGAGAAAGACGAGCTGAGGTGAAGAGGGGAGTGAGGGGGGCGCTACACGTGGGGGCTCGGGTCCGGGATAGTGTTTGTGCACCACGGAATTGAACGTGTCTGCTGGAGGAGTTACGCGAGTAGGCAGGCCTTCATTGGCCGAAGTGCATCCCTGTTCTCGAAGTCGTGGACATGACCCAATGAAGGGAAAGGCCTGCGCAGAAGAGCGAGGAAAGGGGGAAGCTCAGCCGTGTGAGGGACTACACGTGGGGGCTTCTATTTGCACTTCGCCACCAGGCACACCCCCATCGCTTAGTTCATGGGCGTGACACAGAAAGGAAAAAGAAGAAAAGCCCGCGAACTGGAGCAAAGGGGAGGAGTCCAATACGTGTGAAGGACTACACGTGGGACGTTGGCGCAAAAAAGAACTTTGCAGTGTGCGATGGATCAGCAACAGGTCGCCATATTCAGACATACATTGTGGATTCCAGTTCACCCTTCCACCACGACATTGACTGCTGCTGCTCCGGTAACAGATACGGGGATCTGGCTAAAGCCAAGGGGTAGATTCGCCATGTATTCGTGCATGGACGATGAGGCCCTGGGTGTGATTTGTCCCGGCTGTTCGGGACTGGTGTGCCAACTGAAGCCATTCTGGCGATGTGAGGCCTGTGGGGAGTTTCTGTTCGAAGTGGATCCGGCGGTTGAGAAGCCGAGAACCATCTACCCTGGCCGTGCTGCGGGCAACACCACTCAGAGAGGAGGAATCACTGCTGTGACAGCCATCCCTGCGCACACTGCAGCGACCGCGGAGGAGGTCGTGAAAATTCAACGGGAGAAATCCGAGGATGCTGACTCGGTCACCACTGTCTTGCAGCGTCCACCACCGAAGAGAAAGACCAGCATGGTAGCCCCGACCAGCGGTTGTGGTGGACCGTCTCGCCCGCTTACGCCTGGCCCGGATGGATCCGTCGACAAGAGTTCCGGACGTCCCGCTTCAAGTAAAGGCCGAGGTAAGCCAGGCGGAGAGATTTGGTGTGTGGGAAGAGGTGAAAACTCAGTCTCCACTACAGGGTACCTGCCCGCGGAGGAGTGTGACACCTCTGACCTGGAGTCGCTCTCGGACATGGGAGACGACGTTGCTATAGACTAACTGTTTGCAGAAAAGGGCTGGGACAAAGTACCTCTCGCTTCATCCCGCAGAACCAGGGATCCACCCATGTCTACAGGGGAAAGTACACCCTGGGTGGAGGCACCAGCGCCTGAAGAGGTGTCCCGTCCTCAGCCTGCTTCTACATCCCCAGTACCATCTGTACCGAAGATCTGGGAAAAGAGACTGCTACTGCGGGCACCAATGCCCCGGCCTGATGTAATCAAGGTCCCTCGCCACCCGGACTCAATAGTTTTACCTGGCGAAGGGGACAAAGCTACCATGCCTCCTTTGGCCAGACTACAACGCCTATTTGGCCAGAAGGTTGCTGCGGAGTACGGATGAGAGTATCCATACTTGTCCAAGGAACTGCTTTATGAGGTGGAAGTGTGCCATGATGACTTTGTGTGGACCCACCTTCAGGTTCCACACGCCCGCAGGTACCTGGCATGCTCTCCCAAGGCCTCTCAACGTTTTAAGGACTGCAAGGCAGTGTGGATGTTGGGACGACACATCCATGCAGACAAAGTGCTGATCCGGTGCAAGGAAGGAGAAGATGTAGAATATCATCTGGAGACCATGGACCAGCACTTGAAGCCACTTGTTCTGCCGCATCCTCGCTTTTACCTGTAGGAGAGAAAAGACTCCGTTCTTGTTATGCTGCTGAACTTTCTGGGGCCTGTTGCTTTTGTTGCCCAGAGGAATGAAGGACTGTTCCTGTTGTTCTTCACTTTCCAGTAAGAGATCATGGACTCTGGGGTAGATAGGGCCAAAGAGAAGAGGAAAGGTTCCACAAGTGCAGTTACCGCGATGCTGTCACCAGGTGGCAGTGTTGCACAACGTTAAACACTTTTCACGCACTCACTCTTTGGAGAAAGGGGATTTCTTCCCGGAGAAGTTTCTTTTCTCTCACACGAATACATGTGTCAGGTTTTATGTGTGTTGATTTCTTTCTTTTTTCCCTCTGCAGGAGAGCATCCTATCAGGATCACTGAGAATGGGGTGGATCTTAGTCAGGAAGGGTGGGAAATGTGTGATTCAATGTTATGGTTAAATGCTGTTTTTTCTTTTCCCCTTTCCCTAAAGGGCTCAGACACAATTGCTCCTGTTGATCAAGTTTTTTTTTCAAAAGGTTTTTTTTGTACAATTTGTTAGTCGGTTTCTGGACTAGGCTATGTCAGCTGTTGAGGACATGGTTTGCTCCAGACACTGGGGACCAGTGTCAAACCACCAGGGGGAGAGTGTAGCGGGTATGTACTTTCCCGGGTGTAATTCAAACTGGCAGAGAGACCAGTGATGTGCAGTTCCCTGTAGCCCAGCAGGTGACGCTGTCGCCCTGGGCTGGGGTTGAACCATCGCTGTGTGCCGTGCCTCCTTTTTGTCCTCTCTCGGCAGCAGTATGGTGGGGCGCCGCCGTGCTTGCTGGGGGAGGGTATAAAGGGGCCGGCCATCTTTGTCACGGGGTCGAGTCCCAGGCACATTCAGCCTGTGGGCGGTGGTTCGTGTCGGTCCTCTAGGTGGCCTAGGCCCAGAGGACAGCCGGAGGTCGTGTTCTATCCCAGGCACCTTCAGCCTGGGGTGAGGTACTCGGATGGAGGTCTGGAGCTCAGTGCCCAACACTGAGTTCCACAAGGGAAGGAGGTCCTAGGGAACCCAGGGATTGGGAACCCGAAAACGGAAGGCGTAATGGACCGGGGGGAGCTCCTCACTTGAAGACCGGGTGCAGCATATTGCCAGTGACAGGTGAGCCTCCTATCGGAGACCGCCTGGAAGGAAATTCCCCCTCGCTCGGAGACCGCAACACACTTTCAGGAAGGAAAGTGGAGAACCAATTGTGTCTGGGCCTACTCGCTTCCACACCTCCTTTTCTGTTCTGTTCTCTAAGGGAGTTCAACTGATTGTGTTCATTCAAGAAGAATAAAGGAGTGTTGGACTTTAATGGTGTGGGGCTCATTTCCTGACAGACATTGTTCAAGGTAACTTTCAGTGGAGGCTCCAGGTGCACAGCACTGACCCGAAGGTAAAAACAAAAACTTTGCTCACACCGCACTGACACATGTGGTGGAAGCCAGGCGTGGTGTCCCCGCTCCCTCCCCTCTAAGGATACCCCTAGACGAGAGAAAGATGAGCTGAAGTGAAGAGGGGAGTGTGGGGGGTTCACGTATGTTACTTTTCCTTGAGTGAAAACCAGCTAAGAGTAAAAATGGTCTCATTATCAAACTACCCTATAGTATGTGCTGTGCTCTCTTATTAAGATTCAAAAGTCTACTCACTTTGCATTTGCACAATAATCATCAGCAGTTTTTTTTTTGTTATGGTGTTTATAAAACACAATGATAACCAAGGCAGATGAAATGTGTTATTAATTGATTTAGTCAGGGCCAGAATTTCAGCAGATAAGGAAAGCAGACCCCCTCCGCTCAGGTCAAAACCATTTCCTCTTGTCCTCCTTTTTTCTCTCAGTTCCCTCCCTTTCTACATGATTCCCCTTCTCCCACTCAAAGACACTGCTCCATGCAGAGTTATTATTTATATAAAAGGGAGGACAAGCAACATGAGGATGATAACACTGAGCTGTGCTTCCTGCCCTAGGATAGAGAGGCTTCCTTTTTTTCTTTTTATATCAGAAAAAAATTCCAATCTTAATGAAAACACAAACAAAACATACAGAACACACCACAAAGGACGTCACAAAATGAGAAAAAAGAAAAAAAACGAATAAAAACAAAACAAAAACTCCTTAGGTCAAACACACATATTGATAAGCACATGGGTAATTACAATTACAGAATGCTATCAGCTAAAACTGACCTTCAAAGCAAAGCATCTATAAAATGAATACCATATAGCCCTAAACATAGCACCAACAGGGATGAGCCGAACACCCCCCTGTTCGGTTCGCACCAGAACCTGCGAACAGACAAAATGTTCGTGTGAACTTTAGAACCCTATTAAATACAATGGACTCGAACGTTCGAAATCTAAAGTGTTAATTATAAAGGCTAATATGCAAGTTATTGTCCTAAAAAGTGTTTGGGGACCTGGGTCCTGCCCCAGGGGACATGTATCAATGCAAAAAAAAGTTTTAAAAACGGCCGTTTTTTCGGGAGCAGTGATTTTAATAATGCTTAAAATGAAAAAATAAAAGTGAAATATTCCTTTAAATTTCATACCTGGGGGGTGTGTATGATATGCATGTGAAGTGGCGCATGTTTCCCGTGCTTAGAACTGTCCCTGCAAAAAATGTCATTTTTGAAAGAAAAAAAGTCATTTAAAACTGACTCGCGGCTATTAATGAATTGTCGGCTCCCGGCAATACATTCAAAAGTCATTGATAAAAAAAAAAAAAAAAGCGTGGGGGTTCCCCAGAATTCAATTACCAGGCCCTTCAGGTCTGGAATGGATATTAAGGGGAACCCCGCTGCAAATTTAAAAAAAAATTGACGTGGGGTTCCCCCAAATATCCATTCCAGGCCCTTCAGATCTGGCATGGATTTTAAGGGGAACTCCACCCCAAATTTTTAAAAAAATGGCGTGGAGTCCCCCTAAAAATCCATACCAGACCCCTTATCCGAGCACGCAACCTGGCCGGCCGCAGGGGAAAAGGGGGGATGAGAGAGCGGCCCCCCTCCCTCCTGAACCGTACCAGGCCACATGCCCTCAACATGGGGAGGATGTCCCCATGTTGATGGGGACAAGGGCCTCATCCCCACAACCCTTGCCCGGTGGTTGTGGGGGTCTGCGGGCGGGGGGCTTATCGGAATCTGGAAGACCCCTTTAACAAAGGGGACCCCCAGATCCCGGCCCCCCCTATGTGAATTGGTAAGGGGTACTTTGTACCCCTACCATTTCACAAAGAAAGCGTAAAAAAATGTTTAAAAAAACACACAAACACCTTGAAAAAGTCCTTTATTTAAAAAAAAAACAAAAAAACATTCCAGCGGTGAAATCCAGTGTCCCGCGGTGATCCCGATGTCCAGTGCTGTCCTTCATTGGTTGTGCCTGAGCGGACCTGATGGGGAACTCCCTCTCAGTGTTTTAAATGTATAGACCCGCCCCTTCTAAAGTTCCCCATTAGGTCCGCTCAGCGGACCAGATGCGGAACATGAGAAGGGGCGGGTCTATACATGTATTACCAAAGTGAGAGCAGTTCCCCATCAGGTCCGCCCCCTCGGTATGTCGGACCCGCCTACGTCATTGGCTTGAGCGGGGAACTTCCTTCACTATGTAAATTTAAATTACACAGTGAAGGAAGTTCCCCGCTCAAGCCAATGACGTAGGCGGGTCCGACATACCGAGGGGGCGGACCTGATGGGGAACTGCTCTCACTTTGGTAATACATGTATAGACCCGCCCCTTCTCATGTTCCGCATCTGGTCCGCTGAGCGGACCTGATGGGGAACTTTAGAAGGGGCGGGTCTATACATTTAAAATACTGAGAGGGAGTTCCCCATCAGGTCCGCTCACGCACAACCAATGAAGGACAGCACTGGACATCGGGATCGCCGCGGGACACTGGATTTCACCACTGGAATGTTTTTTTGATTTTTTTTAAATAAAGGACTTTTTCAAGGTGTTTGTGTGTTTTTTTTAAACATTTTTTTACGCTTTCTTTGTGAAATGGTAGGGGTACAATGTACCCCTTACCAATTCACATAGGGGGGGGGCCGGGATCTGGGGGTCCCCTTTGTTAAAAGGGTCTTCCAGATTCCGATACGCCCCCCGCCCGCAGACCCCCACAACCACCGGGCAAGGGTTGTGGGGATGAGGCCCTTGTCCCCATCAACATGGGGACATCCTCCCCATGTTGAGGGCATGTGGCCTGGTACGGTTCAGGAGGGAGGGGGGCCGCTCTCTCGCCCCCCCTTTTTCCCCTGCGGCCGGCCAGGTTGCATGCTCGGATAAGGGGTCTGGTATGGATTTTTAGGGGGACTCCACGCCATTTTTTTTTAAATTTGGGGTGGAGTTCCCCTTAAAATCCATGCCAGATCTGAAGGGCCTGGAATGGATATTTGGGGGAACCCCACGTCAATTTTTTTTTAAATTTGCGGTGGGGTTCCCCTTAATATCCATTCCAGACCTGAAGGGCCTGGTAATTGAATTCTGGGGAACCCCCACGCTTTTTTTTTTTTTTTATCAATGACTTTTGTATGTATTGCCGGGAGCCGACAATTCATTAATAGCCGCGAGTCAGTTTTAAATGACTTTTTTTCTTTCAAAAATGACATTTTTTGCAGGGACAGTTCTAAGCACGGGAAACATGCGCCACTTCACATGCATATCATACACACCCCCCAGGTACGAAATTTAAAGGAATATTTCACTTTTATTTTTTCATTTTAAGCATTATTAAAATCACTGCTCCCGAAAAAACGGCCGTTTTTAAAACTTCTTTTTGCATTGATACATGTCCCCTGGGGCAGGACCCGGGTCCCCAAACACTTTTTAGGACAATAACTTGCATATAAGCCTTTATAATTAGCACTTTAGATTTCTCCCATAGATTTTTCGAATTTGCCACGAACACCCCAATTTGTTCGCTGTTCGGCGAACAGGCAATGTTCGAGTCGAACATGAGTTCGACTCGAACTCGAAGCTCATCCCTAAGCACCAATATTTAAAACAGAAGTTAGCCTATTCCAATAATGGCCACAAAAACTCAAGCCATTGTGACAAGATGGCATCAAACTTTCTCATTGAATTTTTTAAACAATATGCATGCTTTTCAAAAGAAATAAGCCTGTTAAGATCAAAAATCAAATCAGATAAAGTAGGACAATTTGTCTAGAGACCACAAAAAGAGCATGCAAAATCATAATTGACATAGGAGGTGTGCAAAAAGAGGAATCAATGTAACCCAGTAGATGTGAATGGTTCAACAGGAATATTCACATCCAGTAGCCCATTAGGTGTACCGACCACCTCCGCCCAATATCTCTGGAGTTCAGGGCACTGTCACAGAAGGTGAATAAGGGCACCAGGATTGCCACTCCTGGCACAGGCTGGGTCAGGTCTCAAGTCTATTATATGAAGGAATTTGGGGATTCTATACACCCTTTGGATAATAAAAATCTGACTTTGTTTATGCAATGGGGAAAGAGAAACAAGAGGGAGGGAATGAAGGATCTCCTCCCAGACCTCCTCAGAGATTGGGACAATATCCTGTTCCCAACCTGCTCTGGAAGGAATAGGAAATTTGAATAGAAATATATCTAACAAAGCCATATACCTATCAGAAAAAAGACCCTTGGTTGAGGTTGCCTGTACTATGATATACAGAGCAGAGGTGGGAGAAAAAAAACACTGCAGCTGAGGAAAATTGGGCTTGTAGCGCATGACACAATTGGAGAAACTGATAAAGACCACCTTGGATGTAGGGAGAAACCTGTTCTCAGCTGCTCATACATTTTAAGAGAACCATTATTGTATAATTGGACAGGGTTTTCAGAGATGGCTCTCTCCCATCTCTGAAAACCCTGAAGGATAGAAAACTCAGGGTGCCTATCATTTCTCCAAATAGGAATGTATCTAGTAGAGGAGAAAATCCCTATAATTTTCTTAGCAGCATCCCACACCTTGCACATTAGCAGCGGGGTGGGCAAAGCGGTAAATGAAACACCCCCCAATGTCCCTTCCAAAACATATAGTGGTGACTGACCCCAAACGCATAGGAAAATAAATGATAGGAGGCACTGGGAGGGAGCTCGGAATCCAACCCTGCAAAATGCTGTAGTTAGGCAACAAGAAAATATATCCTTGGATTAGGTGCAGCTAGTCCCCCAGAATCCCTAGGATATTGTAGTACCTCAAATCTTATACGAGGGGTCTTCTTTTGCTAAAAAAAAGCGTTGCTTTAACTGACAATTGTGCGGTCGTACGACCCTGAACCCAAACAAAATTTACATCCTTTTTTTCCCCACAAATAAAGATTTCTCTTGGTCGTATTTGATCACCTCTGCGGTTTGTATTTTTTGCGCTATAAACAAAAAATTGAAAAAAAAACCAATATTTTTAACTTTTTGCTATAATAAATATCCGCCAAAAATTTTTAAGAAAAAAATGTATTCATCAGTTAGGCCAATATGTATTCTTCTACACATTTTTGGTAAAAAAACAAAACAAAACGCAATAAGCGTATATTGAAAGTTATAGCGTCTACAAAATAGGGGATAGATTTATGGCATTTTTTTTTTTTACTAGTAATGGCAGCGATCTGCGATATTTAGCGGGACAGCGACATTGCAGCAGACAGATTGGACACTTTTGACACTGTTTTGGGACCATTGACATTTATACAGCGATCAGCGCTAAAAATAGTCACTGATTACTTTATCAATGTCACTGGCAGGGAAGGGGTTAACCCTAGGGGGTGATCAAGGGGTTAAGTGTGTCCTAGGGAGGTGTTTCTAACTGTGGGGGCAGTGTAGTGACTGGGAGTAGAGAGACATCACTGTTTCTAATCTCTAGAAACAGCAGATGTCTCTCCTCTCCCTGACAGAACGGGGGATCTGTCTGCTTACATTTACAGATCTCTCTCTCTCTCTCAGGAGCGATCGCGGGTGCCCGGTGGACATCGCGACCACCAGGCACGTGCATCAGCTCCTACTTCACGTGGCGGGCGCACACCTGCAATGTCTATTTAAAGGGCTGACGTACAGTTACGGCGATTTGTCCAGGGGAGCCAACCTGCCGCAGTATAATGATGGCGGCAGGTCGGCTAGTGGTTAATATAACCTACTACAGAGAGGAGTAACTTACTCCAGACTTTATTTTGAGTTTGGAATCTAGACAATAATGGAGCAATATTATCTGAGATGAACGCCTGGGAGGAGGCAGACATAGATATACCCAAATACTTAAGGTGAGATAGTGTAGAAGGTAGGGAGACTGACAAAGAATCTACTGGAAATAACATGTTTATACCAAGCCCTACAAAAAATTTCCAAACATATTTCACTACTGCTAGAAGAGATGATCGAATATTAGTAACAGGAGGATATCCTCTGTGTACAATGCAATCTTTTCTTCTAGGGCACCTCTAACCAAGCCTGTAACATCAGAAGAAGTCCGCAAGAGGCAGATCAGGGGCTGTATGGCAATGGCCAAAAGCAGGGGAGACAGTTGGCACCCCTGCCTAGTGGCACGAAAAAGTCTAAAAGGGTAAAATGGAGAGATTGGAGGCTATTAACCCTAATTAAAGCCAGAAGAGCAGTATACAATACAACAAGCGGACCCATTGGCAAAAGATAGAACCAAAACCAATTTTTTCAAGTACCGCCCATAAATATGACCATTCAACACTATCAAAGGCCTTAAAGGCATCTAACGCCAAAAAGGCGCAAACCAAATGATTCAAAACCAGCACCTGCATGTTAAACTAGGCCTGTCTGATGTTAACAGCCATTGACATGTTAGGCATAAACTAGCTTGATCAGGATGAATAATATATGTGCTGACCTTGTTCAGTTTATTGGCAAGTACCTTGGCAAGTATTTTAACATCCATAGATAATAAATAGGTCTATCAGACTCAGGGACTACTATGACGGCCTCACCCATAGAGTCTAGAAGTCGACCCACAGAAAAAGCTTCATTAAACGTATTTGAAAGGGCCAGAAACAAAATTTTGCTGTATTTTTTGCAAATCTCCATAGGGAAACCATCAACCTTTGTGGCTTTAGAATTAGGTAAGCTTGCTACAGCGAGTTCCAGTTCATATAAAGTAAGCAGCCCATTAAGAATTTTTCTTGATAAAAAGACTAGAAATTTACATAATAAAAGTCGACTGAGTACTGATCTCTCCCTCTCGGTTCTTCAAAGCCAAAACATGGGTAGGATTAGATTAAAACTGAACTATTTGGGCCAACAGCCTACCAGTTGTCTCCCCCTCAGCCCAGGTCAGCCTCTTTTGGAAAAACTGTTTATTCCTGGCCCTATCATTCAGCAACTCATTCAACCTTCTCTGAGAAGAAACCCATCCAAGTTTTCTGTCTAAGGTAGAGTTCAGAAACTAGTTGGCTTCCGCCGCAAAGGTTGCCACTTTAACAAGCTCTAGTTCCCTGAAGGGAAGCAGTTTTAATGGCACTGACTTGTTGAATTAGCAAGCCTTGGAGGAAAGCCGTAAGAGCGTCCCATACCACCCACAGGGAGGTAGAACCCACATTAACCTCCCTGGCGGTAATCCAGAGTGTGGCTCGGGGTTAAATTTCAGTACCATTAGCGGTAACCCTGAGCCACACTCGGGATTGCATCTCAGAAACCTGGTCCAGGTTACTTACCTTATCCCCAAGATCCTGCGATGTCCCTCCGCTGTGTTTGCGGGCTGTGTTCTCCTCCCGATGCTCTGTGTGCCGGGCTACGTTCCCTGCGAGCGTCGCGACGCATGGGGGCGGAGCCCGGCAGCAATTTCAAAAAGTACACAAAACATAACACATACAGTACACTGTAATCTTACAGATTACATTACTGTATTGAATCATTTCACATCCCTTTTGTCCTTAGTGCTTTGTCCAGTGCCCTTCATGCAGTTTCTTTCTGCCTGGAAACTTGAGATTGTCCATGGCAACCAAAAAGGGTTCCTTTATGTCAAAAGTGGTTTTAGACCAGCTAGAAAACAGCGATAGTAAATTAGAACACTTGCAGAATTGAGCAATAGTGAATCCTGGGAAAATTTATATTATATTATTATTTTTTATAATTATTTATAGTTTTTTATTATATTATCATTTATGATTTTGTGTTTCATACCCGGGATGTCTACTAGACTCTTGTTTGGACAGATTTAAGTGTATTATTACTAAGAATTACAAGCCTACAATATAAAACGCCAAATTGCAATGCAAAATAATGTACCGCTTTGAGATTTAAAAATCTGACATAATCATACCGTCAGGATGGCTACAAGAAAGAAAGGCCTCAATAGAGGAGGGTATGAAATCTTCTTTGAGGAACAAGTCCAGCAAGAAGGGATTCAACCGCCTTGGAATATTGGATTCTGAACACTCAGATATTAAGGTAAATAGCAAAGGGGAATGATCAGATATTCTTCAGGGTTCTATGTTGACCTCTATAAAGGTCAGGGCAAGCTCTGCAGTACACAAAACTAAATCAATTCTGGACAAAGAATTATGAGATTTAGAATAGCACGTATAGGCACAGTCATTGGGGTGAAACCACCTCTACATATCCTGCAGCCCCAAATCCTTGCAAAGCTTATCTAAAGGGTTAAGGTTCTCATCCAAGAGAGATCCATGAGATGGAAACCTATCACACCCCGAATCAATAACATTGTTAAAGTCCCTAATCAGCAAAATTTGTATTCAGGGAGAAGCCCCCGCAAAAGAAACTAGCTGGCAAAGTACATCTGAGTTGTAGGGGGGAGACATATACACACCAGCAAATATCAGCTTAAGATCATACAACTTGCACTGCAGGAAAACGTATTTGCCATTTTTGTCCACCAAGGCCCTACTGAAAGAGAACGACCCATGTAGGCTAAAATAGACACCCCACTTTGAATGGGAGGTATAAGCCGAATGGTAGGCCCCTTGTACAAAGCAGCGTTGCAAGAATCCAGTAGTATCATGAGTGCCAATGCGTCTCCTACAGACATACCAAGGAAGGATCAAAGTAGGGAATATAATAAAAAAAATGGATTGCCTTTTCAGAGCATTATTCAAGCCCCTAGCATTCCATGAAAAAATACAGATATGTGTATTAAGCATAATTACACATAATCAATAAATATACCAACCCGCCCAACTGTGACAATAAATGTGTCCCAATCTGTGACAGCAAATAAAAAATTCCCAAGTATGAGCAGGCTCTTCATAAAGAAAAGAATAGGTATGCACAAAAAAAAAAAAAAAAAAATGTGGAGGGGCTTCCACATTCTTCACATTCCTTGTACCAGCTGGTCCCACCACTGCTCAACTTCAGTTCACCTGCTAATCAGGATGACGAAGTTCTGTCTGCTTTCCTTCCCAGACTGCCTGCACTCCTGCTCCACTCTGCTATTTAAACATCCCCATCAATCAGTGGCAAACAGTTCCCGGAAACCTATGAAATACAGGGGAGCTGACCTTCAAACACTCTACAGGCAGCAGATAAAACACTGGTTAATAAAAAAGCAGAATACAGCATTTCACAATATTTAGACCTATGATTATCACTAGAGGAAACATTCCTATATGCTGGCATGAAGGCAAAGTAACAGATAGCCCTCCAAGAACAATGGGCACAGAGAGGTCTTGCCTACTTTCACAAACTCACCTGTATTAAGCTAGTCATACACTAGTAGATTTTCAAAGAATGTTTATTCGAATATTTGTACGAACATTGGTTTGAAAATTCTCTTTTAAAGACTTGACAAATGCTACTCGAAGGTACTTCTAAATTTCCTTTGCTCTTAACATTCAATTTTAAAATGAATGTAATATTACAAATGAAAACCACGTTCACTTTTAGAAATTTGTTCAAACCACAAAAATTTTCCATCCTGCACTTTCACATTTTGTCATCACTTTGGTCAAAAACAAACATTAAATTGACCCCACTAGCGAATCGAATATTAAACAAACGTTTTTAAAATGAAACAGTTCATATATCTCTCAATAAAATCTTTTACAAACAAACAAAATGAAACAGTTCTAATGCCTTGTACACACGGTCGGACTTTTGCCCGTGCAAACGTCCGCTGCACGGGCACGGACAGAAAGAGAACAGGTTCTCTATCTAGGTCCGTCGGAATTCCCGACAAAAAAAGTCAGATGAGGAATACACACGGCCAGATTTTCCCATAAAAAAAGCCCGTCTGGCTTTTTTTATGGGAAAATCCGGCTGTGTGTACAAGGCATAATAGTGTAAAGCCAGCTTTATTTGATTTGGTTAATAAGTGCCTAACAGCAAACAATTCTTGAAATCATTGTGTCATTTTAAACTTGTAATTAATAATTGGACAGCAAGTTAAAATGTGTGGTAAATAAACTTTTTTTCTTTCTCGTACATCACGGGACACAGAGCGACATAGTCATTACTAATGGGTTATATAGATACCGTCAGGTGCTGGCACTGGCAACTTCCAAAACCGGAAGTACCCTCCCCTATATAAGCCCCTCCCATCCGGGAGCACCTCAGTTTTTTGCCAGTGTCTAAGGTGTTGGCCAAGAAGAAACATGTGTTTTTCACTGAGCTTGCGTACAGGTTCTTTTGGGCCTCAGTAAGCTATTCCGGATCCGACCAAAAAAGCTTCATAGCTAAACGGTCGGTACCCGGGCCTTGCAGAGAAGAGCAAGGTTTTGCTTGTAATGCTTCTCTTAGGAGAGCTGGACCCTGGGATCCAGAGCTCTGGTCATACCCACGACCAAGATGTTGTCTGTGCAGGGTGCTATACAGGTCCAGGGGAGTGGAATCCTTGGGAACCCGGTCCCTGAAGGTTTGATTACAATGCCTGCCGTGATAGGTGAAGTTTGGGCTTTTGTGGACCAAACAAAGTCCTGCGGCGGGGAACAGGTAAGTGGGGGCCCCCAGGAACTTGGTTCTATTGGGGGACCCCCAAGCCTAATTTGTCTTTCTGTCTGTTACCTAACGGTATTCCCGCTAATATTCTGTGTATGCCTGTTACTACTGAGAAAATGTAAAAATTTTAATAGTAGGCAAGAAAAAAAAAAAAAAAAAAAATGTAAGACCGCGGTACCTGTGTTAGACACTAGAGGCCGCTATGGTTCTTTTTCTTGTAATGTGGATTTTTTTCTTCCAGAATCAAATCCAGGCAGTTGGTATGTTCTCTGCTGGGAAGCTGTCTCCTCTGCCCTGTTGCTGCGCTCATCCATCCCCGGGCCCTGCGGCAAAGGGACCCTGGCTCCCATCTAGCTCCTTGTTGTTTTCAAAAAAGGCGCCGAAGGCGCACGTGCCCGCGCGCGTGCGCGTGCACGCGCCTCTATTCATAGAGGCGATCTGGAAAAAGGGGCGGAGCGGGTGGATGACGCTCAGGTGTGCGCCGCGGCGCTACTGCGCATGTGCGGGCGTCCAGCGTGTTTTGAAGCATTATAGCTGGCTGTTGAAGTGCACAGACAGAGCTAGCAACAATATAAAGGCACATAGAGGCGGTTGATGCAGGCATCCCCTAGAAAGGCACTTTAGTAGACACCAACTGTGATATAGCAGCAATTGTGCTAGACTATTCTCAGTAAAAGTGGTGTATTACGGCTGGAATACCTCAGCTTTAGGCTTAGGAATATGCCGTCCAGAAGCTCCGGAACTGAATCTTCCAGGAAGCGAAGGGGGTCTCATCGGGCTCTGAGGATCTTGGGCATACTTCTGCTGCACCAGTCTCCCCTGAAGTTCAGAGGTAAGTGACCGTAGAGACCCCGCAGGGGTACTTGGTACTGTGGCTGTCCTCAGTTCACCTGCTCCTGTGTATGTAACAGAGGAGGTTTTTTCCTCAGCTCTGGGAGGATTAGAGAGAGATTGTCAACATTGATCGCTGCCTCCCTGTCAGGGAAAGCACGCCGATCTCCATCTCCTCCTTCAAAGTGCCTGTTAGCAGAGCAACAGTCCCATACAGGGATCGACCTGCCTGAAGGGGATCAGGATAAGGTTGATTCTGTTATAGAGGAGTCAACAGTGGGGGAACCTTTTCTCAGCATCTCAAGCTGAAAGATTATGGGTTCAGTCTCTGACTAACATGGTCCGATCAGCATTTAAAAATGCACCTTGCGGAACCATCAACCACTACTGTATCCTCGTTGGGGTCGCTAGAAGCCCCCAGACTGTCTGTTCTTTTCCACTTCACCCTTTACTGAAAGGGCTTATTTACCAGGATTGGGAACGTCCTGAGAAAATATTTATTCCCCCAAGAGATTTCCGGTGGTCTATCCCATGGAGGATAAGTTCATCAAAAAAAAAATGGAAGGTCCCTACAGTGGACGCAGCCATCTCTTGTATGCATAAATCACTGACATGTCCAGTGGATAATGTCCAAATGTTCAAGAACCCAATAGATAAAAGATTGGAGTCCTTATGAAAGTCTGCTTCTTTCTACAGCAAGCTTGGTGACACAACCAGCAGTAGCAGCTATTGGGGTCTGCTAAGCAGTGAAGGATCAGTTAAAACAGGTCTTGAGGGACTTGACAGATTAGCAGGCTTTGCCCTAGCTGATCTACCTAGAGCCTTAGGCTTTGCGGTTGACGCCATAAGGATTCAGTCCATCAGGCCTCCCGCCTTACGCTGTCTATAGTACATATGAGTAGGCTTCTATGGCTCAAAAACTGGTCTGCTGAAGCTCCCTGTAAAGAATGGCTGGTTAGCGTCCCATTTCATGGTGAACGCTTATTCAGGGAAAACCTGGACAAATATATCCAGAAAATTTCCAGCGGTAAAAATACGCTCTTGCCGGTTAAAAACAGAGTTAGAGGTCCCTCTTTAAGAGGCCTGCTTCTCCAGTCCCTGGGGCATCGGCTGTGTAACAGTTCCGACGGCCTCCTCGGTCAATTCCCGGGGGTAAAAAACAGGGACAATAGCAGGGTAATGAGAAACCCTGGGTCAGGGGAGGTACAAAACCTCCCCCAAAGTTAAATTCATTGAAGGGTTGCCCCCACTCAGTCGGGTGGGGGGAGGACTCCAGTTGTTCGCAAGAGACCTGGCGGGACACGATCAAGACAGATAGGTGCTCTCCGCAGTATGTTTGGGATACAGTTTGGAGTTAAAAGACTCTCCTCCTTCCCATTTTTGAGGTCAAACGTGCCAAGGGATCCCCGGAAGATAGAGTCCCTCTTGTTGGCACTAGAACAACTATTGCTCCAAGGAGTAATTATGGAGGTTCCCCTGTAAGAATGAGGGTTTGGGTTTTACTCAAACCTCTTTACAGTCCCGAAGCAAACGCGGACGGGAGGCCCATATTAATTCTAAAAAGGGCTATACAAATTCCTGTATATCAGGACTTTCCGATGGAGTCGATCCAATCGGTGGCCACTGCCCTACAAGGGGAGGATTGGTTAGCCGTGATCGACATCAAAGATGCTTATTTGCACATTCCCATCTTTCCAGTCCACCAAAAATTTCTACGCTTTGCAGTAGAAGGGCGCCATTTTCAGTTCAGAGCCTTACCCTTCGGTTTGGCCACAGCACCACGAGTGTTTACAAAAATTCTGGCCCTTTATTGGCCAATCTAAGAACACAAGGTGTAATGATAATGGCATATCTAGATGACTTGTTGCTGATAGACCACTCAGTGAAAAAACTAGACGTGGTCGTTCACAAGACAATCAAGTATCTGGAATCTCACGGTTGGATTATCAACCGAGACAAGTTAGCCCCAAAAACCAGTCAAAAGTCTGGAATACTTGGGGCTAAGGTTGGATTCAGGCCAGAGAAAAATATTCTTGCCTCGAGGAAAGGTGTTGTCTTTGAAAGATTTGATCCACTTAGTGGGTACAAAAAAGACAGCCGTCCATACGCCTGTGCATAAGGCTGCTGGGAAAAATGGTGGCATCATTCGAAGCAGTACCCTACGGTCAATTCCATTCAAGGAATTTGCAGGGGGCCATACTGTCAGCCTGGAACAAAAAAGTTCAGGCCCTAGACTTACAATGTCCTTGTCCCCTTCCGTTCGCAAGAGCCTCCGTTAGTGGTTGGTTCCCCAGAATCTGGAAAAAGGGAAATCCTTCAGTCTGATTTCTTGGAAGGTGGTCACTACAGATGCCAGCCTTATAGGCTGGGGAGCAGTACTGGAGCAATAGTCTCTCCAGGGCAGATGGTCGGATGCAGAAAAGGCCCTGCCCATCAATCTCTTAGAGATACGAGCAGCCCGGTATGCCCTAGTAGCATGGACATCCAAACTCCAAGGGTCCCCTGTCAGAATTCAATCATCAGGGGGGCACCAGGAGTCGTGCAGCCCAGAGGGAAGTAAATTACATCCTGAAATGGGCAGAAAAATATGTCCCAGCCATATCTGCGGTATTCATTCCAGGAGTGGAGAATTGGAAGGCGGACTTTCTAAGTCGCCAGCAATTAGGCCCAGAGGAAGGGTCCCTTCACCCCGAGGTTTTCTGGACAATATGTCAGCGGTGGGGAACATCGGATGTAGATCTTCTAGCATCCAGATTCAACGCAAAGGGGGACAGGTTTGTCTCTCGGACAAGGGATCCCCTAGCTTGCGGCTCGGATGCCCTAGTGTTCCCTTGGGATCAGTTCAAGCTGATATATGCATTCACACCGCCACAATGGTTACCTCGATTACTCTGCAGAATCAGGGTAGAAAAGAAACCAGTGATTCCGGTGGCTCCAGCGTGGCCCCGAAGAGCGTGGTACGCGGAGATTGTAAAATTTCAGTGGGGAGTCCTTGGACTCTCCCACGTCGTCCGGACCTGCTTTCGCAAGGACCGATATACCACCCTTCCTTACCAGCCCTAGGTTTGACGGCCTGGCTATGGAAGCCCACATTCTAAAAAAGAGAGGGCTCTCTAATCCTGTGGTATCTGCCATGATCAATGCCAGGAAGCCGGTATCCAGGCAGATCTAATATAGAATCTGGAAGGCGTACATCGCGTGGTGTGAGGCCAAGAAATGGCATCCACATAAGTACGTAATAGGTAGGATTCTGGACTTCCTACAATGGGCTGTAGATAGGAAGCTTGCCTTGAGTACTATCAAGGGTCAGATTTCGGCCTTGTCAATATTTTTTCAAAGGCCCTTGGCTTCGCATTCACTAGTCAAAGCCTTTATACAAGGAGTGATGCGTATTAGTCCTCCGGTTAATATTCCCATATGTCCATGGGATCTAAACTTGGTTCTGTCGGTTCTACAGAAACAACCATTTGAACCATTACAGCATATTTCTTTGGTGCTTCTCACCAGGAAATTGATTTTTCTACTAGCCATTTGTTCGGCTAAAAGAGTGTCGGAATTAGCAGCTATGTCCTGTAAGGAGCCATATCTGGTTATCCATAAGGATAGAGTAGTATTACGTCCTCATCCAGCCTTTCTTCCTAGGGTGGTACCGAGGTTTCATTTGAACCAAGATGTGGTTCTTCCTTCTTTTTTCCCCAAACCTACTTCGGTAGAGGAAAAGTTATTGCATTCTTTGGATGTAGTAAGAGCAGTTAAAGCTTATCTAAAAGCCACTGCTCAGATTCGCAGAACGGATACTTTGTTTATTCTGCCGGAAGGCCCCAGAAAGGGTCAGGCAGCGTCAAAATCTACTTTAGCCAAGTGGATTCGACAGGTCATAATACAAGCCTATGGCTTGAGAAGGAGACCGCCTCCGTTCAAAGTTAGAGCGCACTCCACGAGAGCAGTTGGAACTTCATGGGCAGTGCATCACCAGGCCTCCCTGGCTCAAATCTGTAAGGCCGCAACATGGTCTTCAGTTCACACGTTTACTAGGTTCTACCAGGTGGACGTTAGAAGTCAGGAGGATGTCGCCTTTGGGCGCAGTGTGTTGCGGGCCGCAAAAGATCCTCATGTCTGATAGCGCTCAGCTTATATATGGTGTATCCCCCCCCTTCATTGGGCATTGCTTTAGGACATCCCATTAGTAATGACTATGTCGCTCTGTGTCCCGTGATGTACGAGAAAGAAAATAGGATTTTTATAACAGCTTACCTGTAAAATCCTTTTCTTAGGAGTACATCACGGGACACAGAGCTCCCGCCCCTCTTTGGGAACACTTATTGCTTTGCTACAAAACTGAGGTGCTCCCGGATGGGAGGGGCTTATATAGGGGAGGGTACTTCCGGTTTTGGAAGTTGCCAGTGCCAGCACCTGACGGTATCTATATAACCCATTAGTAATGACTATGTCGCTCTGTGTCCCGTGATGTACTCCTAAGAAAAGGATTTTACAGGTAAGCTGTTATAAAAATCCTATTTTTATTTAGCACCTTTAAAGGTAGCTTCTCAAAGTGCTTTGCAAAGATAAGAGAAACATAAGAAATACACAGGACAAAACAAAAAGAAAAAGGACAATTATATGAAAGCTTGTCTAAGGAAAAATGTTTTTAGGTTTCATTTGAATGAGTTTAGAGAAGATGACTCTCTGATGTTCATTGGAAGTGGATTGCAGAGTTTTAGAGCATAGCAGGAGAAGGCTCTGTCTCCAACCCAGTGTAGGTGAGTAGGGGGGACACACAGAAGACCAGAATTTGAGGAGTGGAGATTGCAAGGGGGGGGAGTAATTGGCAAAAAATTCTGACAGATTATAGGGTGCCAAGCCATGAATAGCCTTATGCCCCGGTCAGATTTGACGGTCAGATTTTCCGTCAAAAAAAGTTGGATGTGAGCTTTTGGTCGGATACTCTGACCGTGTGTATGCTCCATCCAACACTTTCTGTCAGAATTTCGCCAGCAAAAGATTGAGTGCAGGTTCTCTATTTTTCAGACGGAAAAACTTCTTGTCTGAAATTCCGCTCGTCTGTATGCAATTCCGACGTGCAAAAAAAACACGCCTGCTCAGAATCAAGCAGAAGAGCCGAACTGCCTATTGAAGTTCATTGATCTCGGCTCGTCGTACGTCTTGTACGTCACTGTGTTCTTGACAGTCGTAATCTCAGACTAGATTTGTGTGACCGGATGTATGCAACACAAGTTTGAGCCAACATTCCGTCAGAAAAAATCCAAGTATTTCTTGTCGGAATTTCCGATCGTGTGTACGGGGCATTATAGGTGAGCAAGAGGATCTTAAAGTCTATGCGAAACCTGATGGGTAGCCAGTGCATGGACTCCAGGATGAGGTAATATGATCACTTGTACCAGACCTAGTCAAGACTCTGGCTGCAGATTTTTTACATATTGTAGTCAATTAATAGTGGATTTAGTTACACCAGTGAGTAGAGCATTGCAGTAATCAAGTCGGGAGAATACAAATCTATGGATCAGCTTTTCAGCTACAGTGTATGATAGCATAGAGCATAGCCGATGAATGCTTCTCAAGTAGAAAAAATATGTTTTGACAACATTTTGTACATGTGGATCAAAGGTTAAACTAGCATCTATCTCGGACAGAAAAAACTGTCATCTGCCACGATAGGTAGCTGCCTAGACTACTGCAACTCTCTTTATCTGGGATTGCCAAAGATGTTAGTGCAGAAGCTTCAACTTATTCAAAATGCTGCGGCTAGGTTACTCATGGATGTCCCGCTGAGGGATCATATCACCCCTGTCCTCTGCGCCTTGCACTGGCTGCCAGTCCACTATCGCACGTTATTTAAGGCCGGATGTATTATGTGTAAGATAATGAGAGGCCTGGCCCCAAGCTATCTCTGCTCTCGTTTTCATAAACAAGCTTTTGTTAGATCACTCAGATCTACCGGCAGAGATCTCCTCCACATCTCAGTGCCCAAGAAGATCCGGTGTGGTGGTCGGGCCTTCTCCTACCAGGGTGCCATTTTGTGGAATAGCCTCCCTGTCGAGCTCCAGGAGGCCCCTACTTTTCCGGTCTTCCGCGGGTTACTGAAGACTTGGCTTTTCACGCAAGCCTTCCCTGCGTAGCCTCTCCCTTCCACCCTTTCTGCCACTCTGTGCTGCTTCTGGTTCCTGGGTCCTCTTCTCCCAGAAACTCTGCTATGCGCGTCGGGACCCTTCGGGGTAAGACCGCGCTATATTAAGATACCTTTCAACTCAACTCAACTCAATCAAATATCACCCCTAGATTTCTCAATTTAGACTAACAGTGCAATTTAAAGATAGGCTACCAGGACTGGCTTTACATAATTGATTGGGGTGCCAAAAAGCATGATGTCAGTCTTGTCACAGTTTAATTGAAGGAAATTGTGGGCCATCCATGTTTTTATATCACAAATACAGTTAGATAGCAGAGAAGCAGCCAAAGTAGAATCCATTTGGTGTGGATGTATATCGCAGTTGACAAAGTGGAAATATGTAAATGTTAAAATGTAAGGAATCGAAAATTGAGCCCTCAGGTACACCAAACTTGACTGGACCAATTTCAGACTGGAATACGCCAAGAGAAACAAAGTGACAGCAATCAGTAAGATTGGACTTAAAGTGGATGTAAAACGCCATTCATGAAATCTGACCTAGGCACATATATCTGTAGTGTTTACTTATCTCTCTCAAAAGCCCTAAATCCTCAGTCTTTCTGCTACTCTGTTCCTCTGTTATCAGCATGATAACATCTGACAAGTTCTCTGACACAGGAGATGAAAGCAGTTGAAAATTTGTGTTGGGGAGGTAATTTAGAGACAGATAAGCAGAAAATGTGTCTGTTCACAGCACAGCTCTGCAAGTTTCCTCGTTCCTCTGCCTATGTGGAGGGGGGAGGGGGGGTGCCTTTCCTCCAAACAGCTCACACACTCCCAGACTCCCCTTTCACTGCTGAAAGAGGAAGACATTTTTTTAACAGGTGTATAACCTATTTCTGCCTGGGAGGATACTATGGTCTGCCTCCATTCCTGTGTGAACCCAGGCTGAAGTCACTATGACTTTCTATTACATGGCACCTGTAGCAACATGTATGTATTTATTGTGGTGCCATGCTACACAACCGTGTCTTGTCATTTTACAGAAGTAATATTCATTATCACAACCATAAATTATACACCACACTGCATTTTGCATGTAATTAATGTTATCTATCTATAGTGCCGGGACCCGACAATACATTGACGCCGCAAGCAGTTTTAAATGACAGGTCTCAGGAGTGCGCTACATAAAGAATGCAGGGCCCAGAAGTGTGCTACATAAAGAATGCAGGTCTAAGCAGTGCACTACATAAAAAATGCAGGGCTCGGCAGCGCTCTACATAAAGAATGCAGGGCTCAGCAGCGCGATACATAAGAAATGCAGGGCTGAGGAGTGCGCTACATAAAGAATTCAGGTCTCAGGAGTGCGCTACATAAAAATCTGGGCTCATCATTGAGCTACATAAAGAATGCAGGGCTCAGCAGTGCGCTGCAAAAAGGATGCAGGGCTCAGCTGTGCCCATCTATGCAGCCTCACCAGTGCCCAACAATGCAGCCTCACCAGTGCCCAGAAATGCAGCCTCACCGGTTCCCAGAAATGCAGCCTCACCGGTTCCCAGAAATGCAGCCTCAACAGTGCCCAGCAATGCAGCCTCACCAGTGCCCATCTATGCAGCCTCACCATTGCCCAGCAATGCAGCCTCACCAGTGCCCATCTATGCAGCCTCACCAGTGCCCAGAAATGCAGCCTCACAAGTCCCCAGAAATGTAACCTCACCAGTGGCCAGCAATGCAGCCTCACCAGTGTCCAGCAATGCAGCCTCACCAGTGCCTATCGATGCAGCCTCACCAGTGCCCAACAATGCAGCCTCAACAGTACCCATCTAGGCAGCCTCACCAGTGCCCAGAAATGTAGCCTTACCAGTGCCCAGCAATGCAGCCTTACCAGTGCCCAGCAATGCAGCCTTACCAGTGCCCAACAATGTAGCCTCACCAGTGCCCATCTATGCAGCCTCATCACTGCCCATCTATGCAGCCTCACCAGTTCCCATCTATGCAGCCTCATTAGTGCTCATTTATGCAGCCTGCCCAGCAATGCACTCTCACCAGTGCCCAGCAATACAGCCTCACCGGTGCCCAGCAATGCAGCCTCACCGTTGCCCAACAATGTAGCCTCACCAGTGTCCATCTATGCAGCCTCACCAGTGCCCAGCAATGCAGCCTTACCAGTGCCAAGCAATGCAGCCTCACCAGTTCCCTACAATGCAGCCTCGCCAGTGCCCATCTATGCAACCTCACCAGTGCTCAGCAATGCAGTCTCACCAGTGCCCATCTATGCAGATAGTGGGGGAGGGGAAAGGGGGAGGTGGTGGAAATAGGGGAAGTAAGCGTTACCACTAATTCACAGGAATTCGGTATGAAAGCCTGGTTCTGGTCAATGCATATAGTGAAGTGTTGTTGCTGTAACCATAATATATGCATAAAGAAGGAGGGGTTTGCCTGGTTAAGGACAGGCTCAGGGGTTACTTAAGGCAACAAATAATTTGACCATAAGCCAAATAAGTTGAATTAGTTGGCTATTATTTATTAAGTATCAAAACTAAATAGATTATATTCAATACCAGAGTGCTATCAAACGATAAAAAGGTACCATTTGGTACCGTTCACATAAATTACTGACAGGACATCTATGCAGCCTCACCAGTGTCAAGCAATGCAGCCTCATTAGTGCTCATTTATGCAGTCTCACCAGTGCCCATCTATGCAGCCTCATCAGTGCCCAGCAATGCACCCTCACCTGTGCCCAGCAATGCAGCCTCACCAGTGCCCAGCAATGCAGCCTCACCAGTGTCCAGCAATGCAGCCTCACCAGTGCCCAGAATTGCAGCTTCACCAGTGCCCATCAATGCAGCCTCACCAGTGCCCAGCAATGCAGCCTCACCAGTTCCCATCTATGCATCTATGCAGCCTCACCAGTGCCCATCAATGCAGCCTTACCGGTGCCCAGCAATGAAGCCTTACCAGTGCCCATCTATGCAGCCTCACCAGTGCCCAGCAATGCAG
The DNA here is from genome assembly GCA_029206835.1 of Rana muscosa. NCBI lineage: Eukaryota > Metazoa > Chordata > Amphibia > Anura > Ranidae > Rana > Rana muscosa. The sequence continues at coordinate 85,679,088 of CM055125.1, read as the reverse complement.
CCTCACCAGTGCCCATGAATGCAGCCTCACCAGTGCCCAGCAATGCAGCCTCATCAGTGCTTAGCAATGCAGCCTCACCAGTGCCCAGCAATACAGCCTTACCAGTACCCAGAAATGCAACCTCACCAGTGCCCATCTATGCAGCCTCACCAGTGCCCAGCAATGCAGCCTCACCAGTGCTCAGCAATGCAGCCTCACCAGTGCCCATCTATGCAGCCTCACCAGTGCCCAGCAGTGCAGCCTTACCAGTACCCAGCAATGCAGTCTCACCAGTGCCCAGCAATGCAGCCTCACCAGTGCCCAGAAATGAAGCCTCAGCAGTGCCCAGCAATGCAGCCTCACCAGTGCCAATAAAAACACTAATGGCTGTTATGTCCCCTTCAGTTGGAGAGGTAACAAAATAACTCATTAGCAGAATTATATTTTGCTGCCAAATGTACTGTATTTTTTTTTTCATTGGTATATGTCCTGCATGGCAGTGCCCATCTCCCCATGCCCTTTATTTTGACAATTCCTTGACTATTAAGCCTCGTACACACGGCCGAGATTCTCGTCACCGCGTACGCTCCATTCAAAGAACCGCGGGTTCTTTGAATCGAGCGTGTGTACACTCGGCCGGGACAAGTTTCTTGTCCAAGAATCTCGTCGAAAAAAACGACATGTTTTTTTCGACGAGAATCTCGGCCGTGTGTACGAGGCTTTAGCCTTGAAAAGGGCCAGATTCTATCTCAAGATTCACCACCATAGACTTCAATGTGGTTTAAATGAAAGTTTGCAGATTTTGAAATTTACAATTAGTTCCATACATGGCCCACAATTTGAACCCAGGATGTTTTGCTCCATAGTGACTACACTATATTGTTATTTGCTTTACAAAATAAGCTAGCTAGGAAGATTTTTTTGTTGTTTTATATAATAGTTCATATTTAGGACTGTGCACTCCAAATAAACAGGCTTTTAATTTCCAATGATCATTTTTTGAATTAATCTTATTTTAGCTGAGACATGTCCTGTTGTCCCAGTGGCTTCCTTCTTTCATTTGGAAAGGAAACACATGTGGGTCTATTCTGCAACAGTTCATATTTAGAAGAGAAGAAAAAAAGTCTCAAGATATGACTTGTGATTATTTCCCCTTTCATGTATTGTCTACAGAAAGTGACAGTGAGAGATTTCAAACATCTAAAGATATATTTGTTCTATTGTTTTTGGCAGTGGTGTATGGCCTCATATATCAAGAATGTCAAAAAGGAATGTGTCTGTGGTGCCTGTAGCAACCAACCATATTCCAATTGTCATTTTTCTAGGACATGTTGGGCTATAGAAGGAAAATAATATTTGCCCTGAAACACAGATCCTGAACTTTGCGCACTATCAATGATTTTTGAACTGGCTTATGAATGGTAGACTCCAACAAAAACTATAACGTAAACCTAAGCGGAGAATACTTTCCCTGATCAATACTTGTATTTGTAGCACTCACCCCTGAAAGGTCCCGCTAATTAGTCCTTAGGTTATTTTCTCAAGCTGGTGTAGTAGCAGCCAGGCACAAAGTCACAGTCACTCTTCTGGCTCAATGTATAGTCTATTGGGTATCTTTTGATGCTTTATTGCCCAATGAACTTGGTTAGGGTGCAGGGAGCTGTGGGATACTCCAGAGACAGTGCAATAATCAAAGGAAATTCTTTGCTTTATCTAAACTTCTTAGAATAGTCCCTTTAGCAAAAATTAAGAAAATTAACAACACTGAGACCCCAAAAAGAGTAATGTCCCTATCCACTCAAGCACTGGCACTGATAAACGAAGGACTAGAAGCAGAAAACAATCACTAGGATCCTACACTTAGGTCTGTACTCACAATGTCCAGCCACAATATCAGTCAGGCACTCCTCCCATGCACTCCAACACCAGATCCTCCGGGAAGTCCCCTGATCAACTCCAGCTATTCTCAGAAAATAACCCCCCCCCCAAAAAAAATATATATATTTTTTTACACTTTTTATTACAATTTGCATCAGATTGTTCCCCAAAGGGACATGTGGTTTAATATAGTTTAATAGTTTAGTCATCACCAAAGCATATAGGGAGAAAATGTCAGTGATGCTGCGTACACACAATTAGAATTTCCGACAACAAATGTTCGATGTGAGCTTTTGGTCGGATATTCCGACCATGTGTAGGCTCCATCGGACATTTGCTGTCGGAATTTCCAACAACAAATGATTGAGAGCTGGTTCTCAATTTTTCCGACAACAAAAGTTCTTGTCGGAAATTCCGACCATGTGTATCCAATTCCAACGCACAAAAATCCTACGCATGCTTGGAATCAATTTGACGCATGCTCAGAATCATTGAACTTAATTTTTCTCGGCTCGTTGTAGTGTTGTACGTCACTGCGTTCTTGGTAATCGGAATTTCCGACAACATTTGTGTGACCGTGTGTATGTAAGACAAGTTTAAGCGAAAATAAGTCGGAAAAAAATCCACGGTTTTGTTGTCGGAAATTACGATTGTGTGTACGCGGCATTAGAGTTAGAAATTTCATAAAGTGCTCTTTCTAATGCCTTAGTAGTGATTATCACTTCCCTGCTCTTGATTAGCACACCCCAGCTTTGCTAGGACATCTAATGGTCATATGATTTCTCCCTAGAATCTACAAACTGTTGCCATACTCAAGATGTTGCTTCTGCAGTTGCTCTTAATGGAGCATTTTTGGTCTGCTAATATTTTTTCTGAAAATCCACTGTGATCGATGCACCTTTTTCATCTTTATGTTTTTTTTAACTGATTTTGTTATCAGCAGGTCCTAGGGCCACCAAACTGACAAGCAACAACTGCTCTATGACAATAACATTTAAGAACTTCCTCCACCATAAAGGTATTTAGTGAACATGGAACAATTGGACTCAATGTCCCTAACCGTGCTCAGTGCACTGAAAAGCTTGTGTTGTTGTGTGGGTTGAGTTCTCCTCATGCAGAAACGTTTACCAGATGTTCTGATAAACATTTTTATTTGACTCAATACACTGTACATACAGCATCTGTCTTAGTCTCTGAATCCAACTAACAAATGAGTAGGGATCATGTGACAGATCTCTCTTGACCTGTTCAAAACAGGGGTCTCCAAACATTCTAAGCAAAGGGCCAGTTTACTGTCCTTCAGACTTTAAGGAGGTCAGACTGTAGCCATTGGGAGTACAAAATGTCCCAGCATCAGTGGGAGTAAACAAGCCCTCATCATTGATGTCAGTGGGAGGAATTGTGCCCCCTCATTGGTGTCATTGGGATGAATTTTGCCCTATCATTGTTGTCATTGGGCCACATTGTTGGTGTCATTGGGAGGAATAGTACCCCATCATTGGTGTCATCTGTAGAAATTGTGCCCCATCATTGGTGTCATTGGGAGGAATTGTGCCCCCTCATTGGTGTCATTGGGATGAATTTTGCCCTATCATTGTTGTCATTGGGCCACATTGTTGGTGTCATTGGGAGGAATAGTACCCCATCATTGTTGTCATTGGGCCACATTGATGGTGTTATTGGGAGGAATTGTGCCCCATCATTGTTGTTATTGGGCCCCATCATTGGTGTCATTGGGAGGAATTCTGTCCCATCATGAGTTGTCATTGGGTCCCATTGTTGGTGTCATTGGGAAGAATGGTGTCCCATTATTTATGTCATTGGTAGAAGGTGTGCCCCATTGTTGGTGACACTGAAAGGAATTATTCCCCACTGTTGGTGTCTATTGGAAGGAATTGTGGCCCATTGTTGATGTCATTGGAAAGAACTGTTGCCCATTGTTGGTGGCATTGGGAGAAACCGTGCCCCATTGTTGGTGTCATTGAAAGGAATTGTTCTCCATTGGTGTCATTGGGAGGAATTGTGCCCTTCATTGGCATCAGTGAATAAAATAGTGCCCAAGGGCCGGATAAAAGCAAGCAAAGGACCACGCCTGGCCTCCAGGCCGCAGTTTGGAGACCACTAGTTTAAAACACAGGGGTTTAGGACAATAGACTGAACTACAAAACCAGCCACTTAACTTGCATGAAAGTCTCTGCAGAAGTGTTGTCTAACCTTAGGTATTCAGCTGACGCGCTATAGCTTCTTGAGAACATCACCTATATTTTTATGTAAATTGAATACTCCAACACAGTACTGGTTGCATACACATACAGAACAGTGAGAGTTTTTCTTTCTGAAAGCTGTGGCTGTGGAAAACAACCCTGTGCTGATGGCTTGTTAGTACCCTAGACATCGTCATTTGTGTGACGAAACGCGCGTCGGGTGGAGTGAACGTGCTGACGCCATCACATCTGATCCTGGGCGAACGGGTGTTCGCCATTGCCGGCCGGCTTTACATGTGACATGCTGTTTTTAACCTACATGGATGTAAGTGCATTTTTTATATTAAACCTTCCTTTGTTTTACGGTATTATACTATGGTGAGCCTTTTTCTTTTTCGGCACTACCTTGTTGATATGATACCAAGTCCTCAGTTCTCTGGTCATCCAACACTGAAGAGCTTTGCAGAGTAGGGGTTCCTGTCCTCAGTCCTCTGGTCTTCCCACATCGAAGAGCCTGCAGAGTAGGGGATTCCTGGCAAAGGCCCTGGCTGGGGTTTACAGCTGCAAGCTTTTCTTTGCTTGCTTTCTGGTAAGCGCACTATTTATTTGGTGATTCACGGATGTTGGTGGTGGAGACCTTATTGGATCTGTTTATTCATCTTCCCTTCAAGGAACCCAATCTTTCTGAACATTCATTTGTTTTTTAATCACCAATTTCAGACTTTTTTTTAAATATATATATATATATTTTTTTATTGTTTCACTGAACATATACATTTTTTATAGGCTAGATTTTCAACTAATTTTTGCTGTTCATTCACGGTCTATATATTGTACTTATATATGATCTGTTCATATTTATGACACATTAATGTGAACACTGGGGTTTTAGAATTGAAGCCTTGTACACACAACCAAGTTTCTCGGCAAGAACCAGCAAGAAACTTGCTGGCAGAGCTTTCTTGCCGAGTAAATCGGTCGTGTGTACGCGGCTATCATGTTTCTCGTCAAGAAAACCGACAAGAATCTCGACGAGAAAAATAGAGAACCTGCTCTCTATTTTCTCGTCGAGATTCTTGTCAGCATGTTTCTCGACGAGAAAAGTGTGTGTGTGTACACTTACCTGTCCTCCGGGAAGCCCGTGCATGCTCGAAATGACTTTTGCTTCCTAGGCATAGGTAGGGTGTAGCAAGATGGTGGCGACGGCATCGAATGTGACGAGCGCACTCTCGTCGTAGTCGATTACGTCACCACGTTCGCTCCATTCAAAGAACCACGGGTTCTTTGAAAGGAGCGTGTGTACTCTCGGCCGGGACAAGTTTCTTGTCCAAGAATCTCATCAAGAAAAACGACAAGTTTTTTCCTGACGAGATTCTCGGCCGTGTGTACGAGGCTTAATTTTGTGGTTAGCGCGGCTACATCCTTTCTATACCCAAGCCTGCCTAAGATTTTATACCTTAAGGTTGTCCTGAGTGGGAGAACAACTACTTTCTGTAAAGGTTTGGTTCCAGGGTCCAGGGTGATATATAAACTATATCTTCTGTAGCGGACCACCTCCGCTCCCCTCTTTCTCTCGTCTCGTCTTTCTGTTGTCTAGGGGTACCTTAGAGGGGAGGGAGCGGGGATACCACACCTGGCTTCTACCACAGGTGTTAATGCGGTATCAGGCAACAGTTCTGTATTACCTTCGGGTCAGTGCCGTGCATCTGGATCCTCCCTCCAAGAGTCACTGTGAACAATGTCCGTTAGAAAATGAGCTCCACACCATTAAAGTTCAACACTCCTTTATTCTTCTTAAACACAAACAGTTGAACTCCCTTGATAGAACAGAACAGAAAAGGAGGTGTGGATGCGAACAGGCCCAGACACAATGTAAGTTGCCACTTCCCTTCCTAGAAGTGTGTCCTGGTCTCCGCACGAGGATAAATTTTCTTCCAGGCGGTCTCCGACAAGAGACTCACTTGTCACCGGCGATATGCTGCACCGGGTCTTCAAATAAGGAGCTCCCCTCGGTCCATTGTGCCTTCCGAATTCGGGTACCCAATCCCTGGGTACCCTAGGATCTCCTTCCCTCGCGGAACCCAGTGTTGGGCACTGAGCTCCGGACCTCCATCCAAGTACCTCACCCCAGGCTAAAGGTGCCTGAGGTGGAACTCGACCTCCGCCGTCCTCTAGGCCTAAGCCACCCAGAGGAGCGACACGACCCACCGTCCGCAAGCTGAAGGTGCCTGGGACTTCGACCCCGTGACAAAGATGGCCGGTCCCTTTATACCCTCTCCCAGCAAGCACGGCGGGTTCCCCGCCCCACCATACCGCTGCCGAGGGAGGACAAAAAGGAGGACGGCACACAGCGACAATCCAACCCAGCCCAGGGCGACAGCGCCACCCAATGGGCTGCGGTGAACTACACATCACTGGTGTCACTTCCAAATTCAAATTTACACCCGGGAAAGTACATACCCGCTACACTCTCCCCTCGGTCTTTGACACTGGTCCCCAGTGTCTGGAGTAAACCATGCCCTCACAGCTGACATAATTCAATCCAGAAACAGACTAACAATTGTATAAAAATATAAAACTTTTGGAAACTATCCTACTAAAACATTGTGTCTGAGCCCTGTAAAGAAAGGGAAATAAGACAAACAAGAAACAACTATTTTGACACATGACTTAGAATCACATTTAACTTTTAACTTTTCCCACCCATCCTGACTAAGACCCACCCCATTCTCAGTGGACTTGACGGGATGTTCTCCTGCAGAGGGAAAAGAAAAGGGTTAACACCTATAACCCTGACACCTGTATTCGTGTAGTGGAAAAGAAACTTCTCCAAGAAGAAAACCCTTTTCTCCAGAGTGAGTGTATGATAAGTGTTTAAACGTTGCGCAACACTGCCACCTGGTGACAGCATCGCAGTAACTGCACTCGTGGAGCTTTCCTATTTTCTTTCGGCCCTATCTACCCCAGAGTCAGTAATCTCTTGCTGGAAAGTGAAGAGCAAACAGCAACAGTTCTTCCTTTCTTTTCAGGCACAAACAACGGGCTCCAGAAAGTTCAGCAGTTTGAAAAAAAACAGAGTCTTTCTCCCTCCTACAAGTAAAAGCGAGGATGCGGCAGAACAAGTGGCTTCAAGTGCTGATCCATGGTTTCCAGATGATACTCCACATCTTCTCCTTCCTTTCGCCGGATCAACACTTTGTCTGCATGGATGTGTCGTCCCAACATCCATTCTGCCTTGCAGTCTTTAAAGCGCTGAGAGGCCTTCGGAGAGCATGCAAAGTACCTGCGGGCGTGGGGAACCTGAATGTGAGTCCACACGAAGTCATTGTACCAGCGTTCCTGGCAACTTCCACCTCATAGAGTAAGTCCTTCGATAAGTATGGATACTCCCATCCGTACTCCACAGCAACCTTCTGCCCAAATAGGCGTTGTAGTCTCGCCAAAGGAGGCATGGTAGCTTTGTCCCCTTCGCCAGGCAACACTACCGAGTCCGGGTGGCGAGGGACCTTGATCACATCTGATCGGGGCATAGGTGCCCGCAGCAATAGTCTCTTTTCCCCGGCCTTCGGTACAGATGGCACCGGGGATGTAGCAGCAGGCTGGGGACGGGACCTCTCTTCAGGCGCTGATGCCTCCACCCGGGGTGTGCTTTTCACTGTTGACATGGGTGGATCTCTGATCCTGCGGGATGAAGCAAGCGGTACCTTGTCCCAGCCCTTCTCGGCAAACAAATCGTCTATGGCTATGTCGTCTCCCATGTCCGAGAGCAACTCCAGGTCAGAGGTGTCACACTCCTCCGCGGGTATGTAGCCGGTTGTAGAAACGGAGCCACCACCTGCCGCGGATTCGCTAGGCCATGACTTCCCGACACCTCCACCCACACACCAAATCTCTCCGCCTGGCTTACCTCTGCCTTTACTTGAAGCGGGACGTCCGGAACTCTTGTCGACGGGTTCATCCGGGCTGGGCGTAAGCAGGCGAGACGGTCCACCACAACCGCTGGTCGGGGCTACCATGCCGGTCTTCCTCTTCGGTGGTGGACGCTGCGAGACAGTGGTGACCGAGTCAGCATCCTCGGATTCCTCCCGTTGAGATTTTACGACCTCCTCCGCGGTCGTTGCAGTGTGCGCAGGGGTGACTCTCACAGCAGTGATTCCTCCTCTCTGAGTGGTGTTGCCTAAAGCCCGGCCAGGGTAAATGGTTCTCGGCCTCTCCACCGCCGGATCCACTTTGAATAGGAACTCCCCACAGGCCTCACAGCGTCCGAATGGCTTCAACTGGCACACCAGTCCCGAACACCCGGGACAAATCACACCCAGGGCCTCAACGTCCATGCACGAATACAGGGCGAATCGACCCCTTGGCTTTAGTCGGATCCCCGTATCCGTTTCTGGAGCAGCATCAAAGTCGTGGTGGAAGGGTGAACTGGAATCCACGAGGTGTGTCCAAACATGGCGACCTGTTGCTGATCCATCGCACACTGCAGAGTTTTTGCACCAACGTCCCACGTGTAGTCCTTCACACATATTGGACTCCTCCCCTTTGCTCCAGTTCGCTGGCTTTTCTTCTTTTCTGTTTCTGAGTCACGCCCACGAACTAAGCGGTGGGGGTGTGCCTGGTGGCGCAGTGCAATAGAAGCCCCCACGTGTAGTACCTCACACGGCTGAACTTCCCCCTCTTTCCACTCTTCTGCGCGGGCCTTTCCCTTCATTGGGTCATGTCCACGACTTTGAGCAGGAATGCACTTCGGCCAATGAAGGCCTGCCTGTTCGCTTAACTCTTCCAACAGACACGTTCAATACTGTGGTGCACAAACACTATACCGGACCCGAGCCCCCACGTGTAACGGACCACCTCCGCTCCCCTCTTTCTCTCGTCTCGTCTTTCTGTTGTCTAGGGGTACCTTAGAGGGGAGGGAGCGGGGACACCACGCCTGGCTTCCACCACAGGTGTTAATGCGGTATAAGCAACAGTTCTGTATTACCTTCGGGTCAGTGCCGTGCACCTGGATCCTCCCTCCAAGAGTCAACGTGAACAATGTCCGTTAGAAAATGAGCTTCACACCATTAAAGTTCAACACTCCTTTATTCTTCCTGAACACAAACAGTTGAACTCCCTTGATAGAACAGAACAAAAAAGGAGGTGTGGATGCGAACAGGCCCAGACACAATGTAAGTTGCCACTTCCCTTCCTAGAAGTGTATCCTGGTCTCCGCACGAGGGTAAATTTCCTTCCAGGCGGTCTCCGACGAGAGACTCACTTGTCACCGGCAATATGCTGCACCAGGTCTTCAAATGAGGAGCTCCCCCCGGTCCATTGCGCCTTCCGGATTCGGGTACCCAATCCCTGGGTACCCTAGGATCTCCTTCCCTCGCAGAATCCAGTGTTGGGCACTGAGCTCCAGACCTCCATCATAGAACCTCACCCCAGGCTAAAGGTGCCTGAGGTGGAACTCGACCTCCGCCGTCCTCTAGGCCTAAGCCACCCAGAGGAGCGACACGACCCACCGTCTGCAAGCTGAAGGTGCCTGGGACTTCGACCCCGTGACAAAGATGGCCGGTCCCTTTATACCCTCTCCCAGCAAGCACGGCGGGTTCCCCGCCCCACCATACCGCTGCTGAGGGAGGACAAAAAGGAGGATGGCACACAGCGACAATCCAACCTAGCCCAGGGCGACAGCGCCACCCAATGTGCTGCGGTGAACTACACATCACTGGTGTCACTTCCAAATTCAAATTTACACCCGGGAAAGTACATACCCGCTACACTTCTAAACAGCATTCTTCAGTCCTTACCAATCTAGTCTCCTTTCTAGGGATGAGCTTCGTGTTCGAGTCGAACATACGTTCGACTCGAACATCGGCTGTTCGATCGTTCGACGAAGATCGAACGATTTGGGCCGTTCGCGCCAAATTCGAGTGACGCGAACGGCCCACAATGCACTACGCCATCGCAGTGTCATCCAGGCGCTGTGATTGGCCAAGCATGCACTGTGACCCCGCATGCTTGGCCAATCACAGCGCCGGCAGCGAGGAGAGCAATGATTGGCCACAGGCAGGATGCCTGTGGCCAATTATTGCTGAGGGTGTTTAGTACACGCCCCACACTATAAAAGGCCGCCAGCACGGCGGCCTAGTGTAGTGTGTTCCGGAGCAGGGATAGAGCAGCATAGGCAGGGACAGTGACTTTTATTTCTTTCTTGCTTAACCTGGATTCCTTTAGTTTAGGGAAAGAGAAGGATAGGTAGGGAGAGTGTCAGTGTGTTTTGTGCTTGTGCTATAGTGTGCTTAAAAAAAACATTTTTTCTAGGGACAGAAAACTGTAGGTAGGGAGAGTGTCAGTTTCTTTCACTGTGCAAGTCCTTGTTTCCAGGGACCTGGAAGGACAGTGAGTGAATTCTCCTTGTGCTATATTGTGCTTAAAAAAAACATTTTTTCTAGGGACAGAAAACTGTAGGTAGGGAGAGTGTCAGTTTCTTTCACTGTGCAAGTCCTTGTTTCCAGGGACCTGGAAGGACAGTGAGTGAATTCTCCTTGTGCTATATTGTGCTTAAAAAAAACATTTTTTCTAGGGACAGAAAACTGTAGGTAGGGAGAGTGTCAGTTTCTTTCACTGTGCAAGTCCTTGTTTCCAGGGACCTGGAAGGACAGTGAGTGAATTCTCCTTGTGCTATATTGTGCTTAAAAAAAACATTTTTTCTAGGGACAGAAAACTGTAGGTAGGGAGAGTGTCAGTTTCTTTCACTGTGCAAGTCCTTGTTTCCAGGGACCTGGAAGGACAGTGAGTGAATTCTCCTTGTGCTATATTGTGCTTAAAAAAAACATTTTTTCTAGGGACAGAAAACTGTAGGTAGGGAGAGTGTCAGTTTCTTTCACTGTGCAAGTCCTTGTTTCCAGGGACCTGGAAGGACAGTGAGTGAATTCTCCTTGTGCTATATTGTGCTTAAAAAAAACATTTTTTCTAGGGACAGAAAACTGTAGGTAGGGAGAGTGTCAGTTTCTTTCACTGTGCAAGTCCTTGTTTCCAGGGACCTGGAAGGACAGTGAGTGAATTCTCCTTGTGCTATATTGTGCTTAAAAAAAACATTTTTTCTAGGGACAGAAAACTGTAGGTAGGGAGAGTGTCAGTTTCTTTCACTGTGCAAGTCCTTGTTTCCAGGGACCTGAAAGGACAGTGAGTGAATTCTCCTTGTGCTATATTGTGCTTAAAAAAAACATTTTTTCTAGGGACAGAAAACTGTAGGTAGGGAGAGTGTCAGTTTCTTTCACTGTGCAAGTCCTTGTTTCCAGGGACCTGGAAGGACAGTGAGTGAATTCTCCTTGTGCTATATTGTGCTTAAAAAAAACATTTTTTCTAGGGACAGAAAACTGTAGGTAGGGAGAGTGTCAGTTTCTTTCACTGTGCAAGTCCTTGTTTCCAGGGACCTGGAAGGACAGTGAGTGAATTCTCCTTGTGCTATATTGTGCTTAAAAAAAACATTTTTTCTAGGGACAGCAAACTGTAGGTAGGGAGAGTGTCAGTTTCTTTCACTGTGCAAGTAAGTCCTTGTTTCCAGGGACCTGGAAGGACAGTGAGTGAATTCTCCTTGTGCTATATTGTGCTTAAAAAAACATTTTTTCTAGGGACAGAAAACTGTAGGTAGGGAGAGTGTCAGTTTCTTTCACTGTGCAAGTAAGTCCTTGTTTCCAGGGACCTGGAAGGACAGTGAGTGAATTCTCCTTGTGCTATATTGTGCTTAAAAAAAACATTTTTTCTAGGGACAGAAAACTGTAGGTAGGGAGAGTGTCAGTTTCTTTCACTGTGCAAGTCCTTGTTTCCAGGGACCTGGAAGGACAGTGAGTGAATTCTCCTTGTGCTATATTGTGCTTAAAAAAACCATTTTTTCTAGGGACAGAAAACTGTAGGTAGGGAGAGTGTCAGTTTCTTTCACTGTGCAAGTCCTTGTTTCCAGGGACCTGGAAGGACAGTGAGTGAATTCTCCTTGTGCTATATTGTGCTTAAAAAAAACATTTTTTCTAGGGACAGAAAACTGTAGGTAGGGAGAGTGTCAGTTTCTTTCACTGTGCAAGTCCTTGTTTCCAGGGACCTGGAAGGACAGTGAGTGAATTCTCCTTGTGCTATATTGTGCTTAAAAAAAAACATTTTTTCTAGGGACAGAAAACTGTAGGTAGGGAGAGTGTCAGTTTCTTTCACTGTGCAAGTCCTTGTTTCCAGGGACCTGGAAGGACAGTGAGTGAATTCTCCTTGTGCTATATTGTGCTTAAAAAAAACATTTTTTCTAGGGACAGCAAACTGTAGGTAGGGAGAGTGTCAGTTTCTTTCACTGTGCAAGTAAGTCCTTGTTTCCAGGGACCTGGAAGGACAGTGAGTGAATTCTCCTTGTGCTATATTGTGCTTAAAAAAACATTTTTTCTAGGGACAGAAAACTGTAGGTAGGGAGAGTGTCAGTTTCTTTCACTGTGCAAGTAAGTCCTTGTTTCCAGGGACCTGGAAGGACAGTGAGTGAATTCTCCTTGTGCTATATTGTGCTTAAAAAAAAACATTTTTTCTAGGGACAGAAAACTGTAGGTAGGGAGAGTGTCAGTTTCTTTCACTGTGCAAGTCCTTGTTTCCAGGGACCTGGAAGGACAGTGAGTGAATTCTCCTTGTGCTATATTGTGCTTAAAAAAAAACATTTTTTCTAGGGACAGAAAACTGTAGGTAGGGAGAGTGTCAGTTTCTTTCACTGTGCAAGTCCTTGTTTCCAGGGACCTGGAAGGACAGTGAGTGAATTCTCCTTGTGCTATATTGTGCTTAAAAAAAACATTTTTTCTAGGGACAGAAAACTGTAGGTAGGGAGAGTGTCAGTTTCTTTCACTGTGCAAGTCCTTGTTTCCAGGGACCTGGAAGGACAGTGAGTGAATTCTCCTTGTGCTATATTGTGCTTAAAAAAAACATTTTTTCTAGGGACAGAAAACTGTAGGTAGGGAGAGTGTCAGTTTCTTTCACTGTGCAAGTCCTTGTTTCCAGGGACCTGGAAGGACAGTGAGTGAATTCTCCTTGTGCTATATTGTGCTTAAAAAAAACATTTTTTCTAGGGACAGAAAACTGTAGGTAGTGTGACAGCAGGAAGGTAAAGTCACCTGGTTGCATCCAGGGGGGTAGATATATTTCTCCCAGATTCAGGCTTTATGCCGACTTATACAACTAGGGAGTTGATGAAGCCCAGCTGAGGCTAGTGGGCTCATGGATGACTCATACCTCTAGAGAGAGGGCTGGGCGTCGTGCAGGCAGGGAGTTGATGAGACCAGCTGAAGCTTGTCAGCTCATTTAAGGCCTTTATAAAAACTCCCAGCTTCATTAGATGTTAGCTCATGCCTGGACCCAGACCTGTGTGGACTGTCTAGGGAGAGTGAACCCCTGTGCGGTGAGGCAAAGCCTGTGTGGCTATTTGTTTGGACTTTTACTAAACCAGGGACTTAGGGACTAGGACAGCACCAGGCTGATCCCAGTTGTTAGTTTAGGAAACCTGCATGTTTAGTCAGAGGTCAAACTGACCAGGATTTATTTTGTTTATGTTTCTTTTTGGCTTTGCTGTGTTTTTGTCACTGTACATAGAGAAATAAACCGCACCTTTTGATTTTGAAAACCACAACCTCCGTCTGCTGGCCCTGTTTTTGTGTGGGGAGCCCAACCAGGGGGTCACACACACCCGCTACCGAGTTAACCCCCTCACAGTTGGTGGAGAACCAGTGGCAGTTTTTTTTAAGCCAGCATGGAGGAGATACTGAAACAGCTGGCTCTAGCAAATGCCAATCAACAGCAGACAAATGCAGGTTTGCAAAGGAGCCTTGCAGCCCAGCAGCAAGCTCATCAACAAGCCCAGCAGCAATCTGAGGCCCGCTTCATAGACCTGTTACAGAAGCAAGAGCAGAGACTACAACAAATGGAAGCAGTAATGCAGCAACGTCCGCAGACCAGTGAGGAAAGCCGTCCCACTAATACCGCGTCCTTTGGGGTGAGTCGTTTATTGACAAAAATGACTGGAGAGGATGATCCAGAGGTATTTTTGACCACATTTGAAAGGACTGCTGAAAGAGAAAAGTGGCCTGAGGAGCAGTGGGCTGGACTGGTGGCTCCTCTGTTAACTGGTGAATCGCAGAAGGCTTACTATGACCTAGAGCCTGACCAAGCAAAAGACTATGTGATGCTAAAAGCTGAAATATTGGCAAGGCTGGGTGTTACCCTGGCTGTCCGGGCTCAGCGTGTGCATAACTGGACTTTCCAGCTTGGAAAACCCCCCAGGTCTCAAATGTATGATCTCATTCACCTGAGCAGGAAGTGGCTACAGCCAGAGACTTTGTCCGCACCGGAGATTGTGGAACGTGTTGTGATGGATCGTTTCTTGAGAGCTCTTCCTACCGCCATTCAAAAGTGGGTAAGCCATGGAGACCCAGAAACGGCCGGTAAACTTGTGGATCGTGTAGAGAGATACTTGGCTACAGAGAACCTGACGGCCTCTTCCAGAGACTCTCGGACTTTCCACCCTAAGACCAGACCATTACCAGGGGCGGATAAGAGGATTCCAAGGGGTGAGGGTGGAGAGAGTGAGAGGGTGGGAGCTCTACCCAAAGTTTGGCGAGAACAGCCTGGGAAGTCAGGGGCTCAAGAGGCAGCCAAATGGATTGTTTGCTACCGCTGCCGGCAAGCGGGACATATTGCAGCAAATTGCCCGGTTGTGGAGGAACCCATGCAATGTGACTTTCTGATGGACAGACGTCAGTCGCTGTGTGCGACAGTCGCATGCACTGCCATTCGGGGAACTGAGAAACATTTATGCAAAATGTGTATTAATGGTAGAAATGTTGTGGTATTACTGGATTCAGGTAGCCTTGTGACCCTGATAAAGGCTGAATTAGTTAAAACAGAGGTCTCTGGGAATAGCAAGGTAGCTGTTATTTGTGTGCATGGGGACACCCGAGAGTATCCAGTGACTACAGTGTGTTTCGAGACCCCCAAAGGTACCCTCTCTCATCCAGTGGGGTTAGTATCTCAATTACCGCATGATGCCATTGTGGGAAGGGATTTTCCGAAGTTCTGGGAACTGTGGGATGATCCTGAGCCCCCCACTGGTGCCCCTATGTACCAGGAATGTGATAGCCAGAACTCCTCTGAGAGTGGTGAGGACTCTCCAGAATTTCCCTTGTCAGTATTGGCAGGGGAGACTCAAGAAACTGGAGAGGAGCCCACCTCCTCAGACAAAAACCTACCGTCTGTGGAGTTTTCTGATCTGGAGGTTCACAGGGAAAATTTTGCCACAGAACAGTTAAAAGACCCCGCCCTAATAAAGGCACGGGAAAACGTAGTGGAAATAGATGGCGAGTTAGTGAACCCAGATAATACCTGCACTTACCCATACTTCAGCGTAGAGAAGGACCTACTGTATCGGGTGGCAAAAAGGGCAGAAGAAACCGTTGAGCAGCTTGTGGTGCCCAAACCTTACAGGAAGTTGGTGTTGGAGTTGGCCCATGGGCACATTCTTGGAGGTCATCTGGGGACAGAGAAAACCCGAGAGAGGGTATTACAGAGATTCTATTGGCCTGGGGTGATGAAGGACATAGAAAATTATTGTTCCTCCTGCCCTGTGTGTCAGAGGTCGGCCCCGATGCCACATTTCCGTAGCCCGCTGGTCCCTCTACCCATCATTGAGGTCCCGTTTGAGAGAATCGCAATGGATTTGGTAGGTCCTATAATCAAGTCCGCTAGGGGGCACCAGTACATATTGGTTATAATGGACTATGCCACCCGTTATCCAGAAGCGATCCCTCTCAGAAATACCTCGGCCAAAACCATAGCCAAAGAGCTATCTCTTGTTTTTAGCCGGGTGGGTATTTGTAAAGAACTGCTTACGGACCAAGGTACACCCTTTATGTCCCGGGTTATGAAAGAGCTGTGTAAATTGTTCAAAGTGACGCAATTGCGTACATCTGTGTATCACCCCCAAACCGATGGGCTGGTTGAAAGATTCAACAAAACCCTAAAACAAATGTTGAAGAAAGTGGTGGATAGAGATGGAAAGGATTGGGACTGTCTACTTCCTTATTTGATGTTTGCTATTAGGGAGGTGCCCCAATCCTCTACGGGATTCTCCCCCTTTGAGTTACTGTATGGGAGACACCCAAGAGGGCTGTTGGATATTGCCAAGGAAACTTGGGAAAGTGAGAGTTCTCCCCACAGGAGTGTGATTGAGCATGTCGCCCTGATGCAAGATCGAATTGCACAGGTAATGCCCATCGTGAAGGAACATTTGGCCCAAGCGCAGTTGGCACAGCAGAGAGTGTACAACCGTGGAGCAAAGACCCGTACCTTTTCCCCGGGGGATAGGATATTGGTACTTGTCCCTACGGTTGAAAGTAAATTCCTTGCCAAATGGCAAGGCCCCTACGAGATAATGGAAAAAGTGAGCGAAGTGAATTACAAGGTCAGACAACCAGGAAGGCGAAAGCCCGAACAGATATATCACGTTAATCTGTTGAAAGCCTGGAGGGATAGAGAGTCCCTGGTCGCAGAAACTTGGTCACCAGCTCAAACTGGTTGCGTGATTCCGGAGGTTGGAATAGCAGCCACCTTGTCACAACCCCAACAACAGGAGGTTAAGGAGTTTGTGCTTCGCAACAAGGAGGTGTTCTCTGAGCTGCCGGGACAAACATCTGGGGTAGAGCATGATATTATTACCCCGCCCGGTGAAAGGGTGAAGTTAAAACCCTATCGGATCCCAGAGGCCCGACGGGAGGCAATACGGGAGGAAGTACAGAAAATGCTGAACTTAGGGGTGATAGAGGAGTCCCAAAGTGATTGGTCTAGTCCCATTGTGTTGGTGCCTAAACCGGATGGGAGCTGGCGATTTTGTAACGATTTTCGTCAGTTGAACAAAGTTACAAAATTTGACACCTACCCCATGCCACGTATAGATGAGTTGATCGACCGGCTGGGAACAGCCCGATACATGACGACTCTTGACCTCACAAAAGGGTATTGGCAAATTCCCCTGGCCAAGTCGGCCAAAGAGAAAACCGCATTTGTAACCCCAGACGGGGCGTTCCAATATAAGAGAATGCCGTTCGGGTTACAGAATGCGCCGGCCACATTCCAGCGGAAAATGGACCAGATACTGAGGCCCCATCGGAAGTATGCTGCGGCTTACCTGGATGACGTAATTGTCCATAGCACAGATTGGGCCTCACATCTGCCAAAAGTGCAAGCAGTCCTAGACTCTATCCGGGAAGCGGGGTTTACGGCTAACCCCAAGAAGTGTACCATTGGGCAGGAGGAGGCCAAATATCTTGGGTACACCATTGGCAGGGGAGTGATAAAACCCCAACTCAACAAAGTCGAGGCCATCCAGAGTTGGCCACGTCCCAACAGCAAGAAGCAGGTACGGGCCTTTCTGGGAATCGCGGGTTATTATCGGCGCTTCATTCCCCACTTTGCTTCTAAGGCTGTGCCCCTAACCAACCTGACGAAAGGGAAAGGGTCGGTCATGATTAAATGGACCCCCGAGGCTGAGGCAGCATTCCAATTCTTGAAACAAGCCTTATGTAGCCAGCCAGTGTTGTACTCACCCGACTTCTCTAAAGACTTTGTCGTACAAAGTGATGCGTCAGATGTGGGGTTAGGAGCAGTATTGTCCCAGGTCTGGAACGGGGAAGAGCACCCAGTCATTTACCTCAGCAGGAAGTTGAAGTCCCATGAGGTAAATTACGCCACGGTTGAAAAGGAGTGTTTAGCGGTGAAGTGGGCTCTAGATTCCCTTCGGTACTATCTGCTAGGTAGGCACTTTGACATGGTTACGGATCACGCTCCGTTAAAGTGGATGGCTCAAAACAAGGAGACAAATAGAAGAGTGAATAGGTGGTTCCTGGCCCTACAGGAATTCAACTTCACAGTAAAGCATCGCCCTGGCGTTCAAATGGGGAATGTGGATGCTTTGTCTCGAGTACATGAATGCCTGATTGCTGGTGTTCCAACCCCAAGGTTAAAACAAGAGGGGGGGGTATGTGACAGCAGGAAGGTAAAGTCACCTGGTTGCATCCAGGGGGGTAGATATATTTCTCCCAGATTCAGGCTTTATGCCGACTTATACAACTAGGGAGTTGATGAAGCCCAGCTGAGGCTAGTGGGCTCATGGATGACTCATACCTCTAGAGAGAGGGCTGGGCGTCGTGCAGGCAGGGAGTTGATGAGACCAGCTGAAGCTTGTCAGCTCATTTAAGGCCTTTATAAAAACTCCCAGCTTCATTAGATGTTAGCTCATGCCTGGACCCAGACCTGTGTGGACTGTCTAGGGAGAGTGAACCCCTGTGCGGTGAGGCAAAGCCTGTGTGGCTATTTGTTTGGACTTTTACTAAACCAGGGACTTAGGGACTAGGACAGCACCAGGCTGATCCCAGTTGTTAGTTTAGGAAACCTGCATGTTTAGTCAGAGGTCAAACTGACCAGGATTTATTTTGTTTATGTTTCTTTTTGGCTTTGCTGTGTTTTTGTCACTGTACATAGAGAAATAAACCGCACCTTTTGATTTTGAAAACCACAACCTCCGTCTGCTGGCCCTGTTTTTGTGTGGGGAGCCCAACCAGGGGGTCACACACACCCGCTACCGAGTTAACCCCCTCACAGTAGGGAGAGTGTCAGTTTCTTTCACTGTGCAAGTCCTTGTTTCCAGGGACCTGGAAGGACAGTGAGTGAATTCTCCTTGTGCTATATTGTGCTTAAAAAAAACATTTTTTCTAGGGACAGAAAACTGTAGGTAGGGAGAGTGTCAGTTTCTTTCACTGTGCAAGTCCTTTTTTCCAGGGACCTGGAAGGACAGTGAGTGAATTCTCCTTGTGCTATATTGTGCTTAAAAAAAAACATTTTTTCTAGGGACAGAAAACTGTAGGTAGGGAGAGTGTCAGTTTCTTTCACTGTGCAAGTCCTTGTTTCCAGGGACCTGGAAGGACAGTGAGTGAATTCTCCTTGTGCTATATTGTGCTTAAAAAAAACATTTTTTCTAGGGACAGAAAACTGTAGGTAGGGAGAGTGTCAGTTTCTTTCACTGTGCAAGTCCTTGTTTCCAGGGACCTGGAAGGACAGTGAGTGAATTCTCCTTGTGCTATATTGTGCTTAAAAAAAACATTTTTTCTAGGGACAGAAAACTGTAGGTAGGGAGAGTGTCAGTTTCTTTCACTGTGCAAGTCCTTGTTTCCAGGGACCTGGAAGGACAGTGAGTGAATTCTCCTTGTGCTATATTGTGCTTAAAAAAAACATTTTTTCTAGGGACAGAAAACTGTAGGTAGGGAGAGTGTCAGTTTCTTTCACTGTGCAAGTCCTTGTTTCCAGGGACCTGGAAGGACAGTGAGTGAATTCTCCTTGTGCTATATTGTGCTTAAAAAAAACATTTTTTCTAGGGACAGAAAACTGTAGGTAGGGAGAGTGTCAGTTTCTTTCACTGTGCAAGTCCTTGTTTCCAGGGACCTGGAAGGACAGTGAGTGAATTCTCCTTGTGCTATATTGTGCTTAAAAAAAACATTTTTTCTAGGGACAGAAAACTGTAGGTAGGGAGAGTGTCAGTTTCTTTCACTGTGCAAGTCCTTGTTTCCAGGGACCTGGAAGGACAGTGAGTGAATTCTCCTTGTGCTATATTGTGCTTAAAAAAAACATTTTTTCTAGGGACAGAAAACTGTAGGTAGGGAGAGTGTCAGTTTCTTTCACTGTGCAAGTCCTTGTTTCCAGGGACCTGGAAGGACAGTGAGTGAATTCTCCTTGTGCTATATTGTGCTTAAAAAAAACATTTTTTCTAGGGACAGAAAACTGTAGGTAGGGAGAGTGTCAGTTTATTTCACTGTGCAAGTCCTTGTTTCAAGGGACAGAGAAGGACACCTGAAGGTAGCCCTTATTGCTTTTTTCCCATCTCCCTGCAGGCCATCTATTAGAATGTCTGGAAGGCAAACAAGGAGAGGCAGACAGTCAGGAGGCAATAAAAGAGGGCAAGCAGGCTCTGTGTCTGGGGGCAACAGTGCTGGTCGTGGACGCGGTGCATTGTCATCAGCACATGGCCATGGGACACGCTTGTCCTTCTTTTCGGCAGCTGGACATGTTGAGCCACATCATGCCGAAGACTTGGTAGAGTGGATGACCAAGCCCTCCTCCTCCTCCTCATCCTCTCTCACCCAGGCTCAGGGTACTGGCAAAGCAGCTGCCAAAGCGTCCTCTTCCCTGGTATCAATGTCAGACTCATCATCAGTCACTCCTTCCCTAGACCCACCATGTCCTCCTCCTGAGGAGTCCCCCGAACTGTTTGAGCACAGTGTTGGGTACATGCTCCAGGAGGATGCCCAGCGTTTCGAAGGGTCTGATGATGAAACCCAGCTACAGGAAGGCAGTAGGGTGAGAGCAGACAGAGGGGATGCTCAAGAAGGACACCAATCTGGCAGTCATGTTCCAGCAGCTGCAGCATACTGCCAGATTGGCTCCAGTGATGAGGAGGGAGGGGATGATGAGGTCACTGACTCCACGTGGGTGCCTAATAGGAGAGAGGAGGAGGAGGATGAGGAGGAGGCACATCTCCAACGAGACAGGATGCCCTTTGGTGGCCAGCGTAAGGGCAGTACACCGACGGAATCACACCGCAGAGCTCCGCCTGTGCAGGGCGCTGCCTCTGCCCGTCATTCAAAAAGTTCCTTGGTGTGGGCCTTTTTTGAGGCTAGTGCATCAGATCGCACAGCTGCTGTTTGCAACATATGTCTCAAGCGTATATCGCGTGGCCAAAACATCAGCCGCTTGGGTACCACATGCCTGACCAGACATATGTTGACCTGCCATGCAGCTCGTTGGCAAGCCTACCTCAAAGACCCACACCAAAGAACAAAGCGGACCTCTCCTTGCACCGCATCAGCTGGGATCTCCAACCCCACTATAACTTCAGTCCTCTCTGAAACATGCACTGAGAGGAATGAAGGTGTAGAATTAGGCGTGTCACAGCCAAGTACTTGCGGCCACTCTGCTAGCAGTACACCGACGTCCGATTCTAGCAGGCAAATTTCCCTGCCCCAGCTGCTGGACCGTCGAAAGAAGTTCACTCCCAGCCATCCACATGCCCAGCGGTTGAATGCTAGCTTGGCTAAATTGCTAGCGCTTCAACTGCTGCCTTTTCAGTTGGTAGACTCGGCCCCCTTCCGTGAGTTTGTGCAATGTGCGGTTCCTCAGTGGCAGGTTCCCAAACGCCACTTTTTCTCACGGAAGGCTATTCCGGCTCTCTACCGGCATGTGGAAGGCAATGTCTTGGCCTCGCTGGACAGGGCGGTCAGCGGTAAGGTGCATATTACCGCTGACTCATGGTCCAGCAGGCATGGACAGGGACGTTACCTTTCTTTCACGGCCCATTGGGTCACTCTTTTGGCAGCTGGGAAGGATGCAGGACAAGGTGCAGTAGTGTTGGAGGTTGTCCTACCGCCACGCCTCCAAAATGCTACTACTGGTTGTGACACACCTCTCTCCTCCACCCCCTCCTCTTCTTCTTCCTCCATGGCCTCTTCCTGTGGTTTGTCCTATGAACCAGCGGTGCTCCGTAGCCGTTCACGGGGCTACGCAAGTACGCAGGCAAAAAGATGCCATGCCGTGCTTGCGCTGGTGTGTTTGGGGGACAGAAGCCACACTGGGGCAGAGGTCCTGTCTGCTCTGCAGGGCCAGGCCGAGAGGTGGTTGACGTCACGCCAGCTTAAGCCAGGAATGGTGGTTTGCGACAATGGTACCAACCTCCTCTCCGCCCTCCGACAGGGACAACTGACCCATGTGCCCTGTGTGGCTCACGTCCTTAACCTGGTGGTGCAGCGGTTCTTGGGCAGGTACCCGGGCTTACAGGATGTCCTGAGGCAGGCCAGGAAAGTCTGTGTGCATTTCCGCAGATCTTATAATGCCAGTGCTCGCCTGGCTGAGCTGCAAAAGGAGTTGAACCTGCCCAAGAACCGCCTTATATGTGACATGCCCACCAGGTGGAACTCAACGTTGGCCATGCTGCAGCGGCTGCACACGCAGCAGAGGGCCATCAATGAGTACCTGTGCGACTACGGCACCAGGACAGGGTCAGGGGAGCTTGGTTTTTTTTCTCCACGCCAGTGGGGCATGATCAGGGATGCATGCACTGTCCTGGCACCATTTGAGGAGGCCACGAGGATGGTGAGCAGTGACAGTGCATGCATCAGTGACACTGTACCTCTTGTCCACCTGTTGGAGCACACGCTGCGTGGAATAATGGACAGGGCACTTGAGGCAGAACAGAGGCAGGAAGAGGAGGACTTCCTTGCCTCTCAAGGCCCCCTTTACCCAGACAGTGTTCCTTCTGTCCCACCCATCGCACAGGAAGAGGAAGAGGAGGAGGAGGAGGAGGAGGAGGAGGATTGTGTCAGCATGGAGGTGGAGGCTGGCACTCAGCATCATCAGCAGCAGTCTTTTAGGGATGATTTACAGTCCCAAGAAACCAGTGGACTTGTACGTGGCTGGGAGGAGGTGACTGCGGATCATGTCGTCCTTAGTGACCCAGAGGACTCCGGAGCGAATGCCTCAGCAAACCAACGCTGCATGGCCTCCCTGATCCTGCAAAGTCTGCGGAAGGATCCTCGTATTCTTCGGATCAAGGAGAGGGACCATTACTGGCTGGCCACTCTCCTTGATCCACGGTACAAGGGTAAGGTTGCGGACCTTATGTTACCGTCGCAGAGGGAGCAGAGGATGAGACAACTCCGGGAGGCCTTGCAGAAAGGTCTGTGCAACGCGTTCCCAGAGACTGGGAGGTTACAAACTCCTGGTCCAGGACAACGAGTTGCTGAGGCTTCGGCCAGTCAAAGAAGGAGCGGTGGGGAAGGTGGCCGTCTGACCGATGCGTTCAGACAATTCTTTAGTCCGCAGCCCCAAAGTATGATTGGTTCCAGCAACCATCGCCAGCGTCTGATAAACATGGTGCAGGAATATCTAGGGGCAAGGTCAGACTTGGACACCTTCCCCACCGAAAATCCTCTGGCTTACTGGGTCTTGAGGATGGATCACTGGCCAGAGCTTGCACAGTATGCAATTGAGCTACTGGCCTGTCCTGCATCCAGCGTTCTTTCGGAACGCACATTCAGTGCTGCTGGAGGATTTGTCACGGATCACAGGGTGCGCCTGTCCACCGACTCGGTTGATCGACTGACTTTCATCAAGATGAACCAGTCTTGGATCACCACCAGCTACCACACACCTGATGCTGATATAACAGACTAATTGATTTTAACATGTCACGTCCCTTCAAGACTGATGCTGATGCTGAGTGCCTGTGCTGTTATGTTGACTGGCTATCCTCCTCCTCCGAGTCCTCAATGATACGATTGATGATGATAGCTTGGAAGATCATTTTTGTTTATGGGTGCCGCCACCAGTGGCTAAGGCCCAATTTTTCAGCCCCTGTTTTACAGGGGCGTGTACTTACAATTTTTTTAGCAATAATTTGCCATAGGGCTCATTGCTGTGCTCCAAGTACAGTATCTGTGAGGGGTTGTAGTGTTGTGCCACCAGTGCCTAAGGCCCAATTTTTCAGCCCCTGTTTAACAGGGGCGTGTCATTACAATTTTTGAAGCAATACTTTGCAACAGGGCTCATTGCTGTGCTCCAAGTACAGTATCTGTGAGGGGTTGTAGTGTTGTGCCACCAGTGCCTAAGGCCCAATTTTTCAGCCCCTGTTCAACAGGGGCATGCAATTACAATTCTTGATGTAATAATTCACAGCAGGGCCCATTCCTGCACCCACCAAGAGTAAGTCTGAGGGCTTACAGTGTTGTGGCAACGCCACCACCACCACCACCACGAAAGGCCCAATTTTTCAGCCCCTGTTCAAAAGGGGCATGTAATTACAATTCTTGATCTAATAATTCACAGCAGGGCCCATTCCTGCACCCACCAAGAGTAACTCTGAGGGCTTACAGTGTTGTGGCAACACCACCACCACCACCACCACCACGAAAAGCCCAATTTTTCAGACCCTGTTCAACAGGGGCATGCAATTACAATTCTTGATCTAATAATTCACAGCAGGGCCCATTGCTGCACCCACCAAGAGTAACTGTCAGGGCTTACAGTGTTGTGGCACCAGCACCACCATCAAAGACCCAATTTTTACTACCACTGTTCAAGAATTATATGTAATTAAAATTCATGATATAATAGTTGACAGCAGGGCGTTCCAGCACCAACCAAGAGTAACTGTGAGTGCTTACAGTGTTGTGCCAACACCAACAACTAAGGGGCCTATTTCTGCAGAGTATATACGGCAGGTCCCTACTTTCAAACATCCAACTTACAAACGACTCCTACTTGCAAACGAAAGAAGACAACAGGAAGTGAGAGGAAATCTACCCCTAGGAAGGAAAATTCTCTCCTGTAAGAATAAATATGGGAGAAAGGTGTCTCCTCTGTACTGATGCTTTATCAGCAATCCTTGTTTCAAGAAAAACACCACATTTCAAAAACAGTTGTCATTGGGACGGAAAGTGAGGTGAAATGTTCTGAACAGGGGCACAGACAGCAAAACAAATGTTACAGGGGTGATAACCCTTACCTATGTTTCCCAAAAAGTTTAAAAATAGATTTTTGGGCTGGAGCTACACTTCAACAATGTACCTGTTCAAAATTACAAACACATTCTACATAAGAACAAACCTACAGTCCCTGTCTTGTATGCACCGCCTGTATACGGCTGTTCAGAGTATATAGGGCCTTTTTTATTTTATGTGCGGGGTTCCACTTAATATCCATACAAGACCCAAAGGGGCTGGTAATGGGCTGGGGTAGGGGGGGGGGGTCATGGGGTAGCTATGCCATTTTTCTTAAAGATTTTCATCCATATTACCGGGACCAGACATTACATTAAAGCCGCAAGAAGTTTTAAATGGCTTTTTTTTCCTTTAGAAGTGTCATTTTGTGCAGGGACAGTTCTAAACACGGGAAACACGTGGCACTTCACAGGCATACTTTAGACACCCCCCAGGTACGATATTTAAAGGAATATTTGACTTTTTTTTTTCACTTTATGCATCATTAAAATGACTGCTCCCGAAAAACGACCGTTTTTAAAACTTCTTTTTGCATTGATACATGTCCCCTGGTGCAGAACCCGGGTTCCCAAACCCTTTTTAGGACAATAACATGCATAATAGTTGTTATAATTAGCACTTTAGAATTTGAACGTTCGCATCCATTGTATTTAATAGGGTTCTAATGTTCGTACGAACTTTCGGTCCGTTCGCGGGTTCTGGTGCGAACCGAACCCGGGGGTGTTCGGCTCATCACTACTCCTTTCCTGCCCAGTGATGTAATGTTCACATTGCTATAGCTAATATAAATAGTAAAAGGCCGTGTTCATCAGCAATTGTTCAGCCAATACCCAATGTCCAAAAGGCAAAGCTCACTCCCAGTATAGTATGGCTCCCCTCTTTTATTTTAGACTGAAGAACATATGTTTAAACCAACAGCCAGACACCAGCTTGTGAACACCTTCCTCAGCTGGTGTCCAGTACTCAGTGCCAGATAGTGCCAGATAGGCTAATGCACTCACGACAGTCTTAAGCTTTTATCATTATTATTAATGAATAGTTTGTAGCTCTTTAGGGTAGGGAATTCCAGATAATGCCAGTATAGAAGCAGATATAAGCTTTGTTTAAATTTATTACAAATTCTATACAATCTGAACAATGCAACAGAGATCATGACAGCCAAAAAAAAATTCAACTACATATGCTACAAAGTGTTAAGAAGGACCAGATGTTGAGTAGACCACCCTTGTTAATACCATCGACAGCTGCTTTTAATTGGAGATAGAAGAATGTTATGGTGTATTTCCATTTTTTTCTAATAAAGCAACTAGTGGGCGGTAAAAGTTGTTCTAGAACATGAATGACTCATTGAGAAATTCTTTCGTATACGAATGCAATATGGGATTTCAGTAATATTAGTTGATGCCAACTTTAGGTAGCAATGGATTAAATAAACAATGATACCGTTTATTATTGTGAAAATCAATACAATAATATAATATAAAATGCAATATGCTCCAGAAAGTGAAAAGTCATTTTGTGTTCTTTAGTTAATACACATCTAAGTAAGATATAGTATAGCAAAGTGATACAAAAAGCATGTAAACATTTAAAGAAACCCCATGAAAATTAATGTTGTGTTGGCAATTCCAATGAAGTGTATGAAATGCTTTGTAGCCACAAACCTGAAATGTTGTCAGGAAGTTCTGAAGTTCTTCATCTAGTACTTTTCCAACAGTAAGTACAAAACATATAGAAACTTCTTCAAAACAGAGCATGGTAACCAGGTATGATTGCCAAAGTTGGCAATGGTTTGGTGTAATGGCATTACCGAGCTGTATCCTTGTTAGGATGTCTTTAATACATAATCTCAGTTCTGGTTATGCTTGTGAACAATGACAACCAGCACACACCCTACCAATCAGCAAACAGCTTTTAAACAAAGGACTTCATGGCATAAATTTAAAAAATATATGTTTCAATTGCACAACCATGTCAAGGTACCTCTATGATGTGTAGTCCAAAACTCAACGCAGAACTCCGGGGGGGGGGGGGGGGGGTTGCTGTGCCCAGGGAGGAACCAAAAGGCTATACTTACCTGAAATGTCAATCCTCCAGAAAACAGCACTCCCCCACGTATAGCAGTGGACTTTCCCTGCCGTCCTCAGGTCCAGAGCCGGTCTATGGGCATGATGATGTCAGGAACAGTCCAATCACAAGACTGCTAACATGCGAGGGGCGAAGCGGCAGGGACCAGTTTTGCCCTCGTAGGAAGGGCGGATTAGATGCGTATATTTCGGCTCTCTCATCTCTCATCCCCTAGACAAAAATGAGCAATTAACCCATGCAGTGCAAATTTTTTCCCAGAGTTCTGCTTTAAAGTTGATGTAAACACTAACAATACAGGGGGTCCCCGACTTACGAACGCCCGACATACGAATGACTCCTACTTATGAATGGGACGCTGCGGGGAAAATGACGGAAATGTCCGTAATTGTCGTTCTGCGCATGCGCGGCCGTTCGACGGAACATCGGAAAACATCGAAAAAGTCCGAAATTGCCGTTCTGCGCATGCGCGGCCCGACTTGCGAACATTTCCGGCTTACAAACAAGGGGAAAGTCCCTAACCCGTTCATAAGTCGGGGACCCCTGTATAAATTTTGATATGTCTGTTCATTAAAGTGGTTGTAAAGCCTAATCATTTTTTTTTAAGGTACATTTTTTTTTAGGTGTCAGCATCTCCCCTCACCCCCCCCCTTTTTACTTACCTGAGCCCTCATTCGATTCAGCGCTGTGCATGTCTACAGCTCTTCTCTCCCCTCACTTCCGGGTCTCCATTGGCTCCCAGTGCTGTCAATCAAAGCCAGTGACGAGGGAGCTGGGGGCGGGGCCAAGTCCCACTGTCTGTGTCAATGGATGCAGCAGTGGGGCTTGGGTGCGAGCATACACGAGTTCCCCCTTGGAAAACAACGATCCATGGGGGCATTGGACAAAGGGTAGGACGCAGGAGCGCCGGCGGGGGACCCGAAAAGAAGAGGATCGTGGCCACTCTGTACAATTCTATTGAACGGAGCAGGTAAGTATAGACATGTTTGTTATTTATTTAAAAACAAAATAACCTTTACAATCACTTTAAAGCCCTGTACACACGATCGGTTTTACCGATGGACTTTTTTCATCGGACAAACCGATCGTGTATGGGCCCCATCGTTTTTTTTTTCCATCGGTGTAAAAAAATAGAACATGTTTTAAATTTATCCGATGGAAAAAAAAACGATAGCAAATTACTATCGTCTGTGGGGAACTCCATCGGATAAAAACCCACGCATGCTCAGAATCAAGTCGACGCATGCTCAGAAGCATTGAACTTAATTTTTCTTGGCTTGTCGGAGTGTTTTACGTCACAGCGTTTGGAACGGACGTTTTTTGGACTGATGGTGTGTAGGCAAGACTGATGGAAGTCAGCTTCATCGGAATTCCGATGGCAAAATCCATCGGTTAAAAATCCATAGGAAATCCGATCATGTGTACAGGGCTTAAGTGTGAAAAAAAAACATTGATCCTGACAAACAGCGAGTGAACTTCCAACTTCCTGTGCACTTTGCTTGTGCTAACTGTGATCAGTTAGCATTGTTCATAGATATCTCTGTGGACTTCCATACACCTCCCATCTATGTTATAGAGATGAGGAGATTGGGGAGATTGGTGCTCTGTAGTCTTGATATACTTCCTGTCCTATGATGACAGCGCTGCTTGTCTGTAACATAATACAATGAGTGAGTGTTGTCACTCTAGTACAGTAGGTGTATTATTGCCAGGACCATCAGGTGAACAAAAATGTAAAAGTCTGGAAAAAGAAAACTAATACAGCCACCACATCTGAGGATTGCAATATGTTACATTTTTCTTCTTGGGTTTAGATATACTTTAAGGCTGGGTTCACATCTGTCCATGACCGCTTTCGTCTATAAAAATGCATAAAAAAAATCGGACATGCCTTATTTTTACCAACGCAGTGTAATGCTGAGCTCATACAGTGGGGATCGAAAGTTTGGGCACCCCAGGTAAAAATGTGTATTAATGTGCATAACGAAGCCAAGGAAAGATGGAAAAATCTCCAAATGGCATCAAATTACAGATTAGACATTCTTATAATATGTCAAAAAAAGTTAGATTTTATTTTCATCATTTACACTTTTTAAAATGACAGAAAACAAAAAAATGGCGTCTGCAAAAGTTTGGGCACCCTGCAGAGTTAATATCTTGTACTGCCCCCTTTGGCAAGTATCACAGCTTGTAAACACTTTTTGTAGCCAGCCAAGAGTCTTTCAATTCTTGTTTGAGGTATCTTTGCCCATTCTTCCTTACAAAAGTCTTCCAGTTCTTTGAGATTTCTGGGCTGTCTGTCACGCACTGCTCTTTTAAGGTCTATCCATAGGTTTTCAATAATGTTGAGGTCAGGAGATTGTGAAGGCCATGGCAAAACCTTCAGTTTACGCCTCTTGATGTAATCCCCCCTGGATTTTGAGGTGTGTTTAGGATCATTATCCATTTGTAGAAACCATCCTCTCTTTAACTTCAGCTTTTTCACAGATGGAATTAAGTTACCATCCACAATTTGCTGAAATTTTATTGAATCCATTTTTCCTTCTACTCGTGAAATGTTCCCTGTGCCACTGGCTGCAATACAACCCCAAAGCATGATTGATCCACCCCCATGCTTAACAGTTGGACAGAGGCAGTAGTGCATTTAGGTTTTGTGCTGCCCTAGGCCTGACTAAACTCGTGCACCCCCTAATTTAAATATGACCCACCCCTTCCTGTCAAGGCCACACCCCTTGCAGTTTAAGACCCACCCTAAAAATTTTGAGTGGGGACACTAGTTATGAGGGCCTGGGGGGGGGGGACAATGGATTCCCTTAATTTGCATAGATTTCCTCTCACTTCCTGTTTGGCTATGGGGCAGGAAGTGAAGGGAAATCTCTGCAATGGGACAGGGATGGTAAAAAATAAACTGACCGGGGCTATAACCCTCCCTTACTTTATCCAAAATGAAAAAAAAAAAGTATTGCCTATAGTTCTACGTTAAGCACAAATTTCTGATAATTTTATGGAGAGGACTAAGAAGATATGACCATGCCAATGGTGCAGCAGAAAACATATAGCACAGTGAGAAGGGTTTGTGGTACAGGTTGATAGGACAGTCAAAATTAGAAAATTAGAAGCACCGCCCCCCCACAGTTGCGGAATGCTGGCCGCCCGCATACCGGAAGCAGTGCGGCTGCTTTATGGGAGCGCTAGAATAATTTACCTCTCTGCCCAGCCCGCCCCATAAGACTGGAGCTACACTAACAGTGTAGCGCAAGCCGGCAGGGACTCTTTCCGTGCTGCCCCCCTGCAAAGTGCTGCCCTAGGCCTGGGCCTTGTTGGCCTAGGCCAGGATACAGCGTTGGACAGAGGTTCTTTTCATTCAATTCTGTGCCCTTTCTTCTCCGAACGTACCTTTGCTCGTTCCGGCCAAAAAGTTCTATTTTAACCTCATCGGTTCACAGAACTTGTTTCCAAAATGCCTCAGGCTTGTCTATATGTTTATTTGCAAAGTTCAAATGCTGATTTTTGTGGTGAGGACGTAGAAGAGGTTTTCTTCTGATGACTCTTCCATGAAGACCATATTTGTACAAGTATCTCTTTATAGTGGAATAGTGTACCACAACTCCAGTGTCTGCCAGATCTTTCTGGAGGGATCGTGCAGTCAAACGTGGGTTTTGAATTGCTTTTCTCACAATCCTGTGAGCTGTTCGGTCTGATATTTTTTCTTGGTCTTCCAGATCTTGCTTTAACTTCCACTGTTCCTGATGACTGCCATTTCTTAATTACATTCCGAACAGAGGATATTGACATCTGAAAACGCTTTGAGCCTTCTCCAGCTTTGTGAGCGTCAACTATTTTCAGTTTCAGTTTTCTAGACAACTGCTTAGAAGAACCCATGGTGCTGATTGTTGGGGCAAGGTCAGATGAGTCTGGCCATTTAAAACCTTTGAGATTGACATCACCTGGTCTTCCCAGACGATGATTGAGAACAATCCATGACACTGGCAGGTCTCAGCTTTGCAAAGGGGGCAGTGCATGCTATAAATTATGCAGGGTGCCCAAACTTTTGCAGACACCATTTTTTAGTTTTCTGTCATTTTGAAAGTGTAAATGATGGAAATAAAATCTAACTTTTTTTGACATATTATAAGAATGTCTAATCTGTAATTTGAAGCCATTTGGAGATTTTTCCATCTTTCCTTGGCTCCGTTATGCACGTTAATACACATTTTTACCTGGGGTGCCCAAACTTTCGATCCCCACTGTATATGAAAAGTCTCACTGGACTTATGCATAATTTGAATTCACAAGAAGCTTACTTTGTACTTATCCTTATACTCCCAGTAGGCACAGGGGATCCAAGTTTCATATTAAATGAACAACATGAATATTTACCTAATGCACAAAAGATCATTAAAGCGGAGTTCCACCCAAAAATTGAACTTCCGCTGTCCAGATTCGCCCCCCCGGTGTCACATTTGGCACCTTTCAGGGGGGAGCAGATACCTGTCTAATACAGGTATTTGCACCCACTTCCGGGCATAGATAGCCGCATTATCTGCGGGTATCTACGCCACTCCCCCCCCCGCTGTCTTCTCACTCCCCCCCCCCCCCCCCCCGCTGTCTTCTAGGAGACACACAGGTCCCAGAAGACAGCAGGGACCATTCGGATTGTGCAGCGCTGCTTGCGCATGCGCAGTAGGTAACCAGGAAGTGAAGCCGCAAGGCTTCACTTCCTGATTCCCTTACTGAAGATGGCGGCGGCAGCATCCAAGGGCCGAGGGACGGGTCGGCTTTGGGTGCCGACATCGCGGGTGCCCTGGACAGGTAAATGTCCTTATTTTAAAAGTCCGCAGCTGCAGTATTTGTAGCTGCTGACTTTGAAAAAAAAAAAAAAATTGGCAGACCTCCGCTTTAAACTTGTAATTCAAATATAATAAAAAACAAATTCTGCCCATATTGTTCTCAGTGTCACTCTGTAAGCAATCATGCACATTTTACAATGAATTTGTGCTCTGTCTGCAAATGTCAGGAATGCGTGCGTTTCCTGTTTTCTCCCTTTTTTGACAGGATCTCTTCAGTCTGAGAAAATACAGCTTTTACAGACATCTGGCCTTTTTGGGCTGCATGTTAGGCTGGGGCCTGTATGTGAAATCTGGCTATCTTTAGCTTGGTCTCCCAAGACAACAAAGCAGGTTCATGTACAAGCAGTCTTATTAGCTCGTCCTGGTGATTGTCTGAGGAAATGTAAACAGTTTGAAGCTTTTATGTTTATTTATAAAATGCAATTAAAGCCAAACTCAGTTTACATCCTCTCCCATATGACAGGAGAAATCATATGGCATTTTACTGGATGTCCGATTCCTTTGCTTTGGTACAAGGATGATTACAGTGTTCTTTTTGCTTTTGTTTGTAAATGTAAATAAATTGTCAGCGGAAATATTCAGGAAAAAAAAAAACACCACGTTTCAAAGCAGGATTTCTCTTCACGTGGGAAGTAAAATGTAGATTTTTTTTTTTAGCTGTCTGTAACTGCAGACTGGGCCTTCCGACCTGCCTCAGAAATGGGCTTAGGTGAGTTGAAACATATAGTATTTTACCTTTACACGCACTTGAACTTTCATGGCATCCCAGTCTTAGATCGTAGGGTTCAATATTGAGTTGGTCCACTCTTTGCAGCTATAACAGCTTCAACTCTTCTGGAAAGACTGTCCACAAGGTTTAGAAGTGTGTCTATAGGAATGTTTGACCATTCTTCCAGAAGCGCATTTGTGAGGTCAGTCACTGTTGGATGAGACAGCCTGGCTCGCAGTCTCAGCTCTAATTCATCCAAATTGTGTTCCATCAGGTTGAGGTCAGGACTCTGTACAGGCCAGTCAAGTTCCTCCACCCCAAACTCGCTCATCCATGTCTTTATGGACCTTGCTTGTTGCACTGGTGCACAGTCATGTTGGAACAGGAAGGGTAAGGTGACCAGATTTTTAAAATGAAATCCGGGGACATCTTTTTTTTTTTACTAGTAATGGCGCCAATCAGCGACTCTCTGCCCGTCGCCGCCGCCCGCCTCACGGCCTGTCAAATCTTACTCTTCGGGCCCCGGCTACTACTGGGTGGGGAGAGGAGGAAGATCACTCCACCAGGGAAGGCAAGGAGATAAGCAGGCAGGCGGCTGGCTGGGACTTGAGCCAAGGCAGAAGAAAATGCGAGCGGAGCAGAATGGGCATGCACCCGAAACTGAAGAAATATTCCCTCTGCTCCGACCAGCACATGATCATCAGAAAGGGGCACAGATAATTGAAAAAAATACACCCCCTAAGCTAGTAGTTTTTTTTATTCTGCACTGACTGTCTTTGAAATTGCCCCAGCCCCTGTTCAAATCCAATCCGGGGACAGACTTGGTCCGGGGACAGTGTCCTCAATCCAAGGATGTCTGGTCACCCTATGGCCCCCATCCCCAAACTGTTCCCACAAAGTTGGGTGCATGAAATTGTCCAAAATATCTTGGTATGCTGGTATTCACTGGAACTAAGGTGCCAAAACAACCCCACACCATAATTCTCCATCCACCAAATGATTTGGAGGGATGTCCCAATACTTTTGACAATCTAGATTGGATGAGCGAGTTTGGGATGGAGGAACTTGACTGGCCTGCACAGAGTCCTGACCTCAAACCGACAGAACACAATTTGGATAAATTAGAGCGGAGACTGCGAGCCAGGCCTTCTCGTCCAACATCAGTGCCTGACCTCACAAATGCGCTTCTGGAAGAATGGTCAAACATTCCCATAGACACACTCCTAAACCTCGTGGACAGTATTCCCAGAAGATTTGAAGCTGTTATAGCTGCAAAGGGTGGGCCAACTAATATTGAACCATACGGACTAAGACTGAAATGCCATTAAAGTTCATATGCGTGTAAAGACAGGTGTCCCAATACTTTTGGCAATATAGTGTATGACTAAAAAAGACTCCTATACTTACATAGTAGGTAAGGTTGAATAAAGACAACAGTCCATCCAGTCCAACCTGTGTAGGTGTGTGTGTGTCAGCGTCAACAATCATTTCCCATATCCTTGTATGTTGTGTTCTTTAAGATGCATGTCCAAAAGTCTTTTAAAAATATCCATACTCCCCGCTGACACCACCACTTGTGAAAGAGAGTTCCACTGCGCATGCACCTCTCCCCCGAAAACAAGGAAGAAACAGGAACTGGGCTTCAGATGCCCACACATATAATGGAAAATGGCCAGAACATGACATGCAGCATATAAGGCAAGTGATTACTATGATTTGCTGATCGATTGGGGAGCTGTTATTATGTTTAATGGAATGTTTTATGTAAATAATTTTAACTTGCAAAAAAATATGCCCGTAACCCTGCTTTAAGATCAAACCGCTTCTCCTCCAATCTCATTGTGTGGCCCTGTGTCCTCTTACAACCCCTGAGATTGAATAGTTTTTTTCCTATGCTGAGGTCACCATTGAGGTGTTTGTAAATCTCTATCATGTCCCCTCTCAAGAGTCTTTTCTCTAGTGAGAATAAATGTAGCGCTTGTAGTCGCTCCTTGTATTTGAGGTCCTCCATCCCCCTTTTTAATTTAGTTGCCCTTCTTTGGACTCTCTCCAGCTCCAGCAAATCCCCTCTGAGGACTGGTGACCAGAACTGGACGGAATACTCCAGATGTGGCCTAACCAGAGTTTTATAAAGTGCAAGGATTATAGTTTTATCTCTGGAGTATATCCCCTTTTTTTATACATGCTAATATTCTGCCCGCTTTGGTAGCTGCAGCTTGCATTGCATGCTATTGCTCAGTCTATTTTCCACTAGGACCCCCCGATCTTTCTCCTTCCTTGATTCCCTCAGAGGTTCTCCCCCTAGTGAGTAGTTTGTGTTTATGTTCTTAGCCTTAATGTTACCTTATATTCTAATGCCCTGTACACACGATCGGAGTATCCGATGGTCTAAAATCCGATGGAATTTTTCATCGGAATTCCGTTCAAGTTGTCTTGCATACACACTGTCAGACTAAATTCCGACGGTCCGAAACACGGTGACGAAAAACACTCAGATGAGCCGAGAAAAATGAAGTTCAATGCTTCCGAGCATGCGTTGACTTGATTCTGAGCATGCATGGGTTTTTTCTCCGTCGGAGTTCCACACAGACGATAGGAATTTCCTATCGTTTTTTTTTCCATCGGACAAATTTAAAACATGTTCTATTTCTAAACACTGATGGAAAAAAGTAGATGGGGCCCACACACAATCGGAATTTCCGATGAAACAAGTCCATCTGACTTTTTTCATTGGAGATTTTGATCGTGTGTACAAGGCATTAGCCTTATTTTCTTTCTTTAAAAAGTCTTTGCTAGAGCCCACCAATCCCAACAACCTAAGATCCAACATCTTGCTCCTGTGTTCCTCCAAACTCCTAGAATGGCTAGTGTACAACCATCTGAGCTACCATCTCACTGACCCCTTTCAGTCTGGATTTTGCCTGAAACACTACGTAGGAACTGCTCTCTTAAAACTCAATAATGTCTTACTAACTGCTAAAACCAATGGTCACTACTCTGTTCTCTTAAGCTGGGAAAACGTGGATTGAAATTTGGTCGGTTCAGCAGTGACTTCTGCTAACAGGTCACCTTAAACACCTTTCCAGACTCTGGTAGTTTACACTCTCATGGAAAAGGTAGTTTTGAGGCTTCTGTTTGGCAAAGGAGGAGAGGTGGAAAAGGGGACCGCCGAAGTGATGCATTTAAAAAAAATTCAGTCCTCTGTGCCCAGGCTTGTCAGCTTCAAAATCCCATCTGCAGAGTCTGCATCATATGGTGGAAGATTATCTAGGGGTGAAAACATACATGGAGAGCTTTCCAGCAGATGATCCACTGGGTTACTGGGCCATAAGCATAGACCACTGGCCAGAACTTACCCAGTATGTAATTGAGCTTCTGGGCTGCCTGGATCTAGCATGCTTTCTGAACGGGCATTCAGTGCTGCCTGAGGTTTTGTGACATATAAAAAAGCGTGTCTGTCCACAGACTTTGTTGACTGGCTGACATTTGTCAAAATCAATCACTCCTGGATTAGCAGCAGCTATCAAGCCCCTGATGCTGACTAAGTCGCTGACTAAGTATTTTTGGGTTTTGGGTATTTTTGGGTTCTGGAATCTCTGCAAAACTGTCTAGGCTGCCTAGCTTTGTGGGTGTTGAAGAGGCTGTCCAGTCAACATTGCGGTGTATGCACAGAATGTCATCCTGTGCATAAGCAAGCCCACACAGGAAGTGATTTGACTTCCTGTTCTTTGGGTGTCAGTCCGCGTTTCTATGCCCCTCCCCTTTTGCGTCTGTGATGCGTCAGGGCGGCGTGACGTCACACGCCGCGTTTTGGCGCCTCGAGGGGGGATATTTAAATCCCACATGGCATCTGCCATGTTTGGATCTCTTTGGGAGCTCACGTTTGAACTTGAACAGGTAATTACTTTGCCTCTTATGGGCTATATCACTCACTGGATCAACTATAATAATTAGTGCTCTTGTATGCGCTCTATATGTATAGGTGGAACATCTACTCTCTTAGAAACCATCTGAATCTTGGAATCCACTTATCACTTTTCCAGTTCGGTCCTCTTGGTGAGGAGTACTCAATAGCTCCAGGAAGGACTTTTTTGGTCTAGGATGTCTGGGACCTTTTTTCTAGTGAGAAAGTGTCTGTGTTTCTACATTATTTCCCGGATCAATTTACCATATGATATTTAAGAGGTTTTGTGTATAATGTTTACCTAGGTCAGTCTGAACAGGAAATTGACCTGATATGAGTGTACCTGTTCAGTCCTCGGTCCGTATGGGCTCCCATATTGGTGGAATATTTGTAAGATAGACAGGTGAGTACAGTCCTTTGAGCTATGCCTGTATATGGACCTGCGTTTGTTCTCTCCTGTGCATCTTTATTAGTTTATTAATTTACTGTGTATACAAATTACAGGCACGTTAAGAGATATCTTGATCAATATTTTTGATCCCCCCTTATGGGAGGTGTGGCTACCCTGGGTGGAACAGAACCGGGGAGGCTGCATGTGTGCCTGGAGGGAGGTGTTTCCATCATCCTAGTCTCCATGCTTCACAGAGGTATGGAGTACACGATTGAGCCCTTTGTGTGAATGGCTTTTGTTCACCCACCTCCAGCTGGGAAGTGTGTATGCGTGCTTTGTCAGGATATGCTATGATGTTATATAATGTCTTATGTGTAAATATATATGTGGTAATTAGTTTTTTCTTTTTCACACCTTAAGTTGCTTACAAAATCCATTAAAGTGTTTTCTCTGCGTCCAGTCCTGACGAAGCCTTACAAGCGAAACTGTTGACCAAAATGGACGTTATACTCAACGGAAATACATTCTGTTACTGTCATGTACTAGGTAGTAGGTGTTTACCTGTGACGGTCAAATGATGTGTATTTGTCAGTTTTTTAACCACTGTAATTAATAAATTATTTTCTACTTTTATATATACAAACTTGTTCTGTGTTTTCATATTCTAGCACCTTGAAAATCCCATATCCTGTTAAGTTGTTCGCTCGTAAAGTAGTGAGTGTACAGCTTGTATAACAGTGTAAATTTGCTGTCCCCTCAAAATAACTTAACACACAGCCTTTAATGTCTAAACTGCTAGCAACAAAAGTTTGTCCTGTTTACCATTGTCATCGAAATTGAAAGTAAAAGAAAATCCCAAATTTTGGGTTGTCCCCAGAAAAGTAATAGAGGGAAAATCTTCCAATGGGGACACTAGGATCTGGGGGTCCACAAGAAATTTCCTTAACTTGCAGGGATTTTATCTCACTTCCTGTCTTGGCTATGGAACAGGAAGTGAAGCTAAATCTCCCCAATGGGACACAGATGGCAAAAAATAAATGAACAGGGGTCATAGCCCTCCATTACTCTATCCAAAAAGAAAAAAAAGTTTTGCCTATAGTTATACTTTAATAAATCTTTATACTAACAATGCTGCACTTAGTTTGGCGCCCCTCGGGATCTGTGTGAAACCCCCTCTGTCAGGTCCATGCGACATATGGACCTGCCAGCAAATGGGTTAATTAAAACTGACTTCAGGCATACAGTGTATATAAAAGACACATTATATTGCAGCTCTGTAATCATTAAAACATCATTAAATGTATTTTTAAATGGAACAGTTTAGGTACCTGAATAAGAACTGGTATCAAGGTTTTGCAATCTCTGCACAGCAGAGCTTTAATGTGTGAGAGGACAAAGTCGCACAAAGGGACCATCAGTTTATGACAGGGGTGCCCATACAGTGGCCTGTGGGCCAATTGTGGCATCAGTGTGAAAGCAGCCTTAGGCTACTTTCACACAATAGGTCTGACCCAATCAGACCCTCCATTCACCTCACTGGAGCAGCAGATGTAAACAGACTTGTGTCCGTTTACACCCACCTACCTCCAATCCGATCCGCAAAAAAAAAGAAAAAAACAGAAGGGGGCCTGTCCCCTTGCATCTGGGCGGATAGGATTGAAGGGCTCATAGAGTAGAGCGGGCCGTGTCCCATGTCTGCTCTGCATATGCGTAGCGGACATGGACCTGTCATCTGCATGCTCTGCTCATTGTGGTCCACGACTGGTTACCAAGTTGCTTAAGTGGCCCTTGCCCTTCAAAAGGTTGGGCACCCCTGGTTTTTGAGCTGATTAAGAGCATGCTGATAGGAAGAGAAGGCAGAGTGACAAAAAAATTAGCTCATCACTGTTTTTTCTCCTTCACTGTCCAGTCACATGCTGGGGATCAGTCAATGATAGCCTGGATTCAGAGGAAGTGGGTTGAAGGAAGATAGCCATCAGACATCTACTGGTATAAAATATGTTATATGGAGGGCAGCTATAGATTGAAGGTGGCTATTGGAACAAAAGTTTTATTTTTTAATTGTATTTTTATTTTTGGCTGAAGCTCTGTTTTCAAGCAATAATCAGGCAACTAATATGTTCAGAGGGAAGTTAGCAATGACAGTCTGCTGTTTATGTCGGGGAAGGTTTGCTTTATCAAATAATTGATATACTGCTGATATATACATTTGAATGTTTATTTTTTTTCATAATGCAAACACACACTTGAGAAAGGTCCATGTAGGTGTGTTTCTGAACAACTGGAAACCTATCTGGGGAGGAAGAGCCTCTACACACTTAGTATCCATATCAGCGTATTAAAGTGCTTGTAAAGGTAGAAGATTTTTTTTTTACCTTAAAGCGTTAAAATTAATTAAGGTAAAAAACCTTTTGTTTGCAGGTCCCCCCACCCCTGCGCCCCCTTATACTTACCTGAATCCGATCTTGATCCTGCGTTGTGCACGAGAGCAGCGACTCTCTCTCTCACGTTGCTGTCAATCAACTCCTGTAACAAGGGAGACAGGGGGTGAGCGTGGCAGGCTGAGTCGACCTGCACTGTCTGTGTCAATAGACGCAGACAGCGTGACTAGGGATCGTGCCCTTAGGTATGCCACCATAGGAGGCAACTTCCTATGGTGGCACACCGAGAAGAAGAGGAGCCAGGGCTGCTCAGAGCAGGTAAGTTTAACAAATTTAGGGTTTACAATCAATTAACAGTAACATTAAACCCTTAGCATTTAAAATTTTAGTAAATAGAGCAGAATAAAAAAAAAATCTCCAGTAAGCTATTAGTGAAAATTCTTACCCCAGCTCTTGCTGTTTACAACTTTCAAAGCAGCGGGCTTCTGCTCAATCAGGAAAGAGTGAACAGTGGACAGTGCAGTCTAGAGCCAATCTGCTAGCTTGGAGATTGGAGGGGGGGGAGCAGGGGAGTGCATTGCCATCCTAGGCTATAGGGCTGTGTGTTTCTATTGATGCACATAGTGTAGGGAGACACAACTTTAGTCCTAGCAGGCAATGAGTGGCTCCATAGGATACTGCATGAGAAAGGAGCCACCGTGAAAAAGAAACCTGGGGCAGCAGTGATGTCATCAGCTTGTGTGCGGGGCCAGTTGAAAGCTGCTCTCTTGATGACCCCTACGGTGGCTTCAGGGGAACAAAGTTCCTCTCATCCGCCATTCCCTCTGTACAGCGACCAGCAACACAGCACCGCCTACAGAGGGGAGGATAAACTGCACTTCCCTCCCAGCTTAAACTGAAACATAAAAGATAAAAAAGCTGCATATTCAGTAAATGATTAAATCAGCTGCAGAAAGTGCTTAAAACTGAGGGTTTAACATCACTTTAAATATAACCTTACAAAAAAAAAACAGAATGCAACAATATACACAATATACAGATTTTTACATAATTATTACCCAGACAGAATATAATTAATATTTAGTGAAAGCACATATAGTTTCAGTCAAAAATTCTATAAAAACGTGTGCCTATCCTTTTTAATCTATTTATTCCATTAAACTCTATCTTGCACTCCATTTCTTTATCATTGCATGATATATACCACACATGTTCCAGGAAATGAAGCTCTTAGTGGTGTTAATGGATTTCTTTGGTGGAGGTTACGACAAATAGATCTCACACAGTAAACTTGATAGGAATGGATTGTTGGAAGGAGGGGAGAAGGAGAGAGGGTGGGAAATGAATCAAATAAGAAGAGTAGAGGCAAAAAGGATCTCAGAAGCTTGCTGGCTGAAGGATATCTTCTTCCTCCTTGTATTGATCATCTGTCAGACGCTGTAGAGGAGAGCTCATTCATTACAGATCAAAGGCATTAGCTTGAGGAGTTATCCACTGACTTATGCACTATGCACACATCTGCAATGGAATGCAACCATTAGTGTGATTTCCAAATAACACTGCCTTAGCACAAGCTAAGACAAGATAATAAAGACTGGTGTAAGAAGGAAGAATAGCTTTACCAATCACCAAATATACGTTTGAAAATTAAAACAAGCCTGAAGACTTCTATATCTCACAATAGAGGTCAATGTTGTATAACTAGAACCCAAAGCAAATCTGTGAGGTTAACCAAATAGGAACTTTCATTGTTGACTTGGTTTTGGAAAAATCAGGCTTCAGAACTGTCATCTTCATCTTGGCTTTACTAACTATCCTGTAACAGGCATTTCTCCTGTTAAAGTGTTTGCTAACACAAAATCAAAATATGCAGATTCTGGTCTCTTAAAGCAGATTACACAGCACAGTGCTTGTGCTATTAAATGTGCCCCCATTAGGGATGAGCTCGGTGTTCGAGTCGAACGTACGTTCGACTCGAACATCAGCTGTTCGATCGTCAGGGATGAGCTGAACACCCCCCTGTTCGGTTCGCACCAGAACCTGCAAACAGACAGAATGTTTGTGTGAACTTTAGAACCCTATTAAATACAATGGACTCGAACGTTCGAAATCTAAAGTGCGAATTATAAAGGCTAATATGCAATTTATTGTCCTAAAAAGTGTTTGGAGACCCGGGTCCTGCCTGAGGGGACATGTATCAATGCAAAAAAAGGTTTAAAAAATAGACGTTTTTACGGGAGCGGTGATTTTAATAATGCTTAAAATGAAAAAATAAAAGTGAAATTTTCCTTAAAATTTCGTACCTGGGGGGTGTGTATGATATGCATGTAAAGTGGCGCATGTTTCCCGTGCTTAGAACTGTCCCTGCACAAAGTGTCATTTTTGAAGGAAAAAAAGTCATTTAAAACTCACTCGCGGCTATTAATAAATTGTCGGCTCCCGGCAATACATACAAAAGTCATTGATAAAAAAAAAAAAAAGCGTGGGGGTCCCCCCAAATTCAATTACCAGGCCCTTTAGGTCTGGAATGGATATTAAGGGGAACCCCGCCGCAAATTTAAAAAAAAAATGGCGTGGGGTTCCCCCTAAATATCCATACCAGGCCCTTGAGATCTGGCATGGATTTTAAGGGGAACTCCACCCCAAATTAAAAAAAAAATGGCGTGGAGTCCCCCCAAAAATCCATACCAGACCCTTATCCGAGCACGCAACCTGGCCGGCCGCAGGGGAAGAGGGGGGGACGAGAGAGAGGCCCCCCTCCCTCCTGAACCGTACCAGGCCACATGTCCTCAACATGGGGAGGATGTCCCCATGTTGATGGGGACAAGGGCCTCATCCCCACAACCCTTGCCCGGTGGTTGTGGGGGTCTGCGGGCAGGGGGCTTATCGGAATCTGGAAGACCCCTTTAACAAAGGGGACCCCCAGATCCCGCCCCCCTATGTGAATTGGTAAGGGGTACATTGTACCCCTACCATCTCACGAAGAAAGTGTCAAAAAATGTAAATAAAAACACACACACCTTGGAAAAGTCCTTTATTAAAAAAATAATAATAATAATAATAAAAAAAACATTCCAGCGGTGAAATCCAGTGTCCCGCGGCGATCCCAATGTCCAGCGCTGTCCGTCATTGGTTGTGCCTGTGCGGACCTGATGGGGAACTTCCTCGCTGTGTTTTAAATGTATAGACCCGCCTCTTCTAAAGTTCCCCATCAAGTCCGCTCAGCGGACCAGATGCTGAACATGAGAAGGGGCGGGTCTATACATGTATTACAAAAGTGAGAGAAGTTCCCCATCAGGTCCGCCACCTCGGTATGTCGGACCCCGCCTACGTCATTGGCCTGAGCGGGAAACTTCCTTCACTGTGTAAATTTATGGGGAACTTCATTCGCTGTGTAATACATGTATAGACCCGCCCCTTCTCATGTTCCGCATCTGGTCCGCTGAGCGGACCTGATGGGGAACTTTAGAAGGAGCGGGTCTATACATTTAAAACACAGCGGAGGAAGTTCCCCATCAGGTCCGCACAGGCACAACCAATGACGGACAGCGCTGGACATCGGGATGGCCGCGGGACACTGGATTTCATCGCAGGAATGTTTTTTTTTTTTATTATTTTTTTTTTTTTGCCGAAGATTGCTGAAAGCTGTTAGGAACAATCATCAGTTTAGTTCATTGCTTAGGTTGATACAACGGGACACGCACCAGTTGAGCTGCCCACTAGGGGGAGCCAAATAGTTTATTGAACTCATATCTGTAAGCTATATAAATGGAAATGGCGTCTGCGCTGTGACGTGAACCAGGGAGGTGACAGGAATGTGACTGATAACACACTCAATCTAATAACATAAATAACTTGTGGTAATACAGGTAGGAAAATAAAATAAAAAATGGACAAATATGATGCACTCAAAATCCCACACCCACACTGTAAAGCAGGTATAGTGCAACTAGTGACTGGTGAATCCAAAGGAGGGCCAAAGGCCAAAGGCAAATAAACTGGTATAAAGAAATGTAAAGAAGTGCACAGGGTGCAAAAATGATATAAATACACAAGTCCAAATAAAGCTGGTGATCCAAAAGTCAATGTGCTATATTATACAAGGTTCATGTGGATAGTGACTCCCACCACCAAGGAAATGATGAAAAAACACACTTGCAGTGCTCCAAAATACTTTTCAGTGATACACCTATGTGTCTGTAAGCAGCTCACCTCACTGCTGTTGGATAAACAGCTTGCACAGATCACAGAGTGTAGATGAAGAGGGTGTATCCCACAATATGGCGATCCCTTTTACTGTTGCTACAGGCTTCTTGATGTTGCTGCAGTCCTCTCAGTATTGAATGAAAACCATATATATAGATATAGAGACAGAGAAAGCAATCATATGGAATATGTACTCGATGGGTGATATAAAAATGAAAAAGGAAGGCATCCATCGCATAATCCCGTTTAAAAAATATTTATTGAACCATAGAACAAAGAATAAAAACTCACATTTAGCAGATATACAGCGTGTGTTGAATTCACGAGCGCCACGCTCGTCTTCCTGTTAGGATCTTGGTATACCCAATGCTCCAATCCCTACGCGCGTCGTCACATCACGTGACTTCATCAGAGGATGCCATAGGGTACAATGTCTGTGCTTATGTAGTCTGCATAATTGAACATATTAGGACATGCAACGGCCATTTTGCTGAAGCCGGCATAGTAAACAGGCCGACCGCCATTTTGCCTAAGTCTCCGGCTGTTGCCATATGACATACAGTGCAGAGTGGAATGTGCTGCGCTACACTACGGAATGGACATTTCTTAAGTGGCTGGCTTATGGCTGAAAGGACCGATGTATCCTGACATGCAGGCAATGTTTCCTGTACCCAAAAAAACTCCTGGATACGGATGGCCCAATTTGAATAAAAACAGCGGTAGCCATTTTGTTGGCGCCCGTCTCGCATATGTCAGCCACCATTTTACCTTGGTCACAGGCTGATAGACCAGTGAGAAAGGTTGCTAAGTGCAAGCA
Source organism: Rana muscosa (assembly GCA_029206835.1). Lineage (NCBI taxonomy): Eukaryota > Metazoa > Chordata > Amphibia > Anura > Ranidae > Rana > Rana muscosa. Next base: position 85,635,087 of record CM055125.1, on the reverse strand, counting down.
ATACAACGGGGAACAGCGACATGGACACTGACAAGATGAAATCAGCCTAAAGAACTAAGGGGACTAGAGATCAGTAAACAATATTGATAGATAAAAATATATGCAGTCAGCTGCCTAAGATGGAATATAAAAATACATAAAAATAAATATATTAAAAATTTTTAATTTTTAACAATTTTTTTTTTTTTTTTTAATTGGGACTAGAAGCAGCAAGGCTCTCCTAGTCATATGTGGAGCATAAAAATTTATAAAAAAAAGATAGAAACAAGGTACTAGTGATGTGGAGGAGCTCCAGGGATACCAGAACCCTGGAAGAGAGGCATGATGCATATAGCCTACACATAACCACTTGGGGGGAGTAAGGGGGGGAGGGGAGGGAGAAAGGGAGGGGAAGGGGGAAAAGGGGAGGGGGGAGGAGAAGGGAAAAGGGGTGATAGGTAAAACTAATGCACCTCCTAAACATGCAACCAAACAAGGAGGAGAAGAAGTAGGGAGAATAGTGAGGAACTCTTGTTAATAACTGGAATGGGGCAAGGTACTGTACCTCAACGGCCAAAGTCAGGGGGTATATTGGAACCAGGGTGTAAACACTAAAAGTCACTTAAGAAGCAGTTAAGGTCGAATTCAATGTTGAGCCCTTTGGGGGCTAGAGTACCATAGAAAAAATCCATTTGGATTCAACCTGACTTAGGGCCCTTATCTTATGGCCTCCCCGCCAGGGTCTGGTGTATGGCACAATACCCCAAAATTTGAGATGATTTGGGTCTTTATTGTGAACTTCCAGAAAGTGCCTAGAGACACTATGTTTCTGGAACCCATTTTGGATATTCTGGACATGCTCTTTTATCCGAATTCTGAGCAGCCTTTTTGTGCGGCCGACATATTGTAGGCCGCAACTACCTTCCATTACATACACTGCTCCTTCAGTGTTGCACCCTATAAATTCCTTGATGTCGTATTTCGTACCATTGCTAGTTGATTGGAAGGAAACTCTCTTTTCATTGGGCCGCTTGGTACGTTTACACGCATAGCACCTTTTACAGGGGTAAAAACCCTTACTCGTGAAGAAGGTGAACTGTTTTTTAGGAGGATCGATTACACTTTTGACCAGCTGGTCCCGGAGAGTCGGAGCTCTCTTGTAAATAAATTTGAGTCTAGCAGGTAGTACTTCCTTTAAACTTCTGTCAGATTTCAAGATGTGCCAGTGGCGTGAGATCATTTTCTCTATTTTCTTGTGTTGGATATTGAAATCCAACACCATGGGGACTTGATCTGGTTGAGATTTCATCTTCCTGTTTTCTAACAGAGTTTCTCTTGGTATACAAGTCACTTCTTCAATTTTCTCTTTTATAAAATTTTCCTCGTAACCCTTTTGTATAAATCTCTCACCGATCATTTTGGCTTGTATCTGAAAATCTTCTACCTTCGTGCAGTTGTGTCTGAGTCGCACCAACTGGCCTTTAGGGATATTGAATATCCAGTTCCTATGGTGGCAGCTTTTAATTGGCAAATAGCTATTACGAACTATGTTCTTGAAGAAAGTCTTTGTAACAAACTTGTCATTCAGACGAGATATTTCTAGGTCAAGAAACAAAATAGTGTGTTCTTCTATTTGCCACGTAAGTGCGATATTCATGCATTGTCATTAAGTTTCTCAAAGAATCTAATTAAATTGTTACGGTCGCCTTTCCAAATGATAAAGATGTCATCTATATAGCACCTATATAGAACAAGGCCTTCTGGTGGATCAAGAAACATTGCTTCTTCTTCCCATTTGGACATAAAGAGCCCGGCAACACTAGGGGCAAATTTTGCCCCCATAGCTACCCCGGTCTTTTGTTGGTAATACTGTTTTTTATACAAAAAATGGCTATGTTTGAGGCAGAAGTCTAAACTCTTAACCAAATACTTTCTTTGTATACAAGGGAGTCCAGAAAATTTTCTAAGTCCCCATTTTGTCGCTTCACATGCCAGATGGTGAGGTATGATGGTGTACAGTGACGACACATCAGCTGTCGCCATCAATAAAGGTCCCGTGTCATTTCTTTCCTCCAACAGTAATACCATTTCTTTTGTGTCTTTAAGGTATTCTTTAGACTTCTGTACCGCAGGCTGTAAGTAACGATCTATGTATTGGCCCAGTCTGGCAGTTATTGATTCGATGCCATTAACAATCGGTCTAAAGGGGGGATCGGTGTTGTCCTTGTGGATTTTGGGTAGTGCATATATGATAGGGGTCCTGCATGCCTCTGGTATAAGATATCTGGCCTCTTTCTTATCCAGGACTCCCTTCTTCAATCCTAAGTGCACAACCTGTTCAAGCTCTTTCCTCCATTTAAAATTCGGGTTACTCAGGATCTTGCAGTAAGTATTAGAATCTTCCAATAGTTTACTCATCCCCCTATGGTATTTTTCTGTCGTTTGAATAACGATTCCACCACCTTTGTCCGAAGGCCTAATTACTAGATCTTTCCTTTTTATAATTTCCCGTATTCCAGGTTTGATCGCTCTAGGTTCCTCTCTTTTTCTCACTGTTAGATTCTTCACTAGGGTTAAGCGGACAACTGGATGTTCGGGTTCGAGGGGTTTGGCTGAACGTCGGAAAAAAGTTCGAGTTCGGGACCCGAACTTCACCCGAACTTGACCCCGAACCCCATTGAAGTCAATGGGGACCCGAACTTTTGAGGACTAAAATGTCTCTAAAAAAGTAATGGAAAGGGCTAGAGGGCTGCAAATGGCAGCAAAATGTTGTTAAGAGCATGGCAAGTGCTCTGCAAACAAATGTGGATAGGGAAATAATAACTTAAAATAACATAAAATACATTAAAAAAATAATAATAATCTTGACCTAGGAGGACGAGGTCCATATGGAGTAGGAGGTTCAGGTGGCGGTGGATGTGGCGGTGTAGGTATATGCAGAAAATGCACCAAAAACATTTTTTTGGGCAGAAAACGCACCAAAAAAAATGTTTTGCCCTAAATTATTATATTTTTTGAAGAGCAGAATAGGAGAACAGTATCTAAAGTGTGTATCTCACACGTACAGATATGCAGAAAATGCACCGAAAAAATTTGTTTGGCCAGAAAACGCACCAAAAATGTTTTTTTTGCCCTAAATTATTATTTTTTTGAAGAGCAGAATAGGAGAACAGTATCTAAAGTGTGTATATCACACGTACAGATATGCAGAAAATGCACCGAAAAAACATTTGGGGGCAGAAAACGCCCCCAAATTTTTTTTTGCCCTAAACTATTACTGTTTTTTGAATAGGAGAACAGTATCTAAAGTGTGTATCTCAGACGTACAGATATGCAGAAAATGCAACAAAAAAATTTTTTGCCCAGAAAACGCACCAAAAATAAATTTTTTGCCCTACATTTTTTTTTTTTGAAGAGCAGAATAGGAGAACAGTATCTAAAGTGTCTATCTCACACATACAGATATGCAGAAAATGCACCAAAATATTTTTTTATGGCAGAAAACGCACCAAAATATGTTTTTTTTGCCCTAAATTTTTTTTTTTGGAATAGCAGAATAGGAGAACAGTATCTAAAGGGTGTATCTCACAGTAACATATGCAGTGCTGGTGCACTGAGCTTGCATAAAATGCCCGCCAAAGCCAACCTAACTAACAGACGGATAAAAGTTATCTTTTCTCTGGCACTGGGCTCAGGGCAGGATAAAAAGATTGTGCACTGCACCCACACAACAAAAGCAAGGTAGATCGCTGAGTAATTTGATTTCTGAATCAGGACTCCTATCTAATTCTCTCCCTCAAAGCAGCAGTAGCAAGCTTTCCCTACACTATCTAAAGCAGAGTGACGTGCTTTGCTATGTGCCTCTAGCTTATATAGAGGCTGGGTCACATGTTGCACTGGCCAATCACAGTCATGCCATTAGTAGGCATGGCTGTGATGGCTTCTAAGGGCACACAAGTTAAACAAATGTTGATTGGCTGCCCTGCAGCTTTTTAAAATGCGCCATTACATTGCCGAACACTGAACCCGAACCCGAACATACAGTACATTGTTCGGGTTCAGGTCTGGGTTCCAAAAACCCAAAAGTCCGGTACGAACCCGAACTTTACAGTTCGGGTTCGCTCAACCCTATTCTTCACCTCTTCTGTTACCAAATGTTTAAACACTTCTATATGTTTATTATACTTGAGCTTAGGGTTAAAGACAGATGTGTTCCTCAAATTGCTGTGCACCACTAGATTCTCTTCTCTCATTGTTGCATTTACTGGATTTTCTGTCAAATATTTCTTAATATTGAGCTTCCTCACATATTTCTGAATGCTTATATACGTTTGGAATTTGTCTAAATTCTTGACAGGTGCATATTTAAGGCCTTTGTCAAGAACTATTAGTTCCTCTTGAGTAAGAGGTGTCTCAGTCAAATTGAAGATGCCTTCAACTATTGCTCGCTTGGTAATGTGTTTCCCTTTGCCTGCTCTTCACCCTCTCTTTTTGTGAGGCTTCTTTTTCTCTTGGTATCTTACCATCTTCTTGGAGGGTGATATTCCATACCCCTCTCTAAAAAAGATTTATTGTAACCTTGTTCGTGTCGATAAACTTGTTGAGGTCTGTGATCCCTTTCATTATCCCGAAAGTCTCTGAGGGGGGCATAGTAGTTGTAGATATGGGCAGGGCTCCTGTCGCATGGTCTCTGAGCTCCAGGGGGTGGACCTCATCCATCTCTTGTGGCATAATAATCGTGGGGGCCAGGGCTTCTTTCTTGTTGTCTATACCCATCGTATTGTCCTCCACCATCTCTAGTCCCATAATTAGCTCTAGAATGGGCTGGGCTTTTTTCTTGTCTATATTGTTCTTGGGGTGGGCCTCTCTTGTGTCCCTTGGTCCTTGATTCTGTTTTGTGCAATTGTTATATGGTTTCTTATTGTTCTTTCAATGGTTGGGTTTTTTCCACCCCTGCTGTGTAGCATGTTCAGCTTGAGGGGGTGGTGGTTTTCTCCAGGTATTATGCGGGGTACTATTACATTTGATGTTTCTGTCTCCCTTCATTCTTCTCATATCAGAGGCATGCAGGACCCCTATCATATATGCACTACCCAAAATCCAGAAGGACAACACCGATCCCCCCTTTAGACCGATTGTTAATGGCATTGAATCAATACCTGCCAGACTGGGCCAATACATAGATCGTTACTTACAGCCTGCGGTACAGAAGTCTAAAGCATACCTTAAAGAAACAAAAGAAATGATATTACTGTTGGAGGAATAGAAATGACACAGGACCTTTATTGATGGCGACAGCTGATGAGTTGTCACTGTACACCATCATACCTAACCATCTGGCATGTGAAGCGACAAAATGGGGACTTAGAAAATTTTCTGAACTTTTCTGAAAGTATTTGGTTAAGAGTTTAGACTTCTGCCTCAAACATAGCCATTTTTGGTATAAAAACCAGTATTACCAGCAAAAGGCCGGGGTAGCTATGGGGGCAAAATTTGCCCCTAGCGTTGCCGGGCTCTTTATGTCCAAATGGGAAGAAGAAACAATGTTTCTTGATCCACCAGAAGGCCTTGTTCTAGATAGGTGCTATATAGATGACAACTTTATCATTTGGAAAGGCGACCGTAACAATTTAATTAGATTCTTTGAGAAACTTACTGACAATGTATGAATATCGCACTTACGTGGCAAATAGAAGAACACACTATTTAGTTTCTTGACCTAGAAATATCTCGTCTGAATGACAAGTTTGTTACGAAGACTTTCTTCAAGAACGTAGATCGTAATAGCTATCTGCCAATTAAAAGCTGCCACCATAGGAACTGGATATTCAATATCCCTAAAGGCCAGTTGGTGCGACTCAGACGCAACTGCACGAAGGAAAATTATATCACGCCACTGGCACATCTTGAAATCTGACAGAAGTTTAAAGGAAGTACTACCTGCTAGACCCAAATTTATTTACAAGAGAGCTCCGACTCTCCGGGACCAGCTGGTCAAAAGTGTAATCGATCCTCCTAAAAAACAGTTCACCTTCTTCACGGGTAAGGGTTTTTACCCCTGTAAAAGGTGCTATGCGTGTAAACGTACCAAGCGGCCCAATGAAAAGAGAGTTTCCCTACAATCAGCTAGCAATGGTACGAAATACGACATTCAGGAATTTATAGGGTGCAACACTGAAGGAGCATTGTATGTAATGGAATGTAGTTGCGGCCTACAATATGTTGGCCGCACAAAAAGGCTGCTCAGAATTCAGATAAAAGAGCATGTCCAGAATATCCAAAATGGGTTCCCGAAACATAGTGTCTCTAGGCAGTTTCTGGAAGTTCAGAATAAAGACCCAAATTATCTCAAATTTTGGGGTATTGTGCCATACACCAGACCCTGGCAGGGAGGCCATAAGATAAGGGCCCTAAGTCAGATTGAATCCAAATGGATTTTTTCTATGGATACTCTAGCCCCCATTGAATTCGACCTTAACTGCTTCTTAAGTGACTTTTAGTGTTTACACCCTGGTTCCTATATACCCCCTGACTTTGGCCGTTGAGGTACAGTACCTTGCCCCATTCCAGTTATTAACAAGAGTGCCTCACTATTCTCCCTACATCTTCTCCTACTTGTTTGGTTGCATGTTTAGGAGGTGCATTAGTTTTACCTACCACCCCTTTTCCCCTTCTCCCCCCTTCCCCCCTTCCCCTTTCCCCCTCCCCCCTTACTCCCCCCAAGTGGTTATGTGTAGGCTATATGCATCATGCCTCTCTTCTAGGGTTCTGGTATCCCTGGAGCTCCTCCACATCACTAGTATGTACCTTGTTTCCATCTTTTCTTTTTATTCATTTTTATGCTCCACATATGACTAGGAGAGCCTTGCTGCTTCTAGTCCCAATTAAAATATTTTTTTTAAATTGTTCAAAATTAAATTTTTTAATATATTTATTTTTATGTATTTTTGTATTCCATTCATTCCGTAGTGGAGCGCAGCACATTCCGCTCTGCACTGTATGTCATATGGCAACAGCCAAAATGGCGGTCGGCCTGTTTACTATGCCGGCTTCAGCAAAATGGCCGCTGCATGTCCTAATATGTTCAATTATGCAGACTACATAAGCACAGACATTGTACCCTATGGCATCCCCTGATGAAGCCACGTTATGTGACGACACGTGTAGGGATTGGAGCATTGGGTATACAAAGATCCTAACAGGAAGACGAGCGCGGCGCTCGTGGATTCAACACACGCTGTATATCTGCTAAATGTGAGTTTTTATTCTTTGTTCTATGGTTCAATAATTTTTTTTTTTTTAAACGGGATTATGCGATGGATGCCTTCCTTTTTCATTTTTATATCACCCATCGAGTACATATTCCATTGAGGATCCAATGTAACAGCACAGGACCCACATAGAGCCATATCCACACAGAGGGAGTTTTTTCCATGCCCCTTGTGCAACAATTGAGTGCAATAACGTGTGTGTGGATCTGCCTCTACGAGGGATATATTTGAGATACGCTATGATTGCTTTCTCTGTCTCTATATCTATATATATATGTTTTTTATTAAATACTGAGAGGACTGCAGCAACATCAAGGAGCCTGTAGCAACAGTAAAGGGATCGCCATATTGTGAGATACACCATCTTCATCTACACTCTGTGATCTGGGCAAGTTGTTTATCCAACAGCAGTGAGGTGAGCTGCTTACAGACACATAGGTGTATCACTGAAGAGTATTTTGGAGCACTGCAAGTGTGTTTTTTCGTCATTTCCTTGGTGGTGGGAGTCACTATCCACATGAACCTTGTATAATATAGCACATTGACTTTTGGATCACCAGCTTTATTTGGACTTGTGTATTTATATCATTTTTGCACCCTGTGCACTTCTTTACATTTATTTATACCAGTTTATTTGCCTTTGGCCCTCCTTTGGATTCACCGGTCACTAGTTGCACTATACCTGCTTTACAGTGTGGGATTTTGAGTGCATCATATTTGTCCATTTTTTATTTTATTTTCCTACCTGTATTATTATTTATGTTATTATATTGAGTGTGTTATCGGTCACATTCCTGTCACCTCCCTGGTTCCCGTCACAGCGCAGACACCATTTCCATTTATATATCAATATTTGTTTTGCTTGAATCAGATTCAGAGGTGTTTTTGCAGCAGTGCCCCCTAGAGCTAGTTTTTGAGACAGCGCAGGGGTTCCCCTTTTTCTATTATATATATGTAAGCTAACTGTTTGCATTCATTTTTATTGTCATTGTGCTATTTCAGTGAGCTGGGTGAGACTTGGTGGAGAAGTACCCCATTGCTGTCATCATTGCGTTGGGAGATTCCTCCACCATGCACTTCCTCACGCCTAACCCTAAGTTGTGTTAATTGGGCTCCTTTTGCATAGTGAAACCCTGAAATTGTTATGCATATGTATGACAGTTGACTCTCACAGGGATCTGATGAGTCAAATGTTGCTTGTGTAATCTCTATTCTATTTTCTCTACCAAGTAAACGTATTACCTTTTGATTGAACTACATCTTGTGTGGGACTGGCAGGTGAACCATACTAAGGTAACAATATCTAACTACATTTATTGTTGTGTGGTATCATTGTGGCCCTCTATAGTCTTTAAGGGGCCCACAATCACATTATTGTCCAGTTGTGCCAAGGGGGAACCGAGCCAAATTGTAGGGCTTGATAGGCAGAGTACAGGCCCAAACTTAAACCAGCAGCTCCTACGGGGGTAGTGCTACATGTACTATAGTTTGTAGACGCTATAACTTTTGCGCAAACCAACAAATAATTAATTTTTGTTTACCCAAGACATGTAGCTGAATACATTTTGGCCTAAATGTATGACAAAAATTTAGTTTATTGTATTTTTCTTATAACAAAAAAAAGAAAAGAAAATATAATTTTTTTTTCAAAAAATGTTTGGTATTTTCGTTTATATTGCAAAAAATAAAAATCCCAGTGGTGATCAAATACCACCAAAAGAAAGCTCTATTTGTGGGGGGAAAAATTATGAAAATTTTGTTTCGGTACAATGCTGCATGACCACGCAGTTACCAGTTAAAGCAGCACAGTGCCAAATTGCAAAAAGTGTTCTGGTCAGGAAGGGGGTAAAACCTTCTGGGGCTAACCACTCAGGGCCGGCCCTACCATGGGACCAGATGGTACCATTGTACCAGGCGGCACTTTTAGGGGGGCGGCAAATTGCCGCCTGCCTGCCATCCCATTCCGCCCGTTCCTCTCCCCCACTCCACCTTTCACTGTGAAACAGCAGCAGCGGCATTGTAAAGAATACACTGTGCCTGCGGCTGCGGTGTGTGTTCTGGATTTAAAAAACTCCTTCCTGTCTCTTCCCCCTCCCTCCAGTCTCGTGCAGTGCGGGGTCCCTGTTATCTCTGACATCAACCTCCCCCCCCAATCACCAGTGCGGAGTGTTGTGAGAACTGGGGGGCGGAGCTCACTGTCTCCTGTCAGGCTGGCCAGAGGAAGGGAGGAGGTGAGCTGATTTTTTCTGGGAGAAGTTTTCTAGGGTGGATAGTAGTTGCTTTCAAGGGGTTTTTTTCTTCAGGAGATGCAGTGAAGGGTTAACAGAAGTTGACAGAAGAATCGGAGGAGATAGTGAGTTTGAGTGGGGGGGGGGGGAGGGGGGTCTGCAGCAGCCCGATCACATTTGACAGATCACTTCTAAGCATGAACAGTCTGTGCAAACATCCTCCAATCCAATTGTTCAGACTAGATAATGTGAAGTCATTTATAACCATTCATGTAACCTGTATATATGTGGTGAGTTCACACCTCTGATTGCCCAGACTCAGAGCCTGGAGAACACAGGGTTACATGAATGGTCATAAATTACCTTCACATTATCTGGGTATACAGAGTGCTGGGAGCTCCATTACATAGATCTGTAGTACTGTTGTATGATTTATTGTTGTATGTTTTTAGTGGATGAGTTTTTTTTTTATTATATACATCGCTATCTGACCACTTCTCAGCCCCCAACTCCCCCCAGCTTGCATCACCCCCCCAGACCACTTCATACAGACGTCACTCAGAGCTGCTTCCTACCCCCCCCCCCCATCATTTCATGGTCACTTTCCTTCCCCTATCTTCCCAACATCACTCCCTGGTCACCCCACAGACACAGCAAGAAATCCCTCCCCATTCTGCCACCGCCATACCCTCCGAAGTCCTCTCCTGTACCAACTGCATCCATCATACCCTCCGAACTCCTCTCCTGTACTAACTGCACCCATCATACCCTCCGAACTCCTCCCCTGTACTAACTGCACCCATCATACCCTCCGAAGTCCTCTCCTGTACCAACTGCACCCATCATACCCTCCAAACTCCTCTCCTGTACTAACTGCACCCATCATACCCTCCGAACTCCTCCCCTGTACTAACTGCACCCATCATACCCTCCGAAGTCCTCTCCTGTACCAACTGCACCCATCATACCCTCCGAACTCCTCTCCTGTACTAACTGCACCCATCATACCCTCCGAACTCCTCCCCTGTACCAACTGCACCCATCATACCCTCCGAACTCCTCTCCTGTACTAACTGCACCCATCATACCCTCTGAACTCCTCCCCTGTACTAACTGCACCCATCATACCCTCCGAACTCCTCCCCTGTACTAACTGCACCCATCATACCCTCCGAACTCCTCCCCTGTACTAACTGCACCCATCATACCCTCCGAACTCCTCTCCTGTACTGTACTAACTGCACCCATCATGCCCTCCGAACTCCTCTCCTGTACCAACTGCACCTATCATACCCTTCACACTCCTCTCCTGTACATACTGCCCCCCTCATACCCTCCAAACTCCTCTCCTGTACATACCGCCCCATCATACCCTCCACACTCCTCTCCTGTACAAACCGCCCCCCTCATACCCTCTCAACTCCTCTTCTATACATACTGCTCCATCATACCCTCCACACTTCTCTCTTATGCATACTGCCCCCATTATACCCTCTGCACTCCTCTCCTGTACATACTGCCCCCATCTTACCCTCTGCACTCCTCTTCTGCAGAACCCTGTGCATTCAGATGTAAAGGGGAACTCTGCAGATTCAGATCTAAAGGAGAACTCTGTTGACTCTGATATAAAGGGGGACTCTTGTGATTAACTCCATATGATTAGAAATTTTATTTAATCACAAAAATATATGTACAGGGTATACTAAATAAAAAAAAAAAATAGCTGTGCATTGCTTTGTACAGAGGTAATGAATTTAATGTACTACAAAAAAATATATATATTGGCGTGTGCTGCTAATGTGTTCGGGTTTGGCTTGACGAAAAGTTGGCAACCCTACTCTGCACTGTGAGGCAAATTGTCGCTAACCCGTTCCGCCCGCTCCGCTGTGAGGCAAATTGACGCCCGCCCGCCAGCCAGCCCGCTCCGCTCCCCGCGCGCTCCATTCACCTGGGCGTTGGGCCCAGGTGAATGGAGCATGCGGGCAGAACAGAGGAACAGTCAGCGGGCGGGACAGTCAGCAAGTGAGCGGGCTTGCTGGCCAAACAGCGGGCGGGGGAGCAGAGAGATGACATCATCTCTCACTGCCCGCCCTGCATCACTGCAGTTCCGCCCCCACTGTGCGGGCAGCAGAGAGATTACATTAGCTCTCTGCTGCCTGCCTTTACTCTGGGACACAGCAAGTGACAATCTGCAACGTGTGGCAGGTGACGTTGTGGCAAGTGACAATCCGCAATGTGTGGCAGGTGACGTTGTGGCAAGTGACAATCTGCAACGTGTGGCAGGTGACGTTGTGACAAGTGACAATCCACTATGTGTGGCCGGTGACATCGCGGCCGCCGGCTACGCACAGGTCCTTTTATACTCCTATATACATGTATAGAGCCATGACAGGTCCTCTTTATACTCCTACATACATGTATAGAGCCATGGCAGGTCCTCTTTATACTTCTATATACATGTATATAGCCATGACAGGTCCTCTTTATACTCCTACATACATGTATAGAGCCATGACAGGTCCTCTTTATACTCCTACATACATGTATAGAGCCATGGCAGGTCCTCTTTATACTTCTATATACATGTATAGAGCCATGACAGGTCCTCTTTATACTCCTACATACATGTATAGAGCCATGACAGGTCCTCTTTATACTCCTACATACATGTATAGAGCCATGGCAGGTCCTCTTTATACTTCTATATACATGTATATAGCCATGACAGGTCCTCTTTATACTCCTACATACATGTATAGAGCCATGACAGGTCCTCTTTATACTCCTACATACATGTATAGAGCCATGACAGGTCCTCTTTATACTCCTACATACATGTATAGAGCCATGACAGGTCCTCTTTATACTCCTACATACATGTATAGAGCCATGACAGGTCCTCTTTATACTCCTACATACATGTATAGAGCCATGACAGGTCCTCTTTATATTTCTATAAACCGTATTTTTCCGTGGATAAGACGCTATTTTTTCCTAAAATAATAGCCTGTAAATCGAACAGCGTCTTATACACGGTTGGTCAGCCTGGGAGACATCCGCGAAGGTGCGTCGCGGCCCATAGCTTGTCAAGTGGCTTTCTCCAATCACGAGCCGTATGTTACTGACGTCAGCTAAAGCTGGGGGTGGAGGTGGAGAGTGAGCAGATGCGATCCTGTTGGAAGTGGAGATGCACAGATGCAACAGGGACCGGAGTGTTCTGGGACCAAGATGTCAGAAAATAATAAAAGTAAGTGATTGTCTTACTCTGCCAAATCAAACCAAATGTAGCCAGCTATGCAAAAAAGAGCGTGGGAATAGAGCTGCAGAGAAACAGTTTGGACTTGCCTCCGCAGAGTGTATGATAGACAGTGGAGAAAACAGGAAGAACAACCCCTGCATAATATACTAGTATTTAAACGTTACCTGCGGTAATTACTAAATAAAAATGTGTTCTGTTTTACCTATGTGTAAAATATTGATTTCTTAATTTTGGGTTGGAAAAGTGGGGGGCGTCTTGTACATGGGGGCGTCTTATAGACGGGGAAAATACGGTACATGTATAGAGCCATGACAGGTCCTCATTATACTTCTATATACATGTATAGAGCCATGGCAGGTCCTCTTTATACTCCTATATACATGAATAGGGCCATAACAGGTCCTTTTTTATAGAGCCATGACAGGTCCACTTTAGTTATCATGATATAAAATGATGGATGTGGGGGCATTTTGGTGGGCGTGATTTTTTTTTTTGGGGGGGGGGGGGGGGCAGCATTTCATTCTTGGTACCAGGCAGCACAATGTCTTCGGCCGGCACTGTAACCACTTCAGCCCCGGGAAGGATTTACCCCCTTCCTGACCAGAGCACTTTTTGCGATACGGCACTGCGTCGCTTTAACTAACAATTGCGTGGTCGTGCGACGTTGCACCAAAGCAAAATTGAAGTCCTTTTTTTCCCACAAATAGAGCTTTCTTTTGGTGGTATTTGATCACCTCTGCGTTTTTTTATTTTTAACGCTATAAACAAAAAAAGAGCGACAATTTAAAAAAAAAAATAATACATTTTTTACTTGTTGCTATAATAAATATCCCCCAAAAATATATAAAAAAACGAATTTCTTTCTCAGTTTAGGCCTATATGTATTCTACATATTTTTGGTAAAAAAATCGCAATAAGCGTATATTGATTGGTTTGCGCAAAAGTTATAGTGTCTACAAAATATGGGATAGATTTATGGCATTTTTATTATATATATTTTTTTTTTGACACTATTTTGAGACCATTGTTATTTATACAGCGATCAGTGCTATAAAAATGCTGTGCAAATGACACTGGCAGGGAAGGGGTTAAACACTAGGAGGCGATCAAGGGGTTAAGTGTGTCCTAGGGAGTGATTCTAATTGTAGGGGGGATTGTCTCACTAGAACATGACAGAGATCACTGCTTCCGATGACAGGGAACAGTAGATCTCTGTCATGTTGCTAGGCAGAACAAGGAAATGCCTTGTTTACAAAGGCATCTCCCGGTTCTGCCTCTCCGTGACACGATTGCGGGCCCCCGGTGCACATCGAGTCCGCGGGACCCACGGGCACGCTCACAGAGAAAGCGGCGGGTACGCGCCCACTATTCCGTGATTTAAAGGGGACGTACAGGTACACCCATTTGAGCAGCCGTGCCATTGTGCTGACGTACATCGTCGTGCGCTGGTCAGCTAATGGTTAATGACACTGAAAAAACAAACAAGGGGCCTCTAAGTGCAGAAATACAAACTTTTAATATCCCCCAAAAAGGATTAAAAACACTTACAGGATAGCAGATGAACGGGAGCATGTAGTAAGTGCATTCAGGAGAGGTTCAGGAGAGGTTCCAATAGCAAGGCAGTCCCAGTGTGTAGTAGTAATACTTCCAGTGTAATCCAAAAGGAGACAGCCGATGAACGATGTAGGCTTAGGAGACACAATAGCGCTGGAGCCTGGGAATGACGTCAGCGGAAGCGGGACGGGAACCAGCGTGGAACGCAAACAAGAAGTATGTCATAAAAGCGGGACGCATTTCAGAACAGCTCATTGGTTCCTTCTTCAGCCAGTGACAGTAATTCCATAGAGGCTAGACTTCTTATAGTCTATGTCAGGGATATGCAATTAGCGAACCTCCAACTGTTGCAAAACTACAAGTCCCATCATGCCTCTGCCTCTGAGTGTCATGCTTGTGGCTGCCTGAGTCTTGCTATGCCTCATGTAGTTCTGCAACAGCTGGAGGTCCGCTAATTGCATATCCCTGGTCTATGTGTTGTACTGTGGGCGGGACTTATGGACGATAATCAGGTGAAGGACAACACAGTGTTTTGGCAGCAGGAGGCCGCCAAGTGACTGTACACTGTTAACACACAAAATAAACTAACAGCAAAAGAGACTAAAAGAAAAAGAAATAGCTTTGCCTAGACAACGTGAAAAGAAGAAAAGAAGAAGGAGAGTGACGTGGGACTAAGTCTGCACACCACTTGTGTCATGAAGAGCTTATGTATAACAAGGGCACTGAAAGTGGAAGTGCTACAACATCTAGTTTTATATGGAAAGTATTAAAATCAATATATGGTAAGTTGCAATAGAAAGGGGAATTATTATCAAAGGGAATTCTTATATTAATATTGAATATCTAAATTATATTAATAAGGTTATCTATCTTATATTAAAAGAATCAGTAAAACTTGTTAAAAGATATATTGTTTAAAAAGGGGGGAATTTATATATATATATATATATATATATATATATATATATATATATATACATATATTTATATACACATATATAAAGCATATAATTTTACAAAAATACACCAGACGCAAATGGAATGAAAAATAGAGGTTATAGAGGGTTACTTTAAAGTATAGCACTAATTTCAAAGTCCTCATTTAACCCTCCAGGAGCCAAAACGTTTAGAGAAAAAATCCAATACATTTCTCTATGACAGAGCTTACGAAAGCGCTCAGTGGGTGGTAGGTCTCTGGGCATTGCCTTAATCACCCAAACCATTAGACTTTCAGTGGATTTGTGATGGTGTTCAAGGTAATGCCTAGGGACACAATTATTGTCAAGACCATCAGTAATGAAACAGCGATGTTCGCCAAAACGTTTACGCAATGGTCTGATGGTTTGCCCTACATAGAAAAGATCACAAG
This sequence comes from Rana muscosa, assembly GCA_029206835.1. Taxonomy (NCBI): domain Eukaryota; kingdom Metazoa; phylum Chordata; class Amphibia; order Anura; family Ranidae; genus Rana; species Rana muscosa. Next base: position 85,619,427 of record CM055125.1, on the reverse strand, counting down.
GACATGTCAAGCAATACACTAAAATAAATAGAGATGTCAAAAGATCAATGTGTGAACAATCTAGTAAAAACATACTCTAATTTATATAGATTATTGTGAAAAAAACAGTGTGAACACCATAAATAATCATTAATAATCATAAAAATAAATCATAAAAAAAGGGTAAAGGAGGAAAGTCCAGCCAATGATACATTCTATGGATCAGTCCAGTAGGCAATGAAAGTGCAACCCTCAATAGATGGAACCGTGAGTGGAAAATGGGAGGGTAAACCACAATATTGCTAAAACACATGTGCACCACACGTGCACGTGTGCTCGCTTACCAGAGGCACGCTAAACCAAGCCTATGGATATGGTCTCACTCCTGGTCTGTGTCACTCTCCAATACAACGGACAGGCACCAGCAGCAGATGAACTCGGTAAGCCAGACAGTCACGGGGATCAGCATAGAGGACCAAGAATAAAAGACCAAGCCTATGGATATGGTCTCACTCCTGGTCTGTGTCACTCTCCAATACAACGGACAGGCACCAGCAGCAGATGAACTCGGCAAGCCAGACAGTCACGGGGATCAGCATAGAGGACCAAGAATAAAAGACACTCACATAATGTATACTGTTTGGATAAAAGGGAATTTAATATCTAAAATTGTCACTTACAAAATCGAAGCATCAAATAGCATCCATAAAACAAACAGAGAGCCGGCCGGCATACAGTCTCCCGTCCTAGGGCGATGACGTCAGCACGTCTGCCTCCCGACGTACGTTTCACTAAGAGATAGCGTCGTCTGGGGAACGGGCAACGCACTGACTCATCACGTGAATATAAAGACAACAACCCCGCCTCGATGTGAGTCATAGGCAGCGGAGCAATCCCTGTGACAGGACTGAATTATAACTAGCAAATTAGCATGGCTAACAAGCATGGACATTAAAAATCAATACCTAACTAATAAAATCAATACCTAAATAGACAGAGAACTTCTAATTATATTGTAGAAACTAAGATTAGACCTAATGTCTCGTAGGTTCCGAAGAACAACGTGCAGCACCCCCTAGTGATAAAAAAGGGCACTGCCATCCAGTGGCGTAGCGTGGGTTGTCAGCACCCAGGGCAGGACAAGAGATTTGCGCCCCCTAACCCGGGGATTTTTAGCACTCTAAAAGAGTCCCTTCTGCTAGTACAGTAGTACTGACCAACCTGATTCCTACACCGACCTACCTGACCACTATACTAACCTACCTGATTCCTATACTGACCTGCCTGATTCCTACACTGACCACTACACACATTATTATTGCTCACTGATTGGTTGCTAGATGATACTGCACATAATTACAGATTACCCATTGTTTGCTAGAGGTTACTGCACATCATTACTACAAACTGATTGGTTGCTAGAGGTTACTGCAAGTTATCATTGCTCACTGATTGCTTGCTAGAGATTACAGCAGATCATTACTCTTCACTGATTGGTTGCTGAAGGTTACTGCACATCATTAACACTCACTGGTTGCTAGAGGTTACTGCATATTAATGCTCCCTAATTGGTTGCTAGACATTGCAGCACATAATTACGGCTCACTGATTGGTTGCTAGAGGTTACAGCACATCATTACAACCCACTGATTTGTTGCTTAAGGTTACAGCACATCATCTCACTGCCTGCACACCACAGACTGCTGAGGTGACGGGACCCACCAATAGACAGAAAAGAAGAACTAGAACTAATTATTAGCAATGAGGGTTGAGAGGTGCGCTGTGTATGGAGTGCAAGGCTGAGAGATGCGTTTTGAACGGAATTCAGGGTTCAGAGGTGCGCTGTGTATGGAGTGCGGGGTTGAGGGGGTGTGCTGTGTGCAGCATGCAGGGTTGAGGGGGCATGCAGGGTTAAGTGGGTGCACTGTGTGTGGAGTGCAGGGTTGAGGGGGTGCGCTATGTGTGGCTTGCAGGGTTGAGGGTGGTGCGCTGTGTGTGGCTTGCAGGGTTAAGGGGGGTGCGCTGTGTGTGGCTTGCAGGGATGCCTCATCCTCTTCCTCCTGGCCCCAGTTTCCTCCAGTCCTGGGGTGGTCGATGCATGGTCAGAGTGCCAGGGCCACGTAGTAGCACACTGACAGGCACAGGCAGGATTTAGGAGAAGCGGCGGTGGTCGGAAGTCCGGGCTGTGGGGCGGGCTAAGTGGACAGGCAGCATGTTGCACGTGGACCTCGTGTGTGGGGAATGGCGTGTAATGGAGAGAATGCCTCGTGAGTCGCCTGCCCTCCTCCTTCCCTCCAGTCTCTGCAGAGTCACAATCCCTTGGATAATCATGGATGGTCTTCAGTGTTCATTTACTCACTGCTGAAGCCTAAGCCGGGACTGCACTGCAACTTCTTCCTCATAGTGAAGCGGAAGAGCTCACAGTCTCCTAGACTGCACAGAACAGGAGAAGAGCTGCGGGTAACCTGCCGCCTGCCACTGCGCCCGTCTAAATTTTGCGCCCGGGGCGACCGCCCCCTGCCCCCCCACGCTACGCCACTGCTGCCACCATCCAAAAAAACGAACATGTAATATTCTATATTGATTAAAAAAATAAAATTACCAATAATATTTTTTTTTATAAATTATTAATATGGAATATAAAAATTATATAAAATATATATAAAAAGAATCAGAAAGAATCCATGAGGAATTCTGTCTAATCAGATTATATAATGCTAATGTATAATAGTCAATCAAAATTAATTATATTAAATCAAATTTATCAAATTAAAATGATAGATAGCTAAATATACATCTAAAAATCCCACCAATAGGGGCGACATATATTATACCTATGGTGCTGCCAAGGAGTCACATCAAGTGTACAATAAATATGGAAATATGGAAATCAACCCACATGTATCGCACCATACTTAATAAATTGGTTAATTGGTCTAAAAAAGATAGAAAAAATATGGTAAAAATATGAATTATAATAAATAAATAAACCAGAGATTAAGAATTATCGATAAAGGCATTCAAATCAGTCTCTACGTTCAACCCAAAAGGGGTGTAGCGCTTAATCTTGTGGATCCAGGCCATCTCTAGCCTGGAAATGCTATGTACTAGAGAGTCACCTCTCCATTGGGGGACATACTTGTCTATACCAAGAAAAATGGTCTTGGCAGGATTTTTGTCATGAACTTCCAAGTAGTGACGAGAAACTGGAAGTTTGGGAAAACCAGTCAAGATATTCGTTACGTGTTCATTTAATCTCACGCGAAGAGGCCGCTTAGTCCTCCCCACATATTGTAACCCACAGGGGCACTGCAGGAGGTAAACAACCCCTTCGGTGGATCACGTAACAAAAGTCTTGATCTCTAATTCTAATAGGTTACTGGTTGAAGTAAATTTATGAGTGCGTCTATGTGAGCACTCACTAAGGGAGCACACCCTACATTTTCTACATTGATAAAAACCTGTCATATACTCAAAGAAACCTCTCCTGATCGGAGGGGGATCCAAAATATTAGGAGCCACCCTACCTCTGAGGGATGAGGCGCCCTTATAAATGATCTGTGGTTTATCTCGGAGCGTGGATCTAAGAACCAAATCATTAGTGAGGATATGCCAATGTTTACCAATGAGGTTCTTCACACTCCTATGTTGTATAGAGTAGGTGGTAATGAAAGGAATGGTTGGTAGCCTACTTCCTTTAGGTGGTTTCTCTCTGAACAATTCCCTTCTATCTACTAGGGCAACTTCGTCCAGGGTTTTCTGGAGGGAGGCACTCTGATAACCCTCCTCTAAAAAACGTTTAGTCAAGACCTCAGCCTGAGACAGGAACTCTCTATTATCTGAGCAGTTCCTCTTCAACCGTAAGTACTGACTCTTAGGTATTGACTTAAGCCATGTTTCGTGGTGGCAGCTCCCGATAAGAATATAAGAATTCCTATCGGTGCTCTTGAAAAAAGTGGAAGTGGTAAATTGGTTATCCTTGATGCCAATCCGTAAATCCAAGAAGCTAATTTCTGTCTGGCTTGGTTCAAAAATCAAAGAAATCCCTCTAGTGTTCTGGTTTAACTCCTCAATGAAAATATCCAAATCGCATTGGTTGCCGTCCCATAGGAGGAGGATGTCGTCCATATATCTAGCCCACAGCTCCACCTGAGGTCGCTGCTGGGCATGGACGACATCCTCCTCCTATAAGGCCATATTTATGGGAGGAGGATGTTTATTTTTGTTTGACATTTTTTCACATTTTTCCACTCACTCATTTGCACGGCTCCCCTTTTTTACTAATATCGTTCTGAATATATGTGTGGTTTTTACATTTGGAGATGCTGCATATTTTTTATATTTTTTCTATATGTGTAGGTAGCGCGGTGTTTTTATTTTACTATACAAGCAATACACTACATGGTCAGAGGAGCATGTGTGAAAACCTTTGATGGGGTATGTTTTTCCTTTCACACAGAAATCCTTCTGGCCATGCTTTACAAACCGACAGGTCTTACACATGGCACTGATACATGCCTGAGATTGCTGAAAATGGAGGAATTGAACGGCCTGGGGATAAAGGTTTTCACTTTAGCTTACTTGGTGTCACTTTACCTTTTATATTAGGGGCCTTTCTTTAGGCAATCTTAGGCTTTTTTGGTAAAGCAGGGACAAGGTACTCGTCCTGCAACAATAAGGGCCAATGTTTCCGCACGATACCCTCCATCTGTCTATGGTGGTAATGGAATTGTGTAATGAACTGTAGGTCATTTTTATTGTTGTTATCGGCATGAGTCTTAGGACGTGATGGAATAGACGTATCTTTATAATAAGAATAAGCTGTTTTAACAATATCGGTTGGAAATTCTTTGTCGATGAAACTTTTCTTCTAGAATCTTACTCTGAGTCTCGTAATCAGTATCCCTAGTGCAATTCTTTTTCAATCTGCAATATTGGCTTTTAGGTATATTATTAAGCCACTGAGGGTGATGACAACTTTTATAATTGAGAAATGATTTACCTGCCGTGGGCTTGGTAAAGTTCTTGGCATGGATATCCCTTCCAATAAAGAAGAGCTCCAGGTCAAGAATTTGAGGCCCATATTATTGTTGTTGCAATGAGCAACAAATTCGGAAACTGAGGATTCACTACCATCCCAGATGATGATCACATCATCAATGTGCCTGTAATAGAACACAATGTGGGAAGAAAAAGGGTTGTTATGTCAAATGTAGGATGATTCACAATGTCCCATAGTAATGTTTGCGTATGATGGCGCAAAATTTGCTCCCATTGCAGCCCCGTTTACCTGCAGGAAGAAGTCTTTTTAAAATTGAAATTAATTATGAGTGTAGCGGACCCCCAAAATTGGGGTCACTATGCTTTAAATTTAAGGGTAGCCTAAGCAATAGGTTAGCTCAGGTTCTCCAATTCTGTTTGGTTGGACTCTGCTCTGCTGTAATGCTGCTGGAGTATAGTTTCCCTTGACCTGTGGGTGGCACTATTGCCCAGGTCTTGAGGAGAACCACAGGTGGTGTTACGGTGTGATTGGGTATCCTCTCTCGGCTGCCGTGCGGTGGGCGGGTTCTGCCTGCTGTGCATGCCGGGAGAGGGTACATAAAGGGCAGACACCATGATCTGGGTGGTGTGCCGGGGGGATTCCAAGGAGAACCCCTGGTGGCGAAGTCGTGCCCTTTGGCCCTGCTGGCACCTTTAGCCTGAGGCTACAGAGTTCCAGGTAGGCCCAGTACCTTCAACTGGGTCTACAAAACCAACCACTGGATTCCCAGGGAACCCGAGGGAGGGTGGCCCGCTCTGAAACAGAGGAAACCGGGAGAGGACCTGTCCGATGGATCGGTGAAGGAAGTCACGGTCTCGGGTGAGCAATACCCACTCAGGCTTGAGTGGAGAATAGGGTGACTGGTTGCCGCGTGGCTGAGCCTATTTCCCTACCAAATCCCATTGCTATTTTCAACCTTTTTCCCAAATCTGTTTCAAGCAAAGGAAAGTAATTATTAGTTAAGGAATTTTATGGGGACCCTCTAAGAGTTCTTGGTGCATACCAATGTAGCTTCAGTGTAGTGAGAGAACATGTTAAATGTTTACTTTGAAGCTCATGAGGTACATAATAAACTAGGTGTATATATACTTTTCTGATGATATAATACATGAGTTTAGCAGTAGATAATGATAATATTTATTTTTTATTGTTTTATTGATACATATAGGTTTGCTATGATATATATACCTTTTTAGATAATTTTAAGATATATGTTATATGTTATGTATGGATGTATATTTTGTATTTTTTAGGGTTGTTTATAGATATTTTCTTATGAGCATACCATTTGGACATGTTTCCATATTTAATAATATGGCTGCAATCTTTAATAACGGTGTTATTATGTATGCCGTAATCACCTACTATTATTTATTTTAACAGTTGCCGTTTAATGTATTTAATGGCACATATGAGTTGCCAGATCCATACTGTGAGTGAGTGATCCAAGTGCCATGAAAATTGGATCCTTCCTCACAGTGTGATGAGACGGCGCTCATTTATAACAGGAACATGTCAATTCTGCAGTATATCCAGCCCTTCTTAGATGGGAGTGCTGGATGCGTGTGAGTGACAGGTGGATCGGCCCAGTGGAGATTGTTTTAACGTAGCTGTCAGCTACAGGACACTCCCAGCTGAGCGGCGTCATCTCCAGGCATTGACGTGCCTGCTTAAGTATGCAGACACGTCAGAGCCCGCCGGCCTATTTAAGAAGAGCAGTCGCGATGTGTGGCCACTCCCTCTGAAGAAGTGAGCCAATCACGAAACACGTCAGGGCGTGACCACGCGACCAATCACAGCACAGGGACGTTCATCTACCCGGGACTCACGGATGTTTTGAATACTAGAAGTGTTACTTACTCCAGTGAGCTGACGAATGGGCCTGGTGATATGCTTTATTTTTATGTTTATCCAGTAAGCAAAACTTGTACTTGGGGGCATTTTATTTTCACAATAAAAAGGGTTTTATGCTATGAGGCTTCCCTTGTTTTACATGTTCGCACTGCTGCACGCACACATATGCTGATTGAAGCCACTAGATATCCTGAGGACAGCTGACGGAATTCCTGGAGAGGAGCTTACAGGCGTATTTACATCTAATGTCTGGTGAGTACATTACCTAAGGGGGATGTGACTACTATGACAGCGATGGAAGTATGATTTAAATTGCATTATAATCAGCTGGAAGGTTTGATGTTGGGTGAGTCTTTTTTTGCTGCCTTTGAGAGAGACAATATTGACTGTGAAGGATCACTGGTTAACCACTTAACGACCGCCCACTGTAAATATACGTCAGCAGAATGGCACTGACAGGCAGAATCACGTATATGTACGTGATTGCATTTGTATAGTTGGGGGGTCCGATCGGACCCCCCTTCTTTACAGTGAGCGGTCGTTTTACCTTCGGGAGCGATCCGGCATGAGGGGACGGCCGTTCGATTCCGGCCACCCCCTCTCGATCGCTCCCGGCGAATGAGAGAGCTTCCCCTGCCTGCCAGGAAGGAGGAAGTGATGTCATCTCTCCTGGGGCGCTCACATATACCGAGCGCCGTACAGGAGAAGATGCCAGGTTAGTACACAAAACAGCACACTGACACCAGGACACATAGGCACATAAATCGCCCCCCAGGCCCCTCCAGACACCCCCAGATCACCCCCCAGCCCCCCCCAGCCCCCAGTCACAGTGTCACTGATTGCAGTGACCATTTATTTAGTGATCACTGCAATCAGTGACATTTGTGACTGTAAAAGTGTCACTACATTTAGTTTTAGGTCCAGTGTAGCCCCCTAACCCCCCCTAATAAAGGTTTAACCCCCTGATCACCCCCCAGATAACCCTTTCACCCCCTATCACCACTGTCACTAAGCAATCATTTTTCTGATCGATGTCTTAGCGTCGGTGATGCTGATCGGTAGCCAGTAATTTTTTTTAGGTTCGCCGCAGGTTTTTATAGCGTCGGGTACCCCCATATATTACCTAATGAAGGTTTAACCCCCTTGATCGCCCCCCAGGTAACCCTTTCACCCCCTATCACCACTGTCACTAAGTTATCATTTTTCTGATCGATGTCTTAGCGTCGGCGATGCTGATCGGTAGCCAGTAATTTTTTTTAGGTTCGCCGCAGGTTTTTATAGCGTCGGGTACCCCCATATATTACCTAATAAAGGTGTAACCCCCTTGATCGCCCCCCAGGTAACCCTTTCACCCCCTAGCACCGCCGTGGCTATGCGATCATTTTTCTGATCGATGTCTTAGCGTCGGTGATGCTGATCGGTAGCCAGTAATTTTTTTTAGGTTCGCCGCAGGTTTTTATAGCGTCGGGTACCCCCATATATTACCTAATAAAGGTTTAACCCCCTTGATCGCCCCCCCAGGGTAACCCTTTCACCCCCTATCACCACTGTCACTAAGCGATAATTTTTCTGATCGATGTCTTAGCGTCGGCGATGCTGATCGGTAGCCAGTAATTTTTTTTAGGTTCGCCGCAGGTTTTTATAGCGTCGGGTACCCCCATATATTACCTAATAAAGGTGTAACCCCCTTGATCACCCCCCAGGTAACCCTTTCACCCCCTAGCACTGCCGTCACTATGCGATCATTTTTCTGATCGATGTCTTAGCGTCGGTGATGCCGATAGGTAGCCAGTAATTTTTTTTTAGGTTCGCCGTCAGGTTTTTATATAGCGTCAGGTACCCCCATATATTACCTAATAAAGGTTTTAACCCCCTAATTGCCCCTAGTTAACCCTTTCACCAGTGATCATCATATAAGTGTTACGGGTGACGCTGGTTAGTTAGTTTGCTTTTTATAGTGTCAGGGCACCCGCCGTATATAACCCAATAAAGGTTTAACCCCCTGATCGCCCGGCGGGTGATATCAGTTAGGTTTTAGCGTCAGAGAGGGTCTGTGTCACACCCCAGGCAGCGTCAGGTTAGTGCCAGTAGCGCTAACACCCACACGTGAAGCATACACCCCCCTTAGTGGTATAGTATCTGATCAGCTCAATATCTGATCTGATCAGATCTATACTAGCGTCCCCAGCAGTTTAGGGTTCCCAAAAACGCACTGTTAGTGGGATCAGCCCAGATACCTGCTAGCACCTGCGTTTTGCCCCTCCGTCCAGCCCAGGCCACCCAAGTGCAGTATCGATCGATCACTGTCACTTGCAAAACACAACACACATAACTGCAGCGTTCGCAGAGACAGGCCTGATCCCTGCGACTCCAGTGCTGTAGGAGGTAATTTCACCACCACAGTTAAAAAAAAAAAGCATATATGCCAAAGCATTGGGGCAGCAGGAGCGGAGGAGCGATTTTGCTCCTAATGCCGCGTATATACGGTCGAAATTCCGACGGAGGCTTGCCCATGGAAAAGTCTGACCATGTGTACGCGGCATAACTTTTGCGAGAAGATGCCCCCATGCTTCGGCATATATAAATGGTGCATGTATGCCCATCATTAGAAGTGGGTGGATGAAGGGCGGTATTCTAATGGTGGGCATACCCACCGATCAATCTTTTTTTTTCGTTCAGCCAACAGGCTGCATGAAAAAAAAGATTACAATACATGTCCAACAAGGACCAGCAACGTACTGGTATGTTGCTGGACTTTGAATGTTTATACCAGAATGATGCCTGCGGGTTTAGGTATCATCTTGGTATCATTCTTTTCAGCCAGCGGCCGGCTTTCATGTAAAAGCAATCCTAGTGGCTAATTAGCCTCTGGACTGCTTTTACAAGCAGTGGGAGGGAATGTCCCCCCCCCGGATATAAAAAGCGCCATTGGGAAATTGGGAAAGCATTTTATCACACCGATCTTGGTGTGGTCAGATGCTTTGAGGGCAGAGGAAAGATCTAGGGTCCAATAGACCCCAGTTTTTTCAAAAAAGAGTACCTGTCATTACCTATTGCTATCATAGGGGATATTTACATTCCCTGAGATAACAATAAAAGTGATAAAAATAAATAAATATGGAAGCAACAGTTTAAAAATAAAATAAAAAAGCAAAATTAATAATAAAAAAAAAAAAAAAAAAAAAAAGCACCCCTGTCCTGCCCTGCTCTTGCCCAATGGCGAACGCAAGCGTCGGTCTGGCGTCATATGTAAACAGCAATTGCACCATGCATGTGAGGTATCACCACGAAGGTCAGATCGAGGGCAGTAATTTTAGCAGTAGACCTCCTCTGTAAATCTAACGGGGTAACCTGTAAATGCTTTTAAAGGCTTTTAAAAATGTATGTAGTTTGTCGCCAATGCGCGTTTGTGCGAAATTTTAAAGCATGTCGTGTTTGGTATCTATGTACTCGGCCTAAGATCATCTTTTTTATTTCATCAAACATTTGGGCAATATAGTGTGTTTTAGTGCATTAAAATTAAAAAAAGGGTATTTTTTCCCAAAAAAATGCGTTTGAAAAATCGCTGCGCAAATACTGTGTAGAAAAAAAAAATGCAACACCCACCATTTTATTCTGTAGGGCCTTTGCTTTAAAAATATATATAATGTTTGGGGGTTCAACATAATTTTCTTGCAAAAAAAAATATGTTTTCATGTAAACAAAAAGTGTCAAAAAGGGCTTTGTCTTCAAGTGGTTAGAAGAGTGGATGTAAGCTTCCTAATGTTGTGTATAAAATGCCAGAACAGTTCAAAACCCCCTCAAATGACCCCATTTTGGAAAGTAGACACCCCAAGCTATATACTGAGAGGCATGTCGAGTCCATGGAATATTTTATATGTTGACACAAGTTGCGGAAAAAATAATTTTTATTTTTTTTTATTTATTTTTTGCACAAAGTTGTCACTAAATGATATATTGCTCAAACATGCCATGGGCATATGTGGGATTACACCCCAAAATACATTCTGTTGCTTCTCCTGAGTACGGGGATACCACATGTGTGAGACTTTTTGGGAGCCTAGCCGCGTACGGGACCCCAAAAACCAAGCACCGCCTTCAAGCTTTCTAAGGGTGTCAATTTTTGATTTCACTTCTCACTGCCTATCACAGTTTCGGAGGCCATGGAATGCCCAGATGGCACAAAACCCCCCCCAAATGACCCCATTTTGGAAAGTAGACACCCCAAGCTATTTGCTGAGAGGTATTGTGAGTATTTTGCAGATCTCGCTTTTTGTCACAAAGTTTTGAAATTTGAAAAAAAAAAGAAAAAAAAAATGTTCTTTCTTCATTTTCAAAAACAAATGAGAGCTGTAAAATACTCACCATGCCTCTCAGCAAACAGCTTGGGGTGTCTACTTTCCAAAATGGGGTCATTTGGGGGGGTTTTGTGCTATTTTGGCATTTTATGGCCTTCAAAACTGTGATAGGTAGTGAGGAGTGAAATCAAAAATTTGCGCCCTTAGAAATCCTGGAGGCGGTGCTTGGTTTCCGGGGTCCCGTACGTGGCTAGGCTCCTAAAAAGTCCCACACATGTGGTATCCCCGTACTCAGGAGAAGCAGCAGAATGTATTTTGGGGTGCAATTCCACATATAACCATGGCATGTGTGAGCAATATATCATTTAGTGACAACTTTTTGTAATTTTTTTTTTTTGTCATTATTCAATCACTTGGGACAAAAAAAATATTCAATGGGCTCAACAGGCCTCTCAGCAATTTCCTTGGGGTGTCTACTTTCTAAAATGGGGTCATTTGGGGGGGTTTTGTGCTATTTTGACATTTTATGGCCTTCAAAACTGTGATAGGTAGTGAGGAGTGAAATCAAAAATTTGCGCCCTTAGAAATCCTGAAGGCGGTGCTTGGTTTCCGGGGTCCCGTACGTGGCTAGGCTCCTAAAAAGTCCCACACATGTGGTATCCCCGTACTCAGGAGAAGCAGCAGAATGTATTTTGGGGTGCAATTCCACATATAACCATGGCATGTGTGAGCAATATATCATTTAGTGACAACTTTTTGTAATTTTTTTTTTTTGTCATTATTCAATCACTTGGGACAAAAAAAAAAATATTCAATGGGCTCAACATGCCTCTCAGCAATTTCCTTGGGGTGTCTACTTTCTAAAATGGGGTCATTTGGGGGGGTTTTGTACTGCCCTGTCATTTTAGCACCTCAAGAAATGAGATAGGCAGTCATAAATTAAAAGCTGTGTAAATTCCAGAAAATGTACCCTAGTTTGTAAACGCTATAACTTTTGCACAAACCGATAAATATACGCTTATTGACATTTTTTTTACTAAAGACATGTGGCTGAATACATTTTGGCCTAAATGTATGACTAAAATTGAGTTTATTCGATTTTTCTTATAACAAAAAGTAGAAAATATCATTTTTTTTCAAAATTTTCGGTCTTTTTCCGTTTATATCGCAAAAAATAAAAATCGCAGAGGCAATCAAATACCATTAAAAGAAAGCTCTATTTGTGGGAAGAAAAGGACGCAAATTTCGTTTGGGTACAACATTGCATGTCCGCACAATTTACAGTTAAAGCAGCGCAGTGCAAAATTCTGAATTCACCTCTGGTCCTTCAGCTACCAAATGGTCCGGGGCTTAAGTGGTTAATACCTTCCTGGAAATTTAACTCTTGATAGACACTCATTTATTTTGCTTATAGCAGTAGCAGGACTTTGGTACAATTTGATTCTTTTTTTTATTTGTTTTAAAGCTGTTTTTTGTGGCTCTCTATTTCATCTGATGGTGGACTGTGGAAACTTTTAAAATTCTTGCTTATCACTGCAGGATATATCTATATATCATTGGTGGGATCACGTTTTCCCTCTAAAGCGCTGTTAATGTTTTAATTTTATTGAAACATATTTTCTTATATAATTTAATGTATGTGTAGCGCTACCCCCAGTTAAGAGAGCCGCTGGTTTGATTTCGGGCCCTGAGTACAGCTCCACCAAATCCCGGCAATCGTGTCTAGTCTCTTATGGCACAGTTAGTCTAAGGATGCTATCTATCACAATCTATACCTGATTATACACACACCCCAACTTCAGATGAGATATAAGCACTATGAGCAATGATAACACAGTGATAGCAAGTGGTAAGGTATGACGGCTTTTCTTTAGGCTAAAAGGCATAGGTTAAAACATAACATATAACTTGCTTACAGAGCCCTGCAGCAATAGGTATAGCATACAGTAATAGCACAGCACGGTAATCCACCACTCGCAGCTATTACTATCCACGCGCCCTGTGGCGCACTAAACAATATTCTACCCCCTCCCTGGTCAGGCCTGACACAGAATTAACCTCAGTCTTTAGGATAAGGATTTCTTTGCATGCAAACTTGAAATGGTGGTGCACGTTCAGGAACAATATTTGTAATCCACAAAGTAGGCAATCACAAGGAACACTATACTGGAGACCCTTTAACTCTGTCCTGCTACCGGTCTCCAGTGAAACAGCAAATAAAGGATCGGTGGGCCAAGGCAGTCTATAGGCCTAAACACAGTACAGCCTATTGAATTGAGCAGGTGCTCGCTCACCACTCCGGACGCGATCCCAGTCCGGGACTTCCACCTGCTGTGTCTCCGCACACAGCGTCTGCAGCGGTCGGGTCCCCGATTCCAACTGATGTCCGCGGTAAACAAAGTCAGATGCCACTCAGGCTCTGCAGTGGGATGGAAGGCTCTTTGGAAGTTGCGCAAGGCCCCAGGCTTCAGGCCCTGCACTCCAGCAGATCCGCACAGGAAAACCAGTCAGAAGCCACGCGGTGTCCCAAAGAGGCCGAGCTCCCCAAGCCTCCTCCTTTTATCTCCCTCCCACAAGTCTCTGCGGTGGCAACATTGCACCCTGGGTGCCAAACGGGACTCTGCGAAATGTAGTCCCGGGAGTCTTAAAGGAGACCCCGCTACATATGTATTACTGTCTGACAGGAGTCTAATTGCCTCTGCGACATAATCTATTCTGTTCTGTACAACTATTCCTCCTCCTTTGTCAGCAGATTTAATAGTTAAATCAAATTATTGGTGAGGGCATCAAGAGACTTCTTTTTAGACTGAGTGAAATCATGAACAATCTTATTTTTGGCTGAAATGCACATATCCTGAATCTCTGCATGCACAATACGGTAAAAGGCGTCAATACAAGAACCTTTGGACTTAGTATTACTACTACACACTGCCTTGCTATTGGAACCTCTCCTGAATGCACTTACTACATGCTCCTGTTCATCTGCTATCCTGTAAGTGTTTTTAATCCTTCTTGGGGGATATTAAAAGTTTGTATTTCTGCACTTAGAGGCACCTTGTTTGTTTGTTTTGTTTATATTAGAGATCACTTGTCTCCATGAGTGCTGCCTGAAGTGCATGAAGACGTTCTACCCCTCCCAAAATAGACTTAATTTGTCAGGTCCTAATATTCGGAGTGCCCTGGATATACATTTTCTCTGGTTAATGACACTGAAAGTGCAACTAGGTAGTTTTAGGTGTATAAATGTGGCCATACACTATACAATCTGATTGTACAATTTCCTTTGGATTTACCAAAACGATATAATAGGAGGACACACCATCTATCCAATCACTCTGTATCCAATCAGGCAGGCTCTTGCACTACATCAGGGGTGTCATGTGGGCTGCATGTGGCCCCCAGGGAGTTTAACATGTGGCCTGAGCCCATCTGAAGGGACGCTGGGGAAGTCAGGCAAATGCACGTATTAAGAGATGCCGGGATGCTGTGAAAACATAGTTGATGGGTGAAGGTGTGCTAATAAGATTAGCTGGTAACCTCCTTCTTATTGGTTTCTCTGTCCTACATCTAATGTCAGGATGTGATGAAACTTTTAAGAAATACAGCAAGGGCTAAGGTAAGGCCTTGTTCTCAAAATCAAAGAAAGCTTATACTCTTCTGCAACCAAGGTATATTAATGGTATATTGGTACATAAGAGAGATGGATTTTAGAAACAAAAGGTGAACTTAGCCTTTATTGTGGAACAAAACCCATTGATTTACCTGTTTCCCAAATTAGTTACATTCAATCATGCCATGGGTAATAAATAGTTTCTGCTCTCAACTGATCTGTCAAGTCATCAAATGGCTTGTTCCATAACTGAACATGTGCAGTACCATGGCAACTACAGCTTCCTTGGCTGAGGGAATGGTAAGGGCTCACAGAAAAGGAAGGCCAGCCCTGGGTTTGAACACCATAACAAAGATGTGGTGGTATTAAGCTCAGAGTTGGAAGCCCTAGATGTCACTGCTCCCCTAACAGCCGGAAGAGCAGCCCATCTAGTAGGGGTGGTGGGGTGAGTGCAGGTAGGCCTAGAAAGTTGGTGGTAATAAGGGATTCCATAATAAGAAGGACTGATAGAATAATTTGTCGCCAGGATCGCCTCAACCGAATGGTTTGCTTTCTCCCTGGTGCCAGGGTTCGGCATGTGGTGGACCTGGTTGATTAATTAATGGGAGGGACTGGGCTTGACCCAGCTGTCTTGGTCCACGTTGGAACCAATGACAGAATATATAGAAAGTAGAGGCTCCTTAAGAACCAATTTAGAGAACTAGGCTGCAAGTTGAAGAGAAGGACCTCCATGGTGATATTCTGTGAAATATTGCCTGTGCCATGCACAACACAGGAAAGGCAGGAGGTGATTAGAGAGCTGAATGCATGGCTAAAGACCTGGTGAAAAGGAGGAGGGATTTGGGTTAAAGATGGAAGGGGGTGTTCTGTGCTGGGTGAGAGGTTTATGGAAAGGCTGGAGGAGTATTTAAACTAGGAGTGTGGGGAGGGAGAATTAGATTATAATGGGGCAGACAGGTTAGACAGGGGTCAGCCCCTATTGGTGGGTGGAATAGGGATAGATGGGGGGACACAACAAACACATACGGGTAAGATAAATACACTTAACTTTAAGAGAGCAAATTTTCCAAGGATGAGGGCTACTCTCCAGGACATAGACTGGGAGGGAATATTGGCATAAATGGACACAGAACATAAATGGGAATTCTTCAAAGTGACTGTATGTAAACTCACTGCAAAGTATATTCTCATGGGCAATAAGTTTAAAAGGCTAAAAATAAAACCTATATGGCTCACGGACAAAGTTAAAATGGCTATAAATAATTAAAAAAAAAGAGCTTTTAAAAAAATATAACAATGTTACAAAGAATACGTTTAAATGTTACAAAGAATATAACAGAATATGGGGGCGTGGTGACCGGACTCCAAGATGGACGCTTAGCCCAGGAGCTCCGCTTGTCAGCCTGAGATAGCATCAGCCTCCACAGCCCACCGGCGATCCTGCGAGCCCTGCGTTCGGTCATCCGATCACTGATCTGCCGAGGAACAACCGGTGATGCCCAGGAATCGTAAATCACCGCTGCAGCCCCAGAAACTAGACAGCTTCTTCGGAGCAGCAGCGAGGGGAATGCAGCAAAATGGCGGCGACGACGGAGCGCGAGTCCCTCAGCACGCCTCGCAGCCAGGAGCACTTACCACAAGCAACGGCCCGCCGTCCGTCGCCATCCGCTCGGCTACAGCACACAGCGCTTCCTCCTCAGGGACATCCAGCCCCTCAACGCGGAGCCCAGCCAAATCGAGGCCGAGGAGGGATTCCCCAGCTAGGCCGCAGCCGGATCTCAACATGGAGGTAAGCGGGCCGCAATCCACCAGCACTAGCCAGCGGCAACAGAGGGGGGACCCCATATCAGAATTCCCCACGGCAGATAGACCAGTATCCGACACCGTGCTGAAGGACATGCTCCTTTCACTGAGAACATCCCTGCAGTCAGATATATACAGTGGGATTACTGCATGCCAAAAAGAAGTACAGGCCATAGGACAGAGGGTCCATGTTGTGGAAGACAAAGTGGAAGAGCACACTTCTGCATTTAACATGATGGTGGATGCCATCAAGGCACAGGGGGAGGAAATAGTTTGGCTCAAGGATAAGATGGCGGACCTCGAGGACAGATCAAGAAGGAATAACCTCAAACTGAGAGGGGTCCCTGAAAATGTTCCCCCCACACAGCTCCTTCAATACACCCAGACTCTGTTCTCCACGTTGCTGCCAGATGCAACAGCACAGGATCTTATCATTGATAGAATCCATAGGGTCCCTAAACCGTCGTTCCTCCCTGACGAGACTCCCAGGGATGTACTGATGAGAGTACACTTTTTTCACGTCAAAGATCGCATACTACAAGCGTCACGTACCCCAGGGAAAGTCCCGCCACAATACGCCAACATCAGGATGCTACCTGACCTGTCCAGACACACTCTTCAGCGCAGACGCAATCTGCTCACTGTAACCAAAGCATTGAGGAATCACAACATACCGCATAAGTGGAAATATCCAGCCACTCTTATTATCACCTACAATGGGACCAGTGTCTCAGTGTCCAAAATAGAGGA
This sequence comes from Rana muscosa, assembly GCA_029206835.1. NCBI lineage: Eukaryota > Metazoa > Chordata > Amphibia > Anura > Ranidae > Rana > Rana muscosa. The sequence continues at coordinate 85,602,092 of CM055125.1, read as the reverse complement.
AGGGCTGGCTGCTCTACGCCAATGGGGGATTCTCCCGGAACAAGTTCCTCAACCCCAATCCTCTGCAAGCCCACGGCCAATACAGAATGAATGGCAGGTAGTGTCACACAAGAAGGCTAGTAAGAAAAAATCCGGTGAAGCAACATAATTACTTACACTCACCAATCTCGTTTATCTCAGGTGCACAGGTACCGCAGTGAGGTACCAACTGTACACCCTCCGTTCTGCACTTGCAGCTACGTCTGCTCGAGGATCAATTTATGGATCCATTTCTTATGCAAATCCAGTTATATCTATTTTTTTTTCTTATGTCTCCGTTGCTGTTTTCCTTTTTTCTCCCCAGTGTCCCTTTTGATATACACAGGAACGCTCAATGTATAATGACAGCGGTAAATGAAGAACATGTTAGACTATCCTCAGCATACCACAAGGATGGACGAAGCCAACCAACTTTCTCCGAGACGAGTAAGTGCCTAACCAGTTTCCTCACACACGATACCAATCCAATAACACTATGACGATTAAGATCCTATCTATTAATGCCCGGGGTCTGAACCACCCGGTAAAACGCTTCTCCATGTGGAAGGAAGCCGGCATTCAGAGAGCTGACATACTCTGTGTGCAGGAAACACATTTCCAAAAAGATGCTGCCCCGAAGTGTTCACATAAGGACTACCCTTTCATATATACGGCTTGTACGCCTGCCAACAAGAAGGGAGGAGTCCTATTAGCCATCAAAAACTCCCTATCATTCCAACCGAAAACGACTGTTCTGGACGAGGGAGGCAGGTATATAATCCTTACGGGAGACATCAATTCCAAACCATACACGATTGTGTCAGTATATGCCCCTAACACTCACCAACTCCGCTTCTTGAGGAAAATCCTTACCAAAGCCCAAAATTTGCAATATGGCAATCTCCTGATATGCGGTGATTTTAACATGACATCGGACCCGCTACTGGATACTACCTCTGGCAAACCCAAGACCCACCTGTCTCTACAACCTTTGTTACACAAAGTGGAACTCTTTGATGTATGGAGATGTCTCCACGCCAACGAACGTGACTATACTTTTTTCTCGAACAGACACAGTTCATATTCTCGTATAGACATGTTCCTAGCTGATAAATGGTTGCTGCAGAACGTTGAAAAAACTAGTATACACAATATTACATGGTCAGACCATGCTGCTATATCTTTGTCTATTATAGAAAAGGGTGTCTCCCCTTCTATCCCCATCTGGCGTAGTAACAATAGGGTTCTTCAAGAACCAATCCTCCAAAAGTCTATAGCCCAACACCTAACGAATTACTTCGCAGAAAATGCTGATTCTGTAACTGATCCAAACATTCTGTGGAATGCACATAAAGCCTATATTCGAGGGGTATTAATCCAAATTGGCGCTAGGGAAAAAAGAAAACTAACGCACTCACTTAACTCTACTATTGCTGACATACAGGTTCTAGAAACCATGCATAAGCAGTCACCGTCAGAACCCTTAACTAGTAAACTGTGCGCCAGCAGAGAAAAGCTTAGAGAACTTCTATCGCGCCAATTTGATAGGCACCTAAGACGCCTGAAACTCCTTCACTATGCCAACGCGGACAGAGCAGGCAAATATTTAGCAAATAGACTCAAAGCCACTCGTTCCAAAACTAGAATACAATACCTGAAACACCCATCTACTTCACTAAAAATTATTCACCCCCAAGATATAGCCGATCAATTTGCTGACTACTATAGCTCGCTTTACAACCTCCAGAGAGACTCCAATACCCCTCAACCGACAACAGAAAAAATACAAACGTTCTTGCACACGCTGAAACTCCCATCCCTTTCCCAAACACAACTGGAGGACTTAAACAACCCAATCACGGCACTAGAAATAGAACACATAATTGACTCTTTACCAATCGGGAAATCCCCCGGCCCAGATGGCTTTTCCAATGAATATTTCAAAACATTTAAACAGATCCTTTCGCCCCACATGTCTAAAGTCTTCATTAAAGCCACAGAAACAGCGACACTTCCAAAAGAATTGCTAAAAGCACACATAGTCACACTCCCTAAACCGGGGAAAGAACCCCACACACCAGCTAACTTCAGACCCATTTCACTCTTAAACACTGACACAAAAATATTTGCAAAATTACTAGCTAAAAGACTTACGCATATTATACCACTAATCATTAAAAAAGACCAGATGGGCTTTATAAAGGGGAGGCAGACCTCTGACGCTACCAGAAGAATCATCAATGTAATACATCAGGCTGAAAGAAATCGAACGCCTTCTCTGCTGCTCTCTATCGATGCAGAGAAGGCGTTCGACAGGGTCCATTGGACCTACATGGAAATGGTTCTGGAAAAATTTGGGTTCAAGGGATCAATTTTAAAAGCTATTCTATCTCTATATTCATGTCCATCCGCCCAGGTGTACTCTGCAGGCCTACTGTCTAAATCATTTGACATATCAAATGGGACCAGACAGGGCTGTCCCCTGTCCCCAACTATTTTTAATCTTATGATAGAACCACTAGCTGAAGCAATCAGATCAACGCTCTCGATCACGGGCTTCCAGTTTGGTTCCAATATGCATACCATTAATCTATTTGCGGATGATGTAATTCTACTTCTGACTAATCCTTTACAGTCCCTAAAAGAGGCGCACAAAATATTGACAACATTTGGGGATATATCCTACTATAAGGTCAACTTTACAAAATCTCTCATCCTAGACCTAGGAGTACAGTCTCAAATGAAACAGTCCCTTCAAAAACAATTACCATATACTTGGAGCGCGGGTAGTATCACGTACCTGGGTATCTCACTCACTAGTAAAATAGCTGCCCTCGCTAAAACTAACATGACTCCGCTGGTAACCAAACTGGAAGCCCAACTCAAGGCCATTTCGAGAACTGAAATCTCATGGATGGGTAGAATCTCCGCATATAAAATGTTCATCTTACCACAAATTTTGTATGTATTTCGCACTCTGCCTATTCATATCCCTATTCATTTCATCAATAGTCTCGCTAGAATGGGTTGGAAGTACATATGGAAGGGAAAAAGAGCTAGGTGTTCCAGGAACAACTTGACTTCACATAAACAAGCGGGAGGGGCGGGTTTCACGGACATTTATGACTACCTATGGGCGGTGCGCCTAGACCAAATTAAACTCTGGTTTCAACAATCCGACGCACCTCTTTGGGTTGACATAGAAATTTATTTATCCCCAACGAAAGATCTTACCCAATTACTCTTAGGAGACCGTTGGACTCCATGGAACATATCTCTTCTCCCGCCTACCATGCAGACATCACTGAGAGCATGGAGACTCCTTTTAGATAAGCGTTACACGGACGTACAAACCATGGACTTCGACCTTCCCCTGAATATATTGGAATCCAAGATCCCAATGTTGGACGTCACTGACATGATAGACAAAGGCATATATCACATATCGGACCTATATGAAGGCACACGACTCAAACCCATAGAACAAATCATGACACAATATAAAATCTCCCCACAGGGCACTTACAAATGCCTCAGAATTACACACTTCTTGAGATATCGGGCACCCTCATTAGCGACAATGCCAATTAAAATTTGGCAGTTCTATTCCAGTGCAGGACTAGACAAGAAGGGTATTTCCTTTTTCTATAACCTACTGCAAGACAGACTGACATTCAAGAAGACAAAAGCAATGCAGAAATGGGAGGTAGACATAGGCGATACATTCTCGGACAAACAATGGCACAGGGCCTTCATGGCAGTACACAAGTCTTCCCACTGTGTGAAGCACTGGGAACTGATGATTAAGATAACAAATAGATGGCACTATACTCCTTTCCGACTTGCCACGTTCTTTCCGGGAACATCCTCGCACTGCTGGAGGGACTGTGGGCATGTTGGTAACTTATTACATATGTTCTGGCACTGTCCCAGCATAAGAAGTCTATGGAACCAGGTTTTCCAGCAGATTTCCTCCATGACTGGCATACTGACACGACCCGATCCAGCTTTAGCATTACTGCACCTAAACATTGACAAATTCCCACGGAATGTTAGGCAAGTCGTGACACACATGCTTCTGGAAACACGTCTGCTGATATTGCGCAATTGGAAATCTAATAAAACTACAAACATCTCTGAAGTCATAGCAGCAGTTCATAGAAATTATACGTTCGAACGCCTACTAGCGATCAATTCTCTAACATGTAAAAAATTTGATGATGACTGGGCTATCTGGCCCAAGTCCCTTGGTTAAATTGTACACTTACCACAACTGTGTATCACCTTTTGTGTATATCTCTTTATGTACCCCTTGTTTATATTCTATCCTCTATCTCTGTCTATTATATGTAAAAGAAATTCTTCAATAAAAACTATTGCTTTAAAAAGAATATAACAGAATATGTAAAAAGTAAATCAAGGACGCAAAAATTCAAAACAAACGATTGCAAAAGATAGTAGGACAAACCCCCAAAAATTCTTCAAATATATTAATAGTAAAAAGGTCAGGTCTGAGCATGTAGGCCCTTTACAAAATAATCTAGAGTGGGTGACTGGGGACAAAGAGAAGGCAAATTTATGAAATACTTTCTTCAGCTCTGTGTATACAAAGGAGCATGGGGGAGGTCATGTCCATAATGGGGGTGGCATTGACACAGCCCCAAATGATCCACAATGGCTCAAAAGGCATATGGTTCAGAAATATTTAGACAGAATAAAGGTGGATAAAGCACCAGGACCAGATAGCATACACCCACGGATCCTAAAATAATTGAGCTTACTGATAGTAGTGGTTAATGACTCGTACTCGGAATGGTCTAAGGTTATCAGTGGGACCCTTACTTTTTAATATCTTCATAAATGATATAGGGTCTGGGATTAAAAGTAAAATTTCTGTCTTTGCAGATGACACTAAACTATGCAGTAGAATAACGTCCTTACAGGATGTCTCCAATTTACAAGCCAACCTCAATGCACTGTCTAATTGGCAACTAAGTGGCAGATGAGGTATAATGTTGATAAATGTAAAGTTACGCACTTGGAGGCTAAGAATATGCATGCATCATACATATTAGGGGGAGTACAACTGGGGGAATCAATGGTGGAGAAGGATCTGGGGGTTTTGGTAGATCATAATCTCAATAATAGCATGCAATGCCAAGCTGCAGTTTCCAAAGCAAGCAAAGTCCTTTCATGTATTAAGAGAGGCATGGACTCCAGAGAGAAAGAGAGATCATTCCCCCCTGTACAAATCATTAGTAAGACCTCATCTGGAATATGCAGTTCAGTTTTGGGCACCAGTTCTCAAAAAGGATATCGGGGAACTGGAGAAAGTGCAGAGAAGGACAACCAAACTGATAAGAGGCATGGAGGAGCTCAGCTATGAGGAAATATTAGAGGAACTGAATCTATTCCCTCTTTAGAAGAGGAGATTAAGGGGGGATATGATCAACATGTACAAATACATAAGTGGTCCATATCGTGAACTTGGTGTTGAGTTATTCACTTTAAGGTCAACACAGAGGACTAGGGGGTACTTTTTACGTCTAGAGGAAAAAGGATTTCCTCTCCAAACACAGAACGGTTTCTTCACAGTAAGAGCTGTGAAAATGTGGAATAGACTCCCTCCAGAGGTGGTTCTGGCAAGCTCAGTCGATTGCTTTAAAAAAGGCCTGGATTCTTCCCTAAATGTACATAATATAACTGGGTACTAACATTTATAGGTAAAGTTGATCCAGGGATTTTCTTGTGAAAAAGAAAAAAAAGTTGATCCAGGGAAAATCCAATTGCTTCTCGGGGGATCGGGATGGAATTTTTTCCCCTGCTGTAGAAAATTGGAGAATGTTTTGCTGGGGTTTTTTGCCTTCCTCTTGATCAACTGTGGGTGTAGGTTTGTGTATATGGGATTTTTTTTTTTGGTTGAACTTGATGGACTTGTGTCTTTTTTCAACCTAACTATGTAACTATGTAAAGTATAGGGAGGGTGTAGATCCACTTTAAGATTTATTTTGTTAACATCATACTTGAAGAGGTTGTGGTGTTACCCTTGGAACTATAACTGACCAACCTATACCTTGGTGTTTAGGGTGTCTGGTGAGTTTGAATTCCAGAAGTGGTGTTTTTACTAAACCTCAAGACTTTCTAGACCCTTTGTAAATTAATACACCCGCGCCAAAGTGATTCAATTAAATTAGATGGCAGCTGCTTTTCCAAAAATAAGTGAATTGCTAGACGTGCACAAACCTATTGTGCAAACAGCGCTTGCCAATGCCACATAAATTGATGATAAATTGAAAACTGCATATACTTAGTGCAAACAAATAAATAGCAAACATTAATATGAAACAAACGGGGGGACTGTTTAGGGTCAGTGGTCCCTCTTTCAGTTGAAATTACGTGACTCAGGTAGGTGACAGACTAATGACAAAACTGGCATGGCAGGAAAAGTTTTAGCTTCTCTTCATGAAGTCATTTCAACTTTTTTTCCAGTCATTGCTCATGCTCTCCCAGCCTCCTTAAAAAGACAGTAAGATTGTCCAGATACATCAGCATTTATCAAGTTTAGACCTTCCACGGTTTGCTCCATCAGTCACTGAAAGATTGCAGAGGCCCAGTTAAACATTGGGGTATTCTTCTGAACTCATAGAAACCCATTGAGCAGGCCACTCTGTCTTTAGAATGCATGAGAATCTGGTGGTATCCACTCCTCAGATCCAGCACACTAAACCATTTTGTCCCTGGCAGGCACTGGAGAGCATCCTTTATAAGAATGGTAAACAGGCCTGGGATGGTTCTTCAATTTTAACTGCAGTTGATGCCCCTGAAGTTTTTTGGTTGCTTTACAAGTATTAGACCCAATGATGCCTGGTGTCCCTTTGTCAGATTCCGAGCACTTGGGTTTTGGGCATTGAGCTGGGTAGCGTCCAGCTTCCCCCAATTATAAAATTTGTGAGTTTTCTGTTTTTCAGGACTTGCTCTTGTGTCAAAGGCTGGCTTTTTGGGTTAGTACACATTGTCACAGTTTGTACTTCTGTAGAGTCTCTACCACGTTTACCAATGACTTCAGAAACTCAGTGAAGGCTTGCTGCAAAGTGTATTGTAATTTGGCCATATTTGTTACTGCTTGCATAAGGACCTCTAAGGCTGTATTCATATCTATGTGTTCTGGGAAAAATGCAAACCATGCTTGTGGTGCCATTAACTAACCACTTCAGCCCTGGAGGATTTGGCTGCCAAATGATCTGGCCACTTTTTGCAATTTGGCACTGCGTCGCTTTAACTGACAATTGCGCGGTTGTGCGACGTGGCTCCCAAACAAAATTTACTTCCTTTTTTCCCCACAAATAGTGGTGTTATTTGATCACCTCTGCGTTTTTTATTTTTTGCCCTATAAACAAAAATAGGCTGCCAATTTTGAAAAAAAAAGCAATATTTTTTACTTTTTTCTATAATAAACATCCCAAAAAAATATATATAAAAAAATTTTTTTTCCTCAGTTTAGGCCGATACCTTTTGTTCTACATATTTTTGGTAAAAAAATGGCGGTGATCAGCGATTTTTATCATGACTGCGACATTATGGCAGACACATCAGACACATCGGACACTTTTGATGCTATTTTGGGAGCATTCACATTTATACAGAGATCAGTGCTATAAAAATGCACTGATTACTGTGTAAATGTGACTGGCAGGAAAGGGGTTAACCACTAGGGGGCTAGGAAGGGGTTAAGTGTGTCCTAGGGAGTGATTCTAACTGTGTGGGGGCTGGGATTACTGTGACACGACACTGATCGCTGCTCCCGATTATAGGGAGCAGACGATCAGTGTCCTGTCACTAGGCAGAAAAGGGAGATGCCTTGTTTACACAGGCACCCCCCCGTTCTGCAGCTCTGTGACAAGATCGCAGGACACCGGCGGACATCGAGTCTGCGGGGTCGGGCGGGCATGATCACGGAGCTCGCAGCAAGGGCACGCACGCGTCTGCACGGCGCAAAATTTAAAATGACGTAAATATACCTTACTTTGAGCAGCCGTGCCATTCTGCCGACGTAAAAGTAAAGGTGGCGGTCAGCTAGTGGTTAATGGCACCCCAAATGCGGCCAACAGGCATGTGTTTTCGCATGTGGCAAAATGGACAGCAAACTAGCCAAAATGCGTAGTAAAAAGTGCTCAAGCACAGCACCACACTTCCCTTGACCGGATCTTCCTGCAGCCAGACAACCTCTAAGTTCTCCAGCCTCTACCAGTCCCTCCCCTCCTGCCCCCTCTGTACACAGCACATAGTCCTTCATTATTGATTGCTCCCCTGGGGTCTAATTACCAGTTGCACTTCCTTATTGAGTCCCCTCTGGGTCACGTGGGAAGGGTTAAGTCCTGGTTGCTGGTGCAACCACTCAGGATCCTCCTCTTTCCTCTCCCTGCTGTCCTATAGAAGTGAAAAATCGAGATTAGCTGTGATTGATTGGTCTCTAAAGTTCCCAAGCTAAGCAGCAAAAGCCATCAGCCAAGGTTAGACAGGATAAAATTGGATGATATAAGTCATACAGCTTCACCTCACTCTCTAAGCCACGTGAAATTTTACTTCTAGCTCCCAGCAGTGTTTTTCTATTAGTACACGGATATGTGATATACTAACCATGTGGTATAGCAATCTGACCCTCAAAATTGGCACTCAGGAACAAGGAAGATCACTAGTTGCATATGGTAGAAGCTACAAAGCACAAACAGGTAAACTAGTAGACTTTTTGGAACGAATATAACTGACCTGGAGGGAATTTTCAGTAAAAGAGAAGTTTCATTTTAAAGGGATGCGTTGGCAATCCTGATTTGCAGGTGCACAAGCTATTGTCCTCCAAGTTCATATCAGTGAATATGACTTCTTTTCGGCAACAATCCAAGAATATGTACGTGCGTGCTTGTCAGTGACAACAGTCATGGGCTCTCTGCAGAGCACTTAAGCCACTTTCACAGATTACTTGTAGCAGAGCTGGATGGACTTCATAAGGGCTATTTTTAGACAGAAGAGCTGTGTTTAGGAGAGGGAAACATGACGGGTGTCTGGGGGGAGCTGGATATCCCATTCAGGAAAGCAAAGTTTAGCCTTGCAGGAAAGAATTGAAGTGCTGAAAAACAAAGCATCCCTCCCTGGCTGTAGCCACTGAGACTCCTTCCTGTATCACGAAGTCAGGTCCAAATGAGACAGCTCTAGTGGAGCATGGGAGTTCTGTTGTGTAACTCATCTACTGTCATGCTGCTTGCTATAATTACTTGCATTACACAGGGGTTTATTTTTTTTCACTCAGTCTTCTATTGACGTTTGTTGCAATTTCTTTTATAAGTTATGTAGCAGTTTTCTTCACAAAGAATGTTGATTTACCTCCAGTATTAATGTATCATTTGGCGAGAAAGTAATTGCAGGTGGGTTAGTATGTATGGAAGAGAGTGAGATCATAGGTCTCAAACATCACCACTACTCCCTTTGAATCACAGAAGGGTGCTCTGCTCACATTTCCATCTGTATATTGGAGGTAAGCCTTCTTTTGGCTTAGTGGGAAGGATGGGGGAATTAGATTTCAAGGTTCTTGAAACAGCAGTACCAGTTTTGTGAATATCGGAATTTAAGGAAAACAATTAGTTAGGTGGGATGTTTAGGGTCAGAAGTTTTAAAGGTTAAGTTCACATTTTTCAGAAAATAGTCTATGCAGTCAAGGGGTAACGGTAGGTTTTCAAAATCTGTGACCCTTTCTAAAATGATCATTAATTTTATTGTTTTACCTGTGGACCATTTGGGCCCCGTTAGAGGCCTGGCTTATAAACTCCTAGTTAGCAACCCCCATGTCCTGTCTCATTGCAAGAATACGAAACCACTAGTTTTGAGTTCTGCATTGCTAAGAGTGAGCATCCAATAGTTTTCACATCCTAGCAACAAGTCAGGATGTGGGTGTTACTAACTAGGAGTTTATTACCCAGGCGTATGAGAGGAACCAAATGACCTACAGGTAAAACAATTAAATCAATGACCATATTACAAAGCTGCACATATTTTTAATATCTACTAGGGCCCCTTGACTGCATAGGCTAATGATGTTAAGCCCTAAATCCTTGTGTTTTTTATATGGTGTTTTTGCAACAATGACATTGTTCTAAGAATCCCACAAGTAGCAAGTACATTTGTTTCTCAGTTGACAATCTCTTCCTCTTTGCAGACTCCAAGTTATACTGTTGACCGGGAAAGTCCATTTACTTTGTAGTAGCAGAAATTTCACATGAACCAGATGAGTCACAAGAAGTGAAACACTTGTATAGGTCAAGACGTATTTTATTTTTGTTCCTCTGCTTATCATGTTCCCATAAATTACAAACAGAAAAAAAGCTAAAAATAAAATTGTAGGAACCCTCTCGCACAGCTAGAAACAATACCTTAAAATTAGATGAGCCAACAGTGTCTGCAAAGTTTAGCTTACTTAGTGAGTGTCAGCACTATATCCCAGTCTTTCAAACTTCTGAGGTCATGGTTGGTAAACTGTTCTTGGACAACCATGATACTCTGTCAAATCTTCTATTAACTTCTTCATAAAGTAGCATTCTTCCATGGATGTGAAAATATCTATAACACACTAAATTAGGCAAATTTAAAGGCCAACTCTGCACAGAAATGATGGGGGAGATTTACTTAAACTGGTTAACACTGAATCCAGTGCAGCTGTGAATAGTAACCAGCTATTAACTTCAGCTTGTTTGATTAAGCTTTTGAAAATAAAACCTGGAAGCTGATTGGTTATTATGCAAATCTGCACCAGATTCTGTGTGCACCAATTTTAGAAAATCTAAATTTTGTTTTAAAGTGGACACAATTGTATTCATCACATATCTTTTGGTGCTCTAATGAATAAACTATACTAGTTTGTGTCTCCAACCTACTGCCTTCCAAGGTCAAAACAAAGGAGTCCCTTGCAGCTGGATAAAAACATATACGAGGACAGCATGACAACAACATCAGTTGGCCTTGTAATTGCTGTATGTGTGACATAAGAAATTTTGATATGGATACTTGGTGTTGAAGTCCCTGGTAGGTATTAGGTGTGATTCAACTTGTCACTTACCACATAAAACTAAAATATACATGTTAGGTGTAGTTGGATCTTAAAAGAGTTTCCTCCTTTACCAATATATTTATCCAAACCTTTTTGGGAACTATTTCTTGTGAGATATGATTTTTCCTGCTCTCAATCCCTGGAAAGGATATGCCCTCATTCTGTTTGTGTATCTTTTTTCTATAAATGGGTTGACAGCTTCATAATGTTGTTTTTTGAGGAGACTTGTTTCCTACTGCTTACTGAGTCTGGATATCTGCTAAATACGTAGCAAATATTAGCTTTCATTGTTTCTGCTAGTTATTGGTCTATAAATTTTTCCATACCAGTAATCAGAGTTACTTAAATGGTATCTAATATGCACTTACGCCCTTGCAAAGTGAAGAACCTATTTGCCTTTGGTAAATCGGCCCCAATAAATCTTAATGCCTTGTCAGTTAAAGTGATTGTAGAGGTAGAAGTTTTTTTTTATCTTCATGCATTCTATACATTAAGGTAAAAATCCTTCTGTGTGCAGCTCCCTACAGCCCCCATTATACTTACCTGAGCCCATTCTCGATCCAGAAGTTGCTCTCTCCACTCTCTCCCTCCTCACAGGGCAGATGAACTGTCTGTGTCTATAGATGCAGACAGTGTGGCTAGGGATCGAGCCCGCAGTATGTGCCACAATAGGAAGTGGATTCCTATGATGGCACACCAAGAAGGGAAGGAACCAGGAGCACCGAGAGGAGGAAGATTGGGGCTGCTCTGCGCAAAACCTTTGCCAAGAGCAGGTAAGTATAACATGTTTGTTATTTATTTTATTTTTTTAAAGTTACGTTTACAATCACTTTAGGATGCACCTGTGCCCATACTGTTGACATTGAAGCATTTACATAATTTTTCCAAGCAGTAAAACTTCCCTGACTTTTGTAGATGCATGTAGTACACTGTAATTCATCCTCCAAGATCCTCAAAGATCACAACAGAGACTCTAAAGTGTCTGTATCTAACAGCTTAGAGATTCTTGCTTAATCCTTGCTGAATTTGAAAATCATTTTCTCCATAATGCTTATCGTTATAGAAGTAAGTGAGGGGTTGTTTTTTAGTCCCTTTATTGCTTGTTCACAATATGTAAATATTTAATGCACATAGTCAGGGCACAGGGTCACTTTAAAGCAACTCTTTTGCTTGTAAAAATGCAAAAGAAGACTGTTCATCTCTTTGCTTGCACTGACCCAGATTATTGTTTTGCTGAACAGCTACAGCCACTGAAAACTCATCAGCAACTGAGACTGCACTCTGTGCAATTCAGTTTCTTTTGCTGGCTACCAATGAAACTACAGGACGGGTGGAGTGGGTGGAACCACAGTGGCCAGAAGAATAGGAAGACATCTGACACTCCCAGAATTGTCTAACAGGACAGGTCTCCTAGAGGCTGTAGCTCTTCAAAATACCGTATTTATCGGCGTATAACACACACAGGCATATAACACGCACCCTAACATTAAGAGGGAAGTTTCAGGAAAAAAACTTTCCACAGCTACCCTCTATTTTTTGGGTAAAAAAGTGAGTGTTATACGCCAAAAAATACAGTAATTGACTATTCGAGTCAATGCCCAAATGAAAGATAAGTATGAGTAGTCTTCTTTTGCTGTGCTCTTGTTTCAATTTTTTTTTCTGCCAACAAAGTCACATTAATAAATAAAAAAGCCATGGAAGCACCTTTGTTGGGCTGTTTAGAGCATTAGTTGGCCTTAATAAAGCTATGCTGAGCACAAAAACATTTTTTGTATTGTAAACTGAATATATGTTCAATTACATTTTTAAACTCAAAGCAAACCAGTTCTCATTTGTTTTATTATGTTTCATGCACAACTTTAAAAAAATAAATCCAATCAACTAGGGTCTCTTAATTTAACTATTGGGGCTGTTAATCTTAAAAAGATCAAATATGTGCAAAATACTTGAATCAGTATTATACATTTCAAAATAGTTCAGGGTCCAAAATACCTTCTTTTTAGTAGGTGGGAGTAAGGCCAGGTTCACACTGGTCCGACAAACGCTCCGACATTGGGAGCTCATGTCGCATGAAAATCAATGTTTCCCTATGAGAGCTGTCTTAACTGGTCCGACACATGTCGGTCCGACTTTGAAAATGCTCCCTGTACTACTTTGGTCCGACTTTGGTCCTACTTCAGCCCATTGACTATCATTGAAGTCGGATCAAAGTAGGATCCTTGTCCTAACCATCCGACATTTGACATCCGACATGTGATTACAGCAGCAGTAAAAGGAATTTATCTCACCCTGGGATTGTTTTGATTGGTCAAAGGACAAGTCAGACTAGCACAAAGTCGGATCAAAGTAGTATCCTGTTCATGAATGTTGGATGGATGTCGGACCAATGTAGGATCAACGTAGGACTGATGTCGCAGAGCAAAGTAGGATGAAAGTCGGATGAATGTCGTGTCGTATCAGTGTGAACCCAGCCTGAGGCTGGGTTCACACTGATACGACATGACATTCATCCGACTTTCATCCTACTTTGCTCTGCGACATCAGTCCTACATTGATCCTACATTGGTCCGACATCCATCCGACATTCATGAACAGGATACTACTTTGATCTGACTTTGTGCTAGTCTGACTTGTCCTTTGACCAATCAAAACAATCCCAGGGTGAGATAAATTCCTTTTACTGCTGCTGTAATCACCATGTCGGATGTTAAATGTCGGATGGTTAGGACAAGGATCCTACTTTGATCCGACTTCAATGATATTCAATGGGCTGAAGTAGGATCAAAGTCGGACAGAAGTAGTACAGGGAGCATTTTTAATGTCGGACCGACTTGTGTCGGACCCGTTAAGACGGCTCTCATGGGGATTCATTGATTTTCACACGTCATGCGACATGAGCTCCTAATGTCGGAGCGTTTGTCGGACAAGTGTGAACCAGGCCTTACTGCTGCTGTAATCACCATGTCGGATGTCAAATGTCGGATGGTTAGGACAAGGATCCTACTTTGATCCGACTTCAATGATATTCAATGGGCTGAAGTAGGATCAAAGTCAGACCAAAGTAGTACAGGGAGCATTTTCAAAGTCGGACCGACTTGTGTCGGACTAGTTAAGACGGCTCTCATAGGGAAACATTGATTTTCACACGTCATGCGACATGAGCTCCTAATGTCGGAGCGTTTGTCGGACCAGTGTGAATCAGGCCTTTATAGAAATAATCATGATACCAGATTACTAACACATGGATTGAAAAGCATCTTAATGAGGAAAGAAGCCTACACAGGACCATGAGACAAGTCCTGCTGTATCCAAGCAATTGTACAGGCAGTTGCATGGCATTGGACATTTACAAGCCAAATTAATAATGTAGTATTTTTTTTTATTTAATAGCAAGTGACTGCCTGCTTCAAGCATCCAACCACATTTAAATGCACATGATTAATTTTTTTAAGTCAAAACAGATTTGTTTAGCCAAGACCAAAAATTACCCCTCAAGTAAGTTATGCCCTTACTTTTCATTTTGATGTTGTGCAAAGGATTTTCCATACCAAGTTTTGTTTTTTTGCAGCTGTGAGGAAATGGCTGTTATTGTATTTTTCATAGTGTGATATTTATAAACATATCTAAAAAAAAACTTTTAACTGCATTTTTATTTTTTTTTAGAATCCAGGAAGTAATTGTACAGTAAATGGACATTACAGAACTATATGCGCAAGTAAAATGAAGAAATCTAATTTATAAATATTCTCCAGACAGTGCAGAACCGGAAATGGATTTTAACGTGATTTTCAATTTGTTTTATTATTTGACCTATTAGAAATTTAACACAAGTAGTTATGATTTTTCTCATAGATATTCTTATAGCACAGGTAGCCTCACATTGCCCCACTGCAGTAAATGTTTTCATTTTACAGGGACAGCTACCTAGCATTCTATAGATATTCTCTAGCATGCATTGTAGAGCATCCTTATTCGGAGAAGGACAGCTCAGAATAGACATGATCTTTGTAAATACTGAAGACTCTTAGTTATTAAGAAAAGATAATTGGAGTGTTCATTTGCATAATTGTAAGGCATTCACTGGTGGTAAATCATTCACTGTCTATTAAAACATATTAACCATGAGTAGTGAATTGGTGAATGTCACATTTAGTGCTTTTGTAAATAATCTTATCTGCAGAGTAGTTATTCTAAACTGAACACCAGGCAGATATTTAAAGACAAAAGCAACAAATGCAGCTATGTATTCATTAAAATGATTTTTTTTTTTAAGTACAACTAATTTAGATACCTAAATATGACTTGCAATCTCTTTTACAGCAGCACTCAGGGGTAAGACTGGGAGACAATCAGGTATGCTGCATGCAAACGTGCCAGCAAGGAGCATGATGATAGAAGGACAGAGCAGAGAACAGACCTCATCAGTCTTCTCTTGCTCCTTCACTGTCCAGTCAGCTGGCTAGGGGTAGAGAAAATATACTACTGCATCCCTTCTTCAATCTGAATCTGTAACAGAAAAAGTAGGGTCATCCTCTTGACTGTACTGTGTTTTACACACGTGTAAATCTCAGGACCGGATAAAGAGAAATACAATTTTTTTGGCAAGAAAAACAGCTCTTATGTGTATTTTTATCTGTTTGCCTGCAATTCAGCTTTAAAAACATTGTACTTGAAGTGTACTGAATCACAACTTAGTAAGACATCAGTGTGACTGAAAGCACCATAAGGGGTCAATTTTTGACTTCACCGTCTTGAACAAGAATATACAATGCTTATCCTGCATTGGGAGAACACGTCACACTTTCCCAGTTTCCGCGGCTCAGTGTTTGAGTGACCACTAATCAGGTTTGAGAAATGTCACATTAGACAGAGGGAAGCATTGCAAGCCACGTGTAACTATTAACTTTTAGGGATTTATTTACTAAAGGTAAATAGACAGTGCGCTTTGCAAAGTGCAGTTGCACTCTGCAAGAAAAGCTGCTCCAGAGCTTAGTAAATGAGGTAAAGATTCACTTTGCAAAAAATTCCCAATCACGTGCAAGAAAAATAAAAAAAACAGCATTTTTGCTTTCACATGATTGGATGATTGAAGTCAGCAGAGCTTCTGCTCATTTACTAAGCTCTGGAGCAACTGCTCTTGCAGAGTGCAACTGCACTTTGCAAAGTGCACAGTTTATTTGGCTTTAGTAAATCAACCCCCAAGAGTTGATAATTACATAGGGATTTAGCTTGTCAGTGTTGTGGAATTAGAAAGGGGTCCTGGAAAGATAAGAGCAAGGATATTATGTTAGCTACTACCCCACTTCTACCTTACTCTTCTTCTAAGCTATGATTTAGCTATTACGTTAATATAAATATTATTTTTACTATATTTTTTTCTTTTTATTACAATAATTAATATTTTAAATTATAAAAGTATTTATAATGCAGTGCACATTTGACTGTTTCAAATATCAATTATGAAAAACGAATCTCCCCCTCTCACATTAATTATGATGATGATAATATTTGCAAAATATTAAATATAGGTTGTTTTTTTTTTTGCCTTCCATTTGTAACATAAATAAATATATTCGCAAAGAACAGAAGGCAGGAGTAAGGTTTTCCTTTTTTTTATTATTATTATTAATAAATACTGCATTCTTTGTGTGTTTGTGTGTGTGTGTACTATTGGTATTGTTAATGTACCAAAAATTAGAACTATGCTTTAATTATGGCACCATTCACAACATTATTATTCTTTAATAAAGATTTCTATACCTTTTAATTTATATATAATATATATATTTATATATATATTTATATATATACAAAAATATATCAAAGTAACTCTAAACACAGAGGAAGAGTCTGAAGTTCGGTTTCATTCGCATATAATTGTTTACATTTTTTTCTTGTTCATATAATATTCAAGGTTACAGTTTCTATATATTATATTCTTTTGCACACATACACATAATGGAAGGTGCAGAGTTCAAATATCATAAAATGTCTAGGTACTGAGAGTGAAGAAAATGCTTATGTTTTTAGTGAATAGCTTAGTAAGGATTAAATAAAGGATGAGGGATATTGGCAGTCCATGAATATTTGGTAATTTTGAAGCAAAACTGGAAGTATGTTTTTGAATAAACAATACGTTATGATATTTTTTTCTAACAAACAGCACCATAAAAAGCAAAACAATATATCAATCACATAAAATGCCAACAACACTTTTGTCAATATTAATGTGCAAAGAGAACCTTTATGCCATAGTTGCATCAAAATTTGGAGGTGATTTACTGAAGGGCACAATTTTGCACCTGCACTGCAAACCCATGTTTATTTTTTAAGACATGCGTCAAAATATCAAATGTATAGGGACTCTGTGTATAGTTACAAAAATTAGGAAATTATCAGCACCAGTTTGGAAAGCAGAGCTATACTATGTAAGTCTAGAGATGGTTACTGAGACAGGAGTCTCAAAGAAGATTTACTTCTCCCCTGTAGCCCAGTTGCAATTGTGACTGCAGGAACCCCATTCTTATCCCACAGTTAAAAGTCTAATTGAGTTAGGGTTTATTTAAAGAATATAAAATAATTAACATGGGGGAATGCAGATGTTGGCTTTGTTCCATTTTGCAAATCACACTCTTGGTCTCCCTCTTGCTCATTTACTTTTGAAGAAAAATCCTTACAGGACTTTAAACAACTGGCAGCAGTTAACAAACATATGCATTTTCTTTCAGCCTGCATTTTTGGAATCATTTCACCTTCTTTAACCATGAATAGGAAATTAAACTCAGACACAACATTACTTTCATGGCAGGCTCTGTTCAAAGGACATATGGAATTCTGTATAAACTGCTCCAAAATTACCATATTACATAGACCCCAAACACTTTGTACATTATGAATACAGGCACACAGATTACATATAATGTTTTGGAGTATACATTTTTATTCCCAAATTTGAAATTTGGGATTATTTATAGACAGTTGATTTTTACTGTCTTCATGGCTTGATGACAGAATCGATCTGTGTGACAGCACAACAATGCTCACAAAGAACCCCCTACTTACATAAAAAAACTTCACCATAAATCCATCTTTTAGAACTGGCTCTGTCTACCTGAGAAAGGTGAACCTTTGAAATACCTTGAAATGTAATCGTACATCATAGAGTGAAAACAAAACTACTCATTGGTGGTATCTTCTTTCACCAAACCAACAAAATGAATTTGAGGTTCAGTTTGCTGAAAGTTAAAAGATAACTGCATTTCTCTTAGCTAGCCTTGTCTCTGCCCAATGGAAGAAGCAAATAGCACCATTTATGTGTGTTTGAGACACTGTTGAATCCTCTGCCTATTTCAACATCATTTGGTGTGGAGAAAGTCACTCCTGACTGTCACTAGATGGCAATATTGGGGGGACAGGTTACTGTCCGGAAATCTGAGTTAAAGTGGAACCATGGGCAAAATGAACAAGAACATATGTTGTTGACTGTCATTATCAGTAACATGGCAGTTTTCGTTTCTCAATTCCCTCCAGTGTTATTACCTGTTTATATTACATTATTTTTCGACTTCTTTGAAAAAGCTGCTCTTTCCGGAGTAAAAGCAAACAGATAGGTTATAAACCTATAGGTTGGATAGTCTTAGATTGACTTTAAATAAATGGCAAACAAATTAAAGCCCAACTCCAGCTAACAATTTTAAGCAGTTTTTGTAGATTTTTTTTCTTCTTTTGGAAAATAAAAGGTTTAAACCAAATTATTAAACACTGGCCATTGTACACACCCCTGTCAGTGTTAAAATGCTAGTCCCAACCCCTTTAGCTGACACTGTGGCTGGACAGTTTGGCCTGCTAACCAATTCAGCCCTGGAAGGTTTCACTGCCTTCATGATGTTTGCGTTGCGACACTGCTTTATTTTAACTGACAATTGCGCGGTCGTGCGACGCTGTACACAAATACAATTGTTGACCTTTTTTCCCCACAAATAGAGCTTTCTTTTGGTGGTATTTTATCACCTCTCTAGTTTTTATTTTCTGCGCTATAAACAAAAAAAGACCAACAATTTTGAAAAAAATCTATATTTTTTACTTTATGCTATTAAACATATCCAATACATTTTTTTTAAATGTCTTCATCAGTTTAGGCCAATATGTATTCTTATCCCAATAAGCGTATATTGATTGGTTTGTGCAAAAGTTATAGCGTCTGCAAACTAGGGGATATTTTTATGGAATTTTTTTTTTTTTACTAGTAATGGCGGGGATTATCGACTTTTAGCGGGACTGCGACATTGTGGCGGACAAATCGGACACCAAACTGACACTTTTAGGGACCAGTGACACTAATACAGTGATCAGTGCTAAAATATATGCACTGATACTGTACTAATGACACTGGCAAGGAAGAGGTTAACAACAGGGGCGATCAAAGGGTTAAATGTGCTCCTACGGAATGCTGTCTAACAGTGGGGGGAATGCTGTGACTGGATGAAGACAGAGATCTGTGTTTCTGCTTAGCATAAACACAGGATCTCCATCTTCCTCCCTCACAGAACGGCGGTCTGCCTTATTTACATAGGCAGACCGCCATTCTGCCTGTCCTGTCAACGATCGGCGGGTCCCGGCGGCCATCGCAGCCACCGGACCCGCTGATTGGCTCCCGCTGTGTCCAATCACAGCGGAAGCGGGTCGCTGGTGGCGCACGAATGCCCCAGACCCACTGCACGAAATCACGTACCTGTACGTGATTTCGCGGAGGAGGCCCGCCCTGCTGCAGTATATCTGCATGGGGCAGTCCTTAAGTGGTTAAAGTGAATCTTAACCCACAAATTTAAAGAGGGACTTCACCCCCCTGGGATTAAGTTTGCTTTTACCCCCCTTTTTCTTGTCTGCTAGGTTGTGCTTGAATAATATACACACACAGGGAATTCATTGTTGTCCTGCTGCTCCACTGCTGCATGCTGGGTCCCACATAACCACCTTCTTCACTTTGTGTCATTGAAAGCCGGCTGTCTTTTTCCAGGTTCATTCAGCTGGCCCTCAATTACACACTACTGAGTCCACCATCCTCCATCTGCTCTCTGTAAGCTACTGCCTCCTAGAATATTTGACATAGATATCTCTGGAGGCTGCTGCAGCAAAGGAAACATCATTGTTGCCTAGATGAGAATGGCGTGAAGGGGCAGGTCTAATCATACAAACAACAAAAAGTAAACAAAAGACAATAAAGTTTTTTTTAAGATTGTGGAAGTGCACAATTTGCAAAGATACAAAGTGGTTTGCTGCAGTGAAGATCTGGTTTGACTGTTTTCAAAGGGAAAGCACAATGGCAATTGCAGACCAAAATAGAGGCTAAGATGGTGCCTTCTTTGCCTGCAAAAGGATAGGAGGGTTAGTTCTGCTTTGGTGGAAATTGAAAAATAATGGATCCACTGGTAGGATCAGCAGGGTATAAAGCTATACAGTATTAAAGGCAGGACACAGAAAAACAAAACCTGCTGTGTTAATTATAGTGACAGACTGCATTATATATGTCTTTTCTAATATTCCCCATAGTTTCCCTTTAAGGAACAACCTGCCTCCCAAGAGTATCAAGAAATGGTGGATTCCACAGTATGAACATGGAAAGAGACCAGGAAGTCTGTAGGCCATGCTGTGTCAAACATACCAATAAGGAATAGAAAGGTTATTCGTGCTATTTCATTTTTTTCAGTGTTTCGGGAAAAAAATAGGTAAAGGATATGCTTGACACATGCAGTTATCCATTAACTTGCAATTTTTAATAGCAATTTATAAATACACAATTTATAGTTTTAAATTATTATTTTTGGTCATTAAAGGAAATACAGTTTTTAGATAACTTTCATTTATTGGCTGTAAGTGCCTTCTACAAATAATAATAAATATTGTATTATTTTTCTGTCTAGATTGAGTTTATATATATTTTTGTAGGAAGCCATACTGCTTCTGAATTAGCTACTGTAGGGTCTTATTTAGTAATATAAGTATGCACAGTAACCCACAACAAGAAAAAACATGGCATACTTTCTTAAGTGAATCCAGACAGAAAAGAGCCAATAAATAAATGTCAGCTAAAAAGAGAATCCCCTTTCAAAGACAAAAAATAATACACTTTGTATAAAAAAATGGAGGATAGGAAAAGTGGATGCACTCCCCACAACAACCAATCAGAAGCATGCACTGATTTTATTATAAGCACTAAAGAAAATACATCTACAATTTGGTTGGTTGCAACATCTTCGCTCTAAGTCCCCTCAGCTCACGCTGATTGATTACAATAAACTGGGTCCCACATTCATCATGTTGAGTTATGCATTCAAAAATAAGAAAATTAATGAGGTACAGTATACAATAAAGTGCCAAATTAAATATAAATTATATACTTCGAAAAAATGAAGTAGCTCTGGGTTAGATTATCATTTCTTTCAGGTAAAATTAGAGAGGTACTGTCAGCTTTCCTGGATTAGGCAAAAAAAAAAAAAAGAACAGGTTGGCAGGTAGAAAAAAACGATTTGGTGGAAGTCTGCCCTTCATGGTTCCACCAACACTTGTAATAAATGTCCTATTTTTTGTGGAAGCCTTAATTTTTTTAAACCATAAAAGAAGGGGAGGACTTAATAAGATCTGGACGGGTTTCACTATAATAGAAGAGTGGTTTAGCACACGTGGATGGAGTTTGAGCTGACCAAGGGGTCAAAGTGCTCAAAAAAATAATAATTTTAAAATGTTGAAGTGTAGATGTTTTATGAGTGAAATATAATATGAAGAACAGTAAAATTATAAATGTGTGTGTTACAGGTTTATTTAGCTAAGCCATTACTATCTAAGCAAATAACCAAGGTTAACTTATCTGACCACACAAATATTTAAAAGAATAACCTTGCATTTCTTGTGAAAAGACATTCTAACTCATTTATATATTTCAAAAAATGTTTTTAACATTTAAACCGTAAAATGTATGGTGTATATGGCTTTCAGTGGCAAAGTTGTTTTTGATAAAGTAAATATAAACCTTAACTGTATGACATTCAATTTACTAAAAACCTGTGTCATAAACAATTGCCTTCTTTTTTTTTTTTTAAATACTGTTTTCACCTTGGGGTTGCCCCCTTCCTGTCTACATTCACCCCAGCAATGACTGCCTAGCAATTCTCAGGGCAGGCTTCATGATGGTTACAGGTTGTAAGTCTGTGTTATCTATATTGAAACACACAATTGTGGTCTCCATCAGAAACCTTTGTGACAATTCAAGATCACAATTGGGAGACAGGGACAAAGAGTGGTCACTATAAGAGAATGTGCCTGAATAAGGACCTTCATGGCATGATCACCAGGTATAATGAAAGCTGCAAATGTAAAAGTATTTCAAATTGCTTCTGAAATTACATTAACATGTTAAAGCTTCCAGTATATGGGATTTGAGTTTACATATACTTTAACAAAAAAAACATTAATGTTACTTTGTCACAATAAAAAACCTTTCAGAATTTTGCCTTAACATATTGTTATTAACATTTGGTAAGATTTTGGATTTGATTTTATAAAGTTTTTCACTTTCTCCAATTAGGACTTTAAAAACCTACTCTCTAGCTTGTCATTTACAATAACTCTTTTTTTTTTATAAAGAAGCCCATTGCATTTAATGGGAAATATTGTATCTTTGCTACTGTCAAGCACATCAGCAGATAAAATGCTGCATGCAAATTAATCTATTTGAAGTGCTCTACTGATAAAGAAGCTGCAAGGTTTTATTTAAATGCTATGTTAAATGGCTATTCAACTTATGGTCATAAGAGTACTGACTAAAATTTTGAGATGGAATCTGGGAATTTTTAAGATTAACTAAAATATCAGAAGCATTTTAACAGAGGTAATATAACGGAATAATAAATACAATTCTGTTTTTTTTTCTAATTAAATTGTAAAGTGTAATTATTTAGATTAAAAAAAACAATTAAAAAAAATAGGTAAGAAAAATAAGAGTTGCATTGAAGTCACAAAAAAAAACCTGTGACTTGAGTAAATTAACCCGTAAGTTAGACTTTCTAACCTGAGATGAGGTTTACGCTGCTTGACATCTCTATGCCATACATTATCCAGAGTGCAAAACATAATATTAATGGTAGAGTACTATACTGGAGGAGCATGTGAAACAGAACTACTGTACTGAGGGCTTATACCAAAGTAGTACAATTTGTTATACAATGAGCACACACAAAAATTATTTTATATGACTGAAAATATAATAGTATCAGTTTTATAAGTTTACTTTTATGAACTGTTTACCAACAAGGTGATGGAAATGATTCTAGTGTGACAGGATGTGCTTTAAAGGTGGGTAAGTACACTTCTTCGAAAGTTTAATATAGGCACACAGACGACTTAATATCTGTCTACATCTGTAGAATGATCTCCCTTTACATATGTGGCATCAAAAAGTTATCACATTTCAGAAAATTGGTATGCAAATTTTCAAATGGCAAATTAGGAAACCATTAAAGGGTTTGCCACCTAACACTCATAAGTCAGTACGTATTAGATAGATGCCAGATAGTTGAATCGCTTAATGCTTCCATGTATTTATCAAGGAATCTAAGGCAGGCTTTCTATAATGACCCATTCCATAGTTTTACAATACTCTGCTTCTGATTATCGATCTTGCATTTCTTGCGAAAAACTATTTACATTTTTTGTTGTGAGAAGCTCAAATTCTGACTGGTGGCAACCACTTATTTATAGCAGTAAATGGTACTTGCACATATATGTGACTGTTTGTTAAAGTCTAACATTAATGGAAGTGCAGAGCAATAAAAACAATAAGAAACAGTCCAAGATGCTGATGAACAATAGGTCCCAGAAAAAGGATTCACCGGTGAAGATCAGAATTTTCAATAATGGTGACAATCCCTCCACCTCCGATCTAAGTTCTACGCTCATCTCAAGGAATGGACTCCTGACAGGTAGTCATGTAAGCAGATCCCACACATATAAGGTAGGTAGCAGAACCGGATTAATTAGAACTTCTCCTTCCCCCACTGAGAGCGTTACTCTCAGTGGGGGCACCAAACCATGTATGTATAGAAAGAAGGGAGATCTAAGTGCTCACTGTGCAAACAGGCATATAGCACGACCATGTGCTGTTTGTTTCAAAGGATGGCAGCGGGTGATGTCATCGGGGAGGAGCCATGAACTGATAACGTCACCCGCTGCCATACTTTGAAACAAACAACACACGGTCGTGCTATATGCCTGTATCGTTCTTAACTAATGTGAGTAGTCCACATTTGGACATAACTATATATTAATGTTTGCACAGTGAGCACTTAGATCTCCCTTCTTTCTATACATACATGGTTTGATGCCCCCACTGAGAGTAATGCTCTGGGGGAGAAGTTTTAATTGATCCGGTTTTGCTACCTACCTTATGTGTGCGGGATCTGCTTGCATGACTACCTGTTAGATCAGGAGTCCATGCCTTGTGGTGAGCGTAGAACGTAGATCGGAGGTGGAGTGATTGTCACCATTATTGAAAATTATGTTCTTCATCAGTGAATCCTTTTTCTGGGACCTGTTGTTCATCAGCATCTTGGACTGTTTCTTATTGTTTTTATTGTGCTGCGCTTCTATTTATTTTATCATTTGTCATTGATTTTTGTGAAAATCATTTCAGTGTTCAGCTTGCATTCTTGGGGGGGGGGGGGTTAATATTTTTTTCACTGATTGCATTCTATTTACAAAGTCTATTAACACTAACATTAGGCAAACATTTTCTTTGTTTTATATTCCCGAGAACCAGAAGTAGTGATCCTAGCGGGGGCTTGTGTCACTTCCTTCCTTCTATGGGCAGGCCCATTGCAGCTGTTGACAGTAAGGGGCAGGATTATCAGTAGTGACAGCACTAATAATCCTCCTCTTCAACGTATGTTAAAGTGGAGTGCTGTAGTCCTCGTGCAGGGCCTTGTTCTGAACAGGGTGACAAGACTGCGGCCATTTTACTGTAGGCCATTTAGCATTGTTATCCTGTTAAAAGAAGGGCCATTCACTGGTAGAATCAAATGGAATTTTTCTTATAAAATATAAAATCACCAAATTAAAAAACTATGCAGCTTTCTTTGTATTTTTAACATGTTTAACAAGGTATCTTTTCATTGAATATAGTTCTTCTTTAAGTATATTATGCAGATTTGTCTTTACTGACCATAAACTTTCCTTAAACTATATTAATTCACTTTTTGGGGGATCTCATGAATTGTTCTTTTTCATATGACCGGGTACATTTCTCTAATGGCCCATTCACACCAGGGGTGGTGGGACTGCATTCCAGAGCAGTCCCACCGCACTTCGAGCACAAGACAAGGAAAATTGCGGTATGGCATGTTCCACCACTACATTGCGGTGGTGTGTGGGCAATATGCATTGAAAAAATGTACTGCGTGCAGTACCTTTTTCCAGATTCACTGCACACTATCCAATAAAACTCTATGAAATGTCATTGTGACATTTCAAGAAAATTTAAAAAATAAATAAAAATAAAGAGTGAACATTTGCGCCTGTATTGGCACATCAATACTGCACTGGTCTGGCCGCAACGCACTGCACACCAGCAGCTTCTTGCAACACAGGGACTGCTGTAAATGGACCCTAAAAATGAGATTTCCAGTGATATTTTTCATTAAGAATGCATGCTTACCAGATGGGAGAAGGAAAATTGTGGATTTGGAAGTGGGACAGAGTGTAAGGTAAATCCTGGGGGGTTGTTAGGTTGAATCATTTTACCATGTAGGCTCATTTAACTACTCTGAAATCAAAAACCATTGAGTAAAGTTTGCATTAAAAAATAGTATAGAACCCCCAACAATACTAATGCAGAATAATGCCGCGTACACACGGCCGGACTTTGCCACGGGCAAAACTCCGTCGGAAATTCCATCGGAAATTCCGACCGTGTGTACGTGGCATAAGGCTATTATTGGATAGCCAACCTTATTTATAGTGCATAGAAGTATTTCTTCCCAACTGATGCTATTATTTTCAATCCCAACATTTTATTTACTACATGATTTCGATTATATTTTTTCTGCTATTATTTTTATAAATATTACTAATATTACCAAAATATATTTCTCTTTTACCTACATTTTTCTCAATTATATTTAAAAGTAAATTATTTTATGTTGGTGATTATAATAAAAATGGGCGTGGGAACCTAGCTTTCCGAAAACTCTCTTTAGAGATAATATTTTTGAGTTGTAATATGGTATCTGCTTATGCCTGCTAACATGCCAAGTAGGAATTTTGGACAAATGTGCAAAGCTTCCACCATCAAGAAAGTTGCCATGGCATGGTTCTCATGGATGATAAGAAGAAAGGTTGATCTGCTTCATATTCTGTAGAAAACCTGTAAGGTGCATCCAGCTTTTGGAAACCATCCATGAGTACTCCCATTATCATTCATCAAAGAGAACACATGTCTTTCCCAGGAGCAAGCCTATGGTCAATGCTGTCCGAGGAAGCACTTAAAATGCTGCCACCCATGATCCGATAAGATTATGGCTTGAGAAAACTACAACTTTCCCAATTTTGGAAGGTTACATTGCTATTTATTTACACTTGAGAAATAACAAAGGAATGTGAACTAGGCAAACCTGATCTGTTTCCCTGGTGTTGGTTCTAGAAGATACGCAGTATTTACATTTTGGGACTGGTCCTAGTCTCTGCAAGTACTTTTATGCACTTTCCATGGACCAACTGCAGAATTGTTATAACCACCATGGGTACAACAAGACTAATGCAGTGTACACACGACCGTTTTTAATGTCATTGAAAAAAACTTCATTTTTCTGGACTTGATTCTTCTCAAGCCTGCCTTGCCTACACACTATCGTGGAAAAAAATGTTTGAGTAAAGCGCGGTGGCGTACAACACGTACGACGGCACTATAAAGGGGAAGTTCCATTCGGATGGCGCCACCCTTCGTGTTAGTAAAGTTTGTTGAGCGACGATCCGCGCTTTTCAGCCTCGTGCTTTTCAGTCTGTTACAGCGTGATGAATGTGCTATCTCCATTATGAACGCTAGTTTTACCAGAACGAGCGCTCCTGTCTCATACTTGATTCTGAGCATGCGCATTTTTTTTCACGTCGTTAAAGCCCACACACGGCCGTTTTTCATGACGAGAAAAACGACGATGTAAAAAACGACGTGAAAAATTAGAGCATGTTCCAATTTTTTCATGGCCGTTTTTCACGTCGTGAAAAATGCTCTGAAGCCCACACACGATCATTTTTAATGACCATTTAAAAAAAAAATCATTTTTCTCGTCATTAAAAACGGTTGTGTGTACACGGCATTATAAGTAAGAGTTTTTAAAGCAAGTATACGCATTAAAAAGAACATCTGTTGCCTTCGGTGAATGCAGTGATTCTGCTGCTTAGGAAATATTATCTAAAAGATAGAATAGTTATTAGCCCAATATGTATGTAGTAATGGTAAGTATGGAATACCAGGAACAGCCTGTAATCTATTTTACTTATCTGATTTAGAAATCATGCAGTCTTAGGGCTTGACTTGACTAAATTTCTAACACTTAACAAATGCTCCTATAGTGTTAGTATGGGCATTAGACTCACGTTAATGAGCTTTAGTAGGGGCATTAGACTGGCCTTTTTACAAGTGGTAATGATGAGTTAAAAATGCTCCTCAAACATCTTATGGGCAGTTTTAAAGTGTTTGATGAGTGTTAAGGTGCGCTCTACAAATGCCTATTTCATCACAGTAAATCAACTAAACTTAACACCCCACAATTGCACCGCAACTGCCTGCCAGAGCATTTGCGAGGCGTTACCAAAAACTTGAACGGGAGGCGTTGAAAGGCTTCAAACGCCTCCTAACTCGACATGAGGCTTCAATTTTAAAAGCGACGCAACGCTAAGGCTTCATGTTTTGATAGTGTGAACAGCACTGTGTGCTGTCTATTGTATCTTGGGCATTTTAGGGGCGTTTTTAATGTCCCTTAAATGCCTCTTAAATGCCTGCTTTTAATGCCAGTTTTTTTCAGCTTTTAAATTGCCTCTTTCAATTGAGCTGACTTTCTGTTGTGCCACATTTATTAATAATTACCTTAAATAGTATTTCCAATTTTGCAACTTAATTAATATAACACCTACTTTATATGCGTTACATGTTTCCATTCACATAGCATAACCTTTAAAAATATTTTGAAAATGCTGCTTACATTTTTACTTGCTGAAAAATCCCACTTAGCTTTCCCCTTCTATGTAATGTTAAGAAGGGGGCTGAGAAGTTATATTTTTTCTCATTAATTATTTCTGTACTGTGCTGAATTTTTTTTTATTATCAGTTGTAAACTAGATGTGCACACTGTCTATCCTAACAAAGAGTTAAACATTTCAAGGCTTGGGTGATACATTGTATGTTAATGGATTAAAAAATATAACCCTAAATCTGTTCCCTGGCTGCACATTGCAAATAAAGAAACCACTAGAAAGTTAAGAAATCTTTGTTTTATTTTTTGTAGGTATGCTGTGTGAATGAAAAAAACATAAAAAAATAGACTGCAAAGGTGAAAAGACACATTAAAGCTGTGTTAAACCGAGAATCAAAAATCAAATATATTGCAGCTTACAAATCTTTTAGGCTTTTTTTATTCTTGTTTCACCTGGTGATCTGACCAGTAACACACCCCCTATATTAGAGTGCCCCCACTCTGGACGAAAGAGCAGCGTTGTCAGTCTGAGTGGAGGGGAGTGTTAGATGTACTAGCAGATTTAGATACACTAACAACATGAGGCCAAACTTCAGCTAACACTGCAGTTCCACAGACAGTTACAGCAACAGTTTTTTTTTTCTTTTGGGATAAATGTATATAAATAAAAGCTGATCATTGTAAGCACCCCCATTAGTGGTAAATGTTTTGTCTCAACACTCTTAACTGATAGATTTGTAGGACAGCTTGTTCTGTGGGAAAACAACAGACCTACTGGCCTGATAACCAGGGGATAAAAAGAAAGAAAGCCTAAAAAAGAAAATAAATGCAGCCATCACATCTAAGAATTGGTAAGCTGCAATATAATACATGTTTTCTTTTTGGTTTAATACCACTTTAAGAGTGTTTGAAGGCATGGGATACCATAACTTGCATTCTGCTTCTAACTTGCTAGTATAAATGGGTGGAATATCAGATATAAAGCAGACTAAAGCCCAGGCTGTCTAACAGTCTCCTCTTGTTACTAGTCAGAGGTATTACCCAGAAATTAAAAATGTATAATAACTAGGCTTGTGCAATTCGTTTCGTAACGAATCAAAATTCGTCCGAATTTAGCAACTTTCGGACATTCGGAAGCATTCGAATTTCCGAACAGAGCAATTACGAATAAAACCGAATCCGAAATAAATTATACCACAAAATAGCGAATGCCCGAAGGTCTTCGGCATAATTAGTTGAGAAAAAAGTTACGAATGTACGAATCCATTCGAAGCACAATAACACTCACTCTGCTCTCTGCTTCTCCCTCACCATGCTGAACTCCCTCTCAAAATGGTGTACAGTGGCGGAGGCTATAGCCGCATGAAAAAACGAAAGTAAAATACGAGATTTCAAATCCATTCGAAGCACAATAACACTCACTCTGCTCTGCTCTCTGCTTCTCCCTCACCGTGCTGAACCCTCTCAAAATGGTGTACAGGGGCGGAGCCTATAGCCGCATGTAAAAAACGAAAGTAAAATACGAGATTTCGAATCGTTACAAATAACCGCTATGTATTTAGAAAAGTACAAATCCATTCGAAGCACATTAGGCATAATAGGCAGCGTCGTTGTGAGAGAGACACGGAAAATTACGAATCAACGAACCCAAAAAAAGTTACGAAAGTAGGAGTTGTGTCCAGAATCAACGAAAAACAACGTACTCTACCGAAAGTACGAATTATAAAGCAACAAAAAATTCAACAAAAAATGTCGCTTGCAAAAATACGAATGAGTCCGAACACGAAAAATCCCGTCTAGCAAAATTACGAATGATTACGAATCAACAGGACCGGAAAGAAACGAACCGAAACGGAACGAATTTTTCCGTTGTGCACAAGTCTAATAATAACATGTAATCACACTTCAACTAATAGAGGAGCCGAGAGGTAAAGTTTGATCTCTAACGACATGTAAAATTTTAGGAAATCTTTATGCTTTATTTATAGACAATTAGGGAAGCTATGTAGATTATTGATTACATGTAATCCCTATACAGTTAAACTTGAATATTGGTTTAATTCCTGGTCAGCAGAACATCATAGAAAACATGGTTCCACCAAGATTGGCTACATGTTTACATTGTGAATTATAATGGCTCCTTAACATAACTGGGGCACCAATGGGTCAAGTGTCTTGAAGTACTCAATGGCTATGGTGAGAAACAAAAAAAACATAAAAAGGCAAAGGTACCTGCCAGCAATCCCAGACTTTCCAGGTCCTGTTGGCAGAGGAGGGTGAGTTTTACCCTCAAAACTTTTTATGTGCAGAATTTCATTTCAGCTAGGCTTTATTCATCCTAAAATTTAAACTTGGATTTTTGAAAAGAAAAGTGTGACTCATTTATGGGTCTGAGAGAAAAAAATATCCCTGTCTGTGTTGCGGCATGTCAGGGTGTAATATTGCCCCATTTTATTATTGTAAATACAATAAAGTGAATAGCTTGTTAAGAAGCAGCATAGACTTTGATACAGTTTTCTCTCAGAAATTAGTCCCAATGTTTGGATCTTCTGGAGATAAAATACAGCTCAGGTGGTGGCACCATTCACGTCACAAGAAATGACTTGTTTTCCATAGACACCAGTGTATGATAATTAAAAAAAAGGCCATTTCTTGCTTCATAAATGGGCTAGAAGCTGCTGGTCTCTTTTGACCTGCAATCTGCAGTGCAGTATTATGGCACATTGCCATGTAAAGCTTCATTGTTTTGACTTAAGCCACGTTACTCTGTATCTGTCCAAATTTATTTTAAAAAAGCACCTTTATAGAAGAGCATACAATCCTATATACATAAACCTGCATTCAGTGACCATCCCCCATGTGGCACTGAACCCAAGCCTGTTTGCAAAGCTCTCCACTTCCATCACCCCCTGCAACAACTTATTAGATTTTATTCTGTTAAGTCCCCTCTGTTAAGCAATGAATATTCTCTCATATCGTCAAGGGCATATATTTTGCACAGTGTTAAAAGTGTTTCTATCATTTTAGAACAACTTCACAAAACAGATGGGGTCCAAACATGTGGTCTTAGAAAATTGATTTTGTTAGCTGGGGTGAGCGCAGTAGCAAGTGTTTACAGCAAGGGCCATGAACCCTACTATTACTACTTCACTGACATTGTCTAGTACTTTCCAAAAACAGAAGGAAATTGTAAATTTAATGTAAATTATTGCCTCAATACCTTCACGGTTACTATTTGAAATAGGCAGAGATGATTCTAAATAGTGGAAAGAGCACTGACATGCCCCAGTAACCCCATGTAATAAATTTAGCAGGCAGAACAATAAAATTATATTTCTAATTGGTTGTTTGGGGTTACATTAGTTTTCATGTTGCTCTTTGCCTTAACAAAGGAACCCAGGTAATTCCTGAGAATATAAATACTTAGACCATGCTACAGATTTTCTACATCTCTTAAAGGGAACCTGTCAGGATACAAATTTGATAATTATCAATGTTGACTGTTTTTGAAGGGCAAGATCCAGGGTAGACATTATGCTATGGTAAACCATTTAGAATAAGCATGTGTCTATGAGACATCCTGACATCTAATATATACGATTTTGGGACAAAAAGAGATAAAGATTATAGCTTTGGAGCTTGCAGCTTCAAGAACAGGTCAGTATTGGCAATTCCCATATATCTATCTTTGCAGATTCCCTTTAATCGTGCATGTTTTTATTTCTACATATGACTTAGTTGGGTATTTCTAGACCTTTGACTTTGGGTTTTCCCAATGCAGTTTCTTTTCACAGACCTATAAAAATTATAAATTTCATTTATTTAGCTCTATTCCCACAGGCAATTCAAAATAATGCTCATTATTCCATCAATTTATAAATACCCCGTTCCCATCCTCACCTCAAGTGGTATATCTGTCCATTCTGGACTAGCTTATAAATCTACCACACGATACACCAGCAAGACTAAACCCACAAGGTTCTTAGAACACAGTGGGTATCAATATAAAAAAAGAAAAGAAAACAACAAAAAAAATGCTGCTACCCATAACAATCAGGCAGGAGCCAGCTTTCATTTTATAACCTGTATTAAAAAAATAACAGCTGACATCTCATTGTTTGTTATTGGTAGCACTATTTTACACTAATTTTGATAAATTATACCCAGCGGATATTAAAATGAAAGCATTCAATGTCTCTTTAGAGACAGTGGCTAAAAATGAAACAAATATAATAATACAGAGGTATGGGCAAGAAAGAATAGAAACATAACCTATCCATGCAAAATATATCTCCTTTGGTTTACATCATATCTTGATATGTGACAAAATGCATTTCACCTAGTTGAAAAGTCGTTTAATAAAGATTTCCTTCTTGAATTGAAAGAATAAATAAAATATGGCTCCCTAGCTTGCCATTGTATCAAATGTATGCTAGACGTGGATTAATCAGGCGTTAATTTTAATTTGACTAATCCAAGCATCCTTTAAATATGTTTTTTTTTTTCCTTTTCCCTGTTTGATTCATGTTGCCATTTACCTTCAATGTCTTCTATATACTGTTTTACAAGTACAGTTCCTCTTGTGATTGCTATGTATGCTAAATTAAAGTGCACGCATTTTCATTTTTCTAATAAGCTTTTGCAGTTGATCTTGGTTTTTATACTTCCTTATTGTTCCTTTCTCAACACAGCTAAAGAGTAAATCACCAAGTGCCAAGTTTGCTTAATACATTGACAGTTGTCCTGGCTTTTTTTTATGGGTTTCACTTGTAATATGTCCAGGCAGAAGATTTCTTCAGACCGCTTTTATATAACTTCCATTCTTACACAGATGATATCCTACTCAGAGGAGGTCATATGGCAGAGATCTCAATGTCATCATTACAGAACCAAAAGTCACATGGTCTACTGCAGCGTGAACTTGAGGAGTTTTAGAGGCGTCTATTTATTCTGTATATCTTTATGTAATTGTATATTGTTCCACCCAAATTACATTCTGTTAAAAATATTTCTTACATTCCTGAATTGTTAATAGGGTGTTGGTAAGGCTTTCGCTGACTCTGGCACCAAGTGTTTCCAAGAAGTGGACAGCGGGAAGTACTAAAGTAGAGTAGGAAGTAGGATCATATCCATGATGGTCTTCTTAGGTCATACTGGTTTGTCAAAAGGCCTTGGGAATGGTGTGCCACTAGATGAAGATATTTTCCTGCAGACAGTGTTGGTATGATTCTCACAGCGACAGCCTGGTCTTTTTACTTTGTCATAGCCTTTCTGGCAGAGTGACAGGCAACCTTTAAGAGGAGGGTAGCAGCATAGACAGGGCATGAAGAAAGAAAGGAAGCTCATGACTGCCCATCGAGCACAGCAGGATCCCTGGCTGCAAGAGCAGGGGTTGTCAGCACAGTTGTCCTCATCATCGGAAGAGCAATGGTAGAAGAGGCCTTTGATACAACAAAGGCAAGTTCCATACTCAATGATATTTTTGGCCGAGCACAAGCAGCGCTGGTTACAAATCCAACAAGAAGGGAGTTTCCGAACTTGTGTGCATTCATCACAAGTACAACGCCCACACTCCTCACAGATGAAAATATGGCCCATGTATCTATCTGACCTCTCCATTATCCCTATAATAAACTGGTCTTGCTTCAGGTCACCATCTTTAGGCTGTGTCCTCATAAGTGAATGCCCTGAATTAGATGGAGTGATTCCAGTTAGTAGTCTCTGGTCTGATGCTGTGGTACTCCGAGAAACTGAGCTTATTGTACTGGAATGACTTAGATCGTGGATAAGATGTTGTGATTGGTGTTGATGACTTTGGCTGCGATGTAGATCCTGGTGATTATAGGACACCAGGTGGTCATTAGACCACTCTTGTTTTGCAGCATGTTGGGAAATGGAAGGATTAGACCAAGTCTGCATAAATGAGACAGCCGGTCGCTCCACGTAATCATTGTTTGCCCTGATGGATCGAATTTGGTCAAGGGAAAGAACCTGCTGGATGTCTCCAGTTGAAATATCCATGGCCTTGCTACCTCCTTCCTTGTGTATGTAATGACAGTCACTCTTTGGATAGTAATATTTTCAAGTTGTATCTTCCATCAAGGTACATCAGAAGATCCTACAAAATACAAAATATATTTACAATGTATATGTTATATATCAAATAGATGAAAGTATACAATATTGTATTATGATATGCCAAAGAAATAAGTAATAAATGTCATAACTATTAACCTTTCGATAGTTTTTTTTATAAAACGTGCAGGAAAATAACTTACATAATAAATCCTTATAAGGGCCCTTTCACACATGTCCGTTTTTCATCCATCCATTTTCGAATGAAAAACGGACATACATGTATCCCTATGGGATAGCGGGTGTCAGCGGATGAACATCTGCTGACACCCGATCTCATCAGTGTCCGCTCTGCTCCGTTTCTGCAGACGGAAGAAAATCCTATTTTTCTATCCGTCTGCGGATCAGATCGGATGAACACGGACCGTGTTCATCTGATCCCCCCATAGAGGAGAGCGGAGATCTGACAGGGCAGTCTCTGCACACTTAGCAGGGACCGCCCTGTCATCTGCCAGCTCAACGAGGATCAACGGAGCGATCCTCGCTGAGCAAGCGGGTGTTAAAGGAACAGATCATCATGGGATCTGTCTGTGTGAAAGGACCCTTACAATAACTGCCATATTGTTTTTACACATTGACTGTATTAAATATTGCAGCATTATAATTTTCTTTACATATTAAAGGCTTCTGAGCAAAAAAAAATTGTAATTTCTTGGGAAGAACGCCTCCTGGGGACCCTGGGGCAAGGGTTGAAACAAAAATAAACAAACTAGTTAGCAGGGGGTTCACCCTACTGCAACAGCACCACAAAAAGAGGCATCCAAACTAGCATTTTTAAAGCTAAACTCTGGGCACAACCACTTTCACTGAAATATACTCCTAAATAGCCACAAAGCTTATCAATCCATGTTGCATGCATCAAATATCTTTCCAAACTCAGATATTGCCATGTAAAAAGTAGCAGTGACATCATCAAAAAACAAAGCTGTGGGAGGGACCCAGCAGACACATCCATTACAGGCTACCTGCGTAAAACTACAAGGGCAGAATACAAGACTCCTCATCCTACACAAGGAGAGGGAGCAGCAGTAATTGGTCTTCATTACAGGAAGCATCTGCACAGAGGAAATGTTTCACATTGGATTAATGCACAGATTATATGCACAGTGACAAAAAGCCATCCAAGATTTACGTAAAATACTGTTGTACTTGCTTATCCCACAGTTCAGCTTTAAAGATCATCTCTTCTGTTATGGAAGTACAATTGAAATTCAGTTATTTCCAAGTTACTTTTGTGCATTGAAGATTGTTGTTGCTTACTAGAGGAAGTAATTTAGTATAGGGGCAGGGTCAAGTTTCAAATAATAAAAAAAGCAATTTTTAAAGAAATTGTTCTTGCAGATATAAAAAATATTCAATGCACAGTAGATAGATGATTGCTACAGAACAAAATTAGGCTACATATACACAGGACATTGTTCAACCTCTCCTGAACAAATTAACTTGACAGCTAGAAACTGGCGTCTAAAAACGGGTGTCTAGCCGCGTTTACATGCCGCGTTTAGCCGCGTTTGCGTCTAGAAGCGTTTTAAAAAACATATATATATATATATATATATATGGGCGTCCTCTCCATAGGGCAAGGGGGGTCAATTGCCCCCCCCCTGGAATCGTAAGAGTGTTGACAATGGCCACCGCAGCCACCTCCGCCTCCGCGGCAGCCGTGGACTTTTTTCTAAGTCTGCTGC
Organism: Rana muscosa; assembly: GCA_029206835.1. Lineage (NCBI taxonomy): Eukaryota > Metazoa > Chordata > Amphibia > Anura > Ranidae > Rana > Rana muscosa. The sequence continues at coordinate 85,565,919 of CM055125.1, read as the reverse complement.
TGGCCTGGGGGCTGAGGCTGCTCTCACTCTTTTCCGACTACACATCCGTCCCTCCCTTCTCACCCCAGGCCCGAGCATCGGATTGGCTCTGTCGCTCAGGCCTCTGCTTAACATCACCATGACCCGGCTGTTCCGTGATTGGCTGATGCCTCAGCCTGCCTCTGCCTGTGTAAATGTATTTTTGGGATCACTGCATAGATGTTAGGATTGATCTTTTGCTTGTTGGTATCACCCCGGGGTAATCCGCAGTGAAGCTGGATACGCTTAACCTTTTATTTGGGATTTCCCAATTAATTTAGATTTTTACCTAGCGTTACTCAGCTTCACTCCGAATTCTGTGCCGACGTCCGGACCTTCTGTGTTGTGTGTTCCCTTATTTGTTAATTGTCATGTGTGTTAGTCCCCTTTGTTTTGTTTGACCACTCCCCCACACTGAGATCACCATCCTGGTGATTATCAGTAGGCTGTGTATGTAACTACCTTTGTAATTTTAATGCATTTTGGAACTTTTCTGAGCATTTTTGATTATAATAAATACATTTTTCCTCTAGTTTCAGTCCATACCCACTATTGTACTAAGTAGCAACTTTTTACACCCCTGAAGTCCACCTTGGGGTGTTCCCCTTTTCTTTTTTTGCTGTGTAAATGTATGTTGTATGTTGTGCCTATGCTGATCCGCCTGGTGCAGCGCCGGCTCCTCCCACAGGTGCGTGGCGAGCAGTTGCAGAGACAAGAGAGAATACGCTGCCAGTGCCTGCCCTGAGCCTATCGCTGAAGAACTACAGGTAACAGCAGGGCCTGTGCCACGACACCACTGTGTACATCTTTTTGTATTGCAATACATCTGTGTTGTGAGCGGCCATATTTTGATCTTGATGAAAACAACTTATATAGTATAGGCTGTTTTCATAAAGATCAAAATATGGCCACAACAGATGTAATACATTGCAATATAGAAAGATGTACATTCTCTAGGCTATATTTATATGGACATGGAGTGAAGCTGAATTATCCTCAAGAGCTATTTCACACTGCGAGCTGGCCGCGTTATCGGCATCGTCTTAGTGGTGCTATTCAGCCATTAGTGGGGCGCTTTTAACCCCAGCTAGCGGTCGAAGACAGGGTTAAATGTGACTGTGTGTCATAATGACTAAGCCCCTCCCCTTCATGACATTGTCAAAAAGGGACCGAGCATGGATGACCTTAAAATGATGCCCCACCCTGAAAAAAGTTCAGCGGACGCCCATGTATATATATATATATATATATATATATATATATATATATATATAAAATAATTTTTTTGGTTAAAAATGAAAAACGTCTGTAAACGAAATGCTGCTAAACGTGAGTTACCGCGTTTAGCCGTGTTTGGCGCTTGAAATGCCTCTAAACACAGCTTCTGAACGCATTTTTTTGGGTTCCAGAAAAAGCCTCTAAACTCAACTGCCTAGAAACGACTATAAATGACCCTGTGTATATGTACTGATAAGATAACATAGAGGAGAGTTCAGGAGCAGTTGAAAAAAATGCCCAACTGCTCCTAAACGTCCGTTTACCAGCAGCAGTGTACATGAGGCCTAACTGGTTCAAAATCTGTACATGCAAGCCATTGTCAATGAAAGGTATTTGGAGGTGCTAAGTTGATGCCTTTTTTTTTATTTAGTCATTCACCACCTCATTTTCTCTATCTATACCTTAAGCCGGAATCACTGGCACTGTTAGCATCAGTACCTGTTAAAGTGTGGGTACAGTATAGTCAATTTCTTTTTATTCTGGATAAAGTAGGAGGGACTTTCCATCACTTTCCTATGTTCCACTGGAGAGACTTCCCATCACTTTCTATCCCTAGAACACAACAGGATGTGAGAGGAAACCTCAAAAAATAAGGAATTTGGACAGTTGTTACAAAAACACTTATCCCATTGGCTCCTGATTTACAGATAACTATAACATTTTGCATTTCCAATCATTTTCTGTACAGGTGACAATGGCTACCATAAGGAGTAGAGGTGGTAAATCTCCTTAGAAGGGACGCATACAGCAGCGAAAACCTAACAGAGATTCTCACCCTTCCCATCTCTATCAAAAAGTAAGTTTTTGACATACATAAACTTTGGGAATTCAAAAATGTTGAGGTGTAGGCCCTCTGTATGATCAGCGGTGGAAGTCGAAGGATCCTTTGCCCTGTCTTATAGCATGAATATGGTTCCTCAGTTACTATATTTGGCTCCATAACAAGACCTGAAAAACTAAGTAACATTTTGTGTAAAAGATGTGCACCTAGTGGATAAACATAGCTTACCTAGGGATTAGGGCACCGAGGGCTCTGTGCCACAAGCCCTCCTGCTACATAATATTTTCTTAATACTAGCCCTGTATATAATGCGTATTAAAAAGCACTCAGTGAAAGTTTTAACTTAACTCCGACCACAAGGGAAACACATGACCTTATCTACACTGCAGACTGCTTGGAGAAAACCACTTTATTTCTTATTATCCTGCCTGTAATTGCTTTTCCAGGCATCGCTCCCCTGAGATTCCTCCAGGAGACACTAGTGGAGAAAGTGAAGTGTCATACTACCATTTACATGGTGCTGTCTAATGCACCGGTTGAATAATCTTGTCTGCATATCTAAATGAATATGATATATTTTTCATATCCATCAGATTATAAAAGGTCGCATCACAAGCAATTTCAATATTAAAAAACAGACACATGTCCTAAACTTCCCTTCCAGATAAAGAATTAATTTCACTATACCAGCTCAATTTTTGTCTTTTGTTTTAAACAAAATAGCTGTATATTTCTACAAAAATATTCTAAGAATAAAAAAAAGGGGGTTTCTAAAATCCATTTGATGATATTGTTCAATGGACATTTTATTTAAAATAAAATACATCCCTTAAATATATTTTATTTAAAAGTTTTAAAAGTTTTTTTTTTTAAATGTAGTATGGTATCTCATTTATACATTTTGTCATTAAAAGCAAGCAACGGGGTATGTTTAATAGAAAACTGTACTGAAAGAAATTCAAGAGTTGTCATTATTGACCTTTTCCTGAACATACTAGTTTCCTGGCTCTTAAAGAAGTTGTAAAGGCAGAAGAATGCTTATCCTAATGCATTCTATGCATTCTATACATTAAGATAAAAAGCCTTCCGTGTGCAGCAGCCACCCTCAGTCTCTCTAACACTTACTTGAGGTCCCTCTCTGTCCAGCGATGTCCACAAGTTTTTCAGCCGTCCAAGATGATTGGCTGAGACACAGCAGCGGTGTCAATCAAAGTCAGCTAGCCAATCAGGGGAGAGAGGGGCGGGCCAGGTCAGGCTCCATGTATGAATGGACACAGGGAGCTGTGACTCGGCTCGGGGGCCCTCATAGCAAGCTGCTTGCTGTGGGGGCACTGAATAGGAGGGAGGGGTCAGGATCACAGAAGAGGGACACGAGAAAAGGAGGATCCGGTCTGCTCTGTGCAAATCCACTGCAAAAGAGCAGGTAAGTATAACATGTTTATTATTTTTATGGGGGAAAAAAATGAGACTTTACAATCACTTTAAGCTTTCCTATGTTCTAAGTCAGTGACCCTTAATAAGTATAAAGCAATAAAAATCTGATGGAAGTCAGAAGTCCTAACATGAATACTTGCTCTGAGTTAGTGATGCACCATAGGTTGACGTCTTTAGATTAAGGTGGTTGTAAACTCTTACCTATACCCAGTGAAGTGACTATACTCGGGTGATACACTGTGCACTTTGCAAAGTGCAGTTGCACTCTGCAAGAGCAGTTTCCCCAATGCTTAGTAAATGAGCAGAAGCTCTGCTGACTTCCATCATCCAATCATGTGCCAACAAAAATGTAGTTTTTTTCAATTTTCCTTGCGTGTGATTGTGTATTCTTTGCAAAGTGAAGCGTTACCTCATTTACTAATCTCTGGAGCAACTGAACGCTGCAAAGTGGACAGTCTATTTGCCTTTAGTAAATCAAACTCAGTGTTTTAGAGTGAGACAAGTAGACACTATATGAATATGTGCCTTGTTCACATTTCATGCCTGAGGTTAAAGTGGTTGTACACCCTGTACAACCACTTTTACCTACAGGTAAACCTAGATTAAAGCTTACCTGTAGGTGCAGGAAATATCTCCTAAACCTCCACAGTCTAGGAGATATTTACAATAGAGACAAGCGCCGATGTCTACGGCACATGCGCCATAGACAACGGCGCAGGCACACTTTAGAAACCGCAATCGTGCCGTTTCTAAAGGAAGGTCATGACGTGACTGGCGGCTCCTGCGCGCATGTGCGGGAGTGTGGTCACGCGACTCCGGACAGTCACAGAGCCGGAGTTCGTGGCCCCGGAAGGAAGAGGGGTGAAGAATGGATGCTTCCTGCATATGACATCCAGTCAGGATAACAGAACCACTTCCCGGCCGTCATTCTGCATACGACGGGCGGGAAGTGGTTAAAGAATATGTAAACCCAACATTTCACATTCCTGATATGTGCCTGCTGTACCATGTACTTGTATGAAAAAGTATAATTTTCTCTTTGTACAGCTTCCTTTGCGTGAATTGCCATCTCTGCATATGTTGTATGTATGTTGTACATATCTTTATGTAGGAGCTACTGTACTGGCTGCAAATGCTCATGAACTCAGGCATAAATTCTGGATAGAAAGTCTTTGATTGGTAATAGCAACCATGTCCAAATGTATGCTTTTAAATGTTTGACAGCTGAAATCTGCTGGATTGCATTGGACAACAAAAACGAAAGACGTGTAAATACATAATGAACTACAGTGCCTTGAAAAAGTATTCATACCCCTTGAAATTTTCCAAATTTTGCCATGTAACAACCAAAAACATAAATGTATTTTATTGGGATTTTATGTGATAGACAACACAAAGTGGCACATAATTGTGAAGCGGAAGGAAAATGACAAATGGCTTTCAAATTTTTTACAAATAAATATGTGAAAAGTGTGGTGTGCATTTGTATTCAGCCCCTTTACTCTGATACCCCTAACTAAGATTTAGTGAAACCAATTGCCCTCAGAAATCACCTAATTAGTAAATAGAGTCCACCTGTGTGTGATTTAATGATAGCATAAATACAGCTGTGAAGCTGTTCGTTAGAGAACCTTAGTGAACAAACAGCATCATGAAGGAGCACACCAGACAGATCAGGGATAAAGTTGTGGAGAAGTTTAAAGCAGGGTTAGGTTATAAAAAAATATCCCAAGCTTTGACTATCTCATGGAGCACTGTTTAATCCACCATCTGAAAATAAAAAGAGTATGGCACAACTGCAAACCTACCAAGACATGGCCGTCCACCTAAACTGACAGGCCGGGCAAGGAGTGCATTAATCAGAAAAGCAGCCAAGAGCCCCATTGTTACTCTGGAGGAGCTGCAGAGATCCACAGCTCAGGTGGGAGAATCTGTCCACAGAACAACTATTATGCCGCATACACGCGCTCGGAATTTCCGATTGAAAAAGTCAGACGGAATTTTTTCATCTGATATTCCGACCGTGTGTATGCCCCATCTGACTTTTTCCGTCGGAAATTCTGACGGAATTAGATAGAGAACATGTTCTCAATTTTTCCGCTGAAAAAAAATTCTATCGGAATTCCCATTCGCCTGTATACAATTCTGACAGACTAAAAACCACGTATGCTCGGAAACAATTCGATGCATGCTCGGAAGCATAGAACTTCATTTTCTCGGCTTGTCGTAGTGTTTTAGGTCACCGCGTTCTTGACGGTCGGATTTTAGTGTGACCGTGTGTATGCAAGACAGCTTGAGCGGAATTCCGTCGGAACTCCGTCGGAAAAACCTGTCAGAGTTTATTCTGACGGAAATTCCGCTCGTGTGTACAAGGAATTAGTTGTGCACTCCACAAATCTGGCATTTATGGAAGAGTGGCAAGAAGAAAATCATTGTCAAAAGAAAGCCATAAGAAGTCCCGTTTGCAGCTTGCGAGAAGCCATGTGGAGGACACAGCAAACATGTGCAAGAAGGTCAGATGAGACCAAACTTAAAAATTTTGGCCTAAAAGCAAAATGCTATGTGTGGCGGAAAACAAACACTGCACATCACCCTGAACACACCATCCCCACCGTGAAGCTACAATGGAATGGTTTCGGTTAAAGCATATTCATGTGTTAGAATGGCCCAGTCAAAGTCCAGACCTAAATCCAATTGAGAATCTGTGGCAAGACTTGAAAATTGCTGTTCACAGACACTCTCCATCCAATCTGACAGAGCTTGAGCTATTTTGCAAAGATGAATGGACAAAAATGTCACTCTCTAGATGTGCAAAGCTGGTAGAGACATCCCCAAAAAGACTTGCAGCTGTAATTGCAGTGAAAGGTGGTTCTACAAAGTATCGACTCAGGGGGGCTAATTACAAATGCACGCCATACTTTTCACATATTTATTTGTAAAAACATTTCAAAACCATTTATCATTTTCCTTCCACTTCACAATTATGTGCCACTTTGTGTTGGTCTATCACATAAAATTCTAGTAAAATTACATTTAAATTTTTGGTTGTAACATGACAAAATGTGAAAAATTTCAAGGGGTTTAAATACTTTTTCAAGGCACTGTATATTCTACTGTAAGACTATCCCCATGCAGCAGTTCTCTTGTACCATGTTAATTGGGGTACCATGTGAATACTTTGATTGTTTCGAAGGTGTGGTGAGTACTGTATGTAGCGGGTATGTACTTTCCCGGGTGTAAATTTGAACTTGGCAGAGACATTAGTGATGTGTAATTCCCCGCAGCCCAGTGGGTGGCGCTGTCGCCCTGGGTTGGGGTTGAATCATTGCTGTGTGCCCGCGCAGAAGAGTGGAAAAAGGGGGAGGCCCAGCCGTGTGAAGTAGTACACGTGGGGGTTTCTATTGCACTGAGCCACCAGGCACACCCCCATCGCTTAGTTCGTGGGCGTGACTCAGAAACAGAAAAGAAGAAAAGCCCGCAAACTGGAGCAAAGGGGAGGAGTCCAATACGTGTGAAGGACTACACGTGGGACGTTGGCGCAAAAGCTTTGCAGTGTGCGATGGATCAGCAACAGGTCGCCATGTTCGGACATACATCGTGGATTCCAGTTCACCCTTCCACCACGACATTGACTGCTGCTGCTCCGGTAACAGATACGGGGATTCGGCTAAAGCCAAGGGGTCGATTCGCCCTGTACTCGTGCATGGACGTTGAGGCCCTGGGTGTGATTTGTCCCGGCTGTTCGGGACTGGTGTGCCAGCTGAAGCCATTCGGGCGTTGTGAGGCTTGTGGGGAGTTCCTGTTCGAAGTGGATCCGGCGGTCGAGAGGCCGAGAACCATTTACCCCTAGCCGTGCTGCAGGCAACACCAGTCAGAGAGGAGGAATCACTGCTGTGAGAGCCATCCCTACGCACACTGCAGCGACCGCGGAGGAGGTCGTAAAACCCCAACGGGAGAAATCCGAGGATGCTGACTCGGTCACCACTGTCTCGCAGCGTCCGCCACCGAAGAGAAAGACCGGCATGGTAGCCCCGACCAGCGGGGGTGGTGGACGCCCGGCCCGGATGAATCCGTCGACAAGAGTTCCAGACGTCCCGCTTCGAGTAAAGGCCGAGGTAAGCCAGGCGGAGAGATTTGGTGTGTGGGAAGAGGTGGAAACTCAGTCTCCACTACAGGGTACCTACCCGCGGAGGAGTGTGACACCTCTTACCTGGAGTCGCTCTCGGACATGGGAGACGACGTTGCCATAGACGATTTGTTTGCCGAGAAGTGCTGGGACAAAGTACCGCTTGCTTCATCCCGCAGAACCAGGGATCTACCCATGTCTACAGGGGAAAGTACACCCCGGGTGGAGGCACCAGCACCTGAAGAAGGGTCCCGTCCCCAGCCTGCTTCTACATCCCTGGTGCCATCTGTATCGAAGGCCGGGGAAAAGAGACTGTTGCTGCGGGCACCTATGCCTAGACCAGATGTGGTCAAGGTCCCTCGCCACCCGGACTCAATAGTTTTGCCTGGTGAAGGGGACAAAGCTACCATGCCTCCTTTGGTGAGACTACAACGCCTATTTAGCCAAAAGGTTGCTGCAGAATACGGATGGGAGTATCCGTACTTGTCGAAGGAACTGCTTTATGAGGTGGAAGTGTGCCGGGAGCGCTGGTACACTGACTTTGTGTGGACCCACCTTCATGTTCCACACGCCCGCAGGTACCTGGCATGCTCTCCAAAGGCCTCTCAACGTTTCAAGGACTGCAAGGCAGAATGGATGTTGGGATGACACATCCATGCAGACAAAGTGCTGATCCGGAGCAAGGAAGGGGAAGATGTGGAGTATCATCTAGAGACCATGGACCAGCACTTGAAGCCACTTGTTCTGCCGCATCCCCGCTTTTACTTGTAGGAGAGAAAAAGACTCTGTTTATTCTTGTTATGCTGCTGAACTTTCTGGGGCCGTTGCTTTTGTGCCCAGAGGAATGGAGAACTGTTCCTGGTTTGTTCTTCTCTTTTCCCGCAAGAGATCTTGGACTCTGGGTTGATAGGGCCAAAAGAAAAGAGGAAAGTTCCACGGGTGCAGTTACCGCGATGCTGTCACCAGGTGGCAGTGTTGCGCAACGTTAAACACTTTTCACACATTCACTCTTTGGAGAAAGGGGATCTCTTCCCGAAGAAGTTTCTTTTCTCTCACACGAATACATGTGTCAGGGTTATGTGTGTTGTTTCTTTCTTTTCCCTCTGCAGGAGAGCATCCATCAAGATCACTGAGAATGGGGTGGATCTTAGTCAGGATGGGTGGGAAGAGTATGATGTAAAATGTGATTTAAAGTTATGATTACATGTTGTTGTTTCTTTCCCTTTTATTACAGGGCTCAGACACAATTGCTCCAGTAGGGTAGTTTTTTCTAAAAGTTTTATTTTTTCACAATTGTTAGTGAGTTTCTGGATTGGATTATGTCAGCAGTTGAGGGCATGATTTACTCCAGACACTGGGGACCAGTGTCAAACCACCAGGGGGAGAGTGTAGCGGGTATGTACTTTCCCGGGTGTAAATTTGAACTTGGCAGAGACATTAGTGATGTGTAATTCCCCGCAGCCCAGTGGGTGGCGCTGTCGCCCTGGGTTGGGGTTGAATCATTGCTGTGTGCCGTACCTCCTTTTTGTCCTCCCTCGGCAGCGGTATGGTGGGGCGGGGAACCCGCCGTGCTTGCATGGAGAGGGTATAAAGGGGCCGGCCATCTTTGTCATGGGGGTCGAGTCCCAGGCACCTTCAGTTTGTGGACGGTGGTTCGTGACGGTCCTTTAGGCGGCCTAGGCCTAGAGGACAATCGGAGGTCGTGTTCCATCCCAGGCACCTTTAGCCTGGGGTGAGGTACTCGGATGGAGGTCCGGAGCTCAGTACCCAACACTGAGTTCCGCGAAGGAAGGAGATCCTAGGGAACCCCGGGAGTGGGTACCCGAATCCGGAAGGCGCAATGGACCGGGGGGAGCTCCTCACTTGAAGACCCGGTGCAGCATATTGCCGGTGACAGGTGAGCCTCTCGTCAGAGACCGCCTGGAAGGAAATTCCCCCTCGTGCGGAGACCGTAACCCACTTTCAGGAAGGAAAGTGGAGAACCAAATTGTGTCTGGGCCTATTCGCATCCACACCTCCTTTCCTGTTCTGTTAACCAAGGGAGTTCAACTGATTGTGTTCATTCGCAGAAGAATAAAGGAGTGTTGAACTTTAATGGTTTAGGGCTCATTTCCTAGCAGATATTGTTCAAGGTGACTCTTGGAGGGAGGACCCAGGTGCACAGCACTGACCCGAAGGTAATACAAGAACGTTGCTTATACCGCACTGACACATGTGGTGGAAGCCAGGCGTGGTGTCCCCGCTCCCTCCCCTCTAAGATACCCCTAGACAAGAGAAAGACGAGACGAGAGAAAGAGGGGAGTGAGGAGGGCGCTACATGTACATAGCTTTATTGAGAGTTCATTAAGACCCATGTTTCATTGCCATAGGCTGGGTTTAGTCTGCCTTTAATACTGCCTTTTTTTATTTTTTTCCATGTAAATTAAAAAATAATGTGTACTAACCCAAATATACCAGTTAGACATGGCAGCATGCAGGCTGGTGTCCCCTTGATGGAAGGGCAATGAACATGCTCTTTCTCTAAAGAGCTGATAACAACCTGAATGTCCTTCAGAAGGTGCTTCAAGGAAAGTGTCAGAATATAAAGAAAGTGGTCTCTTCCGTGTCACCCATACCATTGAAAAGGTTAGGATCAGGGCCGGATTCCTGACAAGGCCATCGAGGCCAGGCCTCGGGGTGGCAGTGGGTGCAAGGGTGGTGCCGTGGCAACAGGGGGGTGAAAAAATTGTGTCGTCCTGGGCCAGCCGGTGTCCTGCCAAAAAAAGTCCCCCCCCCAGTGTCATGCCGAAAAAGGTCCCCCGGCAGGTAAGAACCCCCCTGTACTGCGCAGGCGCAGCGCGGAGCCGCCGAAAATAGCCGAAGATGTAGAGCTGGAGTCAGCTCTACACGGCGCCTGCGCAATGACTATGATATTGTGCCAGACAATGCCGCACGCTCCCAATGCTAGTGCTACTCTGAAAGGGGCGGGGGTGATTTTAGAAATAAAGTACACGTCTTAGCGGGGCATGTTAAAACAAATGGAGGGTGGGTTTTGCAATGTTGATGGGCAGATTTTTCAATGTTGATGGGCAGGTTTGCACAAACTATTTAACTCACAAAAGAGGCAGTATTTCAAAATGATGGACAACAAATCATCAAAATCCGCACTGATACTGTGATAAATTCATTGTGTTCGTTAGTTAAATAGGTCGTGCAAACCTGCCCATCAACATTGCAAAACCTGCCCTCCATTTGTTTTAACACGCCCCGCTAATAAATGTACTTTATTCCTAAAACCCCCCCCCTGCCCGTTGCAGAGTAGCACTAGCATCGGGAGTGTGCGGCATGTGTCATAGTCATTGCGCAGGCGCCATGTAGAGCTGACTCTCAGCTCTACATCTTTGGCTATTTTCGGCAGCTCTGTTGAGGCTCGCACTGCGCAGTACAGGGGGGTCCTTATCTGCCGGGGGGAACTTCTTCGGTAGAACACCGGCCGGGGGGGCAGCATTGAAGGACCCGGCCTTGGGGCGGCAAAGGGAGTAAATCCGGGCTTGGTTAGGATGGAAGTTAGATGGAGGGTTATATGCAGGTCTTGCTCTTGAAAAAAAAAAATACATAAAAGATTAACTGTAAGGAACACTACTCCCTTTTTTTTTGCAGTACAGCTGCTAACTTTCTGCTCAATCTTTCTTAGGTAGTCATTTATTACAGCAATACTAAAGCAATGAAACATGGAGGGGGGGTGGCTAGTTCTAGTTTTAATCTAGGAACTACTGTGACTACACTGAATATGCTATAACTACAATATTACATGATTAAATGAATGAGTAATGGATGGAAACATTACTTATCTAAATGTGTGAGTTGGGTTGTGAATCGCCCATGATTCCACTCAAGTTTTGCTATGATCAGTGATTCATGGAGATTAACTCAATAATAACTTAAATATGCCATAATGCTGTAAATATAAAGCAAGGGTCTCCATATTTTCTAAACAAAGAGCCAGGTGAGGGGACCGTACTTTGGCCAGTGTGAGTAGAAAATTTTCCTGCATCAGTGGGTGTGTACAGTGCCCCATCTTTGGTATTAGGGCAAGTAATAGTGCTCCATCATTGGTGTCAGTAGGAGAAATAATGCCCCATTGTTGATGTCAGTGGCAGGAATTATTGTATGTTCCATTGTTGGTATCAGTGGCCAGAATAGTGTCTTGTATCAGTGAGCTGAATAGTGCCCCAAGGGCTGGATAAAGGCAGGCAAAGGGCCACTTCCGGCCCCTGGGGCCACAGTTTGGAGACCACTGATATAAAGGAATGTTGATGTGCTAAAGGTAATCCTTGATTTCTTTTTGGAAGAGGACTATCATGGCAAGAAGACCCCTGGGTTACTTTTTAATGCTTTTTTAATTAAAGAAGGATGTGTATTATTTCCTTTAACCAATGTCAGTGCCTTTATTTGTAATTCTTCTTGGAAACGGTGAAGTTAGTTTGCCAAATGTATAAATGATTACAGCAAGTTTTGTAGTACATGAAGTCTGTTTTTGTCATCCAACAATCAGATTCCAGTTGCTATTTTGTAACTAAATGAATAAAAATAAATAAAAAACATGTAAGGCATGATCTATTCAAAGATTATTTTTTACAGTGTTCGTTTTAAAAACACAATTACATTTAGAGATTTTTTTTTTTTTCAAGTTCCTTGTACCTGATATTGGAAATCAACACAGGCCAGTGTAAAATGATTCATTTGGTAAATCTGCCCTGCAATTGGCTGCTAGGGACAGAACTTGTAATTTTCCTTTGCTCCAATTTTTATAAATAAGTACCATTGTGTTTCTTTGATTCTAGAACAACCCATCAGTCTGTGTTAATGACTCAGATTTGCCTACTAGCATGATTCCAATGTCAGAGGGGTCATTGATTCTAATCTCTCTTCTGTCACTACATCCTATAAGTTTGGACAACAGATATGTTCCTAAGAGCAGCACTTTGCACCCAGTGATGAGAGAGGACGAAATTAACACGTTGCTGTAGAATAGCTTACATGAAAAGAGAAGAGGAAAGGAACAGTAACTGGAAATAACTGACACCTACCCATCTCAAGCATAAAGTCAAACTGATTAAACCACATACATAGTCTTCCTAACAAAATCATCATATAAATGCTCTTGATTAGTAAATACCGTTTTCTGTTCTTAAAACTATACAATATATATATATATATATATATATATACAGGGCTTTTTTTCTTAGATAACAGCTGCAGGAACTCCCCCCTTCTGAGTCATCTCTTGTCTCTGCCCCCTACATATCTCTGAGCCCCATCCCTTGGTCCCACCTCCCAGTACTGCCCCTTTTAGAGAATACAATACCATATATCGTTTTGTGCTACTAAGTAATTTGTATGAAATGTGTTAATAACAAGAAATACAGTAAAACACAGAGCAACAATAGACCCCACCCCAGCAGCAATAGACCCCCCTCCTGCAGCAAAAGATCCCTCACACAACAAGAGCCCCCCAGCAACAGTGGACCCCCCTCCGCAACAAAATAAAACCCCAGCAATAATAGACTCCCAGCAGCCAGCATCAATAGACCCTTCAATGGCTAGCAACAATAGACCTCATCCTCAACAGTAGATACCAGCAACAATTGACCCCCCAGCAACATAAGACCCCCCCACCAGCAACAATAGACCTACCACACAAAATATAACACCACCAGCAACAATAGCTCCCCCAGTATCAATAGACCCCTCAGCATACCCCAGCACTCCTTGTCATTACATACATTCAGTAGACATGTGCATTCGTTTTCGTCCGAATGCATTTTCGTCCGAATTTCAGCTATTTTCGTTATCGTTTTAACAAACGAAAACGAAAGCACAGAATCCGAAAACCGAAAGATCCGACATAAACAAATGCTTTATTTTCGTTTTCGTTGCTACAACAGTTCGATATAGATAGGAGATTCGACGTGACGCTGACAATAACAATCTGTGTCTATCGAACCTGTGGTCGAATGTGCCTAACCTTAACTCTATTAGTCCAAGATTATTCTACATAGGAGAGAAAAGATTCGACATTATAGAGAGAAAAGATTCGACATAGGAGAGAAAGATTCGACATAGGAGAGAAAAGATTTGACATAGGAGAGAAAGATTCGACATAGGAGAGAAAAGATTCGACATAGGAGAGAAAAGATTCGACATAGGAGAGAAAAGATTTGACATAGGAGAGAAAAGATTTGTTATTATAGAGAGAAAAGATTCGACATAGAGAGAAAAGATTCGACATAGGAGAGAAAAGATTCGACATTATAGAGAGAAAAGATTCGACATAGGAGAGAAAAGATTCGACATAGGAGAGAAAAGATTTGTTATTATAGAGAGAAAAGATTCGACATAGAGAGAAAAGATCACTGCTGGAATTGGGTGGGGGAAGTAAAATAAAAATAAAGTTGATGATGAATGTTATTGGCTGATTGTAACCAAAGAGGAGGAGCAGTAAAATAGCTAGAATGACGAAGATTCGACAAAGCATCGAAAGTTAGAAGATTCGACGGTGCAGCAAAACTGTACGACGCTGCAATCGTACATTTCCGGTCAAATGCATCCGCCCATAGGCTATAGAAGAATTCTAATGTTGGTTGACTAGTAATAGTAATGAATAAATATAATTATTACTAGTCATACAACATTAGAATTCTTCTATAGCTTGTGGGCGGAACATTCGACCGGAAATGTATGATTGCAGCGTCGTACAGTTTCACTGCTCCGTCGAATCTTCTTTGAACATTCGACAGACACCATAAGCCTTCAATGACAGATTCGACCTTAATTAATTCAGATTTTCGGACTAATGCAATTTCTAACGAATTTCGGGAGTAACTAAATAAATTTATTTTTCGAACGAAAACGAAATTCCGAAATGAAATATTTCAGTGTGCACATGTCTAACATTCAGTGCTAGAGGTGCCGGAACTGTGTTCCCCTGCGCTCCTGCTGAAAAAAGCCCTATATATATACAGAATATATGTATATATATATATATATATATATATATATATATATATATATATATACATATACACACACACACACATATATATGTAGCAAGGTATTGCCCTTTAATCCCTCAGAGACTACATTACCCAGTACACTTTTAGGCACCCAGGGTGCATTGCCCCGTGCAAGAACTGCTGGGGTGGACTTTATAAGGGGGAGGCGGAGCCCAGTTCTTTCTCTTTGGACACCGCCTGCCCAGCAAGTTGAACTGCTGCTTGAGCTCCTGTGACTTTAGGCCAGAAGCCTGGGCCTTTTCTCCAAAGAGCCTTCCGCGCGCACCGAGGAACCTGAGGGACGTCTCTCCTTTGATACTGCACCTTTGCCAGGAGGACCGAAAACCCGGATGTCGAGGGATCGGTGTACTTAGACACCGCAGCGGAAGAAACGGACGTGGACTGGTCCGGTTGTGTGAGAGAGCACCTGCTCATAGACAGACACAGTATCTCTGTTACCTTGGTGGATTACAAATTCTATTCTTCAAGTGCTCCACTGATGCTAGCGAAGATTTCCCTACAGAACTTCCACTTAGTTCAGTCAGGCCTGACTGTGTAGCGTAGACATTCCTGGGCGCCATATTGTCCACGAGGGGAAATAGCTGCAAAGGGGACTATTAGAGTTGCATAGCATTGTATACTTGTCTGCTTGTTTAACAATGTTTATTGCAGGGCTCTACACATGACATGTACCCTCCTGTTTCCTTGCTTACCCACAAATCTAAGTAAACATACAAGGGTTAAGTATATTGGTGTCTATGTTCTTTACTTTACAGAAGAGATAGGTAAAGGAAGTTTTAAAATATCACTGTGTGTTCTTGTCATAGGATTGTGCCGCTGTGAGTTACAGGCCTCACAATCCTATCATCCCCTACTAACTGTGTCAAGGGAGGTTAGAGCCGATTGCCAGGGGTTGACAGCTGTGTACTACAGGGCCCAAAAATCATACAGGCAGCCCTCTTATCTGGGGGTATCGCTACATATATATTTATATTTACAGTATCTCACAAAAGTGAGTACACGCCTCACATTTTTGTAAATATTTTATTAGATCTTTTCATGTGACAACACTGAAGAAATGACACTTCGCTACAATGTAAAGTAGTAAGTGTACAGCTTGTATAACAGTGTAAATTTGTTGTCCCCTCAAAATAACTCAACACACAGCCATTACTTTCTAAACTGCTGGCAACAAAAGTGAGTACACCCCTAAGTGAAAATGTCCAAATTGGGCACAATTAGCCATTTTCCCTCCCCGGTGTCATGTGACTCGTTAGTGTTACAAAGTCTCAGGTGTGAATGGGGAGCAGGTGTGTTAAATTTGGTGTTATCGCTCTCACTCATACTGATCACTGGAAGTTCCACCTGGCACCTCATGGCAAAGAACTCTCTGAGGATCTTAAAAAAAAAATTGTTGCTCTACATAAAGATGGCCTAGGCTATAAGAAGACTGCCAAGACCCTGAAACTGAGTTGCAGCACAGTGGCCAAGATCATACGGCGGTTTACCAGGACAGGTTCCACTCAGAACAGTCCTCGCCATGGTCGACCAAAGAAGTTGAGTGCACAGCGTCATATCCAAAGGTTGTCTTTGGGAAATAGACGTATGAGTGCTGCCAGCATTGCTGCAGAGGTTGAAGGGGTAGGGGGTCAGCCTGTCATTGCTCAGACCATACGCTGCACACTGCATCAAATTGGTCTGCATGGCTGTCGTCCCAGAAGGAAGCCTCTTCTAAAGATGATGCACAAGAAAGCCTGCAAACAGTTTGCTGAAGACAAGCAGACTAAGGACATGGATTACTGGAACCATGTCCTGTGGTCTGATGAGACCAAGATAAACTTATTTTGTTTAGATGGTTTCAAGCGCGTGTGGCGGCAACCAGGTAAGGAGTACAAAGACAAGTGTGTCTTGCCTACAGTCAAGCATGGTGTTGGGAGTGTCATGGTCTGGGGCTGCATGAGTGCTGCCGGCACTGAAGAGCTACAGTTCATTGAGGGAACTATGAATGCCAACATGTACTGTGACATAATGAAGCAGAGCATGATCCCCTCCCTTCAGAGACTGGGCCGCAAAGCAGTATTCCAACATGATAACGACCCCAAACACACCTCAAAGACGACCACTGCTTTGCTAAAGATGCTGAGTAAAGGGTGATGGACTGGCCAAGCCTGTCTTCAGACTTAAACCCTATTGAGCATCTGTGGGGTATCCTCAAACGGACGGTGAAGGAGCGTAAGGTCTCTAACATCCACCAGCTCCGTGATGTCATCATGGAGGAGTGGAAGAGGACTCCAGTGGCAACATGTGAAGCTCTGATGAACTCCATGCCCAAGAGGATTAAGGCAGTGCTGGAAAATAATGGTGACCACACAAAATATTGACAATTTGGACCCAATTTGGACATTTTCACTTAGGGGTGTACTCACTTTTGTTGCCAGCGGTTTAGAAAGTAATGGCTGTGTGTTGAGTTATTTTGAGGGGACAACAAATTTACACTGTTATACAAGCTGTACACTTACCACTTTACATTGTAGCAAAGTGTAATTTCTTCAGTATTGTCACATGAAAAGATATAATACAATATTTACAAAAATGTGAGGGGTGTACTCAATTTTGTGAGATACTGTGTATATATATATATATATATATATATATATATATATGCCTTGCAAACAATGGGGAACATTAAGATCTGCAGCATCATGGCTGACCACATACCATAATCCCAATACAAGTTCAGAAAAACAACTTGAAAAACATGCGAAAGGAAAATAAAATAAAATTATCCTAATATAGGCATAAAAAATCACAATACAAATTCAGCTTTTACTATTAAAAAACTTCACCTCTACAGTGATTGGAGGTTCAAGCTGGCCATAGGGTATACCAGTAAAGGTCTGAACATTGGCCTGACAGGTCTACTGACAGGAGATGACAGCTGTCAGAGGTGGCACACAGTTGAAAGTGTGGACATTACCAATTTTAATTGTGTGGGGCAGGTCCTCTTCAACAGTATGTGAGAGTTTAGCGGGTTTGAATTAGGAACAAAAACCTCCCATTAACCTATAAATGTCTTTCTTCCTGTAGTTCATATATTATATTATATATATATATAGTAATTTCCACTATTTCTGTTTCCTTTAGAGTGGACACTGATTGGGGTACTTTGGAGATACTGCCCCCTTTTTTGCCTATTCTAATTTATATTTTTTACTATCAACAGCCATAAACAGGTAAATACTGATGGGGTATGTGCCGTATAACTAGATTAGACGCCTTTACTCTTATACATAGATTGTTATTTGACTTCATTCGAATTTTCTTTGTAATTTCCCCCAGATGACCCTCTGTTCCTGTGCTAGTAATATCCGGGTGGTTATTTGTGCCAGTATTTCTCCCCCTCTATGATACACCATATGATCCCCTCCTTACGGGCGCCCCCGTGTGGGATAGCTCATTGGCTATCTGGTCATTCTTCATTTTAGATTGTACCATCAAAATTTACAGGTAATGTACTTACAACTGATACTAATAAGGTCATATACCTTGAATAAATAGATCTAATTTTGAGATGAACTTTTGAGCAACCATTGGGCTGGTTATGGTTTTCAGTTATCCTTTTTTTCTTAATAATATTCTGTTTTGTAATTTTGAGTTTGAAATTTGAGTAAATAATATTATGTATTTATTATTTTTCTTTTTTTGTTTCCAGTATTTGCATGACAAACTCCTGAGGAAGCCTACAAAATGGCGAAACATGTAGAGAATTTTGTCTGTATGCACTTTGGAAACTCTATTATGTTTATTTTGATGGTTCATGTATATTTGTACATATGAATTTTCATATATTTTTTTGTAATAAAATTATATTTTTTATATTGAATATTGTGTAGTTGTTGCACCTTAAAAGTCCCAATACCTTCATATTTCTATATAGCCTAGTTCATATATTAGTTATGATGATGCTGATTTAGTACCCTCATAATCAGAGTAGGCTGCTAGGCAAATTTAGTTTGGCTCCTCCATAATCAGAGGAGCAGGGTTAGATTGCTTAGGGCTGCTCAGGGTTTCACAGGCTGCTCCTCTGTTACTTCCCCATCTTCCAAAGAGTTCTGGAACATAATGGAATGAAAGACAGAGTCTGCAGCTTGAATATTTATGGGACTCTAGCCAGTCCCTGAGAGGTGTGCTCAGAAGGGGGTGAGAGAGCCCATAAATCATCTGAGTCCTGAGCAATAGCGTACAGTGTTCCTGGGTCCAGTTCTGCAGGAGGAGACCCCTGTATAAGGGCTCTGCCCCCCTGGGCAGAAGTCTAGAGAGGAAGCCAGTCAGAAGACACAGAGGTCCCAGCTAGGCTTAGCTGGGGGGCCTTTTTGCAGTTCAAGTCTGGGGCTCAAGTCAGGTCAGGAGAAGCTCACTGGAAAGAGGCAGAAGGAAGTTGGTGGGGAAGAGTCCAGCTGTCCTATGGTGGTGTGAGTCTACATCTCCCTCACTAGGAAGAACCTGGTTCAGCAAGAGGCAACAGATGATCCTGTGAGCAGCTGGAAGTGGAATAGTCCTCAAGTTGCACAGATCTACAGTATTTGAGGTATCCCATGTTCCCTATCCTTATCCTAGTTCATCGTTCCCTAATAAAAACCAAAAAAAGAAACCCCTAGACTAGGGGTGTCAAACTCAATTTCATTGTGGGCCGCATCAGCATAATGATTGACCTCAAAAGGGCCGGTTGTATCTGTAAGATTAGATGTCCAGTGCATCCCCTCCCCTTACATTAGATGTCAAGAGCCACCCCACCACCCCACCATCAGAAGTTGAGTCTCCCACTCTCCCTTACATCACAGTGCACCCCCCTTTCCTTATACTGCTGCTGGGAAGAAGCTGGATGCAGTGCTTGAAAGCAGAAAGTACAGGGTCTGGAGGAGGACCAGAGGAGGGCTGGAGCTCTCCTGCAGCTGCAGAAGAGGTGCGAGGGCCATATAAAATGGCCTGCAGGGCCGGATTCGGCCCGCGGGCCGTGTGTTTGACACCTGTGCCCTGGACTATTCTTTGGAGCTAGTGGAAGAGTATCAGAAATGCTGTGTGCCTGGCTTGTGTGCTCTAAGGGGGAAATAGGACTCAATTCACCTGTGGCTCTTTCAGGGGTGCATTACACTGCTTAGAGTGAACAAGGGCACAGTATGATTCTCACTGATTCCCAATGGCCCTAAAGCAGGAGAGGCACTGGCAACAAATCATCATCCTGGATTTCCAATGTAGGAGATCGGCTAATGTGCACATAAACAGAACTCCCTGCTCAAAGTCCAACATAAAACTCCTTATGTGTATTTTGTGATTTCATGAATAGGAGTCAGTAATGCTTGGGTGTCAATAAATACCCACCATGTAGCCAAAGTTTTATTGTTGCTGTCTTTATCTGCATTGGAGATATTTCTAGTCCCTCAAACTCCCATGCCCATTAATGGAAGTGGGAACAAAGACAATTTTCCAACTCAGTCCAAAGCAAAACATTTAAATAAGTTGGACTGGGGCTTTAGGAAATTAAAACAAATTGTCAGTATCTTATATTCAGAAACACAAAAAAAGGCTTCATTTAGTTATTGGGGTTGATTTACTAAAGACAAGTGAACTGTTCACTTTGAAGGGAAGTTGCATTTGGAAGGGAATTTGCCCCCGAGCTTAATGAATATGGTGAAGCTCTGCTGACTTCCATCATCCAATTATGTGCATGCAGTTATTTTCCTTGGGTACTCTTTGCAAAGTGAAAGTTCACCACATTCACTAAGCTCTGGGGCAAATCCCCTTGCAAGGTGCAACTTCTATTGCAAAGTAGACAACCTTTTTGCCTTTAGTAAATCAACTGAGTCATAGCAGCAATATATTTTGACTTTTTAAGTAAGGCATTGCAAATAGATTTCCCAAGACAGTCAGTTAAAATTCGTATTTTTATAGCTCTAACTACAGTATACTGAGATCTGATTGGATGGTAGTGATTACTGCAATTAGCACACGGTCACTGAACTTATAATATATCCCCAGAAGACTAGTCATCTTGGGCACGTAAAAAAATGCAGATCTATAGTCACCAAAAATTCTGTTCATTATCAGGCCTCGTCCTCACAGGACATTTTTTTAACTCTCCTAGAAGCCAGCAGGATGTCAAGCTCTTGGGTGTTAATTAATTTCTTTGGCCAGAATAAATAATTCATTTTGGCCATTGAAATGACTTAATGCTCAAGCTCTAGCATTTGGGCGCATTTAGTCATATTTAGCAGCTTCAAGCATTTTTTTTGCCCACA
Source organism: Rana muscosa (assembly GCA_029206835.1). Classification (NCBI taxonomy): domain Eukaryota; kingdom Metazoa; phylum Chordata; class Amphibia; order Anura; family Ranidae; genus Rana; species Rana muscosa. The sequence continues at coordinate 85,544,952 of CM055125.1, read as the reverse complement.
CTATGCTGCTCCTGGACGCACTGGCAGTGTTGCCTCTAAAAGCATCTAAAATCTCCTGCCACTAAATGCTGCTATATGCCCATGTGTGCATGGACACATAGGCTAATATGGAGGGGTGTTTAGAGACAGGAAATGAAAATGCCACATTCAGTCAAACTGTGGTCTACAGTACTAACCTAGGCCCCAGTCTAGACAATTCCTAGAGGAATATTA